>CM035591.1:20560054-21796556 GCA_020423425.1 Chrysopa pallens | reverse complement strand
ACAAGATTATTTTGTCAAAGCTGCTTAGTAAATCGTAATTATCTCATACAAGAATCTAATCATGCAAGGTTTAAATCGTAATTATCTCATACAAGAATCTAATCATACATGGTTAAAATCTGTGATTTAAGTTGTCAATAGTGTATCGTTCAGAATTTTAAAAACACAAGTTGGTACTCGTGCTATTCATTATAATTTAATAATACTGCTTTTATTGTTTTAATTCTCATCTGTTCACATTGCATAGAAATTATTTAATTTTTAAAGGCGACTGTGGAAGAGACAATAATGCATACAAACTATTATGATTTCTACTTGGTATTGAATGAATGTAAATATGAGTTTTAATATTATATGTAATATGATCATATTGCTAGTGTAATGATCATGACGCCTCTGTGGTTATTTTATCAAACTAACAATGATACTTGGTGGTCTCCATACTTCATACTAAATGTGAAGTGTATTCAACAGAGCCGTATTATGATTTAAATTATTCACTATTTTAATAATCTTAAAACAAAAACATATTCCAGAGTGTCTAGCCCATGGTATTATTAGTCTGTAATGATCATAAAATCTAGTTTCCTGCTTCTCAATAACAATGATTTCGAACTTATGTTGGAATCTTTGAAATAATATTCACCTGGAACTATTGCGAAAACCAGTTTCATTATTCTGATGTAAAATTTTGGTTATTTTTTAGTAAATTTCGTTAGTTTAATTAATTGTCATGGAAACAGAAGCTAATCAGTTTCATTTTTTCTTTAATACTTTAAAAATAGGCTCAAAGATCCATTAGACTCATTGGACTGAGAGTTCATTCACAAACCTGAACGCAATGTTTCTAAAATCAATGTTTGTTTAGTAAGCATTTTATGTGCAGCTATAAAATGCTTACTGTTCAACCGATTGCGATAAATCTGCGCCAAATTATTTATTACACTAAAGCCAAATGCTATATGCTTAGAAAAAATAACTAATATTAAATGTCACACTAGCAAATGTTTTTAAACAGCATTTCTGCAATTCTACAATATTTTTATTCTTTTCACATAATTTCAGAATTGACAAATGAGGATCGGCGAAAGAAAAGCATGAAACCTTAAATGGCATTTTTGCCACTTAAGATGTATTTAACTAAGTCAAATTATTATTATCGATGCAAACCAATGTGAATGAAATGAAATCGGATATGAATATTGCAATTACTAATTATATTTTAGAATCAATATCATGCTTATTGCTTCGTCAAAGTTTTATTTTCACAATTATTTTTTCTGTAGCAGCAATACGGCAGTAGTATAATAAATATAATAATACCTGATAGTTCTCAGACAAAAAATTTCTGGGTACAAGCCTGAGTACAAATTATTATAGAACCTTACTGTGCTCTCATGCATCAACGGAAGTAATGTCTGTATCTAAATGATGATTTAACCTTGCTTGGAAATATAGTCACATAGTGTGGAGGATGTCTGTGTCTGCTGTTTAGTTGTATTTGACTTCAATTTCGCTGGCAAACTTTCATATACTCTATTTCAAATTCATCCATGGTACGACGATATTTTGTATTTGAGTATTCACTCACTAGAGGCATGTGCATGCAATAGATAGATATATTTATGCATATGTGTTTCAATGTTTCTCATTGGTATATACATATAGATGGTTGTTCTTCACATATATGCAGATAAATATAATGAATGTTTGAACAGACTAAGCTATACAGTGAAAATCAGGCAAACTGACACAATCATATTTAGTTAAAATGATAAAGGAGTTCGGGACCGTATTATGTCATTTATAAGTAGCCTACTCAAATTTGAATATGACTCGATTATAGATAGAATAACTTTTTTTCCCTCTATAAAAATACTAAGAGGTGAAGCGTAGAGCGCGTAATTGTCGATTGCGTCGACAACTGTCAGATTTTGAATATTTTTATTATTATATAATGCATTTATTTAACATTATAACATTATTATGCATTTATTTAATGCAAAAACTATTTTGTCCTATATGTTAGTCCATTGTTCGACAAGCTAAAAATTGTATAAAATAGCAATTTTGTTATTATATTTTCTTATATTATATTTTCTCACACAATGGGAAGTTGTAGGTGCAATTGAAAATTTTGAAAAAGCAGTATAATTTTCCAAAAGAAAAAATTGTTGCTATAACTAAACCAATATTATTAAATCGCATATAAATTTTTAACTGATATTTATAAATGGCTTGATATGCCTGTCCCATACAAAGTTGCCGATGATCAACTATTTTCCGTTGATCGGCCAAGGTACGGCTACCAATGCTCGGCCAAGCATCGGCATTCTTTAACGGCCTATGGCTGGCTTATCATCGTCCGCCGTAGTATACGCTCTATAATAATTTGCGATCTTCAGCCGATGCTTGGCCGATGATATGAAATTTTTTTACTGCGCAAGCGTATTGAAAATTAGATCAGCTGTTAAAATGATGATATTATAGATGAACTCAATCATGTGGAATCAGTGAGTTCGATTGCTTGTCAGAGCACAGATGCATGCTCAGAAAAAAATAAACATGCAAAATCATTTGAGGTCAAAGGTATGTTTATAATAGTTGAATAATTATACAATGTCTTTTATTGATTTTTTTCATTATAGAAGTTCATTCTACCTTTGAGGGAGCCATTTCAACTCCCTCTCAATATTGATAATGATGATATATTGTTTGGTAAGTGTTTATGGTTTTTATTTAAAAAAACAAATTGAATATTGCTCGTATCGCGGAAAAAAAATTTGTTTCCATTCATTATTTTTTACTATTCCAACTTTTTACATGACTTTACATGAATTTATAGGCATGTAATTAAATTAGGTATTCTCTAATTACGATGAGAAAACAACTACTGAATATTTTATCTGTATTTATGCATCGAATTTGCTAACTTTATTTCTAAGTATTTTATTGTGAAAAATAATGATTATTTAAAATGAAAAGTCAAGATTTTTCTAACTAATTTTCTTCTTAATAAATTTTATTACTTATCTTATTAATTACTTATAATATTTTTGTATATTTTACTATTTACTGTTGTTTTAGATCGTATAAAGACTTATATTGATGGGCAATTTAACGAATTACATGAACATTTGGATGCATTTAAAATAAGCACGGAGTATGTCATAAAAAATGAAGCTAAACGAATTAAAACTCAAGTTTTAATGAAAACTGGGGAAAATGTTCCAAACATTTCTAAAACAACTGCTATGGAGCCTTATAAAAATATATTCCCTATCAACGATGAGGCACAATTTTTGATTTTTGATAACGACCTAAAAACTGACGACGAAAAAAAGAAACTGAAGAATTTATTCAGAGTTATTATGCACGGGGAATTAGATGTTGTAACTATAATACGAAAAACTTTATCTGAGGTCATTACACCTACCGTACAATTGAATTATTCTGGCACTGGGAAGAAAGTACGTGGTATCGGGAAACACAATTTTAGTGCTACTTGCACTTACACTTGTTTAAAAGGTAGGATATATATGTTTAAAATCTAAACCGAAATAAAGTTATGTTTTATCTATAAATATTTCTAATTTCAGAGGTTGTTGAAGAAAAGTTTCGGGATTCGGATCAATCCAAATCGTTAATGGTAAAGATCGGCAGTTTTCTTGCTAATGCAGGAGACAGGGATGGAGGCCGCCGTCAACGAGCTATTAACAACCAACAACAACAACAACACAACAATAATAATAATAATAACGAGGATGACAATGATAATTAATTTTTATACTAAAATTACTTATTTTCTTTTTTAATAACTCACTTTATGTTGTATTACTTATATTTATAATTGCAGTGCAATATTCTTTTAAAACTCTTAAAATACAAATAATTTAGTATAATAAATTAATATATTTATCGAATAAAGATTAATGTTTCTAAATAAAAATTTTTTTTATTTCTAAATTAAAAATAATTATTTATAATAGTACGTTTGGCAGAGGCTTGGATCCTATGCTTGGCCGATCATAGGATCCGATATCGGTACGTTTGGCAGATGCTTGGATCCTATGCTCGGTCGATCATGGGATCCTATGATCGGCCGATCATAGGATCCTATGCTCGGCCGATCATAGGATCCGATATCGGCATGGCGTTACAGTCCGATACTCGCCCAGTCTTGTGCCGATGATATATTCGGATCATTGGCCGATACTTTTCAATCGGCTGCCTGTCTTGGCCCATTAATGGGCCGATCCTCATTTTTTGTATGGGGTGTTGTTACTTTTAAATAAGCTGGCATTATCGAATTGTATTTAAGGTAATTAAAGTAATAGAAATAAATTTAAATTATTCTTTTCATAAAAATGTGATGTATAGGTTTATCGATAAGCAACAGGGTTCAACAAGATTAGATTCTAAAAAAGTATATAAGCTTGAACAATTTGGCACCAACCCGTTCCCGAATTCTAGTTCATTTTTTCTCAATTCAACATATAATTAGTTTATATTTCTATTTGATCGCAATCTTTAAGAATATAAGTAGTATGAAATGTAATTTCGATCTCTTCAATTTGCTGTATTTTTTTAATAATTTTGAGTAGCCTATCACATCTTACACTATTAAATGAATTTACGTAAATTTGAAATAAACTGAGTGACTAAATTGTGGATATGTATTAGTCAAATAGTTTTAATTGCTTAATTTACATATTAATTGTAGTTTTTTATTTGATTTCAGGTAAGTTTCAAGATTAATAATCTGATAACAAGACACATTCAAAAATGGGTAAGATAAATCATTTAAATGTAGGTAGGTAGTACTTTCATATCGCTAGAATACAATTTCACTGTATTTTAAGAATGTTTGAACAAACTTAGATATGTTGTAGTGAATAGCTAAACGGTTTATATGCTACAACTCTCTCATTTGTTTATATGAATAAAATGATCATCTCTAAAATGTGTTTTAGGAAAATGGGTTTACATAAGTTTAGTTTATACACTTTATATATTTACAAAATTTAAATTAAACGTGATTATGTTTTATCATTTACACAAAATTCGTTAAATAATAATTGAAATGGGTGTTTAGAAATACGTTTCAATCACTGAATTTTTCCAATAACAATTTCTCAATCTAGCAAGAGTTCAAATATTCAAATAGTCTGCAAATAATGAACGTGAAATATGATGATGGTTTACATTAATATCGAAAATCCCATAGTTAAATTAGTTTTTTATGGAGGTTAGCATTTATTATTTTCCGAATTTTCTGTTGGGATTTGTTTCCTTTCTTTACTTTTAATTTTCTGAATTATTGATAATAGACATTTTATATAAAATCAGAACAATGATTCACGAGCATTTAAGTAAGAATGCATTATATCTAGTGGGCTTCATATTTTAGGTACGATAAACCTAAAGTGATTTTTACCACATAAGGTTAAATAATTTTTAAATATCCGTTCTAAATTTATAAATATCGATACCTTCGATATCGATAGATTTTAAACGGAAGTAAAAGTAATTGGACTAAGCTAGAGCAGCACATCTTTTCTGGGCATGACAACAATAATAAACTTCCGATCGTACCATCATCGATTAGCAAACCGCTCCTATCTACAGGCATAAAGGAAATGAGAGGGATGTCACAATGAATAAGAAACGTTGATTAATATTTTTCTGTTATCCATTCATTATAGATACAGTGCTTGTGGATGACTTAGTCGTTGTTTTACGTATTTTATTGGGCTTTAAGAGTTGTTTAATGTGTCCTACTGGTATCATTTTATAAACATAATTAATAAGATATTAGCGAAATGACAATTTGCTTGCAAATAAATAATCAAGAATATTTTTTCTGTCACATACTGTATTTTTCATATTTGCTTTTACTTCTTGTAATAATATTTAGTTTTGAACCAAAATGATAGACGAGATATAACCATGATATTTTGTAACGTAGAATATAATATAATATCTGAATATTTTTGCATATATTAAAGTTGTGTATATCTTTAGTTTTATTTATTTCCCGCATGTTGGTAGGTGAATTATCGTCTGTAAATGTATATTCATAATATCTACAAGAATATTATACACTTCTAAAGTAAATTTACTTTTGGGATAATACGTTTTAAAATTTAAGTAATACAACAGTCTAGTAAACTGGTACAGCATAAGTAAAAACTTGTAGATTTTCTGAAGATACATTATTTTAGGTGTCTCGATGCACAATACAACTTAACAGTTTTGAATCTCTATTCTTTGGTTTAAAACTTCAAATGATATTTGCTCTGCAATTCAAATGTGAATTTCTGAGCAAAGGACAATTTGTAGTTCTTTTGGTGAAAAAATTCACTGCCTAGACACTGATAACTATACTGGATAATTTCAATCCTTTTTTTTTGTAAATATAAATTCATTTTCTAGTATCTCCTAAAAATCTGAATTTTCATATCCTATTAATGCTATAAATAAGAACTTTAATAAAATGAAAGCAAAGTTTTAAATAATATTAATTCTAAGCATATAGTAATATTTTTAATTTTTCTAAAATTTCTTAGTTTAAAATCATTTAATATTAATTATACATTGAAACAACTGAAGAAAACAACTAACAGAGATAATTGTTTAGATACTCGACTATTGGTTGAGTATGAATCAATATGATTCATTAATTACTCTAAATATGCTCTCTATGCAGATATAAATACTTATATATTATTATCTAAATTTGAGCTAAGATTGTGGCGAATCCAAACATTTTACAAAAAAACATTTTGAACAAACGTTAAAAAAAAAAATTATCTATTTTAAATTTCTCTTGGTTCAAAAGGTTCAATGAACCGATGTTGCATTCACGAACTTAAATTGACTTTTAAGGTCCAGAAAAAGGCACAATATTTTCAAATTGCTGAGTATTTTGGTTTTTATTTATGTGATGACGGGATGGACGGACGGATGCACAAACAAAAACAGGCTAATAAGGTAAACATTTTGATTGCATCTTCAAATTTTTTTTTTCATATGTATATCCAGTCCGTAGTATACTTAATATAGAATTATAATATAGCCTGTAGAATATAAGATTTCTCAAATACAAAATAAGATATTGATCCTACTGCAAGAATTAAGTTCACATAATATAAACTAAATTTTTGCAAAATAGCTAACCCATTTCATTAAGAACTGGTCTTATCAATTTCATAAATTCACTTTGAGCAGTGATCTGATTATATACTTTCAATGTTATATTTCAAAATTTTCAAAAGATAGGGCTTCGTGGTACAATATTTCTGTTCGAATTTCTCAACTGTATATTAGAACCTCTATTATGAATTTTAATTTTTGGAATATTACGATGTTTTTCCTCCTATAAAATTATAACTTGACCTCAACAGCTCTTCAACATAAATTTGATAAAGTAACCTAATTATAATTTTTATGAATTAAAAAAACAGAATTAAATTTTCAAATTAAGTAAACCATCCATCCTCTTTAATTATATACCTCAAGCATAATTTCTATGCAAATTCATCAACAGAAATAATATTGCCTTTTCTTTATTAACTAAAGTCTACACCGTAGCTTAATGTAATTACAAAATTTTCCACTTTTGTTTTGTTATTATATTTTACATTTTCGTTTGTATAAATTAAGATATACAATTATCGGATCATTAACTTTAACCACAAGTTTATCCAAAATTACATTAGGTTTTCTGCAACCCAGGAAGACGTGATATACTAGTTTGTATCTTCTAACATCATCAGATAGATAGGATATGTATATGTACGTAGAAAACGGTTTTATGTAGTTAGTTTCCATACGAAGGGTGTATTTTCGACGTTCTCTTGATTAAATAAATATCACAGCACAATAGGAAACATAGTAGCCAATGAAGCTACCACATTTATACACTATATTGTAATAATGTGTGTACCAAATTAAACTGCCTCATTGGTACAAATGCTAATATATTTAGAATGAAAACACATATAGTTCTTATATAATAAATTGATTTTAGAATTATTGAAAAATTTAAAATTATAGAAATTTAAAAACAAAACATGTGGTAAAACATTCCGAATCGAAAAATTTCTATTAAGCATAATCCACTATAAGTAAAAAGTTTTCACTCGCTCTATGTACTAGAGCTCTATGTACTAAAAGTTTTCACTCGCTTTATATAATCGTTTTTAACCATTGTATGTTTTAATGTATTGTTAGGTTCCAAGGAACCAACGTAACAGGAATAAACGTAGTTATAGCATTTCATTCAAGTTATTCCCACTTCCAAAAAATTCGCAGTGAAAAAAAAGTTTATTAAAATTATTCTCGATTAATAACAGAAATTCAATTATTAAAAGAAAATCAAAAATGCCTGGATCGCTATTGCTGAAACTTAAGCAGTTTAAAGTAATTGTGTATCGAATGAAATTAAGGTAAATAGAAATATACACTTATTTATATATAGTCATATTCACAAATACATATACAGAACCAGCCAGTTAAAAAATATGCCTTTCAATTTGAGACATTGAAACGTGGGTAGTTAAAACAAAAGTTAGAAGCAATTCAGATTATCTGTTAGTTTGCTGTTTAGCTTCAAAATGATTTTAAACTGGGCAAATATTTTTTAGTTTTAACTAAACATTAATTATTGAGGTTGTCAACGTTTTGTTGGTGTCGTATGTATGAAATATTATTTGGGGCGCACTAGTAACTGTATATACATAGCATTGTGTTTGTTGTTTCATCATTTATTTTTCGTATCCTCATTTTCGTACATCGCTTGCTTTCCCTAAAACCTACATTTATTTTTTGTGTTGTATATATATGTCGAAAACAGAGAAAATGGTTAGTAATTTTATTTGAACTGTTATACAAACAACACAGTAAAAGAGCGTTATTTACAACATAAATTGTACATTTTGTGAAAACAAGGAAAAAGATGAGCTTTTGCACAGTTTCGAACTCTTTGCGTACAGAATGTTTCAAAATTAGAATTGAAAACTTGAGTTTATACAAAGTTCAAGTTCACCAATATCAGGTAGAACCAATGTAAATTCTGCATTGTTGGGCTATGTAGACCAATGTGAATTCATTGTAATATCATGATTTCTTATTTAATAGGAAAAGGGATATTCTGAGAAATCTATGCACAAGGATGGTATATGTTAAAATCGACAATTATTCTCGAAAATCGTTATTATAGAAAAATAAAAATCAGAAAAATAAAAGTAGTAATTGAAATTTTCATCGCATATCCAAATTGCAAATCATTCTATGAAGACATTTGTGAAAAATAAGTTGCATTAAATATTAGTTGAAA
The DNA here is from genome assembly GCA_020423425.1 of Chrysopa pallens. NCBI lineage: Eukaryota > Metazoa > Arthropoda > Insecta > Neuroptera > Chrysopidae > Chrysopa > Chrysopa pallens. The sequence goes on along the minus strand of CM035591.1, from coordinate 21,787,216 downwards.
ATCGTAATGGTGCCATTCCATCTGGTGACTTAAAATTGCAATATTTACAAAAAAAAAAAAAAAAAAACTAAAAATAAAAATAATAATAATAAAAATAAAAATAGAAAAAACAATAAATTTTAATCAACTGATGTGCGTAAAATATTTTCGAAACGTAAAATTTTTTGGCTATTCGTGATTGAAAGTATCCGTATTTCTTAAAAAAAAATATTTAGGTTTCAATGATTTTTCTCGAAATACTCCAAGACCTTATATTATATTGAAAAAGTATACTAAAAAAATCAAACTTAATAGTATAAAAGTATAATGACCCACCACTTACGTAACGTAATTACAGATCTCGACCGATCAATAAGCAACATTATACACAGTAAGTACTTGGATAGGTGACCACATAGAATTAATTCCTTTGTGATGTTGTATAGAATATCCTCAATGTAGTCACTATATAACCTAAGTTGTTGAAAAGTGACTTAAAAAAAAAGTATAAAAAAAAAGAACAGAAATTAGATTATGTAGAACTTTGCTTTAAATAATCTGCTTGTTATTCATTATTAATGGTTATTATACAAAGATTTCGGCCAAAGTCCATTTCATAAGTAAATATTTTGCTATTTTTAAAGAATCCACAAACCAAGAAACAATATATAAACGAACGATATGTTGGAGTAAATGAACTGTAAAATATTTAAAGTCAGTTTAAAATATATAAAGTTATATTATTTAGAATAATCTGCTTGTTATTATATATTCATTATTAATGATTATTAAATAAACATTTCGACCGAAGTCCGTCCAATTTCATCAGTAAATATTTAGCTATTGTTAATCAATCCAAAAGAAAAACATAAGGGTATATTCAATGGAGTGGATGTACTTCTTAAACACACTGCACTTAAATAGCTAAATATAGTGACTACCTTTTTAATCTTGTCAGTGTGAGAAACAAAATACCCAAACAAGAATTCTATTACACTGTATTCCTCTTTTTCAACAATTTGAACAGAAATACTGTTTGTGTAATATTGATAATATTTTAATGAATTTTTTAATAAAACATAATAATTGAAATTTGTTCCCCTGTGGATTAATTTCATTTTCCGTTTGTTCTAAATAAAATACAAAATTGCCGCTATTCAAAATTAAGGCAAACTGGGATAGCAAAATTAGTAATAAAAACGTTCATTTCAAGCATGTTAAGTGTCAATTATATTAAAAAATTGCATGTTTGTCTTACAAATAAAATAAAAAATATGGCCAACAAGTTAAACTTATTAATTTTGTACCTAGAAAATAAAACATTTCATTTTTTATTTTTCTAACAAAGATTAAATAAAGTTACTTTTATTATCAACTAACTTTTACCAGAATTTAAAACTATATAAAAGAAAAAAATTAAAGTTCTAATATTATTTTACCTTGGAGAAAATTTCTTAAAGAAAACCCTGCGAATAAACTTATTCCAACTAAATAGGTATTTTTTAATCCTATATATTTTTGAATGAATATAGGTATTTTTTAATAGCACATAATGGTATAGAAAATATAACAAATAGTCGCTGAAATGTTTAATAAGTGAATATTAATAAATTTATTTTTATAATACACCAACCACAATTGGTTTTTTGCGTACCTACATGATTATTAAAATGAAAATTTAAAAAAAATATATAAATTATCATTTATATATAGATTAAACATATTTTATTAATTTCACATTCCTGTCTTCATAGGTTTAAGCTGGTAAATGTCTTATCTTCCAATAACTAATATTCTTTCATTTCGTTAGTTTATCTGCAATGTTATATGATTAGAAAACTTTGTGCATTAAATGTGGTTTTAATATCAATTAAACTTTTTTACAAAATATCAACATCGTATCGTTGATATTTGAATTTAACATTCGTATAGAATATTAAAGAATCATTAAGTACATTTTAAGGAGAGAATGAATGTTGGAATGTCGTCAATATTAAATACAGCAATATGTAGTCAACTAATATTAATTTTATAATTATTAATGAGAACTCTAGGATTTTTCTAATAAATTTCGATTTTTTGCACCAATTTCCTAGATTAAATTATTGTGTATTTTTATAAATGGTATTTCGACTACAAAGTGCAAACCAAATTAGCAACGAGAAACATCTCCTCAGAGAATCATTACAACTAGCTAATACACACTGATGATGACTACTTTGTGATCGAAATACGTATTTATAAAAAAACAAAATAATTTGATCTAGAAAATTGGTGCAAAAAATCTAATTTTATTAGAAAATTTAACTAATATTAGTTTCATAGTTAACTCTAGTCATAGAATAATAATAGGACATAGGGGAGAGAAACGATATAATTTTGTTTGGTTTTTTTACCCAAAATACGTTATCAGAGCACTAGTATAATAATTTTTGTTGAGTCTAAGCGAAAATCAATAGCATGAATATCTTCAAACCAGAAAAACTTTTTTGCTTAAAATGTTGAACTTTTTCAAAGCCACTCATTAATATCTTCACCTGATATGATGTTATTTAAAATAAATATTTTATTACTACCTATTCAAATTAATGTAGGATTTTTATATCACTATTACCTTTTGAAAATCTAGGTTTAACAAACGACACGATATGATCCAATACTTTATACCGTATTCGCTAGTAGATTGCCGTATTTTTTTAAACTCTTACCATGGAATGATAAATTGATATAAAAAAGAGTTACAAAAAGCCTTGGTTATTTTAAACAATAAATAAATATATCATTTTGTTTTTTTATATATACTACCTATCTTGTTAATTTTTCTACTATAAGAGAATCTAAAGTGTCCTCCGGTATATTTTATATTAAAAAAATAAAAAACACATTTTAGTACACATTATTTAAAAAACACATTTTCAAACAATATAGTTACTATTTTCAATGGTTTAGACTCTGTATTATCTATCAATGGATCAAGAAATAATTTTATACGCATATATTAGATTGTATTTAACCGAAGTCAGTCTCCCTCCGGTATTAAATAGTTATTTTTTAGCAAATTTCAATCATAGCCATCAGTTTGGAAGTAAGTCATAGTCACATACGCATCTACTAAATTGTCAAACTTGGAATACGTAATGGTTTTGGTAAAAAAATCAAATCAAGACTGATTTTTGAATTTTACACTATATAGCATCAAATTTTAAACCTAATAATTTCATTTTGATAAAAAAAGTATATCACTTGACTATACAACTTTGTATTCGATGCTGTCAATAATTTTTGAAGATGTTAAGTGAACCTAAACGAAGTTCGCATTTAAAAAACTGACAATTAAGATAGTGACGTAAGTTTGTGGCAGCTGTTGAAAAAATCGCTTTGAAATATTCGGGTGCGTCAGGTTTTCATACAAAGTGTTTTCGTGATGTCCTTAATCTGTTGATTATTTAGAGGTTTTTTGCTTATCCTGGTGGTTCACAAAAATTTTTAGGTGACATTTTATGTTTGGAAATTTATGACCCTCCCACCCCTTTAAGTTACGGTTAGAATCGCAATACTATTCTCTTATCAATAACCTTAATTGTTTTTTGGAAAGTAAAAACATTTCAAGGCGCTAGAGAAGTTAAAAGTATAATTTTTGTTTGTATACGCCACGGTCAAAATGTCCGATAATATTTTTCCTATTATCTTTGTATTATTTCCTTCAAAATAAAAAATTTCAACCACGCCCGATAATATCAAGGTGGTGTATCTTTTTTGGAAACTTATGAAGCTCCTGCTCCTTAGCGTCATGTTAGAATCTCTATATCATGTGTTTTCATGCTTTCTTATGTTATTTCATTTAAAATAAAACAAAAATCTACCACGCTAGAGAATATCCAGATGGCGGCCAGCTTTTTGTTGGTTTGAGACCGTGCTATTCTCTAGCGTCACGTTGAAATCAGCTTAGTAAAATTAACATTTTGCAGCACGTAATACCTACCGTATGTAAATATGACGCGCTCGATAAATTTCAACTACCGTTTTTATGTTACTACTATCATCAGCTAAACTAAATATGATGCATAATATAGAGGGCTAAGATTTCGTAGATGTACTCAACAAGAGGCAAAATACTTGCAATATCTTAATCTGACACGTTATAAATAAATTCAAAATTCCCTGCCTGGACTCCTCTACCAAAATTTATTATATTGATAAAGTTACTTGTATATCATAACTAGGAGTTTAAAATATAATGCGACTCTTGTTAACCATGCCTATTTTAAATTTCTATCGTTAAGACATTAGCTCTTAATGAAAGCGTGAACAGACCTAATTTTACCCTTAATGTTCTTAACGATAATAAATAAATATATTACCATAATAATACGCATTTAAAACTTGAAGAATTTATGATTGTCTTAAATATCTTTATTAATTTATTTAAACGTATATAGTGATTATGTAAATGTTTAACTTGTTCTATTTCATTAAGTTTTCTTAATTGCCTTAAAAAAATCTTAATTAAGTTAAAAAATGAAGCTAGAAGACATTACGTAAAAACCCCATATCGTAATTAAAAAAAGGTAGGACTATTTGAATATCTATCACAAATCTATTAAAACCACATCAAATACAAATTCAAAACTTAAAATAGTGCAAAGTCCTTTCCTTATCTTTATAGAATCGAATTATATGACTTTGAAGTGGATATTTTTGACTTTATACATACGTTAGTAATTTGTATGTTCTATTTTTTCGAGAACAAACATTAATGCGATGTGGGATTGGATATTAACATGGGAATTTCATTCGACACTTAATTATTTGTGCTAAAACCGTTTTGATTTCTATAATCCTGATATTTTAAGCAACAAATTGTTCAAATCCATGAGGTTAAGATTTTGCAAAGAAGAAAGTTCTGGTCGTAACATACACTTAAATGGCAAAAATCGTAAAAGGCCACAGTTAAAAAAAATAGAAATAGGGGTTGACCAATGGAATGTGGATCATGACTGGGACAAATAGTTTCTTCCCTTAATACTTTATACATTGCGGTCATAACCAAAATTTTTCATTTCATCTTCCATAATAATTAAAATTCCATAATACAGAAAAAATAATATTTACGAAACAAAAATTTTTAATAGATACTCATATAAACATGTTTCTTACCTTAGACAACAAATCTAACAAGCTTACATTTAACTTCTGAGAAATAATTTAAGATTCCAAATTTTTTGTAACATTTTGTAATAGAAATGATTTTGTTCATCCTGATTTTTGAGATATCATTTGATTTCAAGATCTCTAGAACTCAAATCCAACGTTCTTAGAGATGTATCTGCGTACGTGTGTGTGTATATAAACTGACGTATGTGCGTTCGATAACAAACATTATCGATATCGATGTATAATTTCGTAGCTCAAAACATTGATTTTTCAGTAAAATCGATTAAGCTGTTTTTGTTCAGAATAAAGGATTTAAAAAAAGGTCCAAAAAACCATATTAATAACAATAAACAATATTATATTGAAATTTTAGTCTCCTCATTGAGAAGTTTCTATTGTGAACGTTGCGGGTCGCAACCAGAACACGTTTCAAATATGCTTTTTGAGTATTTTTTCATAATAAATAGCTCAAAAGAACAGGTCATTATCAATTCATATAAAATTTAATAAAATAGTTAAAACAATGCAAAAATTTTACAAGTAAAAATTTATTATATTATAAAAGTATATATTTTCAATTAGCACATACGTGTTCAACATACGTGTAAATGAAAGTTTATTCAAACAAATTGTATATAACATATATATGTTGTATATAGCTACATACAAATGCATTATTTTATAAATATATATATATTTTAAACGAACTATAAGTTCCTACAGGAATAATATAAACAATTTTATTGCTTGAAATGAATTGTATGAAAGAATGAAATACTATTATTTTTCTAGTAAAAATTTCTGTGTTCTCTTACAATTACACATGCATGCATATAAGGTATAAGTATAGAGTGAAACAGAAATAACGATAAACATATGTAGCAAGTCCAATAACAAATTACCAATGTCTTATATCATACATTGTATACTAAACAATTATGCAGAGGCATAAAGAATAGACTTAGTTACTGAAATTTCTTGAAACGCAAATTTTATAATCGCAACATGCTGATATACTAATAACTGTAATACATACAGTTGCTTTAATTATGTTAGTAGAGTTTACCATCATCATTCGTTGGTAGTAGGTACAATACTCACATAATCAATCATTGCTTACTCATCAAACTGGTAAACGTTACCATTCTGATGATACAAGTTAACATATCAAAAGTAAAAATTACAATCCAAAATAATACATTTTACTGTGTGACTACAGATAATAACTATGCCTTTGATATGTGTCTTTATTCTCATATTATAAGTTTTGTTTTCCCCGTAATACATAGGAAAGCAAATCTAATCCTGCAATACTTTGATTTTACCAGACTACTAGTTTTATTTCTCGCAGTCTACAAGAACCTGATCATTGATTGGTGAAAAAACCATACAACCAGGCAAAGTGCACACCCTGTTATTTTTATCGCCGTCTCGTAAACAATTCACCGCTATAGAGCATCATTATTCTTGGTTCCTGAAACTACATAGCGTCGGCTAACTAAATATTTACATACTAAAACATGCTGAAACAAACCAAAATGACATAGAATACAAATTTATAAAGAGAACGCATATATAGACAGATACCAAAATTGAAAATATTTTATCACACGTTTTCTGTTACACTCTGTATGAAAAAATTTATTTATACAAAGAATGTTTCCTTTATTATACAGTTAGAATACTGCAACTTGAAATATTCCATGTAAATTATTATTAAAGTTGAATTTTTCATTATTTTTCAGTTTTTGTACCATTTTTTCGTTTTTTGTTTATCATTACAGCCAGCTATGTATAAAATGTACGTTTTTGTGTTTTATTTTGAGTTTAATAAAAAGTTCACTTTATAATTTCGTTTGTTTCTGATATGTCAAATATGAAATACATGTTATGTTGTCGAAATTCGGAATATATAGTTTGAAATTCAATAGGACTAGAGTAGCCATTTGAGTACATGCGGACTAACTGATATTGAATGAGTCTAAAAAACTAAAGCTAACTTTTTTTGGGTCTGTTGGGCCTCTAAGTAGTAAACCATAAACTTATTTACTGCACTTTTTCACTTTTTGATTACATGAAAGTAGACACCATTATTTGAACCTACAACCTATTCTTAATATCTTAATATAATATAATAACAAGGTCGTAATATGCTTTGATATTTATTAATATTTCTTATATTATATGATGGAATCTCGTCAACTCCGAAACGTAACGATTTTATTATTTTATTGAATATTTTGACGAAGAAAAATGCAGTTATATAAAAATGTACTCTCTACAGTTTAAATAAATCGAACATTCAGAATCAAAAGCTATAAACAATAAATTATGAATTTTTAATAATTATCATGATATTATAAAAAACTTATGAAATTCATCTATAATAATACATTTACACAATCAAGCGGTTCATATATAAGTCATAGAAAGAGATTCACATATACTAAAGATTTTTTTTTATATTATTGTTTTATAAGATCAAATTTTGTTATTATTAAAGCTTTTTATTCTTTAATATAAAAATATAAATAATACCAAAAAAACTGTTTATTAATTATTTTATTCTTTTCAAAATTATTATGTTTCCTTTTTACATTACAAAGTGTCTGAAAAGTACACAACTACATTATGTTAAATAAACAAAAAATGAACAGCATCTTTGTGTTTGAAAGGCGCATAGTTCATTTCTAGCAATATAAATGAAACAATAATATCAAACAATGTTGATTTTCATAAATTTGAATATCGTAGCGAATATTTTTGAGGTACATATTAAAACTGTATTGTATGTATTATGCATACACATTCATTCAGCCCCATATTAAATATTAAACAGGAAAAATGTATGGCTATGTTTAAGATAAAATGCATTGTTGTAAAAAATAATTTAAAAGAAGATACAAAATTACACATATTTGTATACATAGTCTTGTACTGTTTATTCACTCAATGTTTTGTGAAAATGAAATTTTATACTGTAAATTTTCTTCTTTTGCATTTGATAATTTAGTGTACTTAAAATTATTTAAGCCCTTGTTAGTTATTTAATGCATTTTTTTCTAACCATAGCCAATCAATTGTCTCCTTCGATAAAATTATACAACTAAAAAATATATTGAGAAGTTTGCCCGTAGTGAAATATGGTCATCATATTATATAACGAAGAGTCAAAATTACCTATTAGTTCTATAAGATTCTAGCAGATGGTGGTATAAAATAATTTATCAAAATATGACTATATAAGTCCAAAGTGCACTCATAATTAAAAAAAAAATTTTAAGTGAAAATTAGACAAAGTTATAACTTTTCATTAGTTTATATTAAAGTAATTTATCAACAGGATTGTATAAGTATCCAATAGATGACGCTATGTTAAAATCCAAGTACCGGGTGGTTTCACTCCAAATACTGGGACAACGTGATTTCTTGATCTAATCTATTTCAAATTTCGCATGCAATCGATGTAATATTGTTTGATAAAATGACAAAATTGTTTTTTCAAACTCTTTTCTCTGTAAATTGTCACTGAAGCACGTATATATATATATATATATATATATATATATATATATATATATATATATATATATATATATATATATATATATATATATATATATATATATATATATATATATATATATATATATATATATATATATAACTATATAACTGTATTGAGTGGACGTTTTAAATATTTTAAATATTGACGTTTTAAATATTATGTTGCAATGAAATTATATGTCGAATATCTAAACGATTAACTCAGTTAATTGTTGAACATATACTAAAATAAAAACTATAATTGAATAAATTATGTAGGAACTAAAAATAACTTGTTGGACCCTGATTTTTCTTATGACCATGAATAAGGGTAATAATAAAATATATTCCACATTCATAATTTCAATCCTTAGCATACATAGTATTCTTAATATAGTAGTTTCTTTAAATCATATTGAACGAATATGTCCGTTCCAAAGACTTTATTTTTATCGTGGTTAAGTTTGTTAGGTATGATACATTATTCTATTTTTCATAAATAATTCAAAAAAACATATAGATAAACCCAATTCTATTAGTAAATAGACAACTTGATGATACTGTTTTATAACAAGAAAATACAAAAACTGTATATCAGGTTTTATTTAGCGCAAATACCACTATTTTGCATGGAACCCTCTCTATGAACACTATTTCTAAATAATGTGTTATTAGTTAAAATATTACCCAGGATAGAGTTGAATTTAGTAGATATGAAGTTAAGGCATTGTTATAGAAGAACTGTTTCATATATTGTATTACTCTAGTCATTCTATCAAAGCGGGGATGAAGACATACATATACGTACACATCCCCTGAAAATAATCATAAAGTTGGATATTGTGTGTTGATGAAATGAAACTGAAACCATTTAAGATAATACACACGCATACAGAAGAAAAAACCTTATGAAAAGTAATACTGTTTGTAAAAAAGGTTTATTCTTACTTTTGTTCGTATCAAAATAATTAAATTATATTAAATTAAACCACCAAAACAATTTAGTGAAGTGAATTGTTTTTTTTTTCAAAATAAACAACGTGATTTTTGAGCATCTGTGTATAGATATTTGGAAAACGGGCATTTCACATTAAGTTGATAACGAAAAGAATGGTAGAATCTGGAATTTGTTTCATTTTACGTATAGTTGTATTATTAGAAAGAATGTTATGGAACAAACAATTTTTTTGTTAATCAAGATTAGTTTTTAGATAATATCACTCTGAAGAATTTATACAATTGTTTAAAGGATATTGCAAATGATGTGCATAGAAAATTTTTGGTTCTTTTCAATTTTTTAACCAGATTTAAGATTATAAATTGGTTTCCTGTTCAAATCTGGAATTAAAATTTTAAATTGTTACTTTAAAATTTTCGACCTTTTTTTTTAATTTATGCTCGATTTCGTTAGTTTATGGAATTCCATATATTTGCAAATAATAAGAAAACTAATCTTTTTGCAATATTGACCTTTATTTTTTGTGAATTGTGTCAATATATTTGATTTGCACATCATACAAAAGTATAATCTTTGAACTTTTTGAATTGCAAAATAAAGCTTATATTATATTAATTTTATTATCAAGTATAAAAAATGGGATTTACATTAGCTTAGGAGTTAAAACGAAATAAAAATTTTTGCTATAATAAATCCCTATAAGTATTAGTATTCCCCATTTCTGCCTCCGGGTTGTTGAAAAAAAATAGGATTTAAAACTACCCTACCTCTTAAGTTAGACCAAAAACTTACATTGTGAAAATTTCGGTTTAGTAGTTTTTGAGTTAATTCGACACCAACATCAAGACACGAGATTATATATTAAGATTCATATTTTCTGAGGTTACTAAACTAATAATTGTGTGAACTATAAAGCTCGGTCAAATATGTATATTAAACTGTTTACTTCTTGCTTGTAGAGGAATGAGTATTTTTTTAGACTTCCCTCAAACCGGACAAGATAACATATAAATTTCAAAAGCCTATCTTAACTGTCTATCGTGTATAAAACAAGGTTGGCATTTTTGCAAAATAAAAAATAAATTTAATTTTTCATCAAAATCATTCGTTTCGTTCGGTCAATTATATAGTCCATCCAATGTATCAACGAATGTGAATCGCCGTTGAATTATCATATTTTCTTATTTTCGTCGTAAAGAAAAGAAAATCGATTTATCTTATCCTATCCAAAATATTTTATGCACAAATAATTTAATAATGTTTATCCATACTTTAGTTATACATCGTTATATTTCATGATATATGCAATAAGTTAAATAATTCGGACATAGATACTCATACAAATATTTGTTCAAACATGGGTCTTAAGAGACAAACTCTATTTATGATAAAGTCAGTCCATACTAGAGTGTAACCACACTCTTCGTTTCGTCAGTTTATCTAGTAAGTTGGTAATACAAGCAAAACGTGCTCACATAATATATGAAACTACGAATGCTCCATAAATAATCTTTCATGCATTCCTATTTATCCCATGGGCTTGTTCAAAAATATTTTTCGTATATAAATAAATATACACAACATAACTATTTTAGGCTTGTTGTATTTTTTGTAAACAGAATTTGAATGATTTTTAAAAATTCACGTCTTGTGTTTATAATAATTTTTAGTTTTTTGAAAGTACAAATTCTCAAAATAAAATTGAAAATTATCGCCAATATCTTATATATTTAAATGAGCAATTCTTGTATATATATAAATATATATATATATATTTATATATATATAATTGGAATCTCGGAATCGGCTCCAGCAATTTTCATGAAATTCAGTATATAGGGGGTTTCGGGGGCCATAAATCGATCTAGCTAGGAATCATTTTTAGAAAATGTCAATAATGTTTCATGAGTTCATCATTTTCTAAAGTGTCATGACATTTAGAAAATGTCATGTTTATAATGAAATGATATATTTGTTTAATATTTATAGTCATATAGTCATAGCAGTGGCTTAGTGGTAGCGTGCGAGGCTCTTATACAGAGATCCCGCGTTCAAATCCCGGCTCGGCCGATGAATATAATTAATTTTTTTTACATTTTAAAGTGAATACATTTTAATTTTTTAATTTTAAATACATTTTAATTTTTTAAAGTGAATAATATTTTTCAAATAATATTTTGTTATTATAATTGTATAATTTTTTATAATGCAATGATATATTTGTTTAATATTTAAAGTCATTGGAGTGGCTAAGTGTTAGCGTGCTGGAATCGTCTTCCGCCTCGACGTAATATAATTTCCAAAAAACACAATTTATAAAAAAAAAAAAAAAAAATACCGAGCAAAGCTCGGTCATCCAGGTACTACATATTAAACTTGACGGTTTTGATAATAATTGTTCCTAAAGGTTAAAAGTAGATAATTCATGGAAACTTTTAATTTATGTAAAATTAGAAAATTATTTCTTTAAATTTTTTTTAACGTTACAAAAAGTAAATGTAACGATAAATTTTGGATGCTAATTTTAGGACATTAAAAACAAAATACACTTTTCTTCGGAAGCTCTATTCGTTTTACAAACATATTAGAGACGATTTTCACTCATCTGGTACCCGAATTCAATACAATAAAAGAGCCGGATTTATATTTTCGATAAATTAATCTGTATTAAAATAATCATACCCTAGAACTATTTTTTAAATTTTGTTTTAAATGTTTAGATTATCTTCAAGTTTAACTAAAATTTAGCAAACAAACACATTTAAATTATAAAATGCATATTATTATTATAATTATTATTGTTATATATGTATTTATAACTGTAAAGACTAGATTTGAAGAATATTTTATGAATTGTAACATTGATACTGATCATTTGCCGATTATCTAAAAAAATTTACTTTGTTAGTTGTTATATTCACTTGTTATTTTATTGAAATCTTTTATTAAGTAACCGCAAGAGTTTAGATTATAAAATTTTTAGCAAATTTTAATTATTGGTTAGTAATTAAATATTATTTAGGTCGAGGTTAGACTGTGGTTTTTTTTTTTTAAATTAATTACTTCATTCAATAACTCTACGCTTCTATACATACACACAGATAAAACCTAATAATGCCTACTAACACAATTTTCATAACAGAGGAATAAATCTAAATTATGTGACATTTTATGACACTTTAGAGATAAATTAACGATTATAATATTATCGAATTTCATAATAGTGTATGCAACCGCTAATAAAATATGGTGTTAATAAATGCCAGCCAGATTTTTTTTTTTTTTTGTTAAAATAAGATAATAATTAAAAATAATTATTTTCACTTAAGCAGAAAATACTTACAAATTAACCTATTTAACCCTTGAAATACAGGTAATTGATTAAAATGAATGATTTATCTACCTATCTCTTACATAAAATATAATTTTTCATTTAATATTATTGTGTTTCATGCAATTAATAACGAGGTCAAAACATAGAACTATTATTTTTCTTTTGTTTTTCTGCTAATCGGAATTTACTTGTGTTGTAACAAAATTTTTCATTTGTGTAGCTTAATTATATTATTATTTATTTCCAAAAGAAAACTATTGTTATGAAATTAATTTTGGCAGATATTATTTATAACCATCAGAATATTTTTAGCCTGAATTCTTCTTATATTTCGTATAATTCTACCCATTGTTTTAAATTCACTATAATGCTCATTTTAGTGTTGTTAGTTATAAATACGTATTGCGGTTAGTAGATATCATTTAAACCAAGTAATCGTGAATATTCTAGTAGCTAGGAAAATTGCTTCAATATTGTCTATAATCTCATTGTTTGCTTGTAGACAATTTCATACTTTTTAAAAGCAGTAAAATTTCTAAGAAAATAGTGACAAGTAACGTATCTTTCGAAAAACAATGCTTGTTAGTTAAATATAGCATGTCAAACTCGTGATGGCCGGTCAGCAAGTTGATACGAGTTTGGATAAGCGCCTATTATATGAGTAATTTTAAAAAATTATTGTTTATAATGAAGAAAGTCATTATCATTAGATTACTTGTACTCATCTACAATTTAGTCGAAATACGTGCTAATCAAATAAAAATTATTTTAAACTTTCATTTAAATTGTTTTATTTTATTTGGAACAGAAAGAAGAATGTTGGTTTCATCTCTCATTCATTTTCAAATTACTAACGCAATAGAATGTATTCCCACATGAAAAGTTACTTGTAAATGCAATTACAGGTATAATTATAAAAATATTGAGTAATTATTATCTCATTATTATTGAGCTGAAAATTCCTCTAAGTTTCATTTAGTAGCCTGAATGCTAATAAGAACAAATTATAGGTATTTTTAATGTATAAATGATTTTTTATATTCAACAAGACAAACTATTATATGATGATATAACTTACCCCGTTTTGTAAAAATAAATCCATTATTAGTTGTCTACAAGCATTGTGTCTCCATATAAAGGTAGCTAATTAATCATCTGCTTTTCAAAAATAACATTAATCACCACAGAAAGTCACCTTGAATAAAATCACTTTTTTTTAATTGCATTAGCAATATTCAATATATTCAATACATCATCTAAGAAGTTACTTCACAAACTGAAAGAGTGACCATGAGCCGTGGTTTTTTTTTCAAACATCATTTTTTCAATTTTCTGTTTAATTGCGTACTTTATTTGTTACGTTTTACGTAAGATAAGTAATTTTACCTGTGATTTATTACTAAGGTAAATCCTTTTACTTTCTATATTCAAAAATAAGGTATATTTTTTAAAAAGTTTTAAAAAAGGGTTATATATATTCTTTTTTGTTTAATTGTTTATTTCCAGGAATTTTGTATCTTTTGTTTAAGGAAGTAAAATGCTTTGATGTCCTTATAGTATATGTTGTTTAAAAAGGACACATCAACAAAGTTTTAAACTTTTTGGTACATAGATTCATTGCTCCGGTTTTCTTCATTATGCATTCTTTTCTAACTGCCAGGGAATAAGTCTTTAGAAAATTTAAAAACTGGCTAACGTATGATCGTTAATGGTATGCTTCTAATAAGCAACAATTTTCACTAAGTATCTGACAAATTTTATATCGCGATAAATTCTAAAAGTACTGTCGTTACATTTTTACTTGTGTTATAATTTGAGTTTGAAGAATATTTGCGAGATGCGTGCCACATTTGCTCTGAGAACAAACGCAACTGCAGTTTTAATGTCTAAACTTCAGCAATTAAAATTTGAATTGATAGACCGTCTATCGTATTTACCAGATCTAACCCCAAGTGACTTCTTTTTACTTTCAAATTAAAAATCAAATGGCTTATTGGATAATAGTTTGCATCATTTTTTTTTTTTTTTTTTTGAAGAAATACCACAATCATAATTTTCTGAAAGAATAAGTTGGTTAAGTTATTCTAAAGCTCAGAATTAACTCAGACTTTTTAAAAATAAGCAATCTATGACTTTTTGATTAAATATTTTTGATTAAAATTTTGAGTAAACAAGGAGATATGATATGTTTGTTATGTTTTTATAATAAGAGATTATACATACAATTTTGTTTTTCAAGACAATGATGGAAAATAATATTTTAAAGATTACAACTTGCTCTTGAATCAATTTCAATTTAATTTTCAAGTTTTCAAATTTTCATTATGGTATTCAGTATCTATCAAAAACTCAATTGGAATTTTAAGGACTAAACTAAGTAGAGTTTAAATTGTTGTAAGAATTTGGAATTACAATCATTTCATATAAATGAAGCTCCAAAGCTTATTAACCTTAAGAAGGTATTTAAATTTTCACTTAGATGCAATTGAACATCCATGAGTAATTACTTTTTAAGGAAGAAATCGACATTGCAGTGGACGTCAACAATTCATTTGGGGTGAAAGAATTATTTTTGAAACTATTTGGTCACAAATAATGTTGAAATATGTTTAGTACCTGTACCATATTATTGAGAGTATACAATACAATAATTTAATAAAAAAAATGCAATACAATTTTTATAATAACCCTTTACTCTTTAAGTACGTTTAAAAAAAGGATCATTTTAAGATAACACATAAAAGTAAAAGTGTTTTTTATTATCAGAATGTTTTTAAAGATTTACCTACACAAAACATTGGTCAAATATTGTTTGAATTCTACACTACAACTACGAATTTGTTGCATAACAACAGTCCTTCCATAGCATTAAAAATAGAAAGTTTAGTGTTTTATATGAGTTTTGATTAGGTTGATTCTATTAAGAATTGTATAGGTGTTGGTGAAATTATACAGTGCTTGTGGTGAACTAATCTGTGAGTTATTGTGTATATGTTTTGATTTGTTTTTTATGAATATAAACAGACATCGAAATGTACTAGCTACTGTTGCACGATGATTTGGTACCGCTAATTTTATTTCCCCTTTGTAAAAGTTCTAATTTTTTAATTACACAAATTACTCAAAATATTACAATGTAATGAAAATTGGTATGGGCAATCTTGACTTGAAAACGAAGAGCGTGTCAAGATGGGTGAACAGCTTTGTACACATAGTATGATCGATGTAGAAAAAACATTGTGGAAATAAAGGTTGAAAACGAACTTAGATAATTTGCAGGTAATCAGTTTTTAGACAAGGCTTTTGCCAAAATTTGTAATGTCTAGGCAGTATCGTTACTGTTAATATAGAAAAAAATTATTTATTTATATTTCAACAAAAGCACTTTTTATATTAAATATATATTACAAGCTTAAAAATTACTGTAGGCACTTAGTTTTTGGTTGAAACCGTTTTTTGACTTTGAAACCATTAAAAATTGAAAAGAAACTCAAAATGTTATTGTTCCGATTGTTTGAAAAATTCAATTATTTTTTTAAACATCCTTCATTCAGTACGGATTTTGTGTATTTAATAATGCTAATAACTGAAATATAGAGACTCAAGCGTATTCAAAGTACTTAAACAAATAACACTGTTTGTTGTTTTTACTTCTTTAAAGCTTTATGTCGAATTTATAATGAGCACCAATCACGATTAAAGCTGGAAGTTTGTACTGTACTAGTGTGGGAATTAATTAAATTTCCTTTAAAAAATCAAAATCAATATATTTAATAAATTCACATCAGTTCATTTTTCCACGTCTGAATATTTATAGCATTTACGATATTATTTTATAGCATACGATTATGTCGTATGCATAAAAAAAATTCTAAAAGATCATTAAGTGACGTCTCACTATAAAATGTTATAAAAACGATATGAATGTCAAGGTCAAATGTGTATGAAATAAAGATAAAATGCATTTTATTATTTATTATCTCTTTTTTTCTTCTTTTATTGAGAGCTCCACATACAGGGACAATTTTAATTATGCGGTGTTATATAGAATCAGGTAGCATTTTCAAGTTTGTTGAAATCTATGTGTATCACATCTACAATTATGTATAATCTTCATTCATTTGACCACTAGAAGATCTTTTCAATCTAGATATATTCAATAATTTGGAAAAAAATTGAGAACATATTTTTGAGAATCTACATCCATGTTTTTCAACTATTATTTCTGGTTTTTCATCCAATAATTATACATTTTCCTATACCTATTATTTACACAACTTTTTATTAGGTAATTCGTTTACTTGTGTGCTTTTTAGGGTGGAATATTGCATCTGATTTTAAACTTAATTCTAGATGAGCTACATACTCGAAGTTTTCAATATAGTTCAGAATAAAAAAGCAATACAATAATATGCGTGAGGTGCTTGATAGAAAACGTTGCAAAAATTTGATCGGTATCATTTTCAAAGAATAATTATTATATGAATATACTTAAATATTCCAGTCAATTACTTATTCTGATTACAAAGCTATTAAAATTTTAGTTTTAATGTGCTTTTTGCTTTAGAACTAAATCTTCTAACGTATGTTTTACTTTTTCATTTGATTTTGTTATAAAAGTCTGTTTTGCTTAAAGTGCTACAATATATTTTAAATTTAAAACTGAATTCTATTGCTCTCATTGGCAGAACATACTCAATTCAATTCTTTATTTATTCTATTTAAAGCAATACATAATTGTATAAAATAAGTCAAAAAATAGGTTGGCACATATGAAGGGAAGGAGTTATCTCATCCCGTATTCTCCGCCATAAATTTCTATGACGAATCCCAGTTTCTTGGATCATACATGAGATCGCAGTGATGGCACCTTATTCTCAACTGGCAAGATGTCTCTCTAATTTTACATAGTTTCTATAATCAGCTGTAGGTTAAATTTAATCGATACATACAGACCAAGCTAATATTAAGAATCTACAAAAATGCAAAAAAAAATTTTAAGAAAGAATAAATCTTACATAATTTTAAAGATTCATGAATATCTCTGTACAGTTTTTATATACGTTTTTTACTATAACATTATTTTCGTGGATAAATTTTTATGAGTTTAATATACTTTTAAAATTAAATGACAGGAAATATTTTGTTTATTGCTGAAAAGTAAAAATACAAAATACTATAAAAAAAAGAAAGAAAGAAGAAACCGTTCACTATAATATATTGCACATAACACTAGGTCAGTTATATATTTATTAGATACTATTACACTAAAGAAGAGTGTTTAGTTTTAAGTATATATATACATAATATTACACTATAAATAATACTATACACCGTTTAGTATAGTAAATTGGTGAATACACCTACATCATATATACATATAATACAAAATACTAATGTGTTCTATTGTAGAATCGTAAAAGTATAATTTTATTACGGTAGACAATGACACTAAAAAGTTTTATAGCTCCGCAGCACCACACAGTGGTTGCTACTGAACATCATACAAACCAACCACATATACAAATATAGAACCGGCGGACAATTTGACTTGCACCAAAAACACATCAATCAGCTGACATGATTTTATATGTCTTCTTCGTGTCTTCTTTTACTAAAAAAAAAAAAAAAAATAACATGAATATTATTATCAGAGGGAATCCCTGTTTAATTTTTATTGTTTTAATTTCGCTGTATGCTATAAAATAAATTTTTATACTAAGACAATGTGTATTTAAAACGTTAATCGCACGCTTTTCACACAGTTTTATTATTATTTTCAATTTGTATATACAAATACCATGTGTTTATTTAACTTTGTGAATTCCTATAATATCATAGATTTGCGAAATGAATTAGGTAGAGCGATTTGAAAATTACCTGTAGAGATTCAACAATAAAGTAAAATAACTAGAATTTTTCAATAGGGTATAAACTGAAATTGAAATTAAAATTGATTCAAAAATAAAGAAGCTAGAAGCTGTCACAAAGTATTCCCCATCACTTTCTTGAAAACGATGTGTAACATTTAACAGGAAATTTGAATGTCCATATATTGCTTATTTTTTAAAAATATTCGTTTCCCGTTAAGCACATTATTAAAATGTAAATAGTGAAAATAAGGTTTAAAAGTTATTCTAAACAGTTTTAAATTTGAAAGATTCAATTATGCAGATATAATATAATACGACTTGATTTCTATTTTTTTTTTTAAATATTGGACGAGAATTTACACATTTGTAATTAGGGATTATTAAATATCTATTTTACTAAATGTTATTTGCTGCGATGATGTTAATCAGCACTCAGAAAATATTGATTTTTAGGGATTGAAAGTTTTCTATTTTCAATAAACTATGTTATGCTGAAACGAAACTCGAAATTCTTGAGTATTAAATTAATATGTAATAATTAATATGTATTAATACATTTCTGTTACCTGAAATGTTAAGTCACCTCTTACCTGAAATTTTGTTCTTCCATAGAGAATAGAATGTAAAATATATTTTAGATACAATAAATTTTTTGGATGATAAACTTAGAAATCTTGATTGATTTCTAAGTAAATTAATAGATTGTTAAGTTTCTGTAAATGAAAATTATTTTTATTTTTTAAATAATCTTTTAAAACTTAACTAAAGCCTGATTTTTGTTCCATCGGGTAATATATCTATTAATTTTTAAGCAAATATGAATTCAGATATATATCTCATATATTTTTAAATTAAAATTTAAATTAATCTGTATAACGACCAATAAATAATGAGACTTGACGACAACTTAATTAAAGTTTCAATTTCTTTTTTCAATTAAATTTTGAAACAGTCATGAGAAAACATCAATCCTTATCTTATATAAGAAGAAGTATTTGATTTCAATGTTATCAAAATTAAGCAATTTTTATTTAATTAATTAATTAATTTTAAAAAGCTAATATCAAGTAGTATCATAAAAATCAAGTTTATCTCAATCCATTTCATCAAAGTGTGATTTCAAAATTTTTTTGTAAATTAATTCTATTTTTAAACATTTCGGTTGAATTAATAAATTTCAAGATATAGAGTGGCCAAAAAAGTCTCTTAATATATATGAGGCATGCTAACAGGCTTAGTTATAAATATTGCTGTAATCATTGTAAAATTATATTATTTTCTCCATAATTGTGATTAATATGTGCACTACTGCCTATACATTAATTAACATATTCTAATAATTAGGTAATTATCGGAGCAACTTGTGAATCGCTAAGAAAATGGTGTTACTTTGAAAAGAATAGGGAAAATAGTAGTAAAAGTAAATACATTAAGTTCATCTGACTATACATTTTTATATTTTTGATACATATTCTTATGATGATATTTTTAAGAAAATATGATAATAAAAATCAACGTGTTGGTAATTTTAAAGTCAGTGTTTGCCTATTTCTAGGCCGTGGCTCGTAGATTCACTATATCTGTATTTTTAGTTACAATAAATAAATTATTTTACACTCATAGTAAACACCAAATTTTATATTTTCTAAATAATGAATTTTAACTGTAAAAATGTAAAGGGATTGATATTTGAAAAATTCTACTTCCTTTAATTCTTACTTACATTAACGATAGAGAGATAATTTTATGTAACAAACTGTATTAAAAACGATCATATTCGATATATAATAAAGGTAGCTACTACCAATTAATTCAGTCCATATCAATTTTTAACAAATTCAGAATTTATGTTCAGAGAAGAAAAATAATTTGTTTTGTCGATTATTTATAACTATTCCCTTTGTATCTTCTCATGACCCAAAAAAATTATTTGTCTAAATAATCTTCAATATCATAAAATCAAATAGTCTTTACTCGGCTTGTATTCTGTTTTAAAATGTCTTCCTTTACATAAATATCCTACAATGTCCATCGCAATACATAGACCCCCTTGTGTGAATACAAAAATAAATTACCCTGTCTTTTTTGTATAATTTGAACCAATCATAGAAAGTTGTGCGCATCTCATCAATACCAGATAGAAGTGGTATGTATATATATATATACACATTTGTTCAGTATGTGAATGTTTCTCTAAAATTATCTCACACATGCGTGCTATGTTGAGTCTTCCATGTTTTTTTTCTGTACATTATCTTCATCGACCGACGGAACGAACACAAATAATATTTGTATTATTTCAAACAACAACAACAAATTTTAAATAATATCAATTTCTTATTTTAAAAGAAAATGTTTATCAAGAAACCAGAATTTTATAATAAATTTTCATTTTTTTTTAATAAATCTTGATCCCAAGTTTTTGTTTTCACATTGAAATTAGAAATTAAAATTGAATGGAATATCTACGTTATCAGAGGTGAAATACGTCTTTACAATTTTAAAGAAAACGTATTCGATGTGAATATGCATACTTGGGTTTAAAATTTTAATCTGACATTTTTTAAAGAAAATAGCAAAATAAAATTTTCGATTAAAAAGTGCTTTATCGTATAAGATTTGCAATCAAATTGGACTTAAGAAAATGGAGGCTATGCAGTAGGTAATTGTGAAGATTCCTTATAATATCAAGCTTCATTTTATTTAATAATATTTCCAGAATTTATTTTAATTTCTTTAAACGTTTGAGATATTTTCGAATTTACCAAGCCTCAAATAATTAGAATCTATCAGTTAATGGTTGTAAATTGAATGAAATATTAATAATAAACACAATGTAATTAATAATTTGCCCAGGAGATAAATACAAAATATCGAAATTTATTGTTGATTTAAATAATTTTGATATTGATGATTATTATTGTCTATGTTTCGAAAGTGATGGCATGACCATGTGATTGTATTTTAGACAATAGAAATGTTAATATCATATTTTAATGTCACCATCATTGACGCCTTCATTTTCTAAACACAGATATAATTTTTTGTTTGCCACACTTTATATTAACACAATTTGAAATTCGTTAGGTAATTAGTAGTCTCTGCTAATTGCTTACTACATTTGCCTAATTGTAGGCATACTTATCACGTGTGTAGAGCACTGTTTTCATCATTAACAAGAGAGGCCAAATATGGTATATTCTATTTATTTATATTTATTTATTCGAATTAATGCATACATATTATACTTATATTTCTGTAGTCTTATAACAATTAATTCGTTTTGAAATTAGTAGAGTTATACAAACTATGACTTTAGCTGACTGGGCGACTAAGCGATTAGTCAGCCGGGCGACCACCCGATAAGTCGGCCAAGCCGATTACAGAAAAAAATTGAAAAAAATTAGGAAAAAGACATTTTTGTATGTGTAAAATTTAATTTGATTATGTAATGTAGGTTATAAATCTTATTGTTTTTCTTTTTATGAATTATGTTTAATTTTTACAGTTCATCATGTACATGTTTTTGATTTGATAATTATGACTAAATAAAAATAATAAAATCTTAAATAACATGCAATAATTTTATTTAATGTAGTAATTTTATTAAAAAAATGCATAAGTAGTTAGAAGCCAGATATTCGGTGCTCATTCTCAAATAATCGGCTTTACCGACTGGTCGCCGAATAATTAGAGCAAGTCTAATAATTAGTAAAATATTAATATTTACCATTTTCAAAGATTTGTTTTACTATGTAATTAATCAATCATTTATTTACTTTTTCGTTGGTCACGAATTTTTTATTGGGCTCCGTTGCTCGCTTAATGGAATAATCTCCTCAATTATGTATGTATTTAATTCAACGTTGCCTTTTTTGCTATCTCTTACGAACAAAAGAATGTTTCTTATGTATTTTTCAACGTTGAAAAATATATAACATCGTATACAATTTTGGTAACCTAAAGAGAGAATCACTAATAATTCACGAATTAATCACATGAAAAATAATTTAGAAAAATGTTAAATTTTCATATTAAAATAGTTCAAAAATTCCGGCAAAACCCCACGAACTAACTAAAGTTTAATCAGAAAGATAATACTCTAGACGCAAACAGTGAAGGCTCCAAAAGCTTGTTTAAAATGATATTATTAAATGACAAAGAGCACATGTGTTAAGAAACTATTACAGTTTTTCCTTTATCAACCATCTGTAGTACAATGAAATTACAAAACTTTTAATACAACAATCTGGATTTTTATAACAGAAAATATGAAATATGAATTTCTTTTTTTTTTTCGTAAGCTAGCTCTTGTGTAACTATAACTAAAACATATTTTGCTTCAATGTCTCTTATTATAACATTTTCTTTAGATGTTGCCTGTTCTTCATTTTCTGTTATAATGGAATATTGTATTTGACTGTGTGCTACAAAATTCAAATGATAATAAACTATTTTGTAAAGACTTTAAAAACAAGTTTTGTAAATTAGTAAGAGT
Source organism: Chrysopa pallens (assembly GCA_020423425.1). NCBI lineage: Eukaryota > Metazoa > Arthropoda > Insecta > Neuroptera > Chrysopidae > Chrysopa > Chrysopa pallens. The sequence continues at coordinate 21,763,874 of CM035591.1, read as the reverse complement.
TTTGATTAATCTACTCACTATTAGTGCTACTTGGAAAATCGATCGTTTCCATAACTCAGTAAATATAGAAATAGTTTAGAAAATATTAACAACTAATTAATAAAAAAAATATTAGAGGCGGCGTGGGACAGATGTTCCTTTCAATCTCATTTTGTTAAAATTGAAATTTTAAATTTATTGAATTTCTGTCAAATTCAAATTGAAATTGAAATTGATTGATTTTGATAGAAACGATGCTAGAGGGATTAGGGAGTGAGAACTTTATTGAAAACTTTGGCCCCGTTTTTACCTCCTTAAGGGTTGAATTTCGAAAAATCCTTGCTTATCGAATTCCTACGTTAAAACAAAAGAACCCATTTTACAAGTTTAGGTGTCTATAATCAGCGGTTTTGGCTTTGTGTTAATTTTTTCTTCCTGTACAAGACTTTGTACATGTATAGTTATAAAAAGTGTCGGTGGGTCGGTCGCACACTATTTTCATTTTGGTCCTGTTTGTCAATCGCGCGGTAAAGACCATAGTTCCAAAAATCATTTAATTTTTTAGACTACAATAATATGCATGATTCGTATAGGCTTTCATCGGCTTTCTTGCCGTAAAAGTATTTTTATTTATAAAAGAAAACATTTTGGGTTTAAATTGGGGATACAAAATTTTTTTGGTGCACTAAGAAATGCTATATTAAAACGTTTTGTAATGCATATATAATGTTGCTATCTATCAAAATCAAATTCTGGACATGCCACTAAAAGTTACATTTGAAACTATTATTATAAATTTAATAGTTTTATATTTAGATGTATGTTGCTCCATCACTCAAATCGTACTGATGGATTAGAACTAAGCTTATTCATTTCTTCCAGGACAAAATTTTAAATTCAAGATGGACTAAATTGCAGGTAGCAGCCAGTATGATATTACTATTAAAAGTTATGTTAGAAAAGTTTCGTAAAAAAACACCAGTTTTCTTCTGGATTTGTGATTCCTTTTTGATTCAAAATCAAGTTAAATAAATACATATATCTCATATATTTTTTGAACTTTGTGTAAAAACTATACTCTATAAGTTGAAAGTTTTATCGGGTTGAGTTGCTTTTAATAGTTAAAGTTATATTAAAATGAATAAGCTGCATGGTTGTATATCACATCCACTTTAATCACAAATAATAAAATGCAACAACGTTTTGAGCATATACGTATAAGTTCGGTAGTTCTCTACTGATGAATATTAGAATTTTCCTATTTTCATAATATACATATTTCCTTAATATCATTTATCCATTTATTTTTGTCTTTCGTATTGTATGTTACTAATAAATATTCTTGCAAATTTTTTTATACGAGAATTTATTCAACTTCGAATTAAGAAAAAAAACTTTTTTAATTTAAGTTTTGTAATAATTTTCGTATGGCATAGTTAATTTTGTCTTTATATAGTTTATTAATAATAGTTTGGAAATTTATCAATAAAATATGTTAAACTAACCTAAACATATTAATTTTCGTTTGGTTTTTAAATATATGACTAAATTTAATGAACTAATTTTAAAAAAACTTAAACAAAATATTTATCGCGTGCAAAAATGATCTTCTAATCGGTTATTATCTAAATATGCATATTAACGGGCACAATGTAAATTGTGTTTGTCTGAATTATGTATTTGATTGATTTTTCTGTAAGAAAATACATGAAGCGATTAAAATTTAGAAGAGATTAATGTCTTTTATATTTTGGCAATGTTACATACAGTTTTTTTATCTAACTTAAATTTATATCTTGCAACAGGCAAGTAACAATTTTCGCAATTCATGATTTAATAATGGTAAAATCATGAATTCAAAAATAAGATTTGTTGTTCATAAATGTTGTTATTTTAGGGGTTTACCGGTCACCCTTTTAAAAATAATAGAAAGAAAACAAAACATTTCTCAGTGATAATACGAATTTAAAATGATGTTTTGTTAATACATATATACATATATATTTTCGAAACCCCATTTTATACAAAGCTCTAAGTAAAAAATAAGCATATTTAACTACATAAAAAATATTTTACCATAAATTCTAATTTACATTCACCATAGCAATAACAATATACAAACTTACTTTTGAAAATTATAAAAAGAGAAAAATATTATCCTTTGCAATTACTTTTTGCTTTTAAAAAAGTTTATAATTGATGATTCTTTGTTAGTAAACTGTATTCACAAATAATTTGATGAATATACAGCCTGATCAAAAACAGTCCTCCAAATACAGTATTGAAAATCAACAATTTATTTCATTAACCCATATGTTTCCGGATATTGTATTTCAATTTTTCTTTCACTAAATATTGTTTGAACCATACAGTAATGTTGAAATAAAATCAAGGCATGTTGATAAAAAATAAGAATACTAGAAGAGCTGCTTTAAAAATATTTGAGACATAACTATTTAACGATCTTATAAATGTGTTTTATTGATTAACTAAATTCTTACACTTCTAATTTGCGATATTTACAATTCTTCTTGCAAATATCGATTGTAACTAACTTCTATATAGATTGTAACTAACTTCTTGATTATCTCGAATTTTAAATTTGTTTAGAATTAGATAAGAACGTCGTATTATAACATATTGTAATACATAACAAGTGAAAATAACAACTAATAGTTTTAATTTATTAGATATTCTAGATACTCAACTATCAATGTTTGAACTATTTTTGATGATAAGCATTAATAATTATCTATGCAATTATAAATAGGTAGACGTAGACGAATAATACGTATTGCAATAATTACACATGTGATTATTAGCTAAACGTGAGCTGAAATTGCTGCAAATCAAAACAGTTTATAAAAAAATTGTTTGTTGTAAAAAAACAAAAATTATGGTTTAGAATTTTTCTTATATTCTTTATAGTTAAAAAGTTGGTTCATTGGTCCATTACTTCCCATGGGACAATATTACTCATTTACGAACTTAAACTCACTTTTTATATCTTCTACGAACATAAATTCACTTATAATCTCTTTTCATTTGTGATGGACACACGCACAGCTGGATATACAGACTATACTATATTTTCATTTTTTCAATTTTATATATAATTATTATTATATATATATATATAGAGTTTTGAAAATTTTTCAGATCACTATCTTGCCTACAGTTTCGTGATTCTTAGTAGGCATCAAAAGTAAAAATTGTTATCACTCACTACCAAAGTTATTGAAACCTGAAGTTTTACTACTTAGTAATCGAGTAATGCAATTAATTTAAAAGTCTGATGCGATTCAAATCAACAGTCTGATGCGATTCTTTGCAATATTATGTGTATTTCAGATAAAGATTGATTAATTTTCAATTGAAAAAACCTATGTATTTTTTTTTTTATAATCTTCGTATTGCACACGTCTTAGCGACAGCCTGTATATAATAAGTTTAATATTTGATAATTCGCATGTTTATAGTAATGCACCTAAAACCATTATACAAAGATGTAATTTTACAAGAAGCTTCAACTATTAGCATAATACATCAGCCTATTTGCATCACAATAATATATTCCCTTCATTGTTCATTATACTTACACTACATATTTACATACATGTACTTAGTACTTACATTAAATTCTACAGAAAACATTCACTCATTTCTAGGAAATTTTCTTTGTTTAATAATATCACTAGTATATACTATGCTTATAAGAGAGTACTTTACATATAAGTGGTATTATTATTGTTGTATGTTGATTGGCCTCTTTATACAAATTACCTACAGAGTGTGACAAAATAAATGAATCATATTTGGCCTGCTAAATGTGGATTATATTAAATTTATTTTTAATACTTCTTTAAAAGTTGATATTCCGCTTGGCCATTCACCTCAATATTTTTGACGAGTAAAATTTTGTGACATAGAATTAAAACAGTTGACTTGTATACAACAACACAACATTTATGGAATAAGTTGAATTGCATCATTTTTGTAGAAATGTGTTACTATCAGATATGTCTTACATAATCATGATTCAGATAATTTAAATCCATCTTACGACAGTAATAAATTTACAAAAAATTATAAAGAAAAAAAATATGTCAATAAAAGACATTTTTGAGCTCACTGTAGTTGATACACTCTGTATTTGAATAAATTGATATAAATGTGTATGCAAAATATAATAATAAGAACATTTGTATAAAAATAATTAGTGTAAAATTAAATTAGTACCATTTTGTTCCACCGTTTTAGTGGTGACTAGAATATATCTAGGTGGTCTGGTGGTACAAACAAAATAGAATAATGCATTTGGTTAAATTTAAATTTATTATTATAAATAAAAAAGTTTCCATAATATGTAAAATAAGTATCAGTTTTTCATTGTTTGGGTTTAAAATACAACAGAAACTACGTTGCTGTAATTTTATTTTAATCATTTATCTGGTTGAATTGTAGGCTTGATTGATTTTTTTTCTCTGGTTTGCTAGTGTCAATAGTCTAGATTGATTTTAACTTTCAATACTTAAATATCTAAACATTATTACGGATAGTATTAAGCAGCGATCTAACTTTAATATTTTAGCAAGTAAATTGTGCTTCGAAAGCTGTCATATCCGATACTCACTTTATGTCATTAATCAATTAGAAAATTTTTAAGTGAAATGACCGAATTCTTCGAAAAGACCTCCACAACGGTTGCTATAACTCTAGCTATATTTGATTTTAAAATAAAAATTTGAGCTTTTTGTGTTGAGCTTCCCTTACAGAGAACTCCATATTTAAACTTGCAATAATATCTAAGCAATTGTCAATTATAATTTTTTTGTCGAAGCTATGCTTGTAAATAATAAGATTATGTTCTTTAGAATTAAGGATTTCATCTATGAATGCAAACCGTCACCAATTTAGCTACGAGTAACATCTCGTCTGAGAATCATTAGAACTAGCTAATTCATACTGATGATAACTTCTTTGTAGTCGAAATACGTATTTATAAAAATACAAAATAATTTGATCTAGGATATTGGGACAAAAAATCGATATTTATTCATACCTTTTAAGTTTGCTTACTAGTATGCCACGGTCAACACAGTCACATGTCTTGCGTGAGTCGCAGTAAAGTTATCATTCGATATAAAAATAGTTCTCTTAAGAAAAATTCAGTTTTCTTGTGTATATTACGAATTATATATATTACGAAGTTTACGTTCGAATGCTTAAATTTATATTATCTGACAAAGAAATATTGCGTGATTCAATTAAAAAAAAAAAAAAAAACATGTTTTCGATAAAAAATGTTGATTGAATTCTTTGTTAAAAAGAATCTAGACTGTCTAAAAGAAACTATTGTTTTTATAAATCAAATACTGTATGATAATGTGTTTAACCCGCCAATAAAATTGAAAACGCAGTTTTTCCAGTTTTCTTACATAAGATTTGATTGCCGTTTTCTTTATAAGACGATAAATGATTAAATTTTTTAAACTATACTTGTTAGTTCTATTCTTTTTAGAAATCTGTACAACTACAAAATTCCTGAAGACATTTTATTAAAAAATTATTTTGATTACAAACTTTTGATTATGATTACAAGAATATATATAATTTTGATCACGTAGATTATGGTTTGTAAGATATTACAAAAAAGTTTTAAATAAGGATTAGAAATAATCATATCTATTAGAATATGTAAATTTATACCATCATATTTTTTTTTTAATCATTTCGTCTTGTTATAACAAATCATTAAATTACAGAAAACTAAAAATTTTTGAGCATGCTTAACTAAAAACATAAATAGGTATTAACGATGTTTGAATACATAATCATGCCATAATATTTTCCATACCAAAAAACAGTATATAATTTAAATGCAAATTCTTTCATTAGACTTCCCTAGTTTCAATAAATAATAATGACTATAAAACATTAAAAGTAATTTTATACAGATATCACATAAAATTTTCGAATTTTCTGAGGGATGTATGTATAGTTATTATAATAATAATAAAAATAATTGTAAGGTAATGTTGTAATACGTTGAAGCAAAACTTTTTTCAATTTTTTTTTTAAAGACAGATACTGAAAATTATTCTTCTTAAGCTGTCATTATGTTGTATTATGTTTGCCAACGACTGATAACGAATAAGCCAAAATTGACTTGCGTTGAATTTATTCTATGTAAAACTAATTTGATCTTGGCGTCCTTCTGAATAGTCAGAGTTAACAATCGACGAAACTTCTACTATACTTTAGTACATCAGAATCGTTCTGCAAAATTGTTTTCTGAAAAAATTACTACCAGTTTTCCAGTCCTCCTTAAAATCTTGCATGGAAAGTCTGGAAGTCATCATTAATAAAACTTTGATATGAAACAACTTTTGTATGAATCAGTTATTTTATCACAGAATCATTGTTCTTCTTTTTACCTTCAAATGATCGTAGCAGAGAATCTTTATTACTCCCCTTACATCCCATCTCTTATGGCCAGCTTCTCTGATATTATTTCCTGATTACTGTTGGTGATTTTGCGTCATCGGCCTCTGAAATGATTATCATTAAGAAATATTCGAATTAAATATATTTTGCTAATCAAAGGAATTTCTTCTATTGCTGTCGATGATGACGCTTTTATTTCATCTTCTTTTATTCCATGAATTGATTTTCTGTTGTTTTGACACCGACAGTAAGTTTACAACTAAGCTGTGCGCAATAACACGCGAGTCAGTGATTAATAGTATCTGACTGTGTTAAGTACTAAATTAGAATTCATTTTTATATTTCTTCAATATATATGAACTCCCTTTGCATGGTATCATGTAAATAATAACGTAAATAATTTTATTATTGTGTGAATAGTCCTTGCAATTAGTGTGAACTCATTAATTATATTATACGATTAAATAATTACTTTGTTAATTTTGTGTTATTATGTCAAATAAAATTGATGTGTTTGAAGTTTTAAATACTTCTATGAATTGAAAATTTCATATGAGATATTACAGTTAAATAACTTTAAAAGTAGCTATTTCATTGCTATTGCCTTGGAAGTTTGACTACGTCCAAGTTGTATTAGAAAAATCAAATAATTACGATTTTTTCTTTTGTTATTATAGTCCTCTTATGGCTAGAAGAAATTGTGTACATTTGTTTTACGTCAATTGCTCTGCATAGGTATCACCATAAGCACTATGCATTCGTGATTCAATTGTTCTCTTTGCTTTGATTAGATTGCAATGCTATCATCTAAGTATGGCTTAGAATTTGATTCTCTTTTATTATTTTTAGTAACAGTTGTAGTGTGCCTATTGCAAAGCATTAATTTGACTGTCTATTTACCTAATAACTCATCATTGACTAACAGAAACGAAAAGTTATAAAAAAATGTCTTTGTTTGTTGGAGCATACAATTGAAATATGTTTTTTATCATGGAATATCTTCCAAACTATTTATCAGATACCACTCCGTAACAATATGCCATTTTTATAAATTTATAAATTATTTTAATATTTTAGAAGAATATTTTATTTTGAATGGCTGGTGCTTGATAGATATCTTTGGGGACTCATGAAGCAAATAAAAAAACATTATTAAACAAAATGGCCTCATTTCAACCAAAGTAATGGATTAAATTGACGAAAGTTTTTAACGGAAGTTAACAACATCGCTAATATTTGAGTAAACTAACGCATTAACTTAAAAATTATTGCGTTAAGAAGATTGTTAATTTCGTTAATTAACGGAGTTATTGTCCTCCAATGCATGCCAGCAATTCATAACAAATGCCTAACTATGCGTGTCTGATATCTCATTTATGTTTTGATTTCTTAGAACTAATTATACAATAATCCTTTTTTTTTTAATTTTGAAACATCATAAAATATTTCTATATGTGATTAATTTAACTACTAACTTGAAGTGTTTATTTTTAATACTATTCATTTTAAATGTCTTCCCTAATTTGAAATATTATCAAGTTTTTGTTTTCAAAATAGATAAGCTAACTACCCTATTTGTTTCATCGTAAAAATTATATGTTGATAGGTTGCTTAGCAACAATTCTTTTTTTATCAGTTTAAATAATATTTATATACTGTTAATAAAACAGCTGTATATTATGTTCTTCGTAATTTATTTCAAACGGATGTTGCTATTCTGATATATATTTAGTTAGTTGTCTAGGTGGCGTTGTGATCCAACGTTGTATTAATTGAATTAAAAAATTTACTTAACCATTCGTAAATAATCTAATTTACCAATGTTTTAACTGGTTTTTGAATTGAATTTTCTTTTTTTTTTCCATTTGAGTCGATCGTATAAAAAGTTAAATTGAATGATTATAATATTAATTTAAATTTAACATATACGTTTATAATGACATCGCTTATAATCTGGTCTGGAGATAGTCTACAACGACAAACTGTAAGGTCTGGGTGGAATCTCTATATGAACTCAAATGTTAACTTATAACCTCAGATTAAGCGATATATTGGTTCAACCGAAGAAATTTATTCAAATACATCGGCTATAGCAACCAACCTTAATTTTGGAGTAAAAAAATGTTTACCTTATTCTTATGAATTTTTATTTCATAAGTGATTACTTATTTGTAGATCTTTGAAATTTGGATTTGAAAACTTGGTCATACCCAGAATATTTTACAATGAAATTCATTGTTTAAACAAGTGAAGATAACAGCTAAGATAGTTAATTGCTAAGATACAAGCTACATGTTGATGGTTTTAGATGTTCTTCATTGAAATGCAGAAAATTATTACGTAATTGTTTAAGTATAAATAATAGATTCTTATCAACAAAATTTTTTTATTTGAGATGTGATCCTTTTTTGTGTGTTGACCAATTCCAGTTCACAAAACATGGATTTACAAATTCAGCAAAAGCTTTCATACATTAAAATTATATTATAGAGAAGATACGGCTCACGCTGAAAGACAGTTGGATCTGGATTTTGGTAAAATATATAAAATATGTTATCGTATATCACAATAATTTTAATATATAATTTTCATAACATTGTATATAGAAAATGGTGTTAAAAAAGTCGGAAAAATATTATTAAATTAACTTACATACGCAACACACCCTTATCGAACATTTGTAAGATAATAACCCCATAGGTACGCGTATCAAGTATAAAAATATAATAATTTTCGCTATTCACTCCCCTAATGTATATAAATAATTCAAGGTAAATATTATCAAACCCTAAAGAAAAATTTTGGAGCTTATAGTCATACAACCTCTGTTTACACACTTCAATATACACAAAATATGTACAGTAGGCTCACATCAATTTCTATTAAATTTAGGTAATCAATTTTTTTTTTGACACGTTATAAAATTTCGCAACCAATATATCCCATGTTTCCCAATTTATAGTTTTTTAATAGAAAAGTTGCATAAATTTTGTGTATTACGGAAACGTCTATACTTTATGAAGGTATTTTGGAGTTATTTTATTTTAATTTTAAAAAATAGACAAGGCATGTATATTCAAAAATCTTGATAAAAATATAGGAGCATATATTTGATGGAAAATAATTTTTGTGAGCTTTAGTTTTCGAGTTTTATTATGATATTGTGTCTAGTTTCATATTTTGATGTGTAAAATAACAAATTTTTTTAATGCTAAAACACTATTAACAGTGATGCATAGCAGTTCGTAAATGAAATAATTCCCTTATGTCGTCAGATATTGAAAACATAAATTTTGACCAATGTTGCAGTTGTTATAGTGTAGCAGTAAAAAAGCTGAATATAGAAGAGGATATTTATCGCTTTCTTGACAAATAACCATATTTCTTTAAGAGCACAGGTTTCATATTTCTCAATCAGAAAGTTCTTTCGTCTTCATTATAACGATATATACCACGTATAATCCCAAAATGAGGTACATTGGCATCATAAAGTTCATACAATCTTACAAAAAACAATAACATCTACCACACGTACAGTTGCACTATGTGAGACCAGGCAGAGATAATAATGGTATACTATAATATGGGCTTAGTGATCTAGAGTCGACTAAATTTATTATTTTATTTATTTTATAATTAGTTTCATATGTTAATGTTTGAATAAAATCATGTGAGTTTTGACAATTTCGCTTTCTAAACTAAACGCTTGAAACTTGCATGTGACACTATTAACATCAAAATGTAGATCCAGAAAATTTTGCATCAATTCTACATTTTAAAAATATACGGCCTTTCGAAAATATAATGATATAAATCAATGTGTTTGCTTAAATAATATTTAACATTCTAGGTTTCATAACATAGAGGTAAAGAGAAATCAACTTTTGGTATTTCATTCGTGCATATTTTCTCTTTACCCAGAGTATCTTTAGTATAGATTTTAAGGTAAATCCAATCATATCGAAAATAGAAAATAGTATGATAGACATCTCTGTATCTTCTCTTATTTGTTATATATCAACGTTTTACAAATTCAATTCAGATTCATGCCTTGAATACTGATGATAATGAATTTATTCATGCGAAAAATACTGCAGATTGATCAATCAAATATAAATTTTATGAAGGTATAGTATGATTTTGTTAAATTGATTGAATTGTATACATTTTTAATAAAAAGAATATTTTCAGGCTCACTGCAACTAGTCAATTGGAAGGTAGAACAACATTCCGTTATTTTGTCTCAAAGTTTTTATAACTTAATTTTTAAAATTTTCCATATTTTTCAGATTAATGCATATTTTTGGGAGGGCTTAAGGGGTAAAATTTCTCTACAGCAATAAATTAATTTGTTTTTCATGTATTATACTCAAAAAATGAAGTATTTAAGAGATTTTGTGACACCAGTATTACAACTTTTTTATATACAAAATATCTCAGAGTATATTAGCTTTAGTCTAAGGTTTGTAACGTCAGGCTAACTGTCCGTCATCAATATAACTTCAAATAGGAAATAGAGAGTTCAAATTTTGTTACGTAAAATCGGTCTATATGGACCAATAAATAGATCCATAATTCCACTTTTAACAGTACAATAGAAATTTGAAAATAAAAAACGTTTGTTTTTAATACAAACAACTTTTGTTTGAAATATTTTTTCGTTAATTGTTTAGATCTGCTATACATTCAGAATAAATTTAGCTAATAAAATATATTTAACTGAAATACATATTAATAGCTGAATGAACTAATTATTAAAGAATAAATTTTATTAATTAAACTTTAATTTAATTTTTTTTTTTTTTTTGGTATATCCATTAGGCTCTAAACGTTTACATATATCATATTCTACGTATTAGTATACAAAACAAAGTATTTTTATTGTGTACACAAAAATATGATAACTATTTATAGAAAGTTATTTTTAGATTCCGAAAGACGATAACACAAACTATAAGTCTCATTAGACTCCAGTTCCAAGGCGAAAATCTAAAATAATTTTTCAGTCACTGTGTAAAAATCTTCCAAACCGTGTTCAAATTTCATGTAATATAAAAATCTCAATTACTTTCACATAACCTTAACTTTTAAATAGAACGTTGAAAAAGGATGTACGACCTTCAATATCAAAAATTTGGTTGATGTTACGTAATGCATAAATTATCTTACAATGTAAATATACATACTGTAAGAAAAACGTTCTATAAATAGTTATCAGATTTGTGTGTAGACAAAAATAGAAGACTATGTTTTGCATTCTATTGTATTCGCTATAGAATCAAAATATAAATATTATATACGATTTTCGAAATCTCAAATACAAGAAAAATAATACAATACAATAATCATTTTTGTTTTGAAATGGGATAAAGCTTTTAGCACATACATTTAACTTTTTTTTTTTGAAACTACTATTACAATAGAAGATTGTTTGGTATTGTTGGGATAAAGTATAGAATGCAATCACATACATAATACAAGAAAATACAACGAAAAAGAAAAATAAAATAATGTATATTTTATAAAATGTGTATATCTTGGTAACGAATTGTATTTGGATGTATTTCACAAAAGTAAGGATTCTGTATAGCTACGAAAAAATAAAATAAAAATCATAATATGTTAAACAGGTTTACAGTCATATAGGACTGCCGATAGAAGTGTAAACAGTAAACGTACAAAAATTTAAGTAACATTTTTGTACTTCACGTTTTTCGTTTTAAATTTGAGAATAATTTCGCGGCTATTAACAAATTTAGCTCACAGATTTTCATGAAGTGGGTATCTAAGAAATCTTTATGGCGTATAAAATATTAAACTTTAATTTAAATTCCAAATTTATTGATGTTTCTTTAGATAGAAATGATGAATACAACGTGTTTAGGCACGTTACAAGTTTTCGAAATCAATTTTCACTTTAAATATATTTTTAATGTTAATTAGTATGTATTAAATAGAAGATGTTTCTATCTTTGTAGACTGGAGATCCCTGATGAACATATTTAAAACAGCTCTAAGGCCCGCAAAGTAAAAATTCATAACTTTTTTATGTTTTTAATAAGCCAAAGCTCTTTTGCTTAATTTTAATATAAATTTATAAAGCGTATCCCCTTGCATATATAGAAAGTGTTGAAAACGTAAACAATAAAGTTATATAATTATTCCACAATAATTGTGATATTATGCTAGCATTGTTTTTTATTCGATTTAAAACACTTTAATAATCGCGAAAATATACCTAATTCCAAAAATTTCGCCAAATAAATCCACAATTTTTAAAAAAATGTTGTTTCGAACAAGTAATAGCGCATATCGAACCAGTAATACGTACCTACTCTCTTAGTCGAATTGTTTTGTTAAGCTATCAAAAATACATGATGAATATTTATGTTATTTAAAAATATAAGAATTTTCTCTCCTTGTCTATGTCTTTACAAATTGAATGAACTTTAGACAAAGATAAATCTGATATGAAAAAAAAACATTAAATATTTTAAATGTTTGTATATTTTTAAAATTTCTTCATACGATTCTCGTGCCAATAGTCAAAAAGAATTTTAGCAGAATTAAGTACATTTATAATACTATTTTGATAACTTTTTCTAAAATTGTTTTTAAGAAAATGATTCATAAGTTTTGAGAAAAATTTCTAAAATAACTTTGAAACTATGAAACCTACATAGTTATAGGTTATATATATATATATAATATACCTATGTACCTATAACTATGTACCTAGGTATATCTTTAATATTGAAATAAATTTGATAAGCTAAGTTTTATTTACAAAATATCTTTAAGTCAGTTAAAAAAGAGATTTTAGAGATCACAAAATAATAATCTTGATTATTGAACAAAACTTATCAAAATTTATTTTCATCATCATGAATTCTTTAAGTAAATAATAAGCTAAAGAAAATTACCATTGCTACACTTATTATTTGCTTAAAATATGAGCTGAAATTGTTTTTACATCTTTAAGTATGGTAGTAATGCAACATAGTGTTATAAAATACTTAAAATAAGTACAAAAATGTATAAAATATTTGTTTTTAAAATGAGCTAATAAAAAGAATTGTTTGAGTTTTTATTATTAAATTAAAAGACGTATTTATACGCAAAATATGGTGGAAAGCTTGTAATATTATGGTAGCATTGTAAAACTGAATTTTTTCTTCTTTATGCTTTCTTCGTTCGTTAAGTTTCACCCTTATGCTTACTTCGTTTTCGGATACAAAATTTGTTTTAGGTTTCAGCTTTTAGACCTTTCAGTAGGGTTAAGGTTAAATTTAAAAAAAAACTAAATATTATACAGTAAATATTATTCCAAGCAAATCGTGCCATGTCTAACTAAATATATTTAATCTTAATTAATTTATATTTAAAAAGTGTATAAATATGTCGTACAGAAACAAAATAAATTATATTATAAATCATAATTTACAATCCAACACTTGCATTTGTAAACAAATCTTATCTATATTTAGACTTAATAAGCACTACATAAGTCTTTTAAAGTAAATTCAAAATTAAAGTAACAAAAATGTTTTTGTATTATGGTTCGTTCAACGGCGCCATACTTTTTATCTTTTTAATTTTTTTGTTTTTTTGTTTAAACCTATAATATTATTCTTTGTTTTATACAAATAACCTTTGCCTTTAATATGCACATAGGCATTGCTGGCGTACCTCTTGTGTCGCCAGTTATACGGTGTACCAAAACATACATGCGTAAGGAATATTTAGTAAGCCTGTCCGTGTTTTTATCACAAACAAATATAAAAAGCAGGTGAAATGCTATTTCACTAAAAATAAGTAATTACATAAACTTTTTTTGACATGTTTTAATAAACCAATTATATTAATACAAACGAGTTATTTAAAATTATGAAACCCACCAACCATCACAGCGATTTAAAAGTGACACAAAACACGATAGAAAGTACTTTCTTAATGAAAAAGCTATTAGACAAATTAGTCGAATAAACGTAATTTTTAATTAATATTTTACACAAAAAAGATGGTTTATATTTTCAACCATGCCGATTACAAAAAACAAAAAACTAAAATGTACTCTAGTTGGAAATTTATCAAAATAGGCATTTAAATTTGAAAATGTCCAAAAATGAGTAAAATTTTCAGCAAAAAATTCCATATAAAAATTAAAGAAAATTTTAACATAAAACATATTCTTTGTCTTCTTAAGAAGCTATTCTTATTAAAAATAATGGAGCCATATCGGTGGAGCTAAAAGTTGTTACTTATTTCAGTAATTCTTATCCCATTTTATATATAAGCATTTTAGTATTTTTAATGCCTATTTTTGTTAGAAAGTAGTTATTGATGAAAGCATAATGCATCAAGTTTTCAAATTGCTGGATGTAAATTTAAATTGAAAATTTCGCTTCTTGAGCAAAAATATCAATTGAAAGTAAGTCAAAATTTCAAGAGAAAAAAAAATGGTTTGTTATTGAAAATTGATTATTGGTTATAAACCAAGGTTTCAAATTAGGATTCCTTAATCGTTGATTTTATGCTTAGTTATTACACAAATTTTAATGATACTCTTTTCCTTTACTAAGAGATCTTGGTCCATAAATATGATATACATGGTAAGACTATGTTATACAAAACCATGAGCATTCAAAAATAACGTGTTTTTATTATTTACTTTATGTTTCGTTACAAAATTTCTTAAAAATATTTGTTGTGGGTCTGAAATAAATTAGTAGAGAAAATTTATCATATGTTGAAAAATTGAATTAGAATTAATTGAAAACATATGCCGTGTGGCTTTTCCGTGGCTGTCAAAGCTTATAGATAGTTAAGATAGTAAAATTTCATGAAATGCAAATAAAATAAAATAATTCAAACCAATAATTAAAGTTAGGTATGTTGTAAAGTTATCCACACTTGGTTTGTCTAGGTGAAAAGTAATATTATAATGAGTATTGACATCCATTTTGTAAGAAATGAAAAAGTTTAGCCTCTATTTTCACTGAAAGTACATTTCACATCTGTTTTAAAGTTTATACCCAAATTGGGAATTTTTACTTTTATTTTTGATCTCAAGATTTGCAAGATGTGTATTTTATTGTCTGAAACGAAAATCGGCAATGGAAGAACTCGCACTTGATTACATAATCTTTGTGAGTTGCTAATTAGAATCGTCAAAACGGGAGACTCAAATCACTCTTTAAGTCTAAACATTTTCCAGTGAAACTGATTGTACTTGATTTCTTCTTTGGTGCTTTTTGTTTATCACAACTTGAAACAATTAAAATCTTGAAAATTTACACTCAAGAAATTATCAATAATTTGGAGCAAGATGTTTTGCAATTCAAAATTTATTTGTAAAGTAATCAATTTTATACATTTTAATATTCCATAAACATAACCCAATTTTTTTTCATTTTAACAAAGTGAGTTTACATTATGACATTACTCTTACCCCAAAACAGTATTTCTTGATATTATAATGATTATGTGTAATATAGCAAAGCGTTACTTATTTATGTCGAATAGTAGAAAGAAAAATATGGTATTGAAATAGGATATGTGGAATCCACTTAAGCTGAATATGTGGATCAATTTGTCTGACCTATTCTGTACATTAAATAAATTTTGATAACATTGTAAGATTAAACAAAACATTGTATAAAAATTCAATCTTGGGAATTTATGTAAAGGAAATTCAATATTTTTTTATGAATGCACATAGAAGAAAAACGAAACAAACTCGACTAACGGTAACGAAAGATTATTGTGCGGTTGAACGAGAAGAATCTTGTATGATGTATTTCAATAAAAAGCAATGACCTATTATATTATGTATGTGACGACACATGGTGCCTCGCTCTGTACAACTTGATATGTAATATATATACATGTTATGTGGACCAAAAAATTCAATTTGCTATGAATTGTATCAATCATTATATTTTTAGTACGTGTAGTACATTTTCATTTTATCTCAAAACACAAAATGAGTGTACATGTTATGTTATATTGTGTATTTTGATTATAATACAGGAAATTCCT
The DNA here is from genome assembly GCA_020423425.1 of Chrysopa pallens. Lineage (NCBI taxonomy): Eukaryota > Metazoa > Arthropoda > Insecta > Neuroptera > Chrysopidae > Chrysopa > Chrysopa pallens. The sequence continues at coordinate 21,747,407 of CM035591.1, read as the reverse complement.
AATATTTTCCATTTTCAACCCTTCTGCATACAAAAAATAATCAGGATTTTTCTATTATACTTTGTATATGAGAAACAATGTTGTTGTTGCGTAAAATTAGCATTTGTATTTATATTTTTGCCATTTAAGTAAATGTAACTGTAAGCAATCAGACACCGATATTTTACAGCCACTCTCCTAAGAATATTATCCCAAGACGATTAATTATCACCTCTTTTTATAAAATTTGCGAGTTTTCTTCCAAAAAATCTTGTAAATTTAAAAAAATTAGTATAAAATAAAACTGACTGTCACACTTCGAAAACTTTATCAAAACCATTTTTCCACTTCCTAAACGATGATTTTACAATTTGCATCATTCTTGAATTCCTCATATTACGATCATTTATATTTTTCTCACAGCTTTACTCTTCCTCTAAAGGAGGTCATTGTTCCGTTATATGTTCCTTGGATGGTTCTTCAACTCATATAAAAGGAACGACGAACATAAATTAAAGTAATTTTGTCTTCAATAAGTTGATAAAAAGCAACTTTTAATTTTTGCAATTTAATGATTTATTTTTATTTCTTTAATTATTTTTTTGACTAGTAAAAAGTAGTCAGTTTTTAAAAAAGGGATTGCAGTTTTTTGCTATCAATTTTGCAAGCAGGAAATTAAGGTCGTCGATAACAAATTTGTTTCTAATTTCCCTAAATCCATCATTATTTTAATTGTATTCATCTACAAGATACCTAGATGAGTTGTTAGTTTGAAGAGCTTTGCAAATATCATTACATATATCAAATCATTGAATAACGTATTTTTTTAATTTTGAACTATTGCTTGTAATTTACTAGAAAAATAGGTGTAAAAAACAAATTTACTTGAATATATCGCTTACTCTTTAAATAATATAAACTCTCAAATTAATTTGAATTTTAGTTTGTACTGTAGCGTTAAATTGATATATTAAGTTATAATATTATAAAACTAATAAGCTTAATAAGAAAAGTAATTTTGTAGCAAATGTTTTATTTTACTTAAGCAACACCAATTAAAGTCAGCACACAACATCGTATATTACTTATTTTCTGTTATTTGTCATTCGGTAGATTTTCTTCTGTAATATAAGTCCATATTAGTAAAGTATTCAAACATATTCATAAGCCTTTACGGCGATTGGTAAGTTCAGAGCTGTCATATGAAATGTATTTTGAAGAAAGCTCCAAGGTCCAAGCATAACTAAATTAGAATATTTATTTATCTCTAAGCATGAATGTTAATAGATTTAAAAATTTTATTCTACTTATCCGTTTGTTCATGCTTATTGTATTCTTCTTATATTTTGAAAATTTAAGAAAATTAGAAATTAATAAAAAAAAAACTGCTATAGAAAATAAAATTATTTCCAAAAAATTAAACATGTTAAAAATATTTTTTTTGAAGACAAGCTTTTATACAGATTAAAGAGCTGTCAAAAAATTATTATTCTTTGAATAGTTAGTATTAAAATTAAGGGCGTATTTAATATCAAGTGGTAGAAATGCGCAATGAAATAAAGAAGGGCAAAGTGTTTCATCATTACCATATTGAATTTGTATTGTTTTATATCATAAATATTTGGATGACCTAGCTTTGCTCGATATTTTTTTTTTTTTTTATAAATTGTGTTTTGTGGAAATTATATTACGTCGAGACGGAAGACGAGTCCAGCACGCTAACACTTAGCCACTCCAATGACTATAAATATTAAACAAATATATCATTACATTAAAAAAAATTATACAATTATAATAACAAAATCTTATTTGAAAAATATTATTTACTTTATTGTGTTGTTTTGTTGGGTTGGGTTGGGTTTAAAATTGATAAAATAAAAAAAAAATTAATTTTACTCGTCGGTCGAGCCGGGATTCGAACGCGAGATCTCTGTATAAGAGCCTCGCACGTTAACACTTAGTCACTCCAATGATTATATGACTATAAATATTAAACAAACATATCATTACATTATAAAAAATTATCGATAAAACACGAAAAGAATGACATTTTCTAAAAATGATTCCTAGCTAGATCGATTTATCGCCCCCGAAACCCCCTATATACTGAATTTCATGAAAATCGTTGGAGCCGATTCCGAGATTCCAATAAAAGCATCTTTTTTACTTTTATTTAGTTTCATCCGTTCCGATGTTTGATTGAATTCAAATCTTGCAAGTTAAATTTGATACATTTCTCGGTTACCGATTAGCCTGAATTTGGGCATACATATGCAAGTCAGATGATGATACAATATCGGAACGGATGAAACTAAATAAAAGTAAAAAAGATGCTTTTATTCCATTGAATAGTAAACGGTCGCAATTATGTACTGACATCATTTTAATAAAATAATCATTGAGCGTTTCAACTATTCTTCTTATTGAATATCTGTTATTTACGAACTCAGTGTGACAGATGAATAAATGTTTCTCGTTGCTTGTACAAGCGTCCTATTTTTATCTAATAACTTTTTGTTGAATATAATTTGTATATAATACCAAAAATTGCCTTTTAGAAACTCCGTATTTAAAAATGATATAACCTACTTGAATTTTTTTAAGAAATATAAGCAATTTTTACTCTTTTATATTTATTATTTTCTTTACAAAATCTGCAATAATAATATAGGGTTCGACTTAAAAATGAAGTTTCCTATCGTTTAACCAAGAATCCATTCGCCTAAAATGATTCTGCACTTGAGAATTCAAATAAAATAAATTTTTGTTAAAGCAATTTAAAAGCTCTGAAACTAACGTAATTTTTTTTGAATATGTATGATTTAAAAGATAAGGCAGTTAACGTAATTAATTATTTATGTAAATATCATTGTCAATTACTTTTGTTATAAGGTTTGATAGAAATGGATGGTGTCAGTTCACACAGTGTAAAATTTGGTCTCAAGATATAGAGTAGAGTTAGGTAATAATAAAAAATACCGAGGAAAAACCTTCTCTTCTGGGATTTAATACGATAAAAAATATAACAATTAAATAAACGGAATTGAAATATGATCTTAGCAAAATACAGAGATGCTTTTTTCTCCACCACGAATCCTGGTGGAGTGATTCAGGGAAAAAGTAATTGTTTCCCATTTGTCTTTTTTTCGGTGCACTAATGTAAAATGATTTGAGAAAATGTGAAAATTACCAGACCAAAGCGTAACTGGTTTTGCTAGTATGTATGCTAAATTTATGTATGTATGCTGTATATATTTGAAATTCTAATGCCGGATACGATAATTAAATTTTGATTTTCCTTTTATTTCCAAATTTTAAGGATTTCCAAAAGTACGTGAGACTTTCAATGTGCATATTGATAAAAATTCTCATTGCTTCCTTAAAAGTTTTAAATTAACTAATTTTTATAATCAAACAATACACGATTGATGGCTATAAATTTATTGTTGACAGTACAATGTTTAAAATTTATTATTATTATGTATAGTCTTTATCATTCTAGATAATATTTTATTTATTACATTTACTTGAAAAATTTATGATAGATTTGCCGGACGTGACACGAAATATAAATATATGCATTTTTATTTTAAAAAGTTAAAAAAATAAAATAATCTTTGATTATATTTGTAAAGTTCAGACACCTCAACACACTTTACTATATGCCTATGTTATTAAAAAAAAAAAAAAAACTTTTATTTTATAAAAAAAAAATTACTTAAATGACAAAATTTTTGTTAAATAATTGGTCATGGATGGAATCAATTGTACAAGTTCATTAGTTAATTAAAGATTTTTTAAGTTAATTATTTGATAACTTCTTGTATAATTAAACAACAATGTTTTCTACTGTTTGGAGAAAAAATATTTCAAACCGGATTTCAATTCGATATATAGTAGTCATAGGCTGGGTGCCTGTATTCTTATAAAGACATTGATAAATACACTTTAATGTTTATGCTTAGTTATTATTAGAGTATAAACTTTTTCATCTACATAAATTCTGAAAAGCTTTTTTTTTCAAATTTTTTTTTTTTTTTTAATTTTAGATTATCTCCACAGACATGAAATTGATAAAAATCCATTTTTGTCTTATTGTAGCAGAAATATTATTCAATAATAAATATAAAAACCATTTTGTCCGTAATAAAACCAGATGTCCGTTTTCCGATAGTCTGAAAATAACCAAAAATAGCTATTTTGACTATTTATACAACGTTGTTTTTAAATGATCTTCCGACAACAATAACAAGAATACAGTATTTCGAGTCAGGGGGCAATTTCAAGTCAGAGGGCAATTGAAAACTTGCGAGGTCTAAAAAACAAAACGCATCACTTTTCGCCTCGAAATTTTCGTAAACAAAACAATTAAGCTAACGATAATAAGGCTATAATAAAAATTTAAAGAAGTGTATCAATGTCTGATATAATGAGGGGCAGCGGGACTATCACACGTATATGTATGTAGTAGTGTGAGGACGCATTTTATATTTTTGTAGTAAACAATTTTAATTAAATTTAAAGAATTTAATATGGCGGCTATTGTTAAAGATTTTGAATTATTTTTATCGTATTTCATTTAGACGTGAAGAGTTTTTTTTTTTCTAATACGTATGTTTTTTAATAAGCACGAGTTGTTTAAAACTTATATTTAGATTAATTAGATCATCCATTATAACATGATTTATGAACCTTGCACCGCATTTGTTATTAATTTAGTAAAACTTTTTTTTTTGACTAATTACACATTTTTGTTTAGTCGCTTTGAATAATAATTATAAACTCGACCAAAAAATTTGTCAAGCGGAAATTTAAATGATGTTTCTTATATAGGTATATGTATTTAGAAGGAGAACGAGAAATTTGCTTTACGTTTACGAAAATTACATTTTATATTAAAATATAAAAATCATCTTTATTGCTTTTACATTTCATTAGAAAAAAAAAAGTTAATGGAGTTTTGATTGAAATTTAGGCTAACATTAATTCTAAGAAAGAAAAGGTTGCTTGGTAGAATATCATACAAAATTTACGAAACTTAAAGGAATGCCTCAAAATTAAATGAAATTTATTTTATAACTTATTTTCAAAAACTCATTTATGATGTATATCTATATATATATAAATCAATTGATGTTCGTTAGTCATGCTAAAATTCGAGAATGGCTCGACCGATTTGGCTAATTTTGGTCTTGAAATATTCCTGAAAGTTCAGGGAAGGTTTAAACGGTGAGAAACATAAATAATAAGTAAAGGAAAATACTATAAACGACAATTTAATTTTTCGAATACAAAATGTTCCTAGCTGTGAAACATATTTTGTCTTTTTTTTTCTCACATGTTACAAATCATCATTTCCATAGAAACCAAAATCTAATTTTGAAATTCAAAATAAAACTTCTTTATCTCTTCTCACTAGCAGTATGACGAACAGTCAACTATATAAAGTGTGCATATCACATTGTTCAAGTATTACCGGAATCATTCTTGGTTCAGGAGGTCACAAACCACAACAAAAATTATCGGCTGAACGCGGTCCCGGGTGTACCCCAGCAAATACCAGGTAAATACCAGGTGCATATATATAATGTACCGGGTGCACACTAAATACCGGGAATCCGATAAGATAGGATTTGAAATTCTTCCCCTAAGGGTAGAATTGCATCCGCATGTAAACGATGTAATATCATTTATTAAAACGTGAAAAATAACACAGCAACGCGTAAGCCGGGTGGGTATGCTCCAAAATATAAATTAATATCATAATTTATTCTGATTTGCCGCATTTTCATTATTTAGTTATAGACAGTTGAGAATATGTTATTATATTTAGGAGATATTGATGATGATTAGAAATAATTTATGTAACAAAACAATGTTTACCCGGGTCAGCTATTCAAAATAGAATTTATTTATCTCTTCTTTTCTATATTAGTGGTTCTGGACTTCCTTTTACTATTTTTCATCAAGTATACGAGAACCACAGCACAATATACACGAATTGTGGGTGCACGAGGTACCGGGTGCCCACATCAAACACGAGTGTATATATAATTATTTCGTGTCACGGGTATCCCACACCAAATAGTGGGTTACACATCAAATACCGGGCATCCCATAAGAAAATATTTTCTGAAATTCTACCCCTAATGGGATAAAAAGCAGAGGCAAAGTTTGTATGGGGCAACGGAATTCCTTCGTCCAATCTGCTTCAAATTTTGCATGCAATCGATGTAATATTAATTGTCACCGCAACGTGTCAGGGTATGCTTTAAAATATATATTAATATCATTATTTATTCTAATTTGCCTTAGCTTTCACTATTAAGAAATAGAGGAAAGTTGTCAAGAATATGTTATTATACTTAGAAGGTGTTGAAGTTAATTAGAAATATGTGGCAAAACGACGTTTGCCGGGCCAGCTAGTATTTAATATGTACAGTAATGTGCAGTAAAGGAGGCAAAGGTCCTATATAATGGACTATAGAGCCAAGAAGAAGTTATATTGAATATTTTTGTTAAATATTTCTTTTTCTGGCTCTATTATCCTATAAACAATTCAACAATCAGATTCTAGATACTTTAAACTATTCTATATAAATCTTGGTTGGTTTCTTATTATTTTATCCAATTTATCAACAACTAATGAAGTCAAAGGCTAATTTTATTTTTAATCTTGATTAGCTTAGCACAAGTAAAGAGTAACTAATTAAGCCTTCATTTTAATCAAATAATACTTTAATCGTTAAACCTTTAAACTGATATTCTAAAAGTAATAAATTCGAATATTCTTTGTATAAAATTATTATTAGTACAAGAAGATAGATTTGCTCTTATTTAGATTTTAAAAACTATAATATTCTCGTATCAATACTTCAAAATACAATATTTAATTTTTAAGGTTTTCTCCCATCTAAATTTTACATTATGTGGCATTTAGTTTTTTATGATAAAATTACTGTAGACATTTTGAACTGTTCTTTTCTGGTATATTCGTTTTTTTTTTTATTACAGACAATTTATTTCCTTAGAAAATTAAAGGACTACTATGAATTATAATATTAATTGTTTTAATTATTCGCCGATATGGTAAATATAAGCAAAAGTATATTAATTAAAACAGAAACAAAATAATTCTATAGTAATGCTTTGCATTGGAATTTGAAAATTATTTTTTGTTTATTTCTTTATTTTTTTCTTTCACTATTCTTGAAACGTTATACATGGTAATATTATACGAAATTGTTTATACGTATATATGAGCTATTTACGAACAAACATTGTAATTTTGTATTTCTTTGGCGGGTAATTTAATTTGCATAGTAAGTATCTTTATATATATATATATATATATATATATATATATATATATATATATATATATATATATATATATATATATATATATATATATATACATATATATATATATATATATATATATATATATATATATAATATATCTATACATATATATATGTATATATATATATATATATATATATATATATATATATATATATATATATATATATATATATATATATATATGCATGCCTTACTCATATTACAATCGCTCTGTTGATATTACCGAGCCAAAAACCCTCTTATTTTGTGTTCATTGTTTTCAATCTATTTCGGTAGACGAATTTTTAAAGCACCAATGATTAACTCCCTAATACCTAAATCGCATTAGCTCAACCAAAAATTGTTGATAAAATTTAATACAAATAAACACAAAATTATATCTTATTAGAATAATAAGTGGCCTTTCCAGTGAAAATTTAGTCTTATTACAGTCTCTGGAAATCTTACTGATTTTAACTCTTCTATGAATTTTAAGGTGGACTTAATTGCTCATTCAATTTACACCAATTTGGACTGATGTACTGAACTTGTGCTAACGTTTCTAAGTATCTTGTAAAGTTTACACTTCTAGCTGAAAAGCTGGTTGAAAATTTTGAGTAGACATTTATCGCAGCCTGAAAATTATTAAGTAATGTCCAAAATCGAAGACCTTTCCCCAAAACTTTCTCATTCATACTCATGTCAAACTTCTACCGATGACTTAACAGGTTTAAAATCATACAATACTATCTTCACACAAATATTTGTTTTCGAAATGAAAAAATTTTAATTTAAGCCTATTTATGATTTGACTTAATTTTTTTTTTCTGTTGAATTATATTCTACTCAAGATTTAAATGATTAGGTACTTAATAAATTGAATTTATTAATATTATTCAGCCAGTTGATGGAATTTATGTTTCAATATTTCCAACAATAAATTCGTCTTAGATATCTATTCAAAATTATGTACTAGTTGTCCTAATATATATTCTCTTTAGTTCGTTCACACACAACCGATTTGTATGAGCGGGTAAGTAATCGCTATCTCAACTTCAGTGCATTTCATATGTGTATTTTGCCAGAGTGTGAATGTAAGCTAATCTTTACTTTATGATATATGACATTTTGTATCTCATATTTAAGCAATTATTTTTATGAGTTCTACCATTTTTTAGGTTTCACCGTTAATAAATTGATTAGGTATTTTTTCATTACTATATCCGTGTCATAGTATGTTGCAAGCTCAGAGAAAACAAAACTTTCTTTTTGATGAATTCTACAACCAATCAGAAATATACAGATTTTTTTAGTAAATCAAAGTTGGAGGCTTTTTTCGTAGATATTAATTATAAAAATAAATAACTTGATATATAATTTGCATGTTTACAAAAATTATTTATGCTTGACAAATTTTTATTTTTATCCACTCTCTAACCTCCATGAAACGTACCGACTTCGTATACTGAATCAATTTGAGTTGAACGAAATAAATCTGCTCATTTCAAAATTTTAGTATTATTTTTTAAATATGTTTGTCAACAACCATTCATATCTGAATGGTATTTTTAAATTCAATTATAATATTCTTAAATAAGTGTATTTAATTATTAAATAGTTTTTTTAATGAAGTGTTATATAGTATAATTTTATTTATGATTTTTTTTATGTTTATTTACAGACTGGGTTTTGTTGTGTTTTTATTATAATCAATGTTGGATATAAACAGGTGAGAATAGTTTTATTTATTTTTTAAAAATTTGATTAAGATTTGTCTAAATCGTATTCGTCTACTTAATTTTTATGTTTAAAGCTACCAAATTGATTTGTTAAATGTACAAATATATTTTATAAATTTGAAATTTTCGTGGTATTTAGAGGTATTTCCTCAAAAAAAAAAAAAAAAAAAAAAACCGTACGACTAAGGCGTCTATGGTTGCCTAAAACATACATTCCATAGAATAAGGTATATTTGCAGATTTGCTTTGGCGTAGTTAAAATTAAGTCACATATAAACAGACTCTATTTGAGCAGCAGTCTTTATTTGAGTAGCAGTCTTTATTTGAAACTAACTTATTCGTACAGTATAACGCAATAAAAATTAAACAGCATCGAAAGAAGCAGACAAACAGACTTTGTCTTATACCACTTCGATATGGGAATACTATGTAAGTACCACAAGGCATTAAGGTTTGACATAACCTAAAACGATTGTTTACTGTTTCACTTCGTATAAATAAATGAATAAATACTACAAAAAATAGATAGGAAAAAAAATCATAATATTCTCTTTTCAATTTGCTTACAAATGACTACAAGAATTAATATAAACCCTGCAAAAACTAACTTTATTATATTACTTACATTTACTAAATACTTCAGTTTTATACCAATTATTGGGGTCAGATGACATTGATGTACGACTGTGCCAATAATATGACTTACTCCGTGTATTTATGAGAACGCATTTGTTTGTTATTTTACAGCGAACGAAATGAAAAGCCTCACACTACAGGGCAGGCATTCAAATAATTTTAACCAAGTATATTATAAACATTATCTTAATCTATTAAAATATACATGAAATGGTTAAATTTTCATGTAAATCCAATTTTGTCTAGTGCTTTTTCTATAATTTATAATTTTAAATTGATATGATAACTTATACCTGTATTAAAATCTCCACCTCTTGATGCCATCGTCTAGATAACCAGTAAACTTGCTTAATAATGTAAAACCATCCCTTTTCATGAAATCACTCTCATCATGCATACCGAATGGAAAGATGTTAAACATCAATAATGCAAGGCTAAACGGTGCTAGACATTTTTAAACTAGATATAGCTTACTGCATACGTGAAAATTATTAATGAAAGGACAATAAATCAGGAGTTGATTGAACTAAATAAATATCCTAAAAATTCAAAAATTAGTACTTTTTATAATTCAATAATTAATAGCAAATACCTAAAATCTAATACATTTGATTTTCTCTTTATTGATTTATGCACTCCGTTGTATATATTATATTATGGTCAATAGGTCAAATTTATTTTAGATATGTAATAAGGAAAAATTATAATATTTTAAAATAAATATTGAAGCATTTGCTTGAGTCTAACATTTATGTTAGTGAGAATTTGTTAAATTACACGAAGCAACACATGTGCGCTTATTATTAAGTACGAACAGTATGAATGTTATGTTGGTTGAGTATTTTCTAAGTTTTACTAAATAATAATTTTATGGGACATCTTCTTGTTGTTACTTTTCGAATAACAACACAAACACCAACGTTTTTATACATACTTGTTGTATATATAACTTAAAGATTTTATGGCTTTTTGAAATCATTTACAATGTAATAAAATTTAAGTATTTATATACACTAAATGTCACATGAAATAAATTTCTTAAATAAAAAAAAAAGTGTATTTAACCCTTTCGTATTTAACTCTTGCTTTCTTTATAAAAAAAATTAGTTTTATGATTTTTTTAACCTTGTAAGAAATACCTTTAATGTTTTTCGTAGTTTGTAACTTGAATTGTAAATCAGTTTGCTAAGAATATCTTCCGGGGTTTGTAAATCATTTCAAATGTGACTATTGTTCATAATTTTTTTACGTAATGTTTAATATTGTGCTAGATGACCTCATATTTTTTAAATTTGTGTGATTATAGAAATTTATGGTTTATGGTCTGATTCATTTGACCTAAAGTTTGTGTTCATTTGTTTTTAAAAGATGTAACTACATGAGAATTATTTTCTGAGTTTTTTTTTCGGTAGTTGTTTTACACCTTTTATGTTCCAACAGTTTGAATACAAAGATTTTTATTTAATACAGGCTGTTCAATAATCAACAACAAATAAATTCGTTTTCAATCAATCGTAAAATACGTGTTTGCTTAGAAAATATTATTGCCAAATGAAAATCGTTGACCAGGCTAAATTGATTAAAATTATTACTTAATATAATTATTATATACATAATTGCCATTTACCTAAATATTTGCAGTTTGATTAATTTCTGAAAACCTGTAATATCATCCAGAATTAACTGAATAAAATATCTTACTTTCTCAGTTAGCTACAATTGCAATTGTTTGGCGATTAAGAAAGAATATTTGTTGATCATGAAACTGAAACTTGATAAAAATTTCAATATTTTATCAAATTAGTAAATTCAGTCTACAAAATGAATATTGATGATTATTCTGATTTTTATAAGAACTAAATTTTTTTCATATCTATGGTCAATACAAATGCTTCAACAATAATTCCCAGAATTTTATTTATTGTTGAAATAAAAGGTTATCTAAATATAGTTTCGTTCAACGTATATTGATTGATTTAATAATAAATATGTATATTTTTACATTCAAACTATCCAATTTATTTTATTTATATATCCAATTAAAAATGTTTAAGAATTATTCACAATTTTTAAAATTCCACTGAATTTAAGAGTCAGATGCTCGATTCACTCCAAAAACTAATTTTTTTCTCATAATAAATATATGCTTCAAAAAGTAATAGCACAAATGAAAAATATTTTTAATGAAGGTTTTTTGTTACTTAATTTTACATTAGATTTAAAAAATTGATTAAAAAACACTGTTTTGAACCGAATTATTTTGTGCTTAATCAAGTTTGTTAGGTTTACATAACAAACTATAAGTTTTATTCTAATAATCAGGTGTGTAGGATTTTCAAAATGTTTTCAACGTTGAATCTAATAATTGTTTCCATTCAGATATTTGGTATAGACGATACATAAAAATGTATTCGGCTACGGAATTCGTTTTATACGCATGATTAAAAATGGATAAATTTTTTAGTTTCTTTGAGTAAAAATTTATTTCAAAACAATATAATGCTTTTTTGCACGCTATAATTATACTAATATTATGTCAGAGTATATTATTTTTTGTCTAATGTTTGTAACCTTAACTAATGTTGCCCTGACAAACACAATTTTTGTATTCATGTTTATAGAATCACCTAATTCTGCCCGTCTTTGCGTCATCAAGATAATTCAAAAAAGAATAGAGATAGCAAGAATAATTTTGATTGAGTATTGAGTCCAATGGATCCAAGGCTCAACTTTTGAACCATATTAGATAGAAGAAAAATTTAAACATTCTTACTAGTTTTAAAAACAACTTTTACTTGAAATTGTTTGGATTTGCCACAATTTTAGAGCAAATGTACCTACACATAAAAGAATATTCATACTATTATTATGGATTTCCAAAAATTAAGAATCGAAACAATTAGAAAAAATTTAATGTATTTAAATGTTCATTTGTAACAATACGTCGTGTAAACAAACAATTAACTCTGTTAGTTGGTATCTTCACTAACTTTTTTCTTAATATTCGGATTATGTATGTTCTATTAATGTTGTTGAGTTAATAATAAGGTCCTTTTCTGTGCGTTTTGAACCACTAACCAAGTCGTTTTAACCAATTCATCGGTTTAACACACATCTTTTGTAAATTCAAATGATATTAATATTCTTTATATGTTGGACATAGATTTGTACAAACTTGTTTTCAGGTATACCTACGTTAAAAAGTCCACAATCAGTTGATTATTATCTGAATATGGGTATTGTGTTGTTTCTTGTTCCCTATGTTACATGTCAAATGGCGGACAGAAACCAGTTATTATGATGATACATAAACAACACTTACATTGTATAACCAAACGGGAGTTTCAAGTATAATATCGTGATCGAAACTTCCCTTTATAATACATTCCTACAAAATATTTCTTATTATGTGATAAATAATTTATTTGAGGATTGCGGCCATTATATTAAGGCCTCGAATAATTTCCAAATTATGTTACTCATTACTATGACTTGGGATATGATGTATGTAGTCATGTTAAATATTATTTGTTCAATGGACAAAGTAGCACTAAATGTATATATAATATAATAATTTAATATCAAAGCTGAATAATTGAGAATTCTTAGTCAATGAAATCCAGAAAATTGCAACAATACGATGAATTTCTCAAATTAATAAAAGCGCGTGTCTTTTTAGGCACGTATGTATGAAATCATGCTTGCCAAACGACAAATAGAGTAAAATTTGTAAAAAAATACTTTGAATATTTAATTAAATGACATAGATTAAAATAAAAAGTTTTGAAATATTTGTAATTACACTTAAATTTCTCTTATTTTTCTGGTGAAAGAATTTAAATTTCAAAAGGCTTCGAAAACTGTTTGTCTTGATGGGAAGGCTAGATAGACTAACATATACGGATATTGTATAGTTCCAATAATTCTGTTAAAAATACCAATAAAATTTAAGTGTAGAATATATAACAGTAAAAATTATCAGTATTATTTATTTATTCATCTGTTCAACTATAGTTGTCTGAATAGTATATTCGACAATTTACTGGTAAATTATCTTAGAACATTTAGTACTGTATTTATAAAGGAATAAAATGTTACGAAATAAAATGGAATAGGAAAATATCTGACGTAAAAGTTATATTTTCTTATTTACATTTATGATAGCATTCTTTACTTTTATGATATTGTCAGTGTCATGTATACACGAGTAATAATAATCCATAATTGTAATCACTACAGCCTTTAATATTTTTATTTGGATGTTTATTGAAAATATTATGATCACAAAATATTGATTTTATTATTTAAGTACAAATTTTATTGGATTAATGCAATTTTTCGGTGTTGAATAAAAGAAGAAATCGTGTATAGTTGAAGAATTTAACTAGAGTACCAATTTTTATTATAAATTATTGAAAATTATTAATAGAAAACAAACGCAGTAGTTTTATTAAAGGTATGTATGTTTCTTCAAGATTGCACGATTTTATAGTATCAAAAAATATTTTATTCATTTTCAAACTTGCTTATGTTTATTTACTTGAATCAAGCTTATGCCATGATTATTTTAAATACTCTTGGATATTATTTTAATACTTTGTAAGTGGATTCATTCTTTAGTTTTTTGTGATATTATATTTTCGTTATCCTTATTAAAGGTTTGGGCAATATTTTGATAATATGTTTACCATGGTAGTATTGTAGTTATTGGGTTTTAAATTGTAAAAATGGTCGAAAAAATTGCATTAATAAGTATTTGTAATCGCAATGAATAAATAATTATTCTTTTAAATTTGTTAATATATTTTGAAAATTTCCAATGTTGTTATGCACAGACTTATACCTATAGCATTTAATTGATACAGTAGTATTTCGTAACCTTATACGAATAGAAACAAAAGAAAACAGTTGTGGTTCCTAAAAAAAAAATTAATAAAATATTTTCTGATTTTGATGAAAAACTTTTCAAAAATTATTCATTCAATTTGAAAACTAAAAACTATACTTATTCGTTCAACCCTTTTTATTTTAGATTATTTTAATTCCTTTCCTTAAATAGGATTGAATATTTTCTTATCAATCGAAAATTAATTAAAAAATGTAATTATTCTTTATACTTAAAAATTTCTAACTGACTTTTACCAATTTCTGGGTATTCGTATGATATATGAGTAATTAAAGGGATACGTGAAGATCCGTTTCCAAGAATGTAGTGTACTACGAATGAAAAAGTTTTTATTCTATAAAAATTCTAGGAATAAAACGGTGTGTAAGTTTAGAATAAAAGAATGACAATAAAAGTGGTTAATTGAAAAATTTATTTAATTGTAAATACCGTGAGGTGGTATTAATTATATTTTTATTATAATTATATGCTAAACATAGTTCCGCTTCGCTGAAGCATTGTCATAGCTTCAACAATTATTATTAGGGAAGGCAAGAAAATAGCCTAGCAACTATCGATTTATCGATGAATGATTTATTCAGTTCATATCATAACAATATGCATTTTAACACTACTGGGACCCAAGTAAATGTTGTAGAAGAAATACCACCTTAGCGGTCGCAAAGGAGGTAACAATTTCCGTTTCGAAATAAAGGTGTATTTGTTTAAAGAAAAGGAAAATTGTTGGTATTTATACTTTTAGTTTATCTCTCACCATTTAGAAGTTTTATTTTTAAATTGCCAGCTTAACAGTTATGGAGTTGAACCTAGATACAAAATTTATAGCTATAAACAGTCTTGAGTAGAGAAGCAACAACTTATAAAATTTGAAGCCATTCCTTCGGCTAATTATAGACTTTTAAGGCCAAATTGGTAAGATGATTATTTACATATAAAAATAATTTTATAAAATATTTGTAAAAAAATCACTACACGCTTTTCTTGTCATATTAAATTTCGATTATATAACTCAGACTATAAGGCACCTGGTATAGTAGAATTTTTAGAAACATAAAAATCTTCTCGAACTCTCTACATTCATTTTTTTATCGATTTTTTAAGTCAATTCGATTTTTATTTTTTATCAATCATATTCACTATTTAAGTATTATTATATGTATATACATAAAAATATTTTTTTTTCATGTAACATTTATTTATTGGGTACCTTAAGCCGACGTTTTGTGTGATGTCTATATCTATAACATTATTTTACAAGCATATAAAACATTTTCAGTCGACATTTTAACAAATTACAATGTTATTAGTACTAATAAAAATGCTATAAAATATAAGTAATACAAAATTCAGTAGTGCATACGTAAATACAACAAATAGACTTCATAAACTGAATAGAGCAGGCTAAAATGGCGCAATAATTACAAAAACTTACGGTGTTGGTATTTTAATTGATTTATAATGTTCTTTGTAATTTTAATCATTATTTTTAGAATTTCTGTTTATAATAACACCTACGTAGTTTTGATTATTAAATAGTATAACCAGCAATCTTTGGGATATCTAGGATAACGAATTAAGCAGTATTATTATTATTCACTCCCGGTCATAAATGTTTAAATTATAATTTTTATAGTAAAGGTTTATAATTAATGTTTTTTCTCAGGATATCAAATTTATTATTCGCCCTTTAAAAATAATTTAAATCTAATATAATAATAATAATATTGGATTATTAGATATTAGTAATGATCCAAAACTTTTCCACACATCTCTCATGCGAATAATAAAGTTATGTGTCTTAATTGCAGCTTTGAAATATCTCGTAGGGTATATTGAATGGATTAACTAGATCAATGGTAGTAAGTAATATCATTCCCACTCAATGAGAACATTCTAGACAAAAAATATGCATTTGTTTAGAAATATTTATCATATGATTCAGTATCAATATTTGAACAATTTTTAATTATTAGAATTTATAAAATACATTATTTACCATACAGTTATTAATACATATATAATAAATAAATACACTTTACGAAAATAATATAATAAAATATTCCACTAAAACGTCAACTCGCTATCTTTTTTCGTTTTTGAGTTGTCTTGATGATAGACGAACGGACAAGTGGAAATGGATGCATTACTAGTTGTTAATATTTCCTAACGTTACAAGCTTTAGACTAAAATAAACATACCGACTCTAAATTTTTTCTTGAATTTTTAATACGAAACATTTTTCAAAATATGGTGGAAACGCAAATAATTGATGAAAAATAATTAAATTTTGAAAAACTTCCGATTAATTAAATCTAAATATATATATATATATATATATATATATATATATATATATATATATATATATATATATATATATATATATATATATATCATTTTAATTAATCGGTAGTTTCTCAAAATTTAATTATTTTTCAATATTTATTTGCGTCTCCATTATGTTTTGATAAATATTTCAAATTCAAAATTTATGAAAAAATCCTTATTATATTTGCTAATTTAGCTTTTAGCAACATTAAAAATTGTATTAAAAAAAATTCTATGGTATCTCATATCCAGTTTTGTATTTTCGTCATTCTTTTATATGTATATAAAATTTCAGCTCAATTTTTTTAATATATCTAAATATCGGAACAAATAAATACTTAATAAAAGTTTCTTAAATCAATATAATCTAAATGTTTTCGATTCGCACGGTGCCGTCTCACCGTGCTCTAGAATACAAGTTTATTGTATTTGTGACTGATGTTTTTAGTAGTCTTTTTTATTGTTTTTAATGTTTCATATTATAGTGTTGATGTGTGATGATGGGTCTTACTTAGATTGTTGGTGACATAGGTCATGGTGTCATTTAACTACGTAGTACTACTATATTACTATACTATATTTACACCTTCTTGTGGTGTAATAAAACTTATAACAGGCCTTGAATCGAATTAATAAAAATTTTATTAGCATGTAGTTTTTTTTTTTTTAGTGTGATTATTATGGGTATACAAATTATTATCTATGTATTTTTATTTATGGTGGAGATTGCGTTATGTAAATCTGCAATTATTAGATTTATACAATTATTTTTAATACTGATTAATTAAAGTTATGAATGAAATAAATTTCATGAATGAACTATATTTTATTGTATAAAAAGCATTTTAAGCCTGTGAATTGAAAACTTGATTCTCACTGGTGGATTTATCTGCAGGCTGAGTATGTTGGAGCCTAACGTGGCAGCTTTAAGGTGCAGATCGTGAAAATAGAATGTTTATTGTGTAATTTTAATTAAATCGATAGGTTATAAAGATAATCTTAGAACTGGAAAATCGATGTCCTAGTTAACAATTATACTAATTTTGGGTTAAATGGTGTTGTTATTAGAAGGATAATATACAAATTATAAAGTTACAACCTCAAAACAATAGTAATTATTTGATTGTGAAATAGAATATCGAATTGTATAGGTCGGTACGAGTGTCAAAATATACCACTACAGTAATAAAATAAAATCTTCAAAATAAAACTTTTCTAACAGTTCAACGAAGTTCTTTCTGTAATGTATAAATAGTACACAAGCAAGTCTTGAATTAATACTTAACTAAAGTTAAGAATTAACATTATATACAGTTTTACTGGAAAACCATACAGCATTTAATTCTATGAATTTTTCCATTGAAAATTTTGTATGAAGAAACATCCTTTCGTTTTGTTTAGTCCTCATGGTCTTGTACAAAAATATTTGGAAGCTTGCAAAACCACATTACATATCAATATATCAATACATTACACTTTTGAAATAGTCCTTACAATAATTTTGACAAACTACAACTGTCATAAACTGTACGCATCTAATATTAATATCATCGATATCATTATTAGGATTTTTAGAAACCATACATAAAGAATTTCAAACGTAATTCAATTATGTGATTGAAAATACTTAAATTAAGTAAAATTCTTATTAATCTTACTTACACTAGTCATTTGGTGACTCTTAATCTGACAAATTTACCACTGTATTATTTATTCCGAATATCTATCTCCAGCTCTATATTATTGTGATTAAATATTTATTATATGAATTTATTTGTAAACAAGTCATAATTTGTGTAGACGAAATCCTTGTATACCGAAAGACGGCCGTATAAAAGTCGTATGGATACCGTACATTAATAGTCTTTGGTATGCGGATAGTATTAAAATAAACCTAAACTGTGATACCTTCGAATGTCTAAAGAGAAATAAACGCTACTCAAAGTCAATTAATCGTACTAAAACTGGGATTTGAAAACTAAACAATTCTTTTACTAACTTCTTTAATGTTAATGTCGAATAAAGGTAATAAAAAATTTAATTATAATAGGTATATCAGATAGTTTGAATTCTACACTGGGATCTACTACAATTCAAAAACAAAAAATAGTACCTGATTTATATAAGTTGGTACTATATTTGATTTATTACTTGATAAAAATAACGTTTAGCTTTGCTCCAGCGAGCTGTAAATTCAATTTATTTTATTAGAATAGAGGACCCGATTAATTCTAAATCAGCTATATTTGACATCAAAAAGTGAAAGAACCCTCAATATAGCATAACAAAAATTGAAAATTAATTTAAAATTAATTCAAAAACAAAGAAGTTATAAGAAATCAAAGTCGACATTGATGGCAAATTTGTCAGATTCATGTTCATGAAGTAGGTAGATAAAGACGTTTCAATTGAAATACCTAATAAGAAAATTAAGTCCGGTCCTCTATTATTTGATTCTTTTTTATTTTCAAAAAAGAAACAAATACTTTTAATTATTTAAAGACGGATTTTTTTAAACTGCATTAATGATGAATATTTTTAAATATTTTTAATAATATAATTTCATTATCACTCTATTATTGCATGACTAATGTTTTGAATACTTAATTAGGCGCTAATTACTCAATAAGTATTAAATTTTTATTTCGTGAAAAAATATTTTCATTTGATGAGCTACTATTGATTTGAATTATAAAATTTCGTAATGTCGGGAATAGATTTTTTTCTATAGAAATTTGTCGATAAACAATCGGTTATAATTTTTATTAATCAACTTCAACCTTTACACGTGTTATGTAAACTGGTGTACCGAATTTCAAAATTTTATATAGCCCGTGTAAGCACAATACCTAACAGAAAAATGATATAAAAATTAAAATAATTTTAATTCTTCTGTGTGTAAATAATTTCTTAGTAAATAGGTAATAAACTTTTAAAGTAAACGCCAGCAAACCAATTTTATATAAAAATATGATTGTTGACAATTCAAATGATGACAACAAATATATAAAAGAATCTATACTTGTAATGTCTTGAAAATTATAAGTCGGTTACTGTGGTAATAAGTCTTTAACATATTGCTATTGGATACATCTATCGTTTATTTTATTAAAAAGAGATACAAAAATCATTGAACATACACTTAAAACGGTACACCTATGTACAACAATTTATGAGTCTTAAGTGGCCTATAAACAGTTACTTTTATGTGAGCTATAAAATTTTAACTGTCTCTGTGAAATAAGTTTAAATTGTCTATTCATTTCAAACATCATTTTATGCATTTCCTTTCATAAATTCTTTTACCGTTTTGTTTTCAACTCTTCTTTGATTTTTTAGTACAAATTTTCGTTTATCATTAAAGCAATAAAATTACAAATTAATTGTTATATTTTTATTCCAAAAATATTTTTGTAATTTTCTTTTTTTTTTTTGAAAAGATAAAACATGGCAAAATAGTGTTTTCTACCATTTTATAAAAACAGATAACAATTTACTAGAATCTATTAAGTTCATTTAACACAAACAACTGGTGAAGAAGACCCCTTAGTTATATATTTTCATATATGACGTCATACAAAGTGTTGCCGCCTTTTTCGTGATGGCTGCAAATTGTCTTATCCGCCCATGTATATGTGATTGGTTACATTTCAAATCTGGTGTGGCATGCTAGTCGCATAAATTATGTTAAGTAGACACTGTGCAATGATGGCCGCGTATATATGAACCAATAGAACATCAGAATAATCATGGCACCCATAAAAGTACATATGTATACAACTATAGTTTGTTGTCTTGTCAATAGATGTCTGCTTCATAATTTTTCTCTATTATTTATGAATAGCTTTTTCGTTTCGAAAAATTGATGTTTTCTTTTTTGTGTTGTTTAACAAATATTATTTTTTTGAAATATTTATAATATTGGAGTTAGAATTTAGGTTGTTCACTACAAATAATGGGGAACTGTTTTATATACACATTTTGGAGTTTTTTATTTAAATTTATTTTCCAACGTTTTTCATGTGTAAGACATGCATGTTTTATGTATAAACTGTTTACTTATAAATTAATTTCATTCACTACTTTGTGATTCTTACCCTTTTATTTATTTATTTAAAATATAACGTAAAATTTTTTGTTAACAGATAAACAAAATTGTCATAAATATTTTGTAGGTTATGTATTTTAGATATTTAGTTCACGTAAAAATAAATAGGTGGATTACAGTCATATTCAATGATAACTGAAGTTTATCATAACTTTCTATATAAATTTGTTTTTTAATTCTGAAAACGGTTAAATTAGCTCCTAATTGAAAACTTTTTTTATTTGTTGTATATTTTTGCTTGCTTGATTTGTAATGTATGGAAATGTTCCTGCTTCGTAAACAAGTTTATGTTTGAACATTGAATAACAGTTTTTTTAATGTGTTTAAACTCATATCCGTCAATATCGAAGACACGTTGAAAAGTTTATAGTGAAATTTTATACTTGACATTCTTTTATTTGAATATTTCAATCTTAAACGAAAAATCTATTCTTTTGTATGCAGGTATGCATTGAAATTCTTACATATTTTAATAATAAAAAGACATTTGGGATTGAAGAAAACAACTCATTATGGATTTTTGTAATTTTGTCTAAGAAACTGTACATAGCATGTCAGAAAATATTGGATAATAAAGTTAGTTTTCTGTAAAGAAAATACAAAATTGAATACATAGCAACCTAGAGTAGTGTCAAATCTTTAGATTTTTACAATGTTGCCTTAATGTAGATTTTTTTCATATATTTAATGGATCGCATATCTGTAAGGAAGTCCAAACATTAATGCAGCATAATTAAATAGATATTTTTAATTGTTATTTAATAAATAGTATTTGATAAATCTTTTTAAAGTTTTATTATTTGAGAAACTCAATATTATATATTTTGTTTTACGAAATTTTGTTGAATGAAAAAACATTGCATATAATGCGTAGAGCAGTGCACATAGAATGGTAAGAAAATATAACATCCAATGTTTGGAAAATACCAGAAATACCAGGAAACGGAACATAGTATATCACATAAACGAAATATTTTAAGTAGAGATACACACATCACAATTCACCGGGTCTGTGCATATTAAGACATTTAATTAGTTTAAGGCATGCAAATTATTAACTAAATGGATTATTATCTTAATTATCTTATACATAATTACTTCCCAGGTATTTAAGTGGGTACACTGCAATTTACTCAGCTACGACCTTGTGTGATACGATCTAGGTGTTAATGAAGGTATTTGTTAATGAATATGAAATATATTTCTTTAATATTGTACAATTTTTTCTCTTAGGTTTATCGATTTATATATATAACGATATCTCATAACTTATATTTCACTTACCTACTTCCAGGGGTTTAAATATTTTAAAATTATTGAGACGTATTAATACCTAAAATAGAAATTTGATCGATGGAAGGCATGGGATATTATATGTAAAAATAGTTATTGTGAGCGGTGACTTTTAGGTTAAAATTTAAACAATAATTTAAAAAAACTAATAAATCAAACTTTTTTATCATGTGAAATAAAAATTATAAAATAATTTTAATTGTAATGTACAAGTCATTAAAAAGCGTAAAGTGCTCGATGTATGTTATTATAGGAATACATGTGGAGAGAGCAACCCAAATTTTGATATTAAAGATATTAATAATTTCTAAATATACTTTTTATTTTTAAATAAAAGTTTTTACAAATTGGCAAACATTTTTCTTGAAAATTGTAGTTAAAATCATTATTTTTTACTTCTTATAAAACTAAAACCAAATATATAGGTATATGAAAATGATTTGCATATTAAAAAATCGTAAAATTTTTGAAGCGTGTGGTATTTTTATTGTATGTTTTGATTTAATTAATAGCTAATAAAATCTTCCGTAAATTAAGTTGTTCATAAAATAGCCAACAATAAAATAAAATAATGGCAAAATGTAACAATTTCCATTCAATGATCTTATCCTATAGTTACGGCTTTACGCTTTTTCAAGCGCCGTGTAATATTCATATATGTTATTTTAAATCTAAATCATAAACACATTCATATTTGCTCAAAATAAATTTGTTCGTATGAGTAATTCAGTAGTATAAAAAATTCAAATAATCAAAAAACTATTTAAAACATTTGAGTTATTATTTCAACAAATTTTTGTATTTGGGTTAACCTTGATTTATAAAATGTTTGATAGAAACTAATTAGTTTCACCGAAAACCAAAATAAAAGATTTAAAAGTTTTCAGAAGAACTATCCGATATTACACTGTTAAAAATGTTTGTAAAATTACAATCATTTTACAAAACAAAGGTTGAGTAAAATTACAAATCGATGTTTACCACTGCGAAATTATGAAACAATTCTAGTAATTTTTCAAAAAATGTCAGGAAAATTAGTAGGATGTGTTGTAATTTTACGATCTTGATGTAAAAATCCTACTTGTATTGTAATTTTACGGAAATGTTTGTCGAATTTCATGAAAAAATTTTAGATTTACAAACATTGTTTGTAATTTGGTTTACTAGAAATTTTTGTAAAATCACAAAACAAAGTTGTAATAGAAATTGCAATGGGGTCATTGAAAATTTAGTAATTTTCTTTGTAATATTCAAATTTCGATTGTGAAATATATATTATGAATTGTAATTTTACCAAAAGTTATTATTTTTTTGATGTGTGTGGTAATTTTACAAGACTATTTGCTGAATTACTTTAAAAACGTCTTATATTTGCAAACACTTTTTATAATTTTATTTACCAGAATTTTTTTAGTATTCACGAACTAAAGTTGTAATAGGAATTACAATGACGACTTTGAAAATTTAATACTTTTTTTTGTATTATTCAATTTTCGGTTGTACAGTTACTTTGTGAATTGTAATTTTATCGATAATTTTTATTTTTTCAATGAGCGTAGCAATTGTACGAAACTATTTGCTAAGATTTTATAGAAAACTTTTTATATTAACAAACGTTTTTCGTAATTTTATTTCTGTGAAGTAAAATTACAAAAAAAAAATGTACAAAAAATTTATTTATTTATTACAATGGAGACATTGAAAATTCTTTTCATAACAAAGAATTATCTAAAAATTTAAATTAACTTATGCAAAAATATTTCATAATGTAATTTAGATTTTTTTTTTCATGATCAATAATTTCGATTAGCGTCGGACAATTTCTCTAAACTTTTTATTGTTTAACATAAAAAATATAATATTTAAAAATTATTCTGAACAGCTTTTCAAATATTTTATATTTGCATATTTTAAATTTAATTTTTCAACAATTTGTTCCTGAAAAAATAAACTAACAATTTGTATTTAATTTGATCTAACATGTATAAATATAAAAATCACAATTAATATTTTTAGTAAAATTTTTTATTCATAAAAAATAATATAGAAAATCATTTCAATAATTAAAATCTTATCATTCAATTTTATTTAAATAATGTTATGAAAAAAAATTATTTATACATTGAGAAAACATTCAAATTGCATACTAGCCGCTAGCGGCTTTTCAAAGGGTTTATGTGTTTTAAGTCTGATCATTTCTTTGTAATATCACGACGATGTCTCACTCACAAAGAGGACAGCAGTATAGACTTTTAAACAAATACTGGACTAATATATTGCGCACTATTCTGAATAGTGTTTGTTTGTGGTATCGTACAAAGTAATTGAATTCTTTTTGAAATAGTTCAAAGTGACCTTACGTTTTCATTAATTTATAATAAAAAGTGAAGATGAGATGATAAAAAATTGAAAGTTATGTGGTGATAGTTATTATAATCATACAACGACCAAAGATAAAATTTTCTACAATAACTATAATTACAATAGATCAGGACTGAGGATATGAAATTATTGTTTCAACGATCGGCATCAAGTAAGTTTAATAAATTTATTTTAATATTGCTTGATTAAATAATTTTTTAGATTTTGGCTTCTAATTTAGTTTTTTTAAAATGATGATCTTATTATTCATAATAATCATTGTATTTATTTACTTTTACAGGCATAAATGTTTATCATTTCTTTAATTTTTGGTAAATAATTACATCGTGAAATGCTAACCACAACGAAAATTTTATAGTAAGCTTCGTAATTTAATGACTGTTGACTACTTTTTTAACTTATTACGTCTTTGGTATCGTCTACCCTAAGGAAATCGAGGAAACGCTGGAGGAAATTCAACGGTGAGTGCATAAAAATTTTATTGTAATTTAACTTTCAACTCTTCTGCATAAATATTTTTTAATTTGACTTCTATTTAAAAACTTTAAGTTAAAGTTTCTCGAAAGAAAAAATGTCATAAAAATCGTTAAACTCTAAATTAATATTGTCAAGTTTGTGAATTTAGCTTGACATTATAGAGTTATCATTAAGACGTTTTTTAAATTAAAAATTTTATTTTATTCAGTTTTCCTTTGTTACTTATTTCGTCTCAATTTTCAATGTTTTAAAAATTGTGTCATTTTGTTTTTTTTGTTGTTTATATGAAATTAATTTACCACTTAATTTAAATTTCAGACTATTTTTCGAAATTTGCCCTCCGAAAGGTACGAAACGGGGTGGAAACCAAAAGGCAACAAATGTTCATCCTAAAGTCATCAAGTTGAGCACGATGATTGAGCCGTATACTACAGAGTATACTAAAGAGTAACTACATCAACATATGACGACTACTCTACTATCTTTTATTATTTAATATTTTTTAATTATTATTATTTCTATTTTTCTTAAATTATTTTATTGATATTTAATTTTTTATTTTTGAATAGTGAATCATTTTGTTTTAAATTGTATCAATCTTTATTTGAATTATTTGATTAATTTTTGTTTTGTTTGTTTTTGTATTTGTAATTATTATTATTATTATTTTGTATCTCGAACGATTGTTGTAATTGTATTTTTTGATTTATGTCAAATAAAAATCTATATATATATAATATTTTTTACTATTCTATTATATGACTTATTATAATTATACCATTGTATTATTACGAATATAGAATGAATGTATAGTATAAGTACAATACTTCATTATAAAATTACTAAATATATTGGGTATCATTTGATTAGTAAAATTACAATACGTGTTAGGAATTTTACTAAACTTTTTTTCAGTAAAAGTTTAGTAAATTTCAACAAATATGTTGTAATTTTCTTATATTAAATTATAATAAATAGTATAGTAAATGTACAAAACTGAGTTTTAAAATTACTATACGTGTTAGGAATTTTACTAAACTTTTTTTCAGTAAAAGTTTAGTAAATTTCAACAAATATGGTGTAATTTTCTTATATTAAATTATAATAAATAGTATAGTAAATTTACAAAACTGAGTTTTAAAATTACTATACGTGTTACGAATTTTACTAAACTTTTTTTCAGTAAAAGTTTAGTAAATTTCAACAAATATGTTGTAATTTTCTTATATTAAATTATAATAAATAGTATAGTAAATTTACAAAACTGAGTTTCAAAATTACTAAATCGTGGTGCGTAATTACTTCCAACGCATTTTTTGTAAAAATACAAAAGAAATTTTTAACAGTGTAAATTTGAAGTTTATTTATAAAATGCGTTTAAATAACGCGCTTGAAAATATGATATAGTAATGAACATAAAAACTTTTAGAGTTAATTGTTTAGATACTCGAGGTATGATTGATAACTTCACTGAAATTTCAGCTCTGTTTCTCGTTTTGTTTTGGAGTTATCGTGACGACGGACGAACAGTTGGAAATTGACTAGTAAGGTGTTTCTATGAAATTTTGTAGTGTTAAAGTATCAGGTAGCGTTACAAACTTTAGACTAAAGTACCTACAAGTGCTCTAACATATTATGTGTATGGAGTATAAAAATAGAACCTCACCGCATATGTAAGATCGAAAATCGACTACAAATGTGTTGTTCACTGCTGTTTCTTTTTACTGGAAGCAGCATAATAATGAATAAAATTCAAAAATAAGTACAATATCTAATAATGAATTTAAATAAACAAAAAAAAAAAATTATTTTTTGAAACTAAGACCTATTTTGCACAGTATTTTAAATTAAGAAATATAGTCGCAATTTAAAAAATATGGTTTTGTAGAAATATTTGAACTTTATATTTTGGTTTTATTGAATATATTATATTCACTTATAAGTATAATCATTTAGATTCCAAATTTTTTTTTTTATTACTATTACTTTTAAGTAATGTAAATAATAAAATTCATTTACTGTACTCACGGGAATCTGTATGTGCATTAAAATTTGAATGCAACCAAAAGGCAAAACTTTTATGTTTACTGTTAATCTCTTATTAAATCTAGATAATCCAAATCGAGGCTGAATTTAGACATGAAACCGAAAATTAGCAACGAGTAAGATCTCATCGGAGATTAATAACAACTAGCTAATTCATAGTGATGATGACTACTTTTTAGTTAAAATACGTACTTATAAAATGCTAAACATTTTGATCTAGGTAATTGGGGCAAAGAAACGAAATTTATTTTAAATGTGAAGAAAATAAGTAATGTAAAAGATAATTTGTATAATATTTTCCTTTAACTATAGTTAGACTCAATAATTATTACTGTTCCTTATTATACAATTTTTATTAGAAAAACTCAAAAATTAGAAAATTTACATTTAAAATCTAGTATGGAAATTTGAATGTTACTAGAAATTCAGAAATTATTGGTTTAGTTTCTGCGGAACATACATACCTCTTATTTATTGTTTTGTGTTATTAAAATAAATTTGAAAAAAAAATTTGGAATCGAATTATATAACGAATATTTTCAAATTATTTCATAAAATCAATATGTATATCTATTATGCCTATGTTTATGAAAATGTCTTAGTTTAGATTTTTATATGAATAAAGTTGGTATGCAAGACTTTTCTTACAAGTATAGGCAATTGTTTTCAAAATTATTAACGCCACATGGGGGTACATTATTAAATTTTATTTAAAATAGAAAAAAGTATTTTCTATTTTATATTCAACTGAAAATAACCCGCATTAATTTATAAAATATAAAAAGTTTCTATTTGAAAAAATTGTTATTTTTAAATTACTTTTCAACGTTTTCTATTAAAAAGGCTAGGTGGTATTAAATATATTGTACCTTTAAAGCAAAGAGAATTCTTTACACGTTGTCGTACCAACAAATAAATATATTAAATTTCTACAAAGTACCAACCTAACAATCTTCTAATTTTTACTTTTTTCCATTTAAGGGCTTTTATGAAACATCTATAAAATTCACCGACTCTATAGTATATTTTTCTTTAATAGGTAAAATATATACTCATAAATTTTATAAAAACAATGTACGAGATTAAAAAACCTACGTGGAGTCACATCAGGATAAGGTCTATAGATCAAAAATTGAATCCATTTTTATTCCAATACATTAAAAAAAAATACAAATTCTCAGAACATACGATTCATTCATTTTTAGACCATGATTTTAAATAAAATTCGGTCTACTTTTTAGATACTCGTCTGTAATAAGAGAGATATATTTAAGTAGCAATTTGTTTATTAGTGTAATAAATTCTTAAATTGACATTTTAAGTACTTTTTGTTGTGTTTGTTATTCAAAATAAACTTTTATGATAGTATTTTCAAACAAGAAGATTAAAAATATTTATTAGGTATTTATTTAATCTATGCGAAATAGTTTTGAACTTATTTCAAATTGAATTCTATAAAATTTTCTCACAATATAAAACCACAAAACATTAACTTTTTTGATTTTACAATTTTTGTTATTACTTCAATATAATATACAGAAGCTCATGTTTCTCTTCACGTTGCTACGATTTTACTCAATTTTAATAATCTTGTACGATTGAATTATTTTGGTGTTTAAAAATACCACGTTGGTGCGGATAGTTTTTGATTTAGTTCAAAACACCTACAGGCCAATATCACAATTATGCACAGTATTTATTTTATATATAATATTTAGTCGGTAAATATTGAATGATTCATCTTTATCCCCACTATAATTTGTACATAATATCCCTACTCCATGGAACCCTTATTTTTTAAAACATATTTTTCATTTCTTTCTATTAATTTTAAATCATACTGAAATAATACTACAAAAATTTTGAACTAATTCTAAAGAAAGAAAGAAACTTGAAGTTATTAAGTGATACGCTGGTTTAAATGTAAAAATTAAAAATTTGGCTGTTCATAACTAATTATTTTTATCAGTACCAGTTGGTACAAAATTTTGGTATAAAAAAATTATAGGTATTTTGGTTACGATTGCTGATTACTAATTCTACAAATTCTTATATTTTCTTAATCTGTGAAGTGGTAATATGGTAACCAATGATGGCTACGGTTGGAAATTGACAAAAAACTAGAAAATGTATTTTATAATTAATTTGAAATATAGTCTAGCTAAGTTAACAATTAAACAAAAAAACATCTGAAATATATTTGAACTTTTATACCAATTCTTGTTTACATTGACATTATTTTAGTTAAAAATTATTTTTTACGTAACAAATTTTTATTAGCTTGCCTTGTAAAGGAAATTTCTAAGGATTTTTTAGTACGGTACGAAAAAAATTCAATGTCAAATTCAAAATATGAATTACAACAACTAAAAACAGAATATAATATCAAATCAAACTAAAAAAATAATAATCATTATAAAAATGACAAATTTGTTTGACCGCGTTAGATAACTAAAACCAAACTTTACCAAATTCTCACCAAATTTTAGATATGAGAACTATAGATTTATATAAGAATATTACCATTTTCTTTGCAGTTTTATGCATTTATATTATTTCAATTGCTTTAGAATTCTCTAAATAGTTGTAATAAACAATTATTTTGTGATTTAAATTATTATTAAATTATTTTTATTGCATGTATAAAGTTTATCAAATATTTAATGAATTATTACACATAAATCGTCACATGATTATAACTAATTTAATATTTACAAACACAATTTAGAATGGATTAAAAGATTTTATAAAAATTGTTAATCTTTTAATAAAAGTAATTACAATTATAAAATAAATATAATAAATTTTATCTTAAATATGTATTTATAAAGATTTTATGTAGCTATTACAAATTAATGAGCCATTTGAATCAATAGTTGGTAATTGAATATGAATCTTTTTTAACTATTGACTCATAGGCATTAAAATTTTTTTTTTTTAAATAAAATAATATTTATATAAATTTTCACAACATACACATTTCAATGTATAAATATTTTAATTTACATTAACATTTTCTTTATATAGGAAGGCGTGTTGCTTATTTCCTTAAATAAGAATATCTTGCAAATTTCAGGTCGAAATAGTTTCTGTTTTCCATTTTAGATCCTAAAATAAATAAGAAATTGTAATTAGTTGTAAAAAAATTAAATCAGGCTTAAATAAGTTTAATGATAATCAGGGTCATTCTTATAGATTGTTTTGTCCTAGGCTATTCCTAGCAAAAATTAAGTAATAGTATTAAATAATAACATTCAATTTTATCAAATAATAATTAATATTCATATATAGTTTTACATCGATCATCAAAAGTGTCCAACATGCAACAACATTTAAAATTTGATTGTATTGAAATAATTATACACCTGCACTCTTGACAGTGACCATTTTTGTAGCCCTCTAGTCTTTCCCAAACTCTTTAAAGAGCATAATATTTGTGTAGTAATCAACGAAAAATGTTGGTACTTCTTAGATTTAAAATGTTAGATTATTTAGTTTTACTTGTCTCGGTGTCTTTCTGCAATCAAATATTGAAAATTATATTTGACCCACCTTCCGATATCTGATTGATCATACAAAATACAATAATATGGCACAGGATAATACAAAAATAATATAATAGCGTTTTAAACCTTAATTACTTTTATTTTTTTGCACTTTCGTATTTTTAATGTCAAAGTATATATGATGTAGTGTAAGGTTTGTAACGGTTGAAAATATTGAAGCCACGAAAAAAATTTTTGAATAGGTATTCATAGAATAACGTACTTATTACATTTCCGCAGATTCGTTTGTCTGTCCATTTGTCCGTCATGAAGGTAACTCAGATAAAAAAGAATCGTCAATATGAAATTTTGTTTACGTATTCTAGACAAAAAATGCGTGTTTAAGTTCGTTTAAGCCATCAGAGATAGAACACAAAACAAGAAATGTTTATTTTTTTAAAATAGACAATTTGTGCACTACAACATTTGTTCGTAAAGTGTCGCATTTTCCACAATTTTTGCTCGAATTTAGCATACACATATTTTAATAAAATACATATTATTAAAATAAATGTATTTAACTGCATATTTGAATGATAATCATAAAAAATAGTTCAAACATGAATACTCAACCATATGACGAGTATCTCAACAATTTACACAATTAGTTATTATTTTTTTATAATTTCTATCTTTATAATATAAATTGTAACTGTTTCTTGAAAAAATCATTTTTTTAATAAAATTCATTATAACTTGGAATATTCTAATTATTTTTATGAAAAATTCAACAAAATCTGCTATATAACTACTTAAATATGCGTTCTTATAAACATTTTTATTTTTGATAAATCTTAAACCCATTCACTAATTTAATGTAAACAAATAAATACCGTGAGTAGCATAATTTATTTTGGGTATGTCTATTTTAATTCAAATGAATCATACGTAATCATCGTTTTAAATCAAATAATTTAATGAGATATTAATTTCAAATTATTTTGGGTTAGGCTATGTAAGAAATTCAATACCTTGAAATAAATCTTATTTGTATGTCATTTATACAACGTATAAATTATTTTTGAGCTAAACACATTCTTACCTTAGTTTTATATAAAAATTTCGTGAGAATTTCCGAATTGACTTGGTATAGAAGTTATAAAAATAAATCTCGTTTCATCAAGGAGAAAGTGACCGCCCAAGTGTTAATTCATTATTAAAATCAATATTCAAAAGGTTGTAAAATAAGAAGTTAAGTTATTTCCAATGTAATATCCTCTAATTTTAATAAAACGGCCTAAATTATAAGATTAAATTAAAATAAATAGCTAGTCTATATTTAAATTCAAATTGTTACAAAGATTAAAACGATACGCTCTTAAGCATATATTACTGTGAAAATGCCATAATAAAGCAAAGTGACATGCTGATTAACATATTTACCAAAAAATATAATCATAAACTAATTTAAATGGTTATTTCTGACACTGATGAGTATTTTGACCGCATAAAAATCCAAAAAAATAAATGCGTTTAATTAAATTAACAGGAATTTAAAGTACACTTATTTTTTCTTTTAATAAAAACACGTTTTTATTAATTATTGTATTCTCACAAATTACGATTAATGATGATAAAATTTTACAATATTTACTGCATCGAACGGTATAGCTTTATATTAATGTAACTGAATATTATCATTCAGGTACAAAAATTTAATTATTTTAATAAGAAAATGTAGTTTTAAAACACCTGCATGCAATGAATAATATGTTTTGAAGTTTAATTTGCATTATCGAATGACTTGTACTTAAAATAGTGATCTAAAATTACCACACAAGAAAATACTATTTTATAAAATCAGATATTGTTTTTCAAATGTTGTAGTTGAGATTTTGACTTTCATTTTACTTCTAAATTCGAGAGTTTTGTTTCTTTTTTTAGAAAAGTTTTTGCTCTGATTTCAAAACTTTTTTTATTTGAAGACGATTTGCAACTTCTTGAGTAATTTTTCTTGTTCATCGGTCTACCGGTCTGTGAAACTCATTTAGACAAAGGTGCATACCTTCACATCTCATGAACGCCCATTCATAAATTTGTGACAAACAATAGTGTATATATTCCGGATGATTTTACAAGTATCCTATAAAATAATTACCAGTCCAGGGATATAGAGCTCGAAATTTTTTCCACTTAAATGCTGATATGTAGTGAACCATTTATTCGATTTTGATGAAATTTTATATATAAATGTGTAGTGTAGTGTGATATCTAGTCACTTAACTAAGGAATAAAGAAACAAACTTTATTATAAAATTTTTCAATGCTATGAAAATAACCGGAAAATTTTTGTATTTAATAATTAAAATTTACCCTAGACTTCAAACGTTTTAAATTTATTTTCTTCATTCAAAATCAAGGATTGCGAATCATAAGGCCTCAGAAACATCAAAGACTGGTTTTTACCTTATTTAAAAATGAATAACATATAAAGGACTCCTGATATTCAATTTTATTTAAAATTTTAGAAATTAAGTTGACTAGAACAGTTCATATCCCTACAAAATAAAACATGAGTATTGGCCAAACTTAATTTTCTATATTAGGTACCACATAATTTGATTTGTAATTCAGTATGAATAAGTGCTTCTTTAAAAAGAGTAAACTTTTATAATTACGCATACATTTGAGAGAATTCAATCACAATAAAACTAATTAAATTACCTATATTCCAATTCCCTCTTGTAAAATAAACTTGTACGTGTAGGTACAATATTATGTTTCTGTTTGAAAATGTTTGTTGCGCCGAGACATAATTGTATTATGTAATTATATTGCTAACGACATCTAATGAATTTTATAACTATACAAAAGTTTGAATTAAAATGAGTTTCATATATTTCCATAATATTTGATACATGACAATCGTCCACACTTACAATTTAATAATGAATTCAAAAAACTAGTAATTTATTAAATGTTAACCTATTAATAAATAATATAAGTGTAACAAAATAAAGAAAAATTTTTCAAAAATCGACTTCGAAAAATTGTATTTCGACGATTGTGTTTTTGCATTAAAAAGGCAAGGCTAAGGATGGTCACACATTAATTTTTATAGAACAAAAACTTTATTGGAATGAGGGGACGAACTGAAGAATTATTATAACAAATAATAACAAATCACCCAAAAAAACAAATTTTTATTGAACTCGAAAATTCAAAAACATTATAATTAAAAAAAAAAAATAGAACCAACTTCAAAAAGTGTAGTCAAAAGTAAAAGTGATAAGTGAGTGTAGTATAAAGTAAGTTAAATAAATATTCGAAGTTTGTTATTAACATCTTACGACGAGTTTGAATGGTAATTTGTCGTCACAAGGAAATTATTTATAGAAGTTTTTATATAAATATAATAATTTAAATTATTTTTACTTTTTTGTGCAAGTTATTGAACAAAAAATTTTGATATTTTTTTGCCTTTGTTCATTAAACATTTGTTTTTTGGGTAATATGTTATTGTTTGTTATAGAAGTTCGATTTGTTAACCCACTCTCTTTTAAATTGAGTTGTTTTTAAAAAAATTAATGCGCAACCATCCTCAGCTTTGACTTTTTCCTGTAAAAAACAATGAAATCGGTCTACTTTATTTAAAAGTATGCGCAAACCTACATACAAAAAAAGCACTTAGTTAAACACACTCTTATCTTGAATGTTTCACTGTCCCGAAATATAATAAAACCATTACAATACGATTCATAGTTTCTCCGAAATTCGCGAACAAACATACATAAATTTATAAAATGTGTTCTTCACCTGAAACAGATGCTGCTTAAAAATTTGGATTGTGTTATTATTAAAGACTTCTGTCTTTATAAAAATGTAAGGGCGAGAACAGCCATGTAAATAACCGCACTACAATACAGAACTTGGGCTAAAGCAATACCATGCTTCTTGATTTCAAGAGAACCTTATTCCTATGTTCTCACAAAAAATTTTATATTAAAATTCCCGTAGAAAAATAATAATTGGAAATAAGAAAAGCCATATTTACGTATATGTTTGTGTATATCTATATAGTTACTTTTTATTATCTAGAACAGAAGTGTTCCTTTGAAATGAATGCAGGAAAATGTGGAAAATAGAGTCAGGAAAAGTGTATTAAATATGAATATACAATTTACATATTAAAAGAAAAAATTCTATACATTTTCACATGTGTGTTTGTATGTCGGTATGTGTGTGTGAAGGTTCGATATGAGATTCTACAGGCATGGTGTGTGGTATTATATTCTACCCAGTTCAGTTCAGTCTCCCATTGGAATACAAGTCACACATGTTTTAAATAACACCGAGTTGGAGGTATATATATATATATATATATATATATATATATATATATATATATATATATATATATATATATATATATATATATATATATATATATATATATATGTATATGTATGTATAAACAAGTAGCGCATCAAAATGCAGGAGACATTTTACATCGTTGACACCGATCACTAACTTTAATATGAGAAATAATTCATTCTTTCTTCGTTTATCGTATTAGTCTTTTTACTAGATACTTTTTTTTTGCTATCATGTGTATCTGTCCTTTTAATGCGATGCTTTATGATAATGGTCAAATCATTGTGTCGTCCAACAGTTAAAAAAAAAACTCATCATTAACTACAAATTTAAAACAAGCGATTTACTCTTCCATTAATCTTACTGCCTTGACAAAATGACCATCTTGTTAATATATGGAGCTTATTCACAATAGAGATGTTCACTAATATTTTTTTATATTTTTAATTGAACCATCTAGTCTTCACGAACTGAAGTTCTTCTTTAAAATATTTAGAAATAAGCAAAATATGGACGTATAAAATTTTTGACTCAGCAAAACCAAAGATATGAATAAATGATGCCATTCATATAATATCAATAGTGATTATATACAAAACTTTGTTCTGATAGAAAGAAATGAATTATAATTTTTAAGAGCTTATAACTTACGTTTCCAAATCATTTTTAATTCAATACTCGTTGTTTAATGTAAGTGTTTTCTTAACATTGTATAATTTGAAAAATCAATTTATTCCCCTGGTTAACGGTGTAAAAGAGCATTCAGTATCTATATCGAAAATGACATTGAAACAAGTAGGTAAAGAGTTTAGTAGTTGTGTTTTTTAACATATATTGACAAAATTTGTCAATCGAAAAGTACCATTTACACCTAAATGAATAATTTTTGATCTTTACGAGCTCAGAACTCATTAGATACGCATTGGAACTAAATGTATATTTCCACTTAATACTTATCCGAAGTGCATTTATTAAATTGCTGGAAATAATATAATCTTTCAAATTCAAAAATTAAATGAATTTGAGATCGAATATGCAAAATATGCAATATGAAGACATTTCGACGAATAGGCAGGATGGAAACAGTGACGTAGAAGCTACCGATTCAGATGTTAATTAATATTCATTCTACTTATTTCCAGTATTTTTTTTTTCTCGCATAAAAATAAATTATCAATTATTAATTAATATAAACGATTACGCAAATAAATTTTTATTTGTAATACTAAAATTTAATGTCGATGGGGATAGAAACGTTAATAACATATGTAACAACCTGATTTTGGTCCATGGCGCAATAATAACTATAGTATACGAAATTTTAAAAAAAATTTAACCGAAAAAGAGCATTATTTTAATCTTTGAATTTATTTTTTTTTTTTACAAAAATAATAATACTTATACCTACCTCTCAGACAAAATCTACAATATGCTAATATTACCAGCTTGTATGTAAATTGTGGTGATCAGTAGGTAATTTAATTTTCCCAATTCATTGTGTATTCAGTACAAATCAACCATTGTATCCTTTAAAACGAATAGCTCTAAAAAATTCGATGATAAGAGTTTCATGAACAATGTTTTTTTTCCACGATAATATCATCATACATTTTTTACGTTTAAACATCCTTTATATTCTAGACTTAATAAAATCATATTTAAATTCTTCGCAGATATATTCCGTAGAGTTAAAATATACGGGCATGGTGTTATCCCATTATCTTGTCTACATTCGACTGGAGCTATTGTTGTATATAGTATGATGATACGATGCTTCAAATTTATACATGCACGAAACACAAGGGTAAGAGTGTATGGTGGTTAATTCGCGAGGCAACCGCACTTTCAACAACATTAGCTGCATATCGTATATACCTCCCTTTTAAATAAATATATAGTTACTTTATACAATATCAGTTGAAATATATTATTATATACAATGACTTCGTTATCATCCTGTTTTCTTGATGTGAGGTTTAAAGATAAAGAGAAATATCACTATTAGAGAAAGAACGATATATCATCGATATTATACTTTGTATTACTCTTATCTTTATTATTAGGTTGTGTTTCATTTTGAAAAGTCATTGTACTCAATTGATATTGTTAAGGGTAG
This sequence comes from Chrysopa pallens, assembly GCA_020423425.1. NCBI lineage: Eukaryota > Metazoa > Arthropoda > Insecta > Neuroptera > Chrysopidae > Chrysopa > Chrysopa pallens. Next base: position 21,710,191 of record CM035591.1, on the reverse strand, counting down.
AAATATCGTAAAATAAACGATTATAGTTTTAACATTTAATATATTGTTCAACCAAAAATATTATGATTCTAATTAAGATCTTGGAAAACATATTGAATATTTGTTTTACGACTTTCGATTCCTTCTTCAAAACATTTCTTTTTATAAAAAGATAAAAAAAGTATTTATTAATTATTTATTTGTTAAAATTTTATTTGACATTTTTATCTTCTTAAAGATTTTTTTAGTTAATTTTTTTAATAAAATATCTTTCAACATATCTTAATGTACTTTTTCATTTAAGAAAGTTAATTAATATTATTTTAATTTACTAAGCGTTTTATGTTTCAACGAATATTTTAATAAAATATTTCAAAAATTTATTTTAATATATTCTATGGAGATATAGGTTCTCGAAGTTTCAAACTATCAGTATGTGAAGAATTCAGTATACGAAACTAGCAGTACCTATGTGAAACAAATTAAAACTAATAAATTGTTAAATGGTAGTGAAAACTTAAGCTCTTCGCAGGTTTGCACTTATATTGTTCTGCAACCAGAAGTTGTTACCGGTCCAGGAAACCTGAACGAACAGTTATACACGTTTAGTACTTATCTATCAATGAAAATCGTTTTATATAGTTTTATCTATATAATTAAATTTTAATATTGTCATTAAACGAAAAATGATTTCTTGAAATCTTTATGTAGTGAACATCGAGAGTTGAACTTTGCATGAAATTGAAAGATAATTGTTCAAATTTCAAAAATAAAAGTTATATTGACGATTCTGTTTCTATGTTATTTATTATGATTGAAAATGGTCTCTAATATGGTAATTACACGTGCAACTTTTTATATTTCTTTAAACTGAATTTTTAATATCTCAGATCTTACGCTGAGTGTAACTAAGTGAGTAAAATATATACAGATATACGTCTGGTAATAAAAAATTATTTTATAAAAGAAATACCTATTGTTATAGGTTTATTTTGTGAATTATGTTTAAGAAACAAATAACTTGCCTCTAATACGTTTTGTGTGTTTAAAACCCTAATGTAAGAGGCCATCGTAATCTATCTACCGGTGTCCACGTGCTTTTACAGGTGTTTACAAATGATGATAATAAATTTACGCTTATAAGTCATGTGGTTAAGTTAGTTATAAGTTAGTTGTTGTCAACGATATTTCTATATTTGTAACACGTGTAATGTTGATTCTAAAACATTTATTCCACTATATCACTATAGTAACCAGAAACTTTCGAAGTGGGTATTCAAAACACAATATATTCAGCATCAATTAATTAAAAATATTAAGAAAATGGTTGTAAAGTCTTATAATCACACATATCAAATGAATTAAATGCATTTTTGAGAATAAAATCAAATACTTAAACGTAAAAATATCTTAAAATAAAATAATAAAAAAAAAAAAAAAAATCAACTTGGAATTATGCAGAAAAAATGAATCCCACAAGTAAATGGATACTTTTTTTAAGTAAAAAAAAACTCTCGAAACCTGTTTTCCTATAATATAAAAAGTAAAAGTTTATAAGTTTACAGATTTTACTGCATATGGATAACATATGCAAAGTCTTAAGTATTTAATAAATTATTATATTTTATACGATTTGTAAATTTTGTTTTTTCTACATTCAGAATATGCAAAGAATATAGACTTATTTGTAATAGATAAACTTCGATTTACAAAGAAATTTAAACTGCGATCTGAATTGAAATCAGTTAGCTGAATTTTTTTAATTTATGGTGATTATCCATTTTCGTGAAGAATTGGCCGATTATTAATACAAGATAATGATGATAATTATTTGTTGATCGTAAAATTGGTTATGAAATTTTATGAAATCTTTTCAATATTGAAAATTTTTATTATCTAGATTTGCTCAATAATTTTCAAACTTTTCTTAAAAGATATTTTTAATAATATTTACGTTTTACGTATATTGTAGGCAATGTGAATACATAAATATTTAATAATGTCTCTAATTATAAATTTTCAAATAGACTTGTTTATACACTTTTTAAAGTAACATGGTGCTTGTTATTTGACTAACCGTAGTGAATACCTGTTGTGAGAAAGCTCAAAAAATTATTTAAAAAAAGTTTTATATCTGTAATAAAACTATTGTATATCCACTCCAAGACAAAAATCTTGCGTAAGCTAATGGACAATATTAAAGAAAGAAAGAGATAACTATATATACCGTAAGTACGACTAAATTAAAAGCTTCATGCGAACAATATGCTCTCCATAATTTGATTAGACCACACATTTTTGTCTTTTTATAAAAAGTCAACGAGATATAATTTTTCTAACATTTTATTCAAGCTGTCGGATTTTTTCCAACCTTTTGGTTCATTGATAGAATCTAATAAAATGGCAATATTGTAATTCTACTACTATGGTAATGAGATACTTAAATTGTTTATATAATCAGTTTTTTTTTTCTTATAAATTTGCAGTACAACAATTTACTACAATATCTGATTTACATACGATTGAAACACCTTTGTATAATTTAAAATGCACTTTATATCTATAAAAAAAAGTCATAAAATTTAGATTTTTAGATGCTATAAATTACCAGGTTTTTTTTCTTTTTTTTTGTTGATTTTATTACTTTTAAATATAGTCTTTTTGTTGCTATAAAGTGTCGATTTTATTTATACATAAAATAAAAATAATGATATGATTATAGTTTTTGATATATGTATTTATGTGTAATATTTATCGGTGTAAAAGAATAACGGATCTCAATTAAGGTTAATACTATTGTCATAAAAACTATGAATTTTTTTATTATTTTTACATTATCAGCATAATTATTATTCACAGAAGGATTACTTCATTTTGGAAGTAGGTAATAGGGATGTTGACTCAATTTTTTTATTACTTTAATTGAAGCGCCTGTACTTCACGAACATGGATTTATAGTTTAAAAATCTTTAAAAATAAGCAAGATATGGATAAAATTCCTAACTAAGGAAAAATGGAAATAGGAGCTTATTTTTTTTATACACCTCGTTTTCTGTAAGGATATACATATATAATCTTTGATAACTTCTTTGTTTTTTAATTAATTTTAATTTGATTTATACGATTTTCATGAAATTCAGTATATAGGGGGTTTCGGGGGCGATAAATCGATCAAGCTAGGAATCATTTTTAGAAAATGTCATTTTATTTGTGTTTTATCGATAATTTTTTATGATTTAATGATATATTTGTTTAATATTTATAGTCATATAGTTATTGGAGTGGCTAAGTGGTAGCGTGCGAGGCTCTTATATAGAGCTCCCGCGTTCGAATCCCGGCTCGACCGACAAGCAAAGTTAATTTTTTTTAAATTTTAAACCTAACCCAACCCAACAAAACAACACAATAAAGTGAATAATATTTTTCAAATAAGATTTTGTTATTATAATTGTATAATTTTTTATAATGTAATGATATATTTGTTTAATATTTAACTTTTTTTTTAAAGAACTAAATATTAGCAAAAAAATAATTTTTAACTTTAAATTTTACTATTAAAGAACTAAATATTAGCAAAAAAATAATTTTTAACTTTAAATTTTACTATTAAGTTAAAATTATGATGAAAGGTAAATTATGTATGATATTCAATAAGTTTCATTTCACAGAAAACTTGTATTTATTATCATAATATTTCAGTGATCGAAAAACAAAGAATAAAAAAATGAAAATCGACCAAAATTGACTTTTGATTACAAATATTCCAAAAATAACGTAAAAACAATAACAGCTTGTAATCATGAAGCCTTCTATTATAAAATACAGAATCCTAAAGGAACGTGAAATAATCCGAAAAAAGAATTTTGGCAAAATTGACCTTTACAATCGGAAAACAAACACATGACGGCTTGTTGAATGATATATTCAGTACTGTAGTGTGATACGAATTATTTAAAAATTATTTAGTATTTAAAACAAAGTTAAATTTGAGGAAATTAAAAATATACTAAACTATTAAAACCATACATTTATAGACTTCATGCTGAGTTTAAAATCGTGTTAGAATATCTTAAATGATTCTATTAACGTCAAATTGTGGCAAAATTTGTTGTATATTTGATTCTTACACGCCAAACAATCATAACACCTTAACACCTTAATTAATTTTTTATAATGATAATTGAATGGTCAATTATTTAAATTTTTACATTTATATGTATCATAACGACTTTATTCATAAAAGTATAATTCCTAAATTAATCGTAACGTAAATGACGTATATTTTTAATTGAATGAATTTGAATATCTTGTGCTTCTTATTTTTACCCAATTAAAGCTGTTAATTAAAATAGACCTTCTTGCTATGTTTCAAAAAATGGTGAATTGAATGCTCTTAATTAGGGTTCTTTAGTATTGTTTTGAAATCAATTATCGTTAATCTTTGAGTAGGTATGATATAAACACATTTAAAAAAAAAATATCAATGTGGATTGATTTACTTTTGAAATCTGCTTCAATTTGATTTAGATTTAATTTAAAGAAAAAAAAGTAACTGCAAACGAGCAAAAATTTTTCATTTTTAAATTAACAAAATTGGAATGACATTGTAAATACGGTTATTAAGTTTCAAAGTTTTAATCACATAATTTAAAAAACTAATAATTTAAAACGGAATATTGGAATTGATTTAATATGCTTCGTCATTTATTTATGGCCAAATGGTATAAAAAAATTAAATAATTTGGATACTTGCAATTTTAAAATTTTCTCATGTAGTATGATTGGTAAAATATTACAGAATTTTAATCTTGATTTAAGAGGGAAGGAGTGAATTTACTTTCAAAAACTTCTGCTGCACGGCTGAGAGGTATCGTTTAAAAAGGCTTAGCCTTTTCGTTAGGTAACGTCTACTCCTATATTTAATCCCTTTGCAATTAGGTGAGGGGAGAAAAAATCATGTAACTATTGACTATTTTCTAAACGTAGAAATTAGCTTATTCGTATTAAAGCCAGGCGCTATCCAGGCTACCTAACTCTTATCATCCGCCTATGTGAGTAAGATGGGTAAATCTTGACAACCTAGTCTATTAGTCTCCGAAAATATGTTTAAAGCGACGTCGCCATTTTAGAGTTTAATACTAGACGTTAGCCTCCTGGTATACATTTAATCCCCTGTTATAATTTTACAAGTGTTAGGGGTAGAAAACATTTTTTTTAAATCATACAATCCTAAATTGGTAGTGCAAAAGTATCATACTGAACATTACGATTTTTATTATGATTTTCATAATAAAATACTATCCAATGTCAGACTTACGGTGGATTTTCAAAAAGTTTGCGTACAAACCTTGCTTTACAAACAATTACCTACTGAAAAAAAATCAGCAAAATCGGTCGAGCCGTTGTCAAGTAATGATCTTACAACAGAAGGAGTTATAAGAAGGAAATAATACAAAGAAACAGTTTTTAGATACTTTTCGATATTAGAAATATATACAGATTGGCGACCGAATCATTGTCCATAGGACAAAAAGCGGAACTTAATATTAAAATACATTTCTGTAAAATATAAACATACACAAAAAAAATTTACGTTCATAGCTAATACTGTAATAATTTACTCAACAACAAACTGATATTATTTGTTTATTTTTCAAATATAGGATAGAGAGAGGGGGTTTTGTGAATTATAATATGTATCCAAGCTTTTTCAAATGCCGTATATGGGTATATTTATATTGTATATATTGAGAATGGACGTATATATGTATTTTAATAATATTTTTGCTATTAAAAATGATTCTGAGGACAATTTGTATATAATATAGTCGGCACTAGCAATATACAATTATATGTATATCTTTTGAATTTGCGTAGGGCATCACTCCTTTTTGAACAGTCGGGAATAATCGCAAATATTTTCCATATAAAAACTGCATAATTATGATATAAAACAATTGATTAATTGTTTGAAAACAATAAAAATGAATTTTTTATAAAAACTTATACCAAAAACAATAAATTATTATGTATTTAAAATACATTTATTTTTGTTGTTATAATAAATAAATTACATAATTAAATATTAAATTTATTATTTTATTATGACCTAAATTATATTTTGTTATAACAAAACAAAATATAAGCATTAAAATTTGTATGTTATATATTTTTTTCGTTTTAAACAATACATACATGTACAAGTAATTTCAAAACTATGAACACTGTGGTCTACGTAAGGGATACCTTTTGCCATAAGATGATTGTCAATTAAACTTGAATATTATTTATGATTATTTTTGGCATACATACTGTCAGCAGCTTTATCATCGCTAATTTTGTTTTTCAATCCATTTCCGCAAGTGTGGAAATCCGAGTTCCACTGTCTCCCGAGTTCACTTCGTTACACCCCAAATTACATTGATTTTCCTAACATTCGGCGATTGATTGGAATCTTCATGAAGCAGTGCCTCCCCCCAATTATTTGCTAACGAATTTAACAGGTTGCAATTAAACAGTCCAATGCCGGGTCTACAACATCAATCTTATTTCAAATAAATTAGAAAATAATTGCTATAAATAATGTTTAATTAACACAAGTTTGGTTGGAAAAAATAAGAATTTTACGAAGATTTCAGAACGATGGAAACTGGATATTTGCAACAGATTTCCTGTAATACATTCGTAACAGCTGAATACATATTTTTAGAATATAAAGAACTGATCTATTCTATATTTTCAATAATTACAAATACTATAAACTCTTAATATTGAAATACTCTTAAGAATTAAGTAGGTACCTATAGTGTATGTTGGAGATAAGGTTAAAATCGATTTATTAGGTACCCCTTAGCAAAGCTGCTAATTGCTTGATAATTTTTGATAATTTTTGATTCTAACTGTTGCGAGACAATACCAAAAATATTTTCAATGTTACACCTTGTACAGATGTTTATCGATCATAATAAAGTAATTTTAAAATATAATAGCATTACTGAAAAGTTTATATAATATGCGAACGTGCTTTATTAAGAATATTCATACGTATGAGATTATCCCTATATCCGAGATGAATTCTAATATGTGCTTTTTAGTAAGAACAAAGTAATTTCCTTAAGTGTTTTAAATACTATACCACTGAATTTCATTATAAATAATTTAGTAAATCAATTTGAGGATTATATACGTAGGGAAGTAGTATACGTATGCAACACATATGAAACGCGATACGAAGTTAAACGTATGTAACTATAATTTATTACATCTTTTAACGAGCACGAAATATTTTTCCAAATTTTCGATGTAGGTAGAGCTATTTTACCTTGCGATGTTTTAGTTAAAGATATAATTTCTTTTGAACTAATCCACTTTATTGAAAGCTTTAATGTGAAATTCGTTTACCCTAGAACCATTCTTTTGCTCTTAAATTTCTTTTTTAATTCAATAATATTTAATTGTTTTAGCAAGATATATGCTTAGTACTGGTTTTAATAACGACAATTAAACTAATGTAATCGAAACACAATTATTGGTACGGTCCACGAAAATAAGTATATAGTATTTGTGTAAACTTTTTTTAGGTTTGAAAGACACCTTTTTTAGTTTGATACTTAACATTTTCTTGAGAAATTTTATATTAAAAGAAGATTAGGCTTTTGTTTTAATTTGTGTCCTTGTAAACATCGAATCTGATACTACTTTCTATTCTATTATTCATATTAGAGCCATTTACTGATATCCATTGTGTATTATTGAAAGATTAAACTTAAAATCCAAAATATACTAAAAAAATATTTATTAATGATATCAATACTCAAAAGAATAAAAATTGACGTTGAGCTTACACGGAATAAAATAATCTAGAAGTGTTCAACTTTAAAACATTTAATAAATTATATTGTTAATAATTTAAACAAAAATAAAATTAAAATGAATTTTTTAAACGATCAAGATTTTGAACTGTATCTTTCGTCTTGAATTTATACATACATTTACATTCACCTAAATATAATTTTCAGTTCGTGTTAAAAGTTTGTAGAATTTTATAAAATTTAATTTAAAATAAAATCGTTACATTCAAAGTCAGTCACTTTTGCAATATAGAAGTGAGATTGCAATAAAAATAAACTTTGATAAGTCAGCTTGTGCTCATTCATAAGTGAGACGAATATATTTGTACCTACGGGTTTGCTTTCTGAAACAAAGTTGATATTTTCACCCTGAAAATTAATATAAAAATGGTGCATATATTTACAATTTTAGTTTTGAAGTGCGAATAATCTGTTAACTAGCAATGGGTGAGACTATACAAAATCGTGCTAAGTAGATTATTAAAAATGTTGAAAACAAAAGTTGTTTGCTTAAAAAATATTTTCTGGCTGGGAACTTTTCTTTTATTTTGTTTAGTTTAAAGATTCGGTCATAGTTCCATGGGAGCCAAGTGGCAATTCTGCTAAGATTACTGGTCTAAATTATGGGCACCTAGCTAATGCCAAACATTTTAGTTGATTTCCTTCGTTTTCTGCGAGTAATTGTGTCTCAAGAATTATAAACGCGTATAATCGGATATAAGCACACTTACTCACATATTTTAATTAAATGCCACGAAAAAGACTTAGATAACCTCGTTATATGATAATATAATGTCATTTCGAATAGATTGTCAGCCGTTTAAAAATCTAAGCTAATGAAAATTAAAACGCTTGCATAGTTTGGGGTTTAAATTTTCCTACTTTTTTTCCACATCTGACCATCCTTTTTGCGAGAATATAATATTTAATAACGTCAATTAGCAATAACAATAAAAAAAATTTTAGTTCAGATATCTGTCAGTAAACACTATAATGATGTACTCAGGAAGCTATTAACTTGGCGTTAGATAATCATACGCATCACATTTTTTTTTTTTCATGTGAAATGAAGTTATCCAGACGGTTGTATGTCTAACCAAATATCGACAATTTCCTCCTCGTCACATAAAGAATACATAGTATCAAATTCGTTTGGGATTTACCTTTTTTTTTTTGTTGAAATAAAACTAAATTCCTTTAATGTAATTTTTTCTTTCTACTTTACATTACTTCACGGAAATATTTTTGAAAAAAATTATTGCTATTTTTTAAAACATTTTGAATTAATATAAGTCGGCATAAATTATATTTCAAAACTAACTTATATTATTTTTATTATTAATATTTTTTATTTTTTGTTGTTTGCTTTCAGTTTTTATCGATCCCAACACATAGTAGTTATTTTATTCGGTAACTACACTGAAATTGAGGTATGTATGATGGTCTAATAATTATGAAACTCGTTTAGTCAAATTAAGAATTAAAGAATTATTTTTATTAAGATATATTAAAAGATAAAAAATGAAATACCATACTTGGGTATTCATAGTGATGATAGGCAATTAAAGAATTTTATTCATAATGTTAATTAAATGTAATATGTAATTAATCAATTTAACCAACAAAATAATAAATTATTTTATTTTTTACGATGTTAGTACATTGGATAGTGGAAAAATGTTTTACCATATGAAAATACTGATAAATAAATAAATAAAATTTCAAAGAAAGTAAGCTCAAGTGACAATTAAAAAATAGACATAAATTTGAATATTGTTTCACTCTAAATGGTTCTACTATTATACAATTTTTCTCAAACAAATCATCACGTATAATGAGCTTTAATTCGATTAATATTATATTGTTTAAATGAAAGATTTTCGAGCAATTTCTAAAAAAAAATAGGTACTTTTTAGTATGAAAAATAGACATTTTCAGTCACAGGTGAGTGAAAAAGTGTTAGCTTTTTGAAAAAGTTATATTATAAAGTATTCTTGCTTTTTAACACGCTTTTATTAGCTTCACTCGTATGTTTGTTTGTCTGTAGGTAACTCTCTGAAGTTGGCTGCAGAACGCATCTGAACGGATCCTTTGCATGAGAGTAATAAAGATAGAGCTAGTGCGCGAACTACGCATGCATGCGTGTTTTTTTAGTTTTTTTAAACTATTATATTATTTATTATTTAAACAAATAGCTTATTGTGTGTGTTGAAAAATTTTCACTATACCATACAAAAATTGTAGACAATAGACCTTGTTTATCAGCACAACGAATTTTTACAACAATTCTAAAAATAAATTTTTTTTGCTTATCTTCCTAAATTACATATTTGTTGTAGCAATTCTTTAGGGAAGATAAAAGCAATAATACAAGTAAAATAATATTAAACAAGTCTAACTTATATCACATAGTACTCACAGGTGAATAGTCGGGAGATCATAGACAAGAAAAAAGCAAAAACAACAAAATATACTAATTTAAATTCAAAATAAAAATTATCTATGGGAATTGTTTTAGAGTCATCTTGAGAAACTTTTATCAAGGGATAAAAATATCTAGTTTTCTATCTTTAAATAAATAGCTGATTACAATGAAAATTTAAATAAATTTCTATAAAATATATCCAAAACGTCATTTTTCATACAATCATTTGTTTTATTGTTTTTTTTTTCGAAAATGTAAATGCAATTATATGAGAAAGTTTTACAAATGGGAATAATGATAAGACTATTTCATTTATCGCAATCACAACGTATTTTGAATTCGTACCTGTTTTATCATTACTCAGTGCACAATATCTTTATTATACTGTAACACGTGTGCTATTTAAAAAAATGTGATATTTAGACATTGTTATTATAAGAGATGTAATGAAATTCAAATATTTGATGGAAGTTTTCTTCGACACCTTGGTTTCTTAGTCGAATTGATTTAAAAAATCAATGAAGGCAATGGATCCGTTTTTAATTTATTCCATGTTTTCCCTTCGATTGATTAGAATCTAAGCTTTTTTCGATTTTTATTTGGTAAAAAATGAATGAAGATATAGTAATTTGTCGATAGAATATTTTCAATATCGAAATTTATTTAAATTTTCAATATCTTTTTGTATTATTGTTTGTGATTAATTTTGTTTAAATGATAGTCTTCAATTTTTGAACTTAGCCTACATTTGACTGATATTTTTTAATTTGTATAATATATAAATTAAACTTAACATTTAAGGTAATTAATTCATTTTTATTTTGTCTTGTTGAAGCGGTTTTACTGAACTTTTTATCATGTACAGAATTTGTATTATGTTAATTTTAGTTTACTCATAAAACTGTGATTATCTACTTGCTATATTTTTTACGATACATGTAATCGTTTCTTTGCCAATCTGTGAAATATTTTTCAATCCAAAACGAGAGTATCAGCTCTACAAAAATATAGGATGTAATTATCTATTCAGATGCCATCTAAAATATTCAATATTTCTGACGTACGACTTTATACGGATTTAACCTAACCAAACAAGATACAAAAATTACTCTTTCAATAGAAAATAAGACCCATACGTATTGTGTGTAATAATATAGTCTTATCGACAATAATATTCGGATAACTTATAAGAACAAAAGGTTACAACACATATAAATATTCATTGTATGTTTTAAATTACAATCTAAATAACACCTTTGCAATCATAAAGTTAAGTTAGACTTGACATAAATGGATATACCATTTGAAATGAAATATGTAATTTAAGGGCACCATTGTTTTTGAAACAATCAAACGAAATATTATATTAGATTGAGAAGGAACTTGTCTACAAAATATATACAGGATGTCAAAGGGAAACTATCTATATTGTTTTTTTTTTTTTTTTTTTTAATTCTGGCTTTAGCTACTTTCAGCTATATAGCCATTAACCAAAGGGGATTATTATTATACTATCTATCTATTTAAACATTGACAATTTATCTGCTACTAACGTGAAAATATTATTAAACTACGAGTTTATAGCTATTGTTTATTTTAAACGGGAGTATTAACTAATAATCTATACATTTTAAAACATAAAATGAAACAGACGAATGAATGACGGATTATAAGGTCATTGTTTGAAAAATATTGTCAAAAACATATTTATGCTGATTTGCTTACATAGCAGTATTAGTAATATCTTACCAACTTTGAGGCAGCCCTTCTTCTGGTATTCTTCCACCTTCTAAAGGTACAGTCTACAGGTACAGTTAATCAACCAACTGCATATAATCCACCACTTTTTAATCCAAACAGGCCATATCTTCGTCTAATAATTATCTTATCGTCGTTTCTTACCGAAGTAACCGGTAAAGACATCTATTAGGAGGATTGTACTATCTTTTCTATTTTGGTGATAAGGCAATCTGACTTTGTATTAACGTATTTTACAATAAACCTACTGTATACTTCCACGGCGTATTCGTAGCTTCTAGGGAGCACGGATGTGAGGCTTGTTTGCAGGCTAGGTAATCGATCATTTCCTTCCTCTTCACTCAATTTTAGACATTTCTCAAGTCACCGTAATCTTTTTCGTTTTTCCCAAATTCCCAAATTTTGCATATTCAACAACCTAGGTTGAGGTAATTTTTGTGGAATAAATAGTATTCAGAGAGGCTTGACTGTCTAAGAATATGTAGACATTCGGCTCCTATGTTATTTACGCCTAGCCCGTGTGCTACTGATAGAATAGTATAAACCACTGTAAAGAAAACAGTAACGTAGCGAGTCAAGTGAAGGACTTAACGCCTCTTTTACAACGTATATTCTCGCTTCCGTTTTATCGTTACCCTCTTTGGAGTATTTTTTCTTCTGCCAATCCTCACTACTCCAAACAAACAGTTGAAGTTTCCTATGAAGTTATAGACGGCACTTGTTTTGCAAACTTTCAGACTGTATGTGGAATTGGCTAAAGGTCTGCTCTCTATATTGGATTAGCGGTCTGATAAACGACGGTACAGCAACTCCTTAGCTTAGTTTTCGTGTTACAATATAAGTACATAAAAATATCAATAAGGAATGTTTATAAGTCCTTATAAGAATAAATATATTGATTAAATAAATATCCATCAATAAAACAAAATATGAATATATAGCAATAAATTGTCGATATAATTTGGAACCAATCTTCTATGACACTTTGTACATACAAATGGTGAAGCAATTCCAGAAAAGTTATTGGTTATATACACAATATGAGTCAGTTGGTCCCTTTTATTCTTATTTCAAACTAATAATATTAACTTTACAATATGTATATATAAAGTACCTCCATTCTGCTATACTTAAATGGACGTTGGGAATGCATGTTGCATTCAAATAAAAATAAATTATTGTACAAATACCCGGACCTTCCTTTTTCATTCCAATTTCAAAGTTATACTTTAGTAACATGAAACAATAACTTTACACGCCTATAAACTTACAATTACTTTTTTCTTATTCAAGATTTGACGTCATATCATCCAATACAAAACAAATTGTCTGAGCAATATTGTCTCTTTGTATTATTATTGTCTTTGAAATTATATTTATAAAATATGTGACAAGATTTATTAAATTGGATAAAAAAAATATTATGAATGTGAATGCACAGGAATCGACACTGTTTATTTCATGGTACCATTATTAAGTGCATCTCGATTATCCAATTTTGAAAGACAATTTCGAAATAGAAACAACATTTTTTATTTTTTTTTTAATTTTCTATATATTTGGTATTTGTAAATATTTAAGATTTATATCACTTGTTAAATGGTTGCTGGTATGTCTGTAAACTTTGCTTATGTATGCATTTTGTGAACACATTATCATAAAATATGAAACTTAATTACACCAAAGTGGTAAGGCATAACCAACAACTGAATCCTAGCAAACAAAAATGACGCATTTATATTGATATTAACTTAAAAAATGAATCTGATTATGCAGTCACACACATTCGTTGCTTGGCCACTTATACTACCTAAGACCACTCACACCACTTTTTCAATTAATTCCAACCTTCATTTTTTTTGAGTCTAATTAACAATCAGGCTGCTTATTTCAAAGAAAAATGAAAAAACTTGCTTCATATTTATTCGGTTGTTTATTGCATTTTAAACTGTGATAAGCTATCAAGTACAAACTGAAATGACTTTTTCTTAAAATATGCTTGATTCTATTTTTAAAACATTTTTTTTTTTATTCAAATTCAACTTAAATTGTCAATTTATCCATTTCAATACGGTAGTGTTGTATGCCCTCCACTCACTTTATTTCAATAAATTTTGTAATATTTTGCAATTGGTTTCTATAAAGTGTTTAGCAAAATTTTTCTCGCTAATAATCTTTCTAGCTTCGAAAAAAATGAAAATAATTTCATTTGATTTAAATTTTGAGCTTTGAAAGATATTATTAGATAATACTGTCCACCTTGTAACGTCTCTAAAATCCCTTACAAAATTGTCTACGATTGTATTCATTTCATAATATATTCTCTAATATTCAAATTGAAGGAAAAACTACTCGTTTACACGATAGCTTTGGTCGTTAGATTATTATTCGTCACTCGCACGACCGGATTTTCGTTATGAGCATTGTACATTTGTCTTACTTTACATATCTGATTTACGATATTTTCCCGCTAGACAATTAATTTTTATTTGGTTTGAACGTTGGTAGTTTCTAATGGAGTTACCTTTTCCAATTTATTTGATAAGTGTTACAAATGTTCATTATCAGACAATAAATTATAAAATTCAGTTTTTTCTACACATTACACAAGTTAGAAAGAACCCTTTTTAAAAAAACGAAACCTTATCTTCAACACGATATTTTGTACAACTCATTTTTATTTCCATATTATATTATTATGAGATTCACAATGCCCTAACTCTCCATAATCATAAAATTATAATACAATACCAATTAATTCAAGTTTGATAACAAAGCAACCGGGAATTATTCTAAATGAAATATATCTCATATTTTATTAGCGGTTTTAATCAAAAGAATTTTAAAGTATTTTAGTAGCATGCTATTTTTGTTTCAATCATCGAACAATTGATTGTTTATCATAGGTGTAATGGCCACTAATTTTATACGTAATATTTATTAAATATGTGGCACGGAATAATTCGAATAATAAATTATAAATTAATTAAAAAATTTAATAAATATTATAAAATAGTTAAAATTCGTTAAAATTAAAAAAAAAATACCTAACTGAATTACAAAAAAAACACATTTTATTGCTTAAACTCTATAAATGATACACTATCGTGTTATTACTTTGTTTTATGAAACAGTTTTATGAAACCATCATTTGATTTTCTTATGAAGTGTGGTCTATCTTACAAGCTTAAGTATTTTCAATTTAAGATCTGGCTTCCAATGGGTTAAATTTGGTAAAGCTTTGTTTAGCATACTCAGAATTTAAAATATAAACTTAGTATTATGATTAATACTCAGAAACTTCATAACTAACTTCTTATTTACATTTATTACTAGAAAGGCATTAATTTCTTCATTTAAAATTTTTGAGGTCAACAAAGGTTTCAATATTTAAGAATTTAAAAAAAAAAAAAGATTACTAAATTTGAAGTTTTTGTTTATATATTATAAGTTCCTACATTCACAGAAGCATCAGCTTTTTAATCGATCTATTTTTCTTGAAACTTCGAATTTATATATTTTCAGTTTCGATTCAAATACCTTTTCATTGAATGGAATTCAAGGCCGTGAATAGATAACATAAAATCATATAAATTTCCTGAAATTATTACAATAATTATGATCTTAAATCGAGATAACATTATAAACGTATGCCTATAAAAAAAAAAAAAAACTATTGCAAAAGATACTCTTTTCCTACCTGTTTCAAAACAATTTTATGTGTTTTATGGGTATACAGAATCAAATGGTAAGTATACACTTTAACGTTTTCCATCGTAATTCAACCTTAGTGTGTACATGATGCAAGACGAAAAGTAACCTTAACAGTACGAAAACACATACACATCAGAGTAGAAAACATTTTGGCAATAAACTGTGTGAAGTATGTTAGTTAGAAAAAAGTTCTTTTAGATTTTCCAATAATATCACACGATAGAAGCATCTCATATACCCGTTCTAGATGAGCATCTAGTGTATACATAGAAAGAAATTTATACTCAGAAAACAGAAACTCCCAATAGGATTTTCTGCATAATACGTATATTGAACGGAGAGTTTTTCTTTTCAAATTTATGTAAGGTATAATATTCTATCTCCTTCTGTCTTGTTTTGTTTGTGATGATATTATTTCATACTTATTCTATCTTATTATTTTTCTTCAACATAATGTAAAGAATTTATGGTTTGTAACTTAGATGATATAAGTTTTTTTAACGTGTTCACTGGGTATGTAGTCTATACTTTTTACCTCCATATATTAGGAATATTAATCATACATGGTAAATATTTGTGTGTGTCAAAAATTGAGTTTTAATTTTTGTATGCTAGCATTCTATTATACCAAATACGAATAAATACGCTAGCATTCTATTATACCAAATACGATATAAAGATTTGAATTAGAAAATTTCTCTTTACTCGACATATATACAATATGCAGGGAATGGATATTATCCAAAGACTTGTTACGCTAGAAAATATTGAAAATATTGACGGAAACGAAAAAAACATTTGTTTAAAACAGATTTTTCGTCTATTCTTTATATTAGCTACAATTTCTGTTCAAATTTTGCTAGTGAGCACATATATAAATGCAATACATATGTATATTTAACTTTTGTTATCACGTTTGTTTGACTTGAAACATATACATCCATATGTATGTATACTTAGTATATATTGGAATAAGTCCGCCAATACACAAATATATTACCATTTACCTGATTTTAACAAAATTCGATAATACTATTTGTAATAGAAAAAGTAATTAATTAAGAATATAATTAAAAGAAGTTAAAAAAAAAATTTACAAGAAAAAATTCACTCATTAGAAATGCATGTGTGACTAGATTCATGTATCCTTCAAATGGGTCGATTTGTGTCGATTTTTAATTTGGGATTGACACATCAATTTGTACCAGTGACGACATTAGGATATTCAATAGAATCCATTTATACATAAAAAATATGTTCAATTTAAGTTCGTGTAGGTATTATATACAAAATTTTTGATTCAAGATATTTGAATTTTCTTCTCAATTATAAGAGACCGGGCATTTTTTTTTTTTTTAATATCAATTGAAGCATTCTTCCTTCAGAAACATTGATCTGAAGTTATTTTTTAAAACATCTTTCTAAATAAGCAATTTATGGACATTAACTCCAGATTAAATAAAGAGGGAAATACGTATTGTATGACGCCAAATGCTTGTTAATATTTCCATATAAATTACGTATTAAACATCGTTTTCAAGTAAGAGATAGAAAAGACAACAGAATAAGTCTCGATAGCTAATAACTTCTATGTTTTTGAATTAAATTTGTTGAATTTTCAATTTTTATGTTTCAAATTTTGATGCGAAATACTTACAACAAATTTGAAATCACTCTTAGGTTACCGGAGTACACCTCCTAAAGTATATACTTTACCCTACAATAAAAAGTATATATAGAGACAATTTTTTGATAATGCTTGTATAGATTACATGTGAGTATTTTACACCCAATTTTTTTAACGTACGAACTCAATGTATATGTTATGTCTATTCTCTTTTTTTTTTACTTATTTTCATTTACAAGATCAGAAAAGTTTTCGGTATTTTTTAATGCTATTTGTTCGTAAAATATACTTATATATATTAAATAAGAAAAGTTTTTAGTTTGAATTAAATTAACCTAGTTTAATTTAATTTCGTATCTATATTTTTATACTCGTAAAATTTAATGAAAATATATGTGTATTATATTTTCAAAGAATTCATTTTAGATTTTCTGTTCTTGAAAAACGCGTTTTCTTCATATTTGAAACAAATTCAACTATCAATTTTTTCTGAAAAAATATAGCTTCATTCGTTGTAGACAAGAAAAGGAATAATATATAATTCCTTTGAATAAAACCAACTAATAAAATTACTATATAAATTTGCGTTTTTGCTATAAGTAACAATTTTTTCGGTAGATATTTTTCCATCTCATATATTTTAATTTTTCTCCTAAATATTGTTTTTCGCAATCGATATATAATGTAATAACCCTCGCAATAATGTTAAGAGCAAAAAATATCATCTATCTATAGGAAACTAATTATATTATAAAGCGCTAAACTTTTTGCGAAATTGCATATAATTAAATAACGGATGATTTTATAATTGTGTTATAACAACAGTTTTTTTTTTTTAAATATTCGTAATAGAGCAGAACAGGATTCTTGCTGAAGAGCAATGGATCTTGATGCTAACACAAAGTGGAAAAATATTGTGTATGATGATTTTTACATTTAAGAAATTATTTAAGAATGATGCACAAAAACTAGAACTATAACATGTAATGAAGCGAAGTAATAACGGGTTACTAGTATCACGATAAAATTTCAAAATAAAATAAATATAAGTTATTTCGAAATCCAAATAAAATGTAAATTCTAAAATAAAATATAAATTATTTCGAATTTCTAATAGTATTAAGAGTATTTTCTATCTCCCGATTTGAAAATATAATTTGTTGTATAGAGAAACTGAGTCATGAGTGACGTCATTTTTCAGTATGTCTGTCTTTATTTAATCAAGATTTATTAACGTCTACATTTTGTGTATTTTTAAGATTTATTAAAAGTAACCTCATTTCGCTACTCATGTCGTAAAGAAACCTTAAATAAAATAATGATTTAATCACCAAGCCATTGATTAAGTTGTTTGATATGATGGAAAAACACAAATTTAGAATTTTTTAGATAAAAAAATTTATTTATAATATAGTTTAAGATCGTTAATTATTTTAATTACAAATAAGGTACCAGGAGAGTATTGAGTTCATATACTTTAATCTGAAGAATTCTGAATTTTTTTTGTTTTTAGTTATAGACGTCTAGTAATATTTACCATTAACATAGTGAAAAATAAATTTGATTTCAATTTATCTATATATTTTACAATTTAAGTTTATTGTCCTTTTTAGTACTTATCAAATTGATCTATTTAAGTAGAATTTTAACTGGATTAGATGTAATATTGAATAACTTTAGTGTCTTATATTGAGTTAAGTTGGACTATAAAATTATTTCTTATACCAATATTGTATATTCATTAATTCATTTTAATAAAAGAAAGTTACATATTATGATTTTGAACACTTTGAACATTTAATATTCATATTAATATATAGAGTTTATGACTATTTCATTGAAAAAGCTTTTTTTATAATATAAACATTAAAACATCTAACAACTGGTATTTGCAATTTTTATTATATTTACAAATATCATACAGTTATCGATATCATGGCTTGAAACTGACTATAAAGTTTCATGTTACATTTCGATGTGAATCGTGTAAAACAAAAGTTTATTTACTTCCCTTATATTGAAATATAGTATGAATCTATTAGAAAAATATATAAGTATTATTAACATCATCACATTAAATAAATATTTTCTATCAATTTAAAGTCAACTAGATAACATTTCTTTTGAATTCATGTCGTTCATCATGGTAAGATTTTCACAGCAAAATAAATAATGGCATGAAACTAGTTTCGAATCGTTTTAAAAATTTCTCTTCTACGGAAGCATATTATGTAATTACTAATTTCAGATTTGGAAAAACGTGGTTGGAGGTTTTAAATAATCACACAGGTTTTTATAAATTTCTGAAAACGAGTCCGCAGTGATTTAATGAACGTAAATTACACAAAAATAAAAACAAAATCCTTTTAATTCTTAAACGTTATGTATAAAAAACTAACCACACAGCTGTTTCCATTTCATTTTATCATCCAAACATATATCCTTCCCCCTCTCACTTCAACTCAATACATTTCCTATGATACTACAACACATTCTATAGCTAACTTCAATTCAATACATATCCATACAATGCGACAACAATAAATAATGTATTTTTATATTTCTATGGCAAATTTTATGGTATTCAAAATGCACATGGACTTTTAGTTATTAATATTACAAGCTTTGGAGCGATAAGGTTCCTTGAGGAAGGTTTCTATCAATGATTGCTGTCTAATGCTTCGAGAAATTAAACGTATGGCACTGAAAGTGCGACCAGGCTGATCCCGGTTCTGATCAATGTGATTTAAAATAAACGAACGAAATAACATATAGATCATGAGTGGTCGTCTCAGAGACTTCTTCCCCCTGAATGTGTTATTTCTAAAACTAGATGCCTTATTGTTTTCCAAATTGAAGAGTACTTTCGATAAATACACCTGAATTACCGGTATTTCACTGGTGACATGTGATATGTTAAGTTCTGTATGACCACAGCTAGCCCATTTACTTGGTCTCAATTGAACTGACCAAGGTACGCTTGAGCAGTGGGGTGAGTGTTCTAACACAACACCGTCGATCATTATTTGCACCAGCAGAAATATCATGAGTCTTTAGTATAGGACATTTGGACTTTAAATTCGATCATTCCATCGTGGATACAACCTATAGGAGGAAACATGTTATTAATGACTAATGGTCTCGACATGGCAGTTTAGTTTCATCAACCTCTAATAGTTGTATCATAGAACTCTTCACTAAGACACATTTTAGTATCAGATAATGGACTGTCTATTAGAAGAATATGGAAGATCGCAAGACTTATATTCTAGGAATCAAGTCTCGATTTATCTTCTTATTGCTATTGCTTTACATTCTTAAAACCTTAACTTTGTCTATCCATAACATGCAATGAGGCAAGCATAGTTTTGTTCTAAGTTTACTCATCTTGTACTATTAATTGATATTTTATTTTTCGAACTGAAATCAAAACCACCTACACATTTAAATAATTTTGTTAGCGGGGTTTATCTTTCAAAACAAAACCTTACTGTCATTGATAAATACACAGTTAGGCAAAATGGATTTTAATTTATACTATCGCTGTTATTTTTCGGAGGTTAATATTATTATTTTTGTAAGTAATGTCATACTTGACTACAAAAGAAGTGCAAAATGTCGTCACCATGACACTTGAGCTTCAGATGTTTATGCAGTAGTCTATGTTACTAATAAAATATTAGTATCAATAACATACTTACTTATAATATATAATAAATATATTCAATAATATATGTTAAATTATTATCGAAATATGCTGATATTATTGAAACTATAAAAATTTTAGTATATATTACAAGAATATCTATTTAAATATTATCATAGTTTTACAAAAAAATACAACACATAAATATTTCATTTTCACAATGCCAAATGACATTTGGCATAAGAAACAATTTCAAATCGATGCTGTGTTACCCCTTTGTATTAATACTGTCTATATTTTACATTCACTGTACGTTCTAAAATGTCATGGCCATTATAAACTTAGGTACAATACTAATTTTATAAGCGTTTTATGTTTTGTTTAATATATTTAATACAAAAACCATTTTATATACTAGACTAGTTGATACCCGCAACTCTGCTTCGCCAGGTTTATAATTGGTATCTCGATTGTTTTCTCAGGCTCGATCATTAATCTTTTTTATACAGATTAATAATAACGCTGAAGTAATCAATCACAAATAATATGATATTTTTTGTTTTAAAGCTTTATTATTTCTATTTGTAAATTTGTACAGAAGATTGCCATTGATCATATTTTACTTAAACAACTGTAACAACTTTAGTTTGAAACATCGTTTAATAACCGTTAAGATTCAAGCTCAAATACAGTTAATAAAACATGTGTTACAATGATATAGATCATTATATAATATGTATTAAAATTAATATGATAATGGTTATAATATACTTTATTTTGTATGAAAGTTTCTTATAAGAAAATTCTTGGTGCAACTTTCTCGAGTCGCATCCATTATGACTTGTGATTTTTATTTTAGCTAAATCTAAATTATGTATTACTTACTAAACTGTGCGGATGCGTGAATTGCATCAAGCTGTATAAGTAAAATACTATTTATTGAATAAAAATTCTTCTAATTTAATTAAAGATAATTTTCTGAAAGCGACCAACAATTATTTAAGTATATGCAATGAAAATTCTTTCTACACAAGTACACAACTATTTCCTTGTGGGTAAGTAGTCCCTTCACTTCTTTTAAGTAAATACTTCCTGTTGTTCCACGAATCTTGTAAATCCAATTTTAAAAATTCATAACCGTTCCTTCATCTGAAAAAAACAAAAAGCATATTTGTAGTAAGATCACTTTTAAATTAGATCAAGCTTTTATTCTTAGAAAAAATAAGTAAACATATTGGATTGGGTATGTTCTTTAAAATGCACACCAATAGTTTTTTGATAAACAGCAATCCATTTTAATATACTTCAGTTTTGAAATTTTTCTGCTAATACTATTTTACTTTCTAATATTTCTTCTTTCAGAGAATTGTACTACTGCCAAATTAATTTCATAGTTTCTTTAGCTTAAACCATAGGTGATCAAAGGTCGTTATACCAACTTTTCTTTTGGATTTTGTAAGCGTGGCATTTGGAATGTCTTCATAATTCAATTAAATTTGCAGAAAAATAATCTTTGGAAAAAATACATATTAAAAATACATTATAAATCATTAAAGTCAATTTACTGTTAAATTATATTAAACTAGAAATGGATACGTTCGTTTTCTCTGAAGTAGATTTCTTTTGAAGTGTCATCCTTAAGAATTGTAGAAATTAAAAATATAGTAGTAAAACTTTTCATTGCTAAGTAAAATTTTTGTTTACGAAATGTAATTGCTACAACTCAATTTATAAATACTTTCAAAATGCTCCAACGCTAGCTCAGCCTTTGTTCAAAAGTTTATTTCGTCAAAAAGCTTATAATATCAAAAAAAATAGCATACTTGCTTTTTCCATAAATATCTAAAATAGTAAAATTACAGTTTACAACATTATACCAATATCATAAAATTATATTTTTCGAGATGAGTAGAACATCTTTCTATCAGATACTAAGGACAGTTTTTTTTTATCAGAATCGTTTAAGACTATAAGGTCATACAATCCCATGTATATTACACACTCAGTATTATACAATGGTTTAAACAAGAAAAGAATATATGAATAAAATATATTTATTTGACTGTCTCCGTCTTATAGGTTATTTTGCTTTTAGTTTCTTCTCATGGGTATGGATGCGTTTCTTTTAGGATACTTTTGTATATGGGTATTATTATTTATCTATAGGGTAAAATAAAATGGTGGAAAGAGGTGTTAAAGCTAACACAATCAAATATTCGAGAACAAAAAAAGGTACTCTTTATAAATACCATAAAGAATAAGAAACGAACATGTCTACTTTCTAAAACTGTATTGAAGATATGGTCTGTTATTATTATGGGCTTTAATAATAGTCTTAACAGATTTAAGGCTTGCTATATAATATATTGGATAGATATTTATTTGTGTTTGGACGCTTCAGGCTGAATTACTTCATATATGTTTTTTTAAATTTACACCTCTATATGTTAAAATATAGTTTATATACTTTCAAATTTTTGTTTGTAAGATCAGGGAACCGGGTATAGTTCTCACTTATATTGATTTTTAACATTTCTTGTATTGGAGAGGCCAAACCGTTTTTTAAAGTTTTGAATTTCACTTTATGCCATTGATTGATATTTTGCTTATAATGGTTTTTGGTAGTTAAAATGATACAAATCACGATAAATTGAAGTTTGATTTATACAAATTATTTTGGTATATAAGAGTTTTTTAACACAAATTGTCAATATTTTTTTCTCATAGAAAAATAAAAGACTTTTATGTAAATTTGACCATAATTTTTCACAGAGCAATCCGACTTTTTAAGCTCTTACTGTTAAAAATACATCGAAATATATACATTTTTGCGTTAATAAGTCAAGAAATCCAATTTATCTAGATTTTTCTTGTAATGTTAACTATGCAAAACCTTTCTTTATAAGCAAAATATGAGTCAATAGTGTAAAGTAAAATACAAAACTGTAACAAACTTTTGAACATATGCCCATTTATTGATACTGGACATTTTAACATTCGCGCCTGATCAAAGTTGGACTTTCTCAAGCAAGCAATGCTAAAACCAATTTAAATGATAACTATTGCCGATTTTACGACATTTTCTTATTTGAAACATGGTATCTCAACTATCATGGAGAAACAGTCCATTTTGCATTTGAAGAAAGCATTTCTGGGACATAATTATTTTTATCTATTTCTACGCATACTAGACCAGGCCGGTGTAAAAACTGTTTACTGAAAAGTTTGTAAAAATGGTAACTAAATAAATGTTTAATTTATATAAGAAATAATCTATTGCATTTGAAGTTGGTTTTTAGCAAAGTAATTGTATTGACATCAACTCACAAGAAATGTCAATTGGTTTTTAGTCAACTCACACGAAAACTATTTACTTAACTATTTTTCTTATAATTATTGTATGCTTTAATGTCGATTCTTTTCAATAGTTTGTAGGGTATTTTTATTGCTATGAAAATTAATGCAATGGAATCTAATTGAGTTTAGATAATTAAAATACGATTCTTTAGACATATATTTTTACTTTCTTTCTAATAATAAAATAAGTAGGAAGTATTGTAATCCTATCAAAATTTCGATATAGAGCTTTCACCTGAATTCAAAAAAAGGGCATGCAGAAATTGGTCTGTGTTGTATGTCACACAGGCATAATGTGATACACGAAGCGGTATTGTATCGAACCTTTATTCAAATTTCTCCCCTCTTAATATTCTGTCCTAATGTCTTCCTTATCCTATTATCTCTAAAATTGGTTAAAATTGGACTACCAAGTGTCCTAATTTATTCTAGTGATTTTTCGGGTTCTTACGTATTTCTTGAATAAGGCCACAACTATTTTGTTCCAACTACGTATGTTTATAGAACATAATAAGTTCTAATACTTTTTTATGAAAAATATCTCTGAAGTAAGAATAGATGTTTTAATCCTCTTTTAATCCATGTTGACTATTTTGTTGAGAAATAATTTTTTGAAATTTAAAATACTGCAGTAGAGTGAGTTTTTAACACCAAATTTTTAAATTTATAATTTTTATATTATACTTGACATAATATTATTTATTTGTCTCAAAAAAATTATTTTTCTTCAGTAAAGTATATAGTTAAACAACTTATTAAATATATAATTTTAATAAATTATAAATGCGAGAACCTTTGAATATGTAAAATAAATACAGGAAGATTTAAAATTCTGTATTCGAATACTTTGTAATTTCTTAATCATAGCTGTTATCGAAGTATAAGTAAGTGATTTTAAATTACAATCAATTGTATATTAATTATATATTGGTAAGTTTTAGCATGAAAAGCATAGATATATTTTTGATTATTCATTAGATCCTTATATTACAAATACAAATCTAAATCAAATCTAAATACTTCCTATATTTTTATCAATGAAATATAGACGTTTGGAAATATGTATAATATATCCTAAATTTTAAAATGCTTATTTAATTACATTCCCTATTTTAAATTAATATTCTATAGTAAAATACCATGAAAATATTGATGGTAGTATACATTTAATGCTATAACCAATAACATAACAAATTGGAAGCTGATTGATATACTGTAAAAACTGAATTAAAACTTAAACGTGGTCTTGAATTAATTTAAGTGCAATCTATTTTCAATTTACAAACTCACCAATCTTCTATTCAATAATTACACGCTGACTTACGAATAAAATTTTCTTAAAATTTACAATTCAAATGTAAAAAAAATACATCCGTTATAATAAGAATTTCTAAAAACGATGCCTGTAGTTTTTAGCGGTTGTTTTTATCTTCGTATGAAATTAAAGAAAATTAAAGTCTGTAATATTGAATTTTGGTTTTAACTGTAAATTTCATGTAGGTAATTAGAGAATTAAACTCATTTGTAGGTAAGTACATATATTAAAATGAAATAAGTCTCACTACATATTTTTTATAAACAACTTTATTATTGCAGTAATTGTTACCACTCGAATATTGGAACAGTGAAAATGTTTCTGTAATAGATAAAAAGGAAAATAAAGGGTTAAAACCACAATTAGTAAAAGAAATATTTTGTTTTGTTCAAGACAATACAATTAAAGAAAAGTGTTTTACCAGACAAATAAAACTGTATTGTTAAAAAAAATGTGTTTATCCTCCAGAAAACAAATGCTATGACATTAATTCCATTAAGACTTTTGCAGTAATGAGATAGAGAAAATTGATTTTATGTTATATTTGTGGATTTTCTCACATACAGATATTGTAAGAAACTTTTCATTAAGCCGAAAGTAGAAATATCATTAGGGACTGGTAACACATATAGGCATTAACATGTGCAAATTATTATACTGTATAAAATATTATTATACGACTAGAAATATTTCCATTGTACCTACAATAACATTCATTGATTGGAGTCAGCTGTTTCATATCTTACTGGTAACAAAAGTTATATTAACAGTTTGGATAAAGTTTACAATTTTCATGATTACGTTAATATATTATATTATTAATATAAATTCAGTGTTCTTATATTGGCGTAAGAACACGAAATTAGATATTTTCAAAATTACAATAAGTATATACAGTTAAAATGATTGTACCACGCTATATTGGTGGGTTTGCTTATATCACTTTGATGCGATTCAAGTTAGTACTAAGGCTGTGGATATATTATAATTATTACAATATTGATAATTATTGTAATTATTATGTGTTCAAAACCTATCGTATAAATAATAAATTTAAAAAATTTTCTAGAATTTATTCTTGAATTAATATGAATCATTGCTTTAAAATAATAATTGATGTATTAAACTTGCAAATACACATTTATATTTTGCAATAGATCATTCATTGAAATACTCTACTTTTTTATTGTATAAATTATTAAAGGGTATCCAATTGAATTAAAAATTTTTTTAAATTTATAACGTGGGTGAATTTATGAACTTATTTTATTACTGAAATA
Source organism: Chrysopa pallens (assembly GCA_020423425.1). NCBI lineage: Eukaryota > Metazoa > Arthropoda > Insecta > Neuroptera > Chrysopidae > Chrysopa > Chrysopa pallens. Next base: position 21,683,240 of record CM035591.1, on the reverse strand, counting down.
TCTATGGATATCGGAATTGTTCTATCTTTTCCTCGAACGATACCTATAGTGGTATATCTATTAAAATATTCCAGGCGAACGTAAAATTTTTGGAGAATAGCTGTGGAAGTGATCAGGGATAAGCTTATTTTATGTTTTACATAATTCATTTAGTTATTGTTTAAATCGATAATTCACGAAAGTAAAAATTTATGACAAAGCAAAACTTGGAACAGACAATTTTATATAGTTAATGTATAGATATTGATCTTTATTTACAAATTACAATTAAGTCCGTTTCGAACAAACAGTTTTTTAAGTTCACAATGGATTTTTCAAAGATTCTTATTTTAATCAAGGTTTTTAAATATCACTGGTTAAAATTTTACTAGCTTTTGGATACCAAATGATATAATTTTGCAGATCAATATTTTTCTAGAACTCGTCTCTGAATCTACAAACCTTAGACAATAATATTCATTAAAGTTATTGTTCTTTAACAAACACATACATTCCAAAAGTCTCACCCCCACTATCTTTCTAAGATATTATTCTCGTTCATTTAAATCTTGATCATCTGGTTATGTGAACAACAATGATTTTCTCTCCGTACATACATTTGTAATAAGTACGGTATACTCCTTCTAGTTATGTTGTATGTAATTTATATATATGACGTCACTTGAATAAATGGGATTTGACAAATATTGTTGTTTATAAGTGGCAAGTGAATGTACATCTATCTGCATGCGTAGAAAGCGGAAGGAGAAATAATATTCTCAGAATTTTGTGTATATTTCTCAAGCTCTATATTTCTATAATTCACTGAACTTATGAAAATAATGTGAAAATAGTTTTCTATTATGTTAGGTCATGGTTTTGTTTCCTTTAGTAATCATAACTTTAAATTTTATAATAATTATAGTTGAAATTGTTTTAATTTTCACATTTGTACGATTCGTAATGATTTACTCCTTCAAAATTCTAAAATTAAATGTGTTAATGTTTGTAAGGTTATTAATTGTTTCGTAGTTGGTCTTAACCCGACTGCGGTAAAACCAAAAGGAAGGGTTATGATTTCAGCAGTGTATGCATGTATTTATGTTTTATTTGTATGAACGTATTTTCTACAGTGGTGCTTAAACCACTGAAATGATTTAATAGATAGTCAATCGTTTTGTTATTATGATCCATGTGATGACTATGGATTACAAAAATGAAATCTATATGGTGGATATTATAACGACTAAATTGTACGTCTTTACGTATGTTTTGTTGAATAACAATAATAAATAAAATAAATATCAAATGACAGAGCTCAATAAGTACATTTCGAAAACATAACATTTAAAGTAATTAGAGTTTAAAGTACGTGAGTTTAAAATAAGGGAAGCACTATGAAAGTGTGCTCTTAAAACTAAGGAAAGTGCTCTTCATACTTTGAACATGAAAAATTTTTCATTAACGCCATAGATTGGCCAAATTTTAAGTTCAAATTGAGAAATAGATACATGTATTACTTCGTGTCAGTATAGATAAATTTTACGTATTTTTGTTAAAATACTAATAATGAATCGGTTTTAAATAACGAACCCTGTAAGTCGTAATTTTTATTTGTTTCTATATTTGTGTAGTTGAACTTCCATTTTAACCAAAATCTTTCATTCATTGCATACACAAATTGTCTGATAGCATATCATTTAAACACAATTTATACGGGTCGGTGCACTAACTATGGTGTATGCGTGATCTGTAATCATTTTATTTTAGAACATTATTGCTATTATTGTTATGATTAGAAACAACAAAAGACAACAAAAAGAAATATTTTTAATAAATTTAAAATAATTTAATTTATCTTAATTACTTTTATATTTAAAAATGTCTTTTGAAGGTCAATAGCGTGCATGTTTAAGAAATTTACTTAAATTTATAATGACAGGGCATGTATCAAGAAACATCTTAGCCAATTGGTGGCCCGTCGGTATGAAGAAAAGATTATCAGTCTGAAAGAAACAGCTGTATTGTGTATGAGACATACCTACATGTCTACATTGATAATATTTAACTAGTTTTAAACATTCTTCTGAACAAAACAAAACACATTTTAATTGATTTTAACAAAAAAATGATTTCATAGTTCCAGTTACAATAAATATAGACGCCATATATTTAGTCTACGATATGTTACAAAAATTCAATTTTAACCAACTAATCATGTAAAACGTATTCATAACTTAAATAAGTAAATAAAACTGTTTTTTTCCATGCATGTTAAAATTTTTAGAACTTTTAAAACTTTTGTTTAAAATTTTAGTACATTAAATTTCTAAATGTTGTACTTAGAATTTACAAGTATATACAAGTTTGAAATAAAAAAATTGAATATTTACCGCATCTTCTCTTTCGCGATCAAGCAATAGCTCATATCCTCAGGGAACGTAGCGTTTAATCAACTCATTAACTTTCAAATTTTAAGGATCCATAACTACCAACCAGGTTTGTCTCTAACTTAATCGATCAAAATTTAAAGGTCGCTATCTAAAATATGATAAAAATTACTTCAATGTTTCAAAGCTACCATTATGTAAATTATAGCTCTTGAATTTAATCGTAAAAATTTTTAACTTAGCAAACAAAGCATATTTAAATATCTTTCAGAATAAATTTATTGGACATTAAAATTCGAGTTTCAACTATTTACTTTACTATGATCACTTTTTTTTTTAAATAAATTAATAAATATGCTTTCGTTCGAGAAACTTAACTAAATATCTGAAAAACCATTAGTTAAATTGATAATATTTTCAAGATATTAAATGAAAACTTACAAAGAAATTATTGTAAGAATGTTAGTACCAGGAAGTAAGCAGATGCCAGACAAGAAGACTTTTCTCTAGACTTTTTTTTCTAATATAATTAACAGACCACGAAAATCAAAATTATAACCTACTTTGAATGCATATATTTTAGAGGACGGCATTACTAACAGAACAACAGCTTTAACGTTTAATTATTGAATTGGTGTTGTGTAAATCAGTATTTGAAAAATGGTACGACATTATCTAGAAATACCCTATTTTTACAGCTTCCTAATTGCCATTACATAGTTGACTATTACTGCCATATTCCAATTTTTTAATGCGACATATAACTTCGGCTTAGATAATCATAAAATGATTTAATTTATTTTCGAATGTTTATCTGTGCGCTGGTCTGTCCCTCATCGAAATCATTTAAAAACGAAAAGAAATGACCAAATCAATTACTTTGTAGGATCACACAGGGATCATGGGTGACAGAAGAAAATAATAGAAGAAAAGTCTTAATGAAAAATAAGCTTGTTTCTGATAAGCAAACAACTTTTATTTGAATGTTGTAAGTATGATGGTTAAAATATTTGTAATATCTCAGATATGCTTATAAAAAATTGATAATCATGTTCATAAAATGATAAGTTTTTATAATTAAATAATGATATTTAAAACAAAAGTTAATTAAATCATATATGTAATGAAGTAAGTAAGTAAATCTTTAATTAAATGAAATTTTCGAGTACGTATTATCATAACTTCTATTTATAAATCTTCTTTATTACTTAAGTTATTAACTAATCCTTTGGTATATCTAATAATAATCAGACGACAAGTTCGTAATACATTTACTTACATAGAATAGACTCTATGCAAGACATATATTATGTCGTATATAATGAACTAAACATATCATTTAATCTATTTTAATAAACTTTACTCATTTTGTGATTCAAGAAAACACATTTCAAAAAGAAAATTTATTTGTCTATAGAAGAACTATGTAAAGATTTATTTATAAGTATCTGTGAAAGTTCTTTTACAAGAACATTACAAACGATGTTGTTATTTGAAAGAGCAAAACAAACATATTTGAAAACTTTAATCAAAGTTTGTTTTAGTAATTCATGGCCGTAGTTATTTACTTATACTAACAAAACGTACAACAGTTCTAGCATCGTTAAATACACTTCTTCCCATTTAGTTAAATTCTGGATAATCATATGTAAGATACTTTTGAATATTCGATGTTCAAAGTCTCCTGAATTAATCCTATTTAAACTAGAAATTATAACGTATTGCATTGTTGCATACAGCGACTATCTTTATTAAACAAATAAACAATCTTGAACAATAATCCGGCTGCATGTTTCCAAAATAAAACACAAGATCTGCGACTTAAATATTGAGTGGAATAGGTAGAACGTAACTATGTTTGTTGGACTTTATCTTGAACATTGATTTTTCTGTTTCTTAATCCAAGAGTAACGTGCAAGACAAAAAGTCAAATATAGTAAAGATTATCAATTACAGTCGATTGTCAAGAGCAGTAGGTAGGCTGATGCTTATTTTATCACAAAGAGGATCATTAATAATATAGTTAAAAAAAAATTATAATACGGGACCGGTCTGAATTTTTTTTATTACTTTAATTGAAGTATCTTCACATTACGAATAATGATCTGAAGAAATTTTTAAAATTTTTTTAAAATAACCAATATATGGACATTCAAAATTTCTAAGTTAACAAAAAGGGAAATACCTGTGACGTCAAATATTAGTATCTCTATGTATTTACATGCTAATTTAAAAAAAAAATTATAATTAAAACTTAGTGCAGTTGTACTCTGTTAAGAACTAGTTATTTTCATTAGTTTTTCAACTCTATTCGAGTTTCAATTTCTAGATTTCTATTGATTATAATCGTGTATTTTTGTCACCCCGTGTATCGTGTATCTTGGTCTGGTAAACATTGTCTTTGAGATATCTCCAGAAAAAGAAGTCTACGGGTATGAGGTCTGAGGAACGCGTAACCTATTTTATGATACCTCTCTATTCAATCCATGTGTCAAAAAAATCTGCATTTAGGTGAACTTATATATCGCAATGGTTGCATTATGTTAGCCACAATGTATGTGTAGGTACATTTTTGAGACATCCTGTACATTATATATTATCAAAGTGTTCACAATTAGTGAAATTTCAATACTTTTCAGTCAATATGTATTTTATCATTTGATATTAATTATTTCAACTTTTAAACTATTTTTTGTATATTTGTATATTTATTTAAACAGACAGAAATATATATTTTCTTCTAAGAAACACCATGTGTTTCTGATATGCATATTTAAAACATCTATAAGTCAATCAAATTTAATGTTAGGGAAATAATTCTGCTAACATTTCCTCTTTTGACTCAACCACCAAATAACGACAGTGAAAATCAATACTTGTGACAATAAGAAACTATATAATAGCTTGTTACAACCAAAGTCAATGCACTTTCATTGAAACCTTAGAAATAATGTTCAATCAAACTGTTTTTGTATTATTGCTGTCTTCAAAGGCGGGTTGGGAAAAGTTGAGCATAGCACAATGCTTTTAAAAAAAAGATAAATAAAATGAAGGAAAGCTTGATTCTTTTTCTTAAGGATTGGCGTCATTAATTTGACAACTAACTTGTAATCTTTTATAATGAAAAACTTGACCGTGTGTGACCACCTATATAAATGTCAGTATTTATTTTATTTCCTTATTTATAAAAACTTTCTTAAATTTAATACTATAATAAGCCTGTTACATTAGTGAAACTCTAGGTGGTATTTATATGCAATTAAAACCTATGAAAGAACAATGATATTATTTATTATCGATAAGTAGCAAAGGCAATAAATGCAGCTTTAAATTTATATCCATTACGCTTAAATTTGAATACGATTACATTGCATTTTATTGGAATGTTAATTGACTCTGTAGGAGACTGGAAGAACATTTTTATATAAGTGTTTATTTTAATAGTGAATATCAATATATGCGGATATTATTTTTAATAAATATATTTTATTGCATTCAATTTAATGTAATGTTATAAAAGCTGTTCACTTTGTGTTAAAGTTTCAAATTTCTTCGGAAATAGTAATCTAAATTTAAGCAAATACTGAATTACACCAATGTTCAAAACTGTATAGAAAACAAATTTTCCAGTCTACTCTACTATCCCACTTAACTCTTCTACCGAAATCATTCACTTTTAATAATTCACCCATCTAATAATAAAACTAGCAGATACTTGTAAAAAGCATATAAAAAAGCAGTTGGAATTTATCAATATAGATGTAAAGCTTTTGTTTTTTTATCAGTTTAGGTGTAAGTCTTCAGGAATGTAATTAATCGGTAGTTGTGGAGCATGTTTAAACCTAAATCTATTGTTAAATTTCCACGCGCGTAGAAAATTTAGACCAAGAAAATAGAAATTTATTCATTTTTTGGCTATATACACATAATACATATTTATATACATATCCTTAACTGAGCATGTACCCACTATTACCCGTAGGAGCATGCTCAAGACAAGCATAGCTATAAATCTATATTCAGCGTTCTCTTTTTAATTATACATCATCAGTTTATAGAATATATAATTATCAGCCTTTATAATTATATGTTTACATCTGTTATTCGTACAAATGGGATAAAGTATGTAACGTCTAGTAACCTGATACAAAACCTTTTACTTACTCGCTACATAAAATCTTACATTCAATTGTCGTCGTCAAGTGAAGAAATCGCTTAAATTTCAGCAATTACTTACGTTCCTTGAGCTTGAGGTCAGCTTTGTAACCAAAGTTTTTTACTATCCGTACGAGCTGGTGTTTTCAAAAAATCAACAAAAGATAATTAAACTTAATTTTAAATCGAATAAATTTTCAAGCAAAAATTTCATACCATTAAAAAAATTCAATGCCCTCTTCTTTTATTTGTTATTGCAATTTTATAAAAATATGAAACACAAATCTCATCAATTTTAGTAAGCAATATTTCTAGTTGCTTCAAGAGAATGGAAAGCATTACACTCTCCTCTCATTTGAAAAAAGAAAAATTTAACAAAACTGGAAGATAAAAAAACTATTCGCCAACATTACTCTACTATTTATGGATTTACTTACGAACTACAATCCACCTACTTTAAATTCTATTATATTAAAAATAAAAATAAATTTTATTTTATATACTCACTTTACATATGTAAAGTTAAACGTAAACAAACATTTGTATATTATTTTGAATATAACTAAGAATTTATTGCAGCGTTTATTAAAAACAATGTTATTATATTTTGCATTTATTAATTCATGACCTACGATAACTAACTAACAACAAAAAAATACTATATTTAGAATAATACTACAAACAGCAAATTGTCATAAATGAATGATAATAGGCTTCTTGTGTATATGCATTGGGTAATGTAAAGTTATATTCTTAACTTAAGCGGATATTTTTAATAAAAAGAATGTATAAACTATTATTATAATTCATATAGTATTTGTGAAATAAAATGAATATGTTAAAATACAATGCAAATAATGTAACACTGGATCGATTTAGTATTATATAAATGTTAATAATATATAAAATAAATGCAATTTTCATATTTTGACTACCTAATTTAATTCAATTTTCTGTGTCAATAAATTAACATCATTTTTCCCGATTAATTGTTTTGGTTTTTCTTGTTTGATAAATATTATTATTTCATAATAATCGGCATATTGTGAACGGTTCTTGAAACACCATTACTTAAGTGAAAATATAAATTATCGAATATATTGACATAAATTGATGTATCTCCGGCTGTAGCGTTAAGCTGGCTGTATATTCTTTGAAAGTTGTTTATCCTGAATGTCGATTTTTTTTTATATAATCGACTTAAAATTTAAATAATATTAATCTCGAGTGATGTTTGTAAAAGGGGATTCTTAGAAGTTTCTGTATTGTCAATATATACGAAAATTTCAAAAAGAGAACCCATTACTTTCGATATCGGTAGGCTCGGAACGAAGTCGGGCGGACTCGAAAATAATATCAAATAACCTGAAGGGCCTAACATCCAACTGTCACAGAAGATAGCTTATCTTTTAAAGAATGATAGAGCTGATAGTAAATTGTGTTTATTGTGACTAACATTTGGTTCCTTCGCTTTCGATATTGAATTAATCCATAATAATCAACTAAAATATGAACCTTCAAATTCATTTTCGAGTATTATCCATTATTTCTTTTTCAAGTTTTAAAAGAAAATAGTATTTACTTAAATACAAGCTTCTGCGGTTTTAAAACATACTAAATTAATTTTTAGAAACATACAAGTTTGTATATCGTAATTGTATTTATTATGGTATATTATTTACGAAAACTTTCAAAAAAATAGAAAAATTTTATTCATGAAAATTGCATTCATTTCACAGAAGAACTGAATGTACTTATTAACTGCGCTTTTGTATGAAAGTACTCATTCATTTAACAATAAACAAATTAAATCTTAAAATATTTCGAAACTGTCTGTCTAGTTAATAATTTTCTTTATTTTTTATACAAAATGATTAAAAAGAATCATGATATTCATTTTATTTGATGATGATTTGATATATTTATTTAACAAATTCTACATTTATTCATATGATTTTATTGGCCATGTTTGTGTACATATAAATGATACATAGATAATAATAATATGTCTATATAGTCTAAGCTTTTTATCATTATTTGTGTGATGTGTCCAAACAATTTATATTAATTGACACGGTTTGATGACAATGTTCTCATATTTCTTAACAAATCAACTGATATTGTTAATGTACTTACAGAATCAATATTTATGTTCGTTATAATCAAATAAATCATCCATTTAATGTAGATAATTCCTTCACATCTTAAAACATGGAGAATGTTTTTTACAAATCCATTTAAAAAATTCAAATTATCTGCGATTACTAGAGAATATTTGTCATTATAAAATTACAGTCGATAAATTTGCATAATTACGAATAGAGTCTAGGCTTGAAATATCCGAATTAACTGATTCAGTCAGTTTAAATTTATGAACTGCCAAACGCAATATAAATTGCGTTAAGACTAATTTAAAGATTTGTGATAGGCTGGGGACTATCAAATTAGCAGCTTAGGTAATCAGCGGTATGCCCTCTTTAGAAACCTACTACGTGTTATATGCACAACTGGTTTTTTAGAAAAGCGACATTTAATTAAAATATGAAGCAAATCTGAGAACTTTTAAATACATTGTTTTATGGTAATAGTGGGTAAAAGAGCTATCACAAAGGATTTTTCTTGAAATCTTAGTATTTATCAAAATAAGGTAAAAGCGCAAAGAAATAAAAGAATTAAGTTTTATAACGCCACTATATTATTTTTGTATTATAGTATATAATAACAATAATATGTCATAATATTGTATTGTCATCTGATTGATGTATGCTAAATTTCAGTTTAATCATAATCATATTGAAAAATGGACCAAATCTAGCTTTCAAGATTTTAATACAGATGGACAGGACGGATACTGTAACAAATGAAACTAAATAAAAGCGAGTAAAATAATTGAATATTTAACCATAACTTATTATTTTGAGCGATGTTCCACATAACTTTGCGAAACTGTAAAAATAACTTTGCATTGTACAGTGAGGTGGCCTATTGGCCTATATAAAAACTAAGCATTATACTGAAATGTTTCTCTACTAAATCATAAAAAAGAATGATATTTTCTTTTTATAGTTTCGACTGATTTTGTAATATTTGTTTGTATACAATTTTTCTCGAACACTTTAAATACAAAATTAATGATAATGCGTCAAGTACAGGAATTTTTTTAATCATTTAAATAATGCTGACAACCTATATTTGTTTAAACACTTTAAAAAATATATTGGACCATATTAAAAATGTTGAAATCTTTACCCACTTGAATTTGAATTTTTTTAACATTAAATACTACGCAGTCAGGTAAATAACTAGAAAATATAATAAAAAATTATTACATTTAAAAAATACTTTATCGGTTTCAATATTACTCCATAAATTTTATGTTGTTTGCGAATCAGTTTATCATGAAATTTTCAAACAATATTCTACAAAAAATAGAAAATTTTACACATAAAATTAAAAAAAACTTTGATTTCAAGCATGTGTTTGATTTTGTATAGTGTTTGTTTTTGGATTTGAAAAAAATTAAGAGTAGCAGGTAATATTTGAAATAATTATTTCCGCCACTATGATTTCATTAACTTTTATTTTGTTTTGTTAAATTTATTCACATTTTTTATAGTTAATTTAGTAGCCCAAAATAATAAATAAAAATTTTTAAGGTTTTAGTTTTATACGCAAATGTTTGATTGTGTATAGCTCAAAGAATATTACAGCATGGGTGCTTTATTTGTTTACTTCTGACTAAATTTGTAAAATTATAGAGCCTAACCTGTCAAAATTTCAACTTTTTTAGAATAGCATTAAGCTTAGAAAAATAAATATGGAAGTTTTTTCTAAATTTTCAAAAATTATTTTTTGTCTAAAACAATTTCATATGCTATTAATCGATTAATTCTGAAGATAAATCAGTTCATTTTATGGCACTAATTTAAGATTCTTATTTGTTTAATTAAGTAATTTAATTTTTGGCACTTGTTACAACTTATACTATTGCGAAAGAATTAATTCTAATAAATTTAGTGGTTGATAGTCGATCAAAGTTAATGTGTTGTACAATTACTAGTAGTTACTATCATTTATTTATTGCATTAAAATCAAAGTATATTTTTTATTTTATTAATTAAACAGAACATATTAATTTCAAACAATTATTTTCTTAATTATTTTAATTGATTAAAAGTTTAAATATTCAAATTTAATCTGTTCCGACGTATGTGGTCCTCGCATGTAACAAATGACAAAATACAATTCAAATTCTTTTTATTAATTATAACAATAAATAAATAATTATAGCGACATTTAATTATTATTAATTTTTATTTTTTGGGAAAAAATGAGAATTTAATAGACTTTATTTATATTCTCTGTGTGAAAAGACGTTTTAAAATGTTTATTTCTTTTTAAATGAATATACAAATAAAAGAAGTATTAATTACTGCTTATTAAAATCGATTGCACAATTAAATAATAATTTTGATTCGTCGCCATAAAGTACGTATTAAATACAATGTTGTATTAATGGTAGGTTCAAGTTTCCTCCATTTCTTCAATTTTAATATTAAAAACAACTATTGCATCTATAGTGAAAGCATTTTCAATAAATTGCAAGTTGAAAATTGTTTAAAATAATAATTAACAAAAATAAATTAATACAGGATTTTTGTATATATTTTTTATTTTACAAAATGTTTTTTTTCTTTATTTTTTAATAACGGCATTGTTTTTAATTAAATATCGTTTAATCAAACGTAATAATATTTATAATTTATGATTATAAAAATAATTTTAATTAGATATTTTAATTAAGGTTCACACGGGCAGTATATATAATTTAAAAACAGATCTTCTTTTTATCCTTTTAATCAATTTACACAATAAATATTTGAAGAAGCAAGTTTTTTATTAAAACTATTTCTCCTATTTCCTGTCGTTCAGAATAAATTTTTTTAATTTATTTTTATAATTTATATTTTTTTTATTTAATTCTCTTTTTGTCTTGAATAGAAACAAGGCACTTCTTAGTCAACATTAAACACACTTTGATAGTGGAGCATGTCTATAGAACGCGTACTAATTTCAAACATTAATATTTAAAAGTGAAATATTCAGAAATCATGTTGTATAAATCTAGAAATTCATATTCAGTATTGATAGAATTAAGAATATAAGAATATAAAAACTTTTAAAATTAAAGGTAAAATTGTTTTAAAAATGATTATACCAAGTATTTGTTTGTCTCCAGAAAGGTATTTTTTGCGGTGAATTATTTTTAATAAAAAAAACTCCAAGTATGTAAAAATTCAGACGATTCAAATCGAATTTATGATGAAACGGAATGTTCACATGGTTTATTTAAAAGTATTTGATCACTTAAACAATCATCATTGTTGCTATTACCGAAGTATTTATGCTTATTTTTATACTGGCGTGATTTGATGAAAAAATATTTTGATTTCAGACAATTTTGAGTCTATTCAATGCACTAATACCTGAATTAATCGTCATACTTTGTTATTCATTTTTCGAATATTTAGTGATGTTTTATTGCAATAATTTTTTTGCCATGTCAAAGAGAAACTTTCAAAACAAAACTTAAGTTTATTTCTAGCCATAATTTAAAATTTAAAAATCTTAATAGAAAAATAGAAAAACATTACAAAAATTTTTGTTTTTTGTTTCAGATTTCGAATATTATTTTCATTATTGCAACCAAATAAAACGCCAAAAACAAAGGATAAAACAAAGGTAATAATTTTTGTTGTATAATCTTTTTGAACCTTGTTAATTTTTTGTATGTAAAGAATGCCTATTTTGGTTACTAAAAATAAACATTTTCCATAACATTTAACCAAACATTTTAAGCTTATAAAAATTTATGAACTAACAATACTTCTTATTTATGCTGATGTAAGAAAAATTAAAACTAAAATGTATTCATTCATACACCACTGACTGTAAAGGATATAGCTTGGCTGGGTGCAGGCAACACAAAATACTGGTTTTGTATTTAATGCTATAGAAAAGATCTTTTCATCTTTTGTATACTCATATAATATATATTTGCAGCATTCACACACACACACAGAGTCGTGAATAGCAGCAGCTACCTAAATATATATGTATAGGGCCCATGATGATTCAATGTAACCATGGTAACATGAGGGAGATATGCTTTAGCCAATCGTTTGCCTGTATTCAAGTCATTTATTTTGTGAGAGTGTGTTATTTTGGTATACGAAGACTCCATCGTCATCATACCACACACAACTCGATATATACACAGTCAGTATGTCTGTTCTATATATATATTGACCCTCCATTATTGTTTTCCATTCTCTAACTATACAGGCATTTTGATGCTGATTCTACGTTGTCTCAATAGCTATGCTACCCAGAATAAAATATTATACGCAGGGAATTAAATATTGATCGACTGAACATTTTCTACTGTTTTTTTTTTTTTCTTCGACGGTTGGATAATTCAAACATTTTCTGATATTTAATTTCGGATTATATACTAAATATTATTAAAAATTATTTTGGATACATTAAAAAACTATTTTGTTGTGTTGCTTAAAAAACTGTCTTCAGATTTTAGTTAAGTCATAAATAATAAAATAACAATAAAAATGTTTATGTTGCTATAAAAATTTTTATGTGATATTTTCTTACATGAATTATAGTTAAACCGTACATTTGAAACGCGTGGCACACTCTTTTAGTTTCTTGATATGACTTAGTTACATTTTTTTTTTTATTGTACGTTTTAGATGAATGTTATTTGTTTTGTTTTTAACAAAATGCACTTGTCTTATAGGTAGTTTAGATAGAACAAACTCAGAACTACAAACTTATTTCGGTATATGATTTTAATTGTTCGATTTTATTTCCTATACTTACTATTATATCCATCGTTATATTATATATCGGTAGCTATAAATTATTTGTTGGTTTTTATTAATATGTTTTATTAAAGTATAAATAAAGTGTTAATCTTGGTAATTAGTCTGTTTTATACTTATAACATATAACGAATTATTTATTATTTCTTCATGTTATTTATTTTGTTTGAATTCCATACTGGATTAACAGACGCGTTATTTATTCACCTTTTATAATACGTTACAAAATTATATCTAAAATCAACAAAGCAATTAATTACGTAAGACCCAATTATTTCTGTTTTATTAAGTTTTATAGTAAATTAAGGCATCTTTCAGTTACAATGACTTCGATGTGATTACAGACAAACTAGTGAATCATATATCTGATTTTTTAACCACTAGTTCATTTTAATGAATTATAATTTTTCAAATGCTAAATAATCATTCGATTTTCTAACAGTGACAGATTCGATTTTCTAACAGTGTTTATTCGAAGCAAAAATTAATAAATGAAGTATATTAATAATAAAATTAGGATATGAACTATGTTGTATTCTTTACCTTAGTATTAATATTTTGGGAAAACCCATACAATTGGGTAATTGGTTAAATTATTTTTATCACTTCAATTTAAGGCTCGGTTCTAAACGAGCAGGAAAATCCAGTTAATTTAAAGAAAAACTAAAAAAAGCAAGATTTAAACGTTGAAAACTTTGGATTAAACATACAAGGAGGAATAATATGTAGGACGTCACTTGCATGGTTATCCGTAAAGATCACATGTAGAACTTTGCTTATCAAGAAATAAATGAAAAATAATCATTTCTAATTACTTTTTTGTTTTTGAATCGAATTGAGTTAAAACATTAAATAACTTAAATATGCAATATTTATACAGTTTTGGTTAAAGTTTCTTGCCATTACACATTAGATAATTGTTTAAAAAAATAGCGAATATACACAAAAATACAATGATCGTTTGAAGTAATAACCGAAATTCTATCGGTTCATGTTTTGCAAGTTTATTCGAATGATCTACTATGTTTTGATAATATAATGAATTTTTATTGAACCATTTTAAATAAACAAAATATCAGCTTCGTCATAGTTCAAGCAAGTTAATTAAAAATTAATTTTTTTTTAAATATATACTTTTATGTATAGATTTTAGCTAAGAAAGCTATTTAGTTGTTTTTTTTTAATTTTTAAAATACAAATAATAGATGTATTTTCTATAAAAATATGGTGGAAGCGGAATGCATTAGAATGAATTAAGTTTTACAAAGCTACCGTATTATTTTTGTGTTATATTATGACAGAATATTTATATAATAAAATCATTCAACATACATAATAAGTATGGTCAATTTTAACTAAATCGGAAATTGGAAAGTGGATCAAATTTAATTTCAAAGATTTGATTGCAGAAAGATACCGGGGCAGTCGAATCAAATAAAAGCTTGCATTAAAATTAAATGTAACTTGGAATAGAATTATTATAATTGTAGCCAAATAAATTTTTTCATGACTTTTAAGTGCTTAATTAAGTGACTTTATAAAAATAGTTCATTTCTTTTTGGAAATTACTTGCAGTAACTATAAAATGTATCTGCTAGTGCTGTTGTTTAGCTTCATATCTGCTTATCTCTTATTGTCTGTTACATTCTAAATTCACAGTGTATCAATCCTGAAAATTAAAATGTGATAAAGAGTACAATACTAAAAGTAAAATGATGCAAAATTAAGTACATTTTGTTCCACAGTAAATACTTTACCTGAAGTATTTGAACTGTATCCGGTTACTTATAAAATTAATTATCGTCTGTGTTATGCATTAATAATGATTTACTATGAGGCTGTATTCAAAGAAATTTATTCGGATTATTTATTTTGCTTTTCAAATATTATGTTCAGTTACCTGTCTATTTCTTTGTGATTTTCTTTGCATTTGTGTTTTTTTTTAACACTCATATATTCAAATATACATTCTGGCTATTTAAAAAATTAAGTTTCTCGCTCATTTAAAATAATGATTATCCATATAATATAATAATCATTTTCTTATCAGATTGAAGCAACAAAATGTAATTGAAAACATACAGAAAACGATTTATTCCATAAAACATTATAATAAATTCCATTTTTTAAATGAAAAACCTTCAGACATTCTTATAAATTATAAATTATTTTAATATGTTCGTATAAACAACAAAATGTAGAGTTATTTTGTTGTAATGTGATTAATAGCAAATCTGTCTTTAGAAATCAAAAGTAAACCATTTTGTGTAATTAGAAAATAATTTAAGGTAAGTTAATTCTGATTCATTGAGAGTAGTTTACATAAAACAAACTTTTAGTAGTCTACATAAAGTTAGTAGTCTATAACTATATTACGATAATAATATAGCTACTATCTTATATCTACTATCTTTTATTTTCCTAGAATTAGGCGCTTTGAATCATCATAAAGTATAGCTATTAAAATGAATTTGAAATTCTAGAAAGGTACCTTAGATGTCATATGTGCCTTACCTATTGTAACACTTTTTTTAAATGCATAATAATTTCAATTATTACATGATGTAATAATATTTCCGTATTAAAATTCCCTAAGCATAATATAATCCTTAACTTTTTGAATATGATAAGAGCTGTAAATAAATCGTTGCTCGTCATTTTTCGATTGACCACTTCCAATTCGTTTTGTTTAATCAATTAGGATAGTTATTTGCTAAATTTAATGAAAATTTAACGTACAACTTAGGTTTGTCTCGGTTATAATATGTCAACCAGGGTGAAAATAAGTGGATTCAATGGGTTCGCTTGTAACTTTATTTATAAAACATTAATCAAGCACCAGCAAATTTTAAATTAGGGAGGATTATAAAATATAAAAAAATACAATTACCAATTTATAGTGAAATGTTTCTTTTGAGAAATGTAAGTTTATCAATTTCAATTACGGCGATTTCTAAGAAAAATTTATACATATTAGTGGTAATGAAAGAATTAATATACAATCAGAAAAAACATCAACGTTTATAAATTTGAAAGAACTGTTTACTTTAATTATAAAATCAATTTTTGCATTTCTTAAATGTCATAAGACAGCTGTTAAAATCAAAAAATTTATGTACATAAAATTGATAAAATTCTGATATTGAGATACTTTACGACTTTGTGGAGAAATATATGTCTTTATAAACAAAAATTCTCTACGAACTTTTTACAATCGTCGTAATTACTATTCAATGGCCATATAAATAAGTACATGTTTTTATCAATATTTTTATTTAAAATTTTAAAAAATCTTCAATTAAAATTCATATCATGTGCGGCTTCTCTTTATGAATTTTTAAATAAATTTATAAACCAAAAAATAAAAATGAAAAAGTTCATACCAGAAATAAATATATACCTCTTGTCACTCTCGATAGGTTCTTCATAAGTTAACGGAAACGAGGTTCACTCTTTTAGTATACGATTTGTGTTTTATATTTTAGATCCCCCGGAAATGGGAAAGCATGTTGTCTGCCTTCTATGTCTAAGTATTTGATACTGATAGAAAAAAATTATGAATTGCATGTTTTCATACTTTGAATTCACTCTTAGGTTGATGACTGACTTGCATGCATATGCATCACCGTATGTGTGCATACCGAGTATGTTCCAGATCACTGGGTATTGTTATTAATATATTTACTATGATTTTGAATTTGAATATAAGAATTTTTTAAAACACACCCAGTATGTCTGCATATTTTTACACTTTATTAGATGAAATGTAATAATGGCTGCAGTTTATATGCAGACAATGGACTATCCATTCAACAGCAACTGTGATGTATTGAAATCAATTCGGGAAGTAAACTTAGTACATTACGCGAATATAAAACTAACAATTTGCAAGAAATTTATTCTAGTATAGAAGTATTTTTATCTGAATTTAGAAATATATGTTATTCATCAATAGACACAATTCAGATTAAAACAATGCCCGTTAAAATTAATGTAAAATTTATAGCAATCTATTTTCTGAACTAGTCGCCTGACATAAGATTTGCATCATGATCTAATTAACAATTGTTAGTAATATTGAAAATATGATTGACTAAATAAATATTATTTCGTGGTTAAGAAGAATTTGCTTAAGTGATCAAGCATCTACTTCTATTCAATATAATGTAAAATTATGTTTTGAGGCAATACATTTTTGTAAAGGTTTAAAATCTTTAGTGGAAAAAATATGGATACATTCAAAAATATTCAGAGAATTTTAGTATCGTGTGCTTATTAAATAATTTTAAAGCCATCAAAAATTTTAATATATTATTCCAAATTTTTCAATCAGGTAATTCAAAAAATATAAACTGAGTTATTAATAATAAAATTTAAAATTAGATTAGTTAATCTAACAATAGATGTGATTATAATTTCATTGGAACAGTTTTAGTTTCACAAATGTGGTATTATTCACTTCAAAAATATCCAAAACATTTTGTAAAACAATGTAAAACTAACATTGTATTTTGTGATAAATCCATTGAAATTTTCTTAAAGATAATAAGTTATGAAAAAAAAAAATTAAAAAAATTAAAAAAGGTGTTTGAAATTTATTTGTTTGAATATTTTTGTAATTATAAAGCAAAACACGAAATATAGGTCTGACAAATAATTATAATCATGACTTACCAATTTAAATCTATTTTGCTTATTTTTCCAATCTAATCAAATTAAATTAATCAAACTTAAGTAATTACGTTTGCACCTCGTTAGTTGTTGTAAGGTCACACATCACATTCGGAAAAAGTCACAGTTAATACTGAGTTGAAATATTGGTTTTTTACAAGGAGTAATTCAATGATTTCTCTTAAAAAAATTAGAAAGCTGAAGGAGTATATAAAATAATAACATAATATTCACCTAAATAATTTTTTTAACCCTTTACTTTCTATTTTATGATACGATATTTTTTGTTCTATAAAGGTATCTATTGTAATTATTCTAATCCTTTTTTTTAAATACATTTGTGTATCTTGATTATTGTTTAAAAAACTTTCCCTTAACCCTTTTTTGAAATTTCAATTAAGAGCATTTATTGAACGTTTTTGCACTAATAGTTTACTGTTTCGTCGCACTAATATAGATTATATTTTAAATTTATAGATTTAAAAATATTCTTTTTTTAATATAATTTTTATTTATGTTCGATTTAATCCTTCTTAGGCATAGGTATATTTAATGAAGTAACTGGCAAAAATAAGAAGAAGTCGTGGTTAATATGTGAGGCCTTAGAACTGAATTTTACTAGCTATCGCTAGCTTTCTATTTTATTGACGGGAAATTTTTTTCAAAATACAGCTACAGTGATTGTTGAGCACTAAAATGATCTGATGAGGGGATTCTTTGAATATATATTTGGCAAAAACAAGTGGCTGCTTGTTTTTGTCAATCATTCATAATCAAATGTACAGTTAATGTGAGTTGTATTTTTGACTAAATTTTTTTTATAATCAGTATTTTGCTTAAATAAATAAAATTAAATTTTGAAAACAACCTAACATACCATAGTAATTGTATATTTTTTGTGTATTTTTAAATACACAAAGAAAATATCAAAATATCATTACTTTGAGTACGAATACGAACCCAAAGAAACTATCTAAAATTTCCAAACTGTTTTCACATAATGACTGACCTATGGAAATGGAGTTTCTTTATAAATATAAATTTTCTCAAAGACTTTCATGTATCCAGGGTAAAGAATTCTCAATAAGAAATAAAATTATATTAATTCTTCGAATAATATTTCTCAATTCTTCTGATGTAACAAAGAGTTAGTCGATTCTGAATTTTTTTTTTTTATCTGAAATAATTTCATTTTGGTTTCCCGATTTGATTTGCTTACAATTCATAATCATATCGTGTCGGTTTATATCAAATTTATTCAAGTTCTAAATTGTAGGGTTTATATTTCAGTAAACAGTATTCACTTTTTTCCAGGTTTATAGTAATAATTTTAGTTCACCATTTGACCACCACTACCATATATGTACACCGCAATAAAAAATAACACGATGTCAAAAACCTAACCCTTTTTTAATAGTACATATTAAAGTTTTTGATCCTAAACGGTATATTCTATTCTAAACATTGTATTAAATTCTAATAGCATCTCTAACATAAAATTTGAAAAGGTTGCCTTTTTATCATAAAACTTTCTCTATATTTGAAGAACATTTTGAGTTACTAAAATTATTTGTAATCAACATTAAAAATTATTTTAAGGTTAGATACGTTTCGTATGTGGTTTGATATTCGATTTCTTACCTTAAATGCACATATTTTATGAAATTATATCAATTCCCAACTTTATATTTTTCTATTAAAAATATATATTTAATAAGATTATTCTAAAATTAAAATAGAGATTTATTTTTTTATTTGTTATTCTATAGGTACGGTAAATTCAGGTTATTTTTCAGTAAATCGTCAAGATTTCTTAAATTACAACGTTAAACGATCAGAAATTAAATAATTGACTGATATTTTGAAAAAAATTATCTTACCTTAACAATCAATATGTTAAAATTTAACATTGAAAGTTTACTCTGAATTTAAAGCTCAGGTATATAGAAGAAAAAATTCAGTAAAGTTTTTCATGTTATGATAGATGGGTTTACTAAACCATGAATCACAGTTTAGTTTCGGACAAACAAAAATTACGTGACATTGAAACTCCGATATTGGGTTTGCTACTCCGACATTAGGTATAAAAACAAATAAAATATAAAACTTTAAAATGGTTCTACTAAATGTTTCACTTTCTCATACCGAGGATTCACTTATTTCACATTCACATATTTATGATATATATTATGTTTTCGCCCAGAATTTATGGGATACTGCTTCCGAAAATAAGTAAGTAAAATCATCAATACTGACTCAGAGAACTCAAACCATTAAATTTTTGCATATTAAATTTGAAGAGGCTATTATCGTTTTAACATTGTTTCAAAAATGCTACCAAATCAATGCCGTGATTAATTTTGCTTCTTGTCGAATCCGCAATTTTTCTAAAAATATAAAATACCCATTTGCGGTAATTTATATTATTCATAAATTTGTATTTTTGAATAAGAAAAACATTTCTTAGAATAGCGAATATGGTTCTAGCTTAAAATAAACTTTATTACAATTTTATATTAAATTCTTAGTTTTACCGCAAACATTGTGGTTATTCAAAATGAGTTATAAAGTATTAATAAAATATTATTTCAATATATCGTATTGTTTCAATATATCGCTTTTGTCATACAATTGACAAAAGCTTGCTACATTTCAAGTAAATCGGAAAGCGGAAAGTGAGTCCAATTTAATTTTCAAGATTTGGTTACATGCAAACGCCGGGGCAGATAAAAATAAATAAAAGCTTGTAAAATTTCGAAATATTGTTATTTTATTTGTTAATATAGAAGTAATATCAGTATTATGGAAAAATTCCGATTCCATGAAAATTCTCATTGAAATGCTTAGTCCAGAACTTTTTCTTGCCGATAAATGCTTTTGAACGGTATTTACATCTGGCTAACGTTCGCAATTACATATACAAGATTTTGACGAAGGCGTTCTTAAGCACGTATACCTATCAAAACTTACCTATGTTTTCTTGAAAATTATAGTACACTATTTCTTCGATAGATTGTGAGAAAATAAAAAGAAATTACTATTAACAACTTATTTTCCAATAGCAATGGTTTATAGTTTATCGGAGTTTATTTGTTTAAAACTACTCTTAAATTATTTGAATGCTTACTCCGCTTATTGGGAATTATTTCGTTTTCAGAGATAATCCCTCTTTTAACACGTTCAGGTTATATTTACCTAAATTTTAGCATAAAATATTTACTATAAATTGAAAATTTATCTTAATGTTAAGTCAAAAGGCATCCAGAAAGGACTTTTACATAGTATCAATAATAATGGGAGATATTGCCTTAGATTTCAGAAAGTTGAAAAGATCCTTAAAAGTAGATGTTTATTAATAACAAAAGAAGCTAAGCACTATAATTTGAACTAATTCTCACATATTAGTTCAAAGAGCTTGGTCTTTTAAAATTGGCTTAATATGTATTTACTTAGCAATGTAACGTCCACAAATTTGTAAAATAACCCCGCCCTTGCATAAGCTTATATTTACTCAACCAACCAAAACTTTGGTGTCACCAGCAAATATTACAAAAAAATATCAAGCTCTTATAATAATTCATGGATTAGCTGGTTAATACCTAGTTGAGAAATTTTTCAAGAATTATTAACTTTTAACTTATCTTGCTTTAAAAGGATTATAATTAATAAAAAGACTAAAAAATAATTCAACATATAAAATACTCAAGAGATATTTCTATTTATTTTTTTTGGTCTCTATTTTTAATAAATAATTATAAAATCGGTTTACATTTTTTACAACACAGTGCAGAATCATTTAAAACATAAGTATTTTTTAAGAAATTATAATAAAAAGAAAGAGAGTTTTTTTTTTATACTTATTTATATACAAAAAAATTTGTAAAAATTAGATTTAAAATAATTTAATTTATTGTTTCAATAAATTACAAAACATGCTATCATGCCAGGAAATAATATTCTATATGATTTTTAATTTTCAAACACTTATTTATTTATTTGACAGCTATAAATACAAAAAAGTTGCATAAATTACTTTTCAAAACAATAATTTTAAATATTACAAAATACAGATTTAATGCTTAAAAAATTCCAAACAAAATATAATCCACAAAATTGTTAGAATACAAATAATAGTCTAATTAATATTTAATTAAAAACCATTAATAATAAAATCAAGTATGCGTAGTACATGATTTTTCACAAGTGTTTTTTTATGATCCAAGTTTTTTTTTTTCAGAACATAAAAATTGCTTTTTTATCTATTCTATGTATTATATTTAATTTATAACTGTAATAAAAGTTACATAAAAATGTTATTTTTATAATTTATTTTAATAAAAAATTGCCACTTATTGAAGAAAGAAAAATTCAGCGGAATCTCCATCGTTGCAAAGTGAGGCCTCCTGTTACGTATACTGAAGGTATACCGGACAAGATTACACTCAGGATACATTCAGTATACGTACAGGGGGTTCTACATTAGCCAGCAAACAGACGACACATTTTGGACACCATCTTCGCAGGAAAACTGATGCAGTTGTTCACACCAGGTATAAAAATTTCTATAAAAAAATAAAACGTTATATTTAATTAAAATATAAAAACAATAGAATAGAAACAAATAGTTAAATATTCTTGGCACGAAAATATTTTTGTTGTCACCCTTCAGGGAATATTTGAAACATACCCTTGTGAATTATTGAATGCTGGTGAATTTTATCTATGTTACTATGGTAACAGTCAGATGTGTTGTATTGGAATACAATAGAGACAAGGTATGCTGTTATATAGAAACTAATAATCGCACCCCACTTAATGTCCAATAGATTTTTAAAGGGTGTTATACCATTTGGGAATTATTAAGTGGTCACGTATTGACTAGAATATAAAAATACAACATTTCACATTCTAACCTCACAACACTAATAAAAAAATTTTTACCTTATGAATAAAACTAATGAAAATTTATTTAACTGAAAAAAAATTTATTAAAAATAAAAAAATTATGAATTAAAAAATTTTGGTTAAATTTAAAATTGAATATTTTACTTACAATTTTTTGTTTGTTCTTTTTGAAGATTCTTTGTGTTTACAATTTTTAGAAATCCATCCACCATGTTAACAGGTAGATACAATGTTGGCAAAATGACATACAATGTTACAAATTTGTATAGCGTAGGTGTTCTGTCACACAACGATCCCAAAAAAGAGTGGTGGAAATATTTATTATTTTTGTTTGTTTTGATATAAAATAAAAACTTCTTTTTGTTTCGTCTGATCTTGTTCGTTGATAATGAAGTCGATGACTGTATTCGTAACCAAAGTACTTCTCTGTTTTTTTTTTGAAGTTCAATATGAGATGTGTTTTCAACGACGCTTAACGTCGATCTGTCTATCTTGAATGAACTTTTACGTATGAACGTTTGTAATATAATAGAATGTAATATCGAAACGACGCTAGTATACAATCGACGTCTGCTCCCTTGTTATATTCATCCACCGCGTCGAATCGAACTGAGGGCGGTTTTCATTGCTATCTGTGGGCAGGATTTTATACTATTTTATTATATAACCCTGTGCTATATTTATAGAAGGGTAAATATGGTTATATATTTAACTTTATATGGGTGAAAATTTGGGGTATGAGGTATACGGATCGATACTCTCTGGGAAAATGTACCTTGTTAGAGGAAAAACTTTTTTTCTATTCTTGCTAAATTCATTTACTTTTCATCCCTTATAGAAGTTAAGTAAAATATCAGTTTGGCTACCATATATTAATTGAAGATAGAGACCAATTTTATTCTATTCTCAGTTATATTGGGCTATTTTTATTGGTTGGACTAAACAAATAGCACGGTATACTTAAATAAAAATGTTAGGCGAGGTATGCCCAGCCATCAAAGATTTCAATTAAATCCTGAAAGCAAATATGCAAGATGCTGGGCTTACCTAACTTGTTCCATGAATTATAAAAAGTAATCGGCCAACTAAAAAACCACCACATTAAAAAATAATAATAACAATAATAAAAAAACCATGAAAAAAGGTGGAATTCTTAACAATAATTTAAAATATTTTATTATTTTACTCCATATATAAAAATATCTAAGACTAGCTTCCCATTTAAAAATGAATAATCAAAACTTGTTTTTCTTCTATAAGTGCAACCGAACCGATATGACACGTTAAATTTATTACAACGACGTGTAGATGGTGACCGACACCTTAAATTCTATATATTAGGCAAACTTTAACTGTGTACATAAATCACAGTCTAATTTCCAATATAGATAATAAATGGTAAAATTATGCATAGCACACAAATGCATTTGACTCATTCATTATGGAAAATGGGCGGTGTTTACATTCATTATTATGGAAGACGAAGAAGGCGTGTAAATGGAATGAAATATGATAATTGTCTTTTATACGACAAGGATACAAAATGATTTTATTTTTCCCAAAATGAAGTGAATACGATAGTAATTGTATTGAGTTAAAGTGAAATAGATATAATTGCCTTCCATATTGGAAGAATGCATAGATAAAGATAGTTGTATATGCTTTTATACGTCATCATTATGGGATGAGATTATCAAACACTTTTTTTTCTTTCATATTTTATTCACAATAAATGAAAAGGCTATATAAAGTTTTGTACGTGTTAAACAGTGATAAATAGATACTTTTATCTAGAGGGATTATAATTTCTAAGTGGAAATTATTGGAAACATACATATCTGGTTAAATTTAAGTTAAATTTATAATCCGTTTATATTTTTTAAAACATTTTTAAATTGGATTTTTCCTAATTGAATTTTGTAATTTGAGATTAAATAACATTATATTGGCTATGTAACTTATAATTTTGTTGTACCTACTTTTAAAAATTGGCTCATTTATTGTATTAAAATTATATTATCTATATTTTTTTATTAATTCTTAAGTTACATTTTTTTTTCAAAAACAATTATTTGTAATTTGCATTTATCTTTGTGTAATAAAATGAACTACTATTGGACTATATAATTACCATGGAATTTTCAAATTACAGTATTTTTTCGTTCGTAATATAATTTCACAGTTTATCATAAACTTGGTGGTGTTTTATCATGTAAAAATAATGTTTTTTAAGGCTGTTTAATTATTTAAAATGTAATTTTAATTGTTATATGTTCAGTAATTGTTTTATTTTTATTGTTAATTCTTAGCTTTTATGTGTCATTACAAACATTAAATTAAAAAGCTGTTTTATTGAAGTATTTATCAAAAAAATTGTCGATGTTATCGACTTAGACAATATAGGAGAATCATTGATGAATTTTGTCTAAGCTGGTGCAGTTTTTGATATTCGAAAAATATTTTAATAAACGTTTTTTCTAATTAATATTTCAAGCAGGTAACGGGTTTTCGTTCGGAAAAGTCATTTGATGTAACTGATTTTACAAACTCGATAAAGGTTGGAGTAGATATTCTTTTCGATAAAAAATAGTCAAATTTAATTTATTAATTGTAGATCTTTAAAGAACAAAGAATTAAATCTCTATATGAAAGCTAAAATATTTGTATTTTTCTCTGATCAATTTCCAACACTTTATGCTATTGGTTATCGTGTGTAAAATACGTATCACAGAAATGTGAAAGTTTTTCCGTCGGTGTTTTTATAATACCATTATATATTATATAATTTGATAAGGAAATTTGCTTTGTTAAAAATGTGCTCAATTGTAAATACTGAAATGAATCAGAAAGATTTATACATGGAAAGTGTTAAAAACATTCAAATTCAATCAAAGTTTGAAGATTTAAATCAAAGCAAACAATCATATGGTTAAAAGAATAATAGAGACATTCGAAAAACTATAAAATAATAAAAAACTGTATTTTAAATGCCCAGATGTACAAACATTTTTATAGATATTTTGTCCTTTAATGTTTCTACAAATTAAGTGATGTTTATGAAAACATTAATGTTTTTATGACTTTTTTACGACCTCAGGTAACGCAGATAAAAATATTTCTCTGGCGACGGAAGTAAAAACAACAATAAATACTAGTGGCTTAGTTTTTTATTAGTTTTTTTATTTTATTTTATTTCTTTATTTTTTTTTTAAATATTTTAATTTATTTATTAAGAAACAAATAAGAATCAAATATCGTTTAGTATCAATTTTTAAACACGCATGTTTACATTTTAGTCAGTTAACGCCGGCCGACGGTTCTAAGAGTGAAACACTTTTTACTCACTGCACATCACATTTGGTATTACAAGCACTTGAATTACACATTGGAACACGCTCTGATTTTTAAAGCACAAATATCAAGACTTTCAGAACATATTTTCATGTTAAAAAAAATCATGACCCAGTTTCTGTATACTTTTCTGTAGAATACAAAGGTAATGTTGTATGTGTGTGTATTTTAACGTGGTAGTTGGTTGTGTATGACCCAAACAGATTGATAAATCTTGAAACCCTCCAAAAAGAGGAAAAAAGAACGTCACATGCCATCAAATATTTATGAAAATCGTCAAGTTCACATGAATATCATCACCAATGTGACTAACTGACAATAATATATCAGTCACAGTCTGTGCAGTTGAAATATATTTTATGTATGTTATATGTGATGTTATTGTATCATTGTTTATTTCATTTGAATGATATCTGTAACAAACAAAGAGAGCAATATATTATATAGATGATATATATACAAAAGTTTTGTGTAAATAAATATATATAAAGGACATAATACATTTTAGTTATATTTAGGAGAGTTGACACCACAAAATAGGACGGACATGTCGTCTTTATATTTTTTCATGAATACAAAAAAGGGGGCCTGGTTTATGGATAAGGCTCCCTCAATAAAAGTTAGTTTTTTTCGCATCTGTACTTTTTAAAATATGTTTATTGTAATTTATTTGTATTTGATCTAGTGTAAGAAATAAATCTCTATTTTTCGCACACACAATTGCACAAAATTATATTGTTAGTTATAAGCCTAATAATTCTGTACTTTAAAGTATAAATAATTATTATAATGATAGACATAACTTTCAGTTTTATGTAGAATATGAATCGTGTAGAAAAAAAGAGAAATATTTCGTATTTTGATTTGTATTTTAGTTGTAGTTAAAAATCTCTACCGTTCTTGTGAATTTTGTAAAGTACGATAAATTTGAGAATATTTTAAAAACAATCAGGTATATAAAGCTTTAATGACAACTTATTCGTTCATATACCTCGTTAAACACTATATATAAATAAATATCTTTAAACAAAACTCAAAATGGAAAAATAAAAATTAATCGATTTTGACAATTATTTCTGTTAAATATGAGTTCGGCACAAGCTACTTGTAAGGGTTTTCAAATGCATAAAAATCGGCAACTTCATTGATTTTAAATTGTTAATGATAATAGCCACAAGGTCCGTCATAATATACAAACATATTTTATTTAATTCGTATAATATAAATTTAGAGAAGATGATAACACAATTTTTATTTTGTATCCAATTTACATTTATATTTTCATTAATAGACTGAAATACTTTAAATCAAATCTTAGCCACTTACCAACACACGAACTCTGCGAGAATTATACATCTACCGAAGGCATTGCCACCAAGTAATACGAATTTGTTCCCAAAAAATAATCAATTCCGTTAAAATTTAAAACCAAGAGCAGCTGATTGTTTTTGTTTTTTTTTTTTGGTTGTGCTATAAATAAAAAATACATTTAAAAATAAATTAATCCATAAAGAAAGTTGATTTCAATATTGCTGAATATGAAATTGAATATAATTTATACCTATATGCTGAAGAAACGTTAGATTGTATACCTTTTATTATATACCTTAAGTCTTTGAGCCTCAAAAAAAAAAAACTTTACTTCATTTAAAATAAATATTTTGAAATGGGTTTAGATATTTACGACACTGATACTATATAATGGGGATTCATAATCGGAAATATTTATAATGATTTGGAAATATACTGCGTTTAGAATTAACAAATGAAGTATATAATGTTCGTTTTTGAAATTGAGATTCAATTTTATGTTCTTTATTATTGATATTACGTTGAGATTATATTATTTCTTATTGAATAAAATATTATTAAATAAATGAATTACCAAATAACTCTAAAATTAGCTTTGGAAGAAAAATTATACTTTCGAGAAGAATGAACATCATACTAAAGTTTCGAACTTGTTTCACGGAAAAAAGTTTACCTATATTATCAACCATCAGTTTTGTTTTTGTATTTATTTAAGACTTATTTTTATACCCGATATATAATTTATGCCTGTCGGGGTAGCTCATTTTATTATAGAAAATCATATACTTGTACGAATTGCGTAGGAATTAAATGTGTTTTATTAATATTTATGTAAAAAACAGTTCACATATTTTTACTCAACCATACGTCGCGTGTAGAAATAACTAACACTGTAAATTGTTATTTCCACTTGTTTTAAAGAGTTTTTTGATGCAATTAAATATTTTTTATAAACATCCTCAAAACATACGATGTTTTTGTATCTTTTTGCGTGTCTGGCGGTGGCATCGTTGCTTAACGGATAATCTGATTGGAATAGTTTTGTTGTTGTTAAAATAAGTTGGTTTAGGCGTTTATTCCTACGTTGCTATATCGTATCCTAGGTAGGTATTTTACAATTTGTATAATCGACATATTCCATTTAGTTTGAATGTGTGTTTTTCACTTTGTTTCTTGACAGGCAATATTTTTGTGATCTGTGTGTTTATTGAAATGCTTTTTAACACTTCTTACACACTAACATTATTCTTAGCTTTATTCCTCTAAAGGGATGTTCAAACTCTTAATTTAAATTTTCTGTGTTGAATGAACGTAATGACTAACTATCTACTTTTATTTATAATTTTCATTACTAATCAATTTTATTTATACTATTTAAAGAATTTAAGTACAATATGCCATTTAAAATCATACGTACTTACCTATATTGTCGTTTCAAACATTGTAGTTACTTTTAACTGTCATTCGTTCTCGCGCTATACAATAAAAACGTTTTATGTTTACATAAATTTATTTATTACATTTATCAACAAACATTATTAAACATTTAATTAATGCTTGATTGCAAATAACAATATAATAATATTAATTGCATATGATTATATATAACTATATAAAGTTGTGAATTTTATTTAGTTTTAAGAGGAAACTGGATATATTTATTGCATAATGTTTATCATACCGACGCATTGTAAATAATATATATACATACTGTTTAATCGATAGGTACTATATTTTTAATTTTGAAATGTGTTTGGTAAATGAAGTTTCACTATTCATCGATTTACTAGAGAACAAGTTTTTCGTGATCATTTCAAAGTACCTATAAGAATATATAAGTAATTGATTTGGTTGTTTTAAAGAAAAAGTGAGTATCTTTTAGAATCAATTAATGACTGAAACTGAATTTTAACGTTACAAATTAAAGTAGGACTTTAATTATCTTCACTTTGTAACTAGATTTGTAGTTTTTAATCAGTTGTGCTGTTGAATATTATTTTAAAGGAAAATTAAATAACTCTTTTTTATTACCAAAAAAATCGATATTAAACCTTCAGAATGTAAACGCAACGAACAAAATATATACTTTTTATTTGTTTATTGGAGCCATATTAGTAAAATCAGCTTCCTCCGATGTGTTAAAAACGCCAGGGCTCCCGTAACGAATATATCATAATAGATTGAAGGCAAAGAAGGAAACATAATAAGAATTTAATGGAAGACTTCATATTTGATAAGAAATATGTGGTTATGCCTTACGATAAAATTCCAGACCATCGCAAAATGAAATATTTATATTTATAAATGATTCATTTTAATTTATATTCATTTTTTGTATAATAAGAGCTTTAAGAACATATATTTAAAAATAACGGACTGTCATAATAATCGAATTTAAAATTATTTTCTAATGTTTATAAATAATTTCAAAAAGTCATGATAGTTTAAAGAATCTAAATAGGCATTATAATTATTGACGGTTTTCATTCTCGATTTCAAGATTTTATATAATATACAGTTAGCTTTAATTTAAACATTAATACAGCTTTACTAATTAAAAATTTTTTTTTAGATGTTTATAAACAACAGAGATATAAATTAATCATAATTTTAAAATTTACTATGCAATAATTTATCGTAAATTTATTGATTTCCAATAATAACTAGTAACTATAGGTAATACCTATACTCATAAGAGCTCTAAAGATTACGATATTAATGTAAGTAAAGAGAATAATTTATCTGACATATTACTTTGATGTAACATATACGACTTTTGAGGGCAAGTCAATAAGTTCTTAAGAAAAGATAGAATAACAATTTGTTTTTTGGTAAATTTTATATTTTTCAACATAATCTTCTTTTAGTTTGAGAGGCGTCACTCTAATTTTTCAAACCCTTCAAAAAATAATGATTTTGACACTTTCTAAAAATAAGTATTTGCGTGTAAGATGAGCGCTACGTTTGATGTTAATCGTTGTCCGCCGAACAATTTTAGCCTTTAAAATTGCTGTGATACAGATATTTTTTCAAGTCCAAGTACGGTACCTTTTGAAACCCCTGAGGCATCAACGGTTTCGCTATATTTTATTTTTCGGTCACTGAAAATCAAATCGTAGAATGGGTTACACAAGCATACGGGACGTCAAGAACGTTGTTCTGTTCATCTTTCCAAATGTACGCTCACATTAAAATTCATTTATCCATTTATAAACTGTTAAGAATACATGGGTAGATGTGCAACTTAAGTTTTGCTGTAAAGCCTTTTAAATAGAAATGTTTAATCATTTTTTTTTTTTTTGCAGTTTTAAACAAACACAAGTTGTTTATTTCTACTGAAGGTCAAAACGAAATCGCGTTATGAATATTTGCATATTTGCCAGGTACCTAGAAGAGATATTCAGAGTGTCACATTTTCTAACGACTTATTGACATATTCTATTATACGGTGGTTGTGTGGTGTGTATAAGATAATATATAAACGTGGGAATGGAATTCACGCATATATAACATTTATTAATACCATTGAACAGCAAATAAATAATTTATAACTATCATAATGATAATATTGAATCATTATAGATTTTTACAAAATATTCTGTGAACATTATAGTATTAAAATTATGATTGATATAATTTCAATACTGCATGATAATGCTTTCCGCGTGTGTTTGTCAATTTGAATTTTAGACAAGTCTTTTCTCTGATTTTTGAAACCTAGGGGATAAATTTTTCAATATTAGAATAAACAGACATGTGCATGTATAGGTATTGTGAAAACCGTCTTACGTTTTATAACGCGTAGATTGTACAGTTGTGTAAGAGCGATTTTTTCAATCGAGATTTCGATGGGATGTTTTAAAGATGAAATATTAAAGGAATTTTCATGCTAGGTGTTTTTTAATTTTTTTCGGCACAGCATCGAGTTACTATTTCATTTGACAAATTTAAGGGGAACTCTTGCATAAAGTTTCGAGAAACAACACCCTAATTTTGAAAATTTAACCTACCGCTTTTTAACCTAGGGATTTATATGGTAGCGTACTTTTCAATCTATATTCAAAGATGAAGGGTTTAATTTCGAATTAAAGTTTAAATTTTCTGCTTAAACATATGAATGTTTATAAATCGCTTTACAACAATAGGAACTTGGATCTATTTGACTCCGAAGTTGATGATATAATATGAAGTGGTGGGCTTAAATCATATAGAAGTTATTCAGTTTATGAGATAACCGATATTTAATAAGTATAAGCGAAAAAATGGATGTGAAGCCCTCCTGAAGTTGGATGTGGTTCGGGTTAACTACACAAATAGTGAGATATAATATAATAGCATTTTCTGTCTTTGCTTTAATAAATTAACGCCATTTTT
Source organism: Chrysopa pallens (assembly GCA_020423425.1). Lineage (NCBI taxonomy): Eukaryota > Metazoa > Arthropoda > Insecta > Neuroptera > Chrysopidae > Chrysopa > Chrysopa pallens. The sequence continues at coordinate 21,651,205 of CM035591.1, read as the reverse complement.
CATTTATTTTAGCGACATAATATAAATGATCTATAGAGAAATATATTTGTAGGTTACGCATACATATTTTTCATGTATAAATATAAAATTTTTTGTCATAATTTGCAATTGTATTAGATCGAGTAAACCTGCTGAGATGTTTCTTATTAATGGAGATACATTTATTTGCTTATGTTACTATGAAGCATATGCTAAATCTTTGTATACATATCTCCATGACTATCGAGGTAAAAAAATTATAATTTTTCAAAAATTGTTTAATACCCATTTAAAATTTAACGACAGATTCGTAATTTAATTTAGTTTACTGTTAGTTTTCAAATACAAATTTAGTGTCCACAGGCTTAAAAAATAATGAATATTATTGGGCTTATTTTTCTGCTACTACTTAACTTTCAGGCTCGTTATTAAATCCTAATAGAAACAGATGAACTTATTTCTCACACACTTTGGATTATTCAAATGTCCCACACGTTTCCTTATTACTTGAAAACTATTTACTAAAATGAAATGGGAAGCATTAAAAATGCAAACATCAGCTAAATGCCTCTTATTTAATATATGATTAGCCCTTTCTAAGATTTTTCAAGACGTTAACAATACTTGGATAGCATTCGGTATCCTATGGGTATAATGCTACCTTAATTTGATTTTCTTAAGTTTATTCATATGGATGCATATATAATACAAAAAGTACATCTTTTTAAGACATGCTATTTAACCTTAAGCGTAAACTTGCTGAATGCTGGTACGTATTTCGATCATTTTATACCTAATCCGGATGGGCATCGAATCAAACATTTGGCTATGAAATACTACGTTATCAATCAAATGATTTATAGGTCTGTATATGATTTTACATAGGTAATTTCGAAAAATTCATAAACAAAATTAAATTAATAATTATTTATATTGCCAATAAAAACTAATTACACCTTTAAATTATTCAATTATTATGGCGATTTTCAACCCAATAACTACAATTAAATGTCAATTTTGTAATTATTCAATAATTTTTGTCTGACATTTTCTGTACAATTTATATGTAAACAGTAGAACAATTGATTATTTCTTCTAAAATGTGATTGTTTTATTACAAATTTTTATTACGAGATGAAGAAGTCCCTTCCACGTATTAGGAACCGTACGAATAGTGTATTCGTATGAATAGTGAACGTAAAAATATAAAACATTTTTGTTTAAATCATATTTAACACAAATTACATTCATTTTAAATCGTCAGCTGTATTTTATATTCAAAAATTATAACAATAAATAAATGCATCTAAAAATAAATATTTAAATATTACATATATCCATCTCTATTTGTTTGTATATATTTATTGGCTGATATTCGGTGGTATCATCGTTAATAAATGATTTTACTACATTTGCATATAAATTTATATTCATAAATTTTGCTTCCAATGCACATAAAATATCCATTGTTTTTTATATTCAGTTTAAGGGATTAATTTCATTATATCATAATATATTTTGTTTATGTGTATATTTTAAATGGACCTTTCAAATAATTTAAAATATTTTATTAATATTTTTTAGTTTAATTGACTTAAATAAGTTTTTTTCAAATAATAAGCAAATTTTAAATACATTTCTAAAAATATTGATTCTAGACAAAAACATTATATTTAAATTATTAAATTATATTATTATTATTAAAGTAAATTATTGAATTTTTTCTATGTAATTTTAAATAACCATAAAAACGCTTATTGCTTTCGTGAAGTCACTTGTGACATAATTGTTCAGCAAACATTATGATTATAGTCGAGTGGTTGCGAAGTCCAATTAGATTTACGACAATAACATTCCTAATCTTTTATTCTTTTGCAGGGAATTTTATAAGCTATGGAAATAATCAAAATAAATTTCTTAAAATCCTTGAGTTAAAAAAAGAAATTTAATTGTTGAGTAAATAAAATAAAATTAAAAAAAAAAAAAAACTTTTAAATTAATTATAATTTTTGTTTTTTGGAAGCCGAACATTTCAAAAACGTTAAGTTTTATCTAGCGCCAAATATTAATGTATCCAAATTATGTATCCAAAAATTGCTTCTGAAATGCTCCTTCAGAAAATATATTTGCTCCACTTAAAAATTTAATACTTATATTAATTTAAAAATTCGAAATTCTGTTTATTTCACTGTGTAGATTCATAATTAAAATTTACAAATTATTTACTTTACCAAATAACGCCATCTGGGTGTATAAATCACAACCATCACATGAAAATTAAGATAAACAGAGAATTTTTTTATTTATGAATAATTATAATTATTAAAGTGGAACAATTGCATATGAAGGACCATTTCTGGAGAAATTATTGATATGCAAACTTTTTTTTATATTAATGAGTAACGCGCTTCTTTTTAAGAGTACCTAATTAACTATTAAGTAATTATTTAATTGCGCCAAATGTAGATTCTGGAAAAACATGTCAGGACAAATGTTTTTAGATATAATTTTTTTTTTTTATATTAACGATTAATATATGCAAATGTGAATTAAAATAATCGAAAATTCAAAAATTTTTACTATGAATAACTAATTAACCATTAATTATTTACGCGGAGGAAATATATACTGCGAGCGAGTATTTCAAGAGAAATTTGTTTATGTATACTTTGTTAAAAGACATTAATATTTGGCTCTGACTTGTTTATAGAGTCATCATATGCCTATTTATTGTTTCTATGATTTATTATCGAAATATTTACCGGAATGCAGTAACAAATACTAAATTTTCTAGAAGAAAATATGTTCTAGAAGAAAAAAGAACAAATGGTATAAATATTGTGTTCCAGTAAATATACCAGTAAATATATCACGCCATTTATAAATATATATCTCTAGAAATTTTGTCATGCTTAGTTATGGGTAACCCGAGAACTTTATCCGCAGCGAATATGCGCATTAAAATCGTGAAATTTTCATTTGAAGATATCTGTTTTTAAATACTGATCCTAGTCCAATTAGGTATATTTGAATTAGAGCCAATTAGGAAAAAATAAATAATTTTTCATAAATTTAAAAATAGGTATCTTTAAATTTAAATAATTCGCATATTTCTTAAGTTATTGTGAAACGTGACCATGTTAATTGAACTTTGAATTGTGCTGTATTATAATAGAATAGGTGTTACAGTGTACAAAGAGATGTTTGCTACCTTGTTTCCCCTAGTCATAACATGCTAGTACTATCTACTTACTTACTATAACTATAAAATTCGATTATCAATTTGAGTAAGAATACGAACATAATAATGCAAACATTCAAATAGTCTTTTTTTCTATTTTTAACTTAATTTTAAAAATCATTAAAGTAAACCATTAAATTTGATTAAAGTTGAAATCACATAAAGCTGTATAGTTTCTTGTGGTGACCTTTATTTAATTCTAAAACATAAAAAAATTAAATTTTTGGAATCATGGAATATTTTCTATTATTCTAGTTTTGAATACAAACATCCCAAACAAAGTGAACATGTGTTGTTGGTATAAAAAGTATCTAAATTTTTTATAAGAACAAGATATAAAAATTTATCTTTTCATGTCCTAGACTCGCCTTAACAAAAAATTATATTAAACAAATAATTATTTTCTATAACAATATATAATTGAATTTGTAAATATTACATTTCGTAAACAAAAGAAGTATTCTCATTTACACTAAATAATCAAAATGAAGCGTCATTATATGACCTAAAATATTAAGCATAAAAATATATTCAATGTTTTAAAATGATATAGAATTTGAGTTATAGTGTAAGATTTATTAGATAATACAAATAAACTGTGTTCATAGTGTTTTAAACTTGTAGTAGATTAAATAAGTATTATTGTAGTACCTAATTAAACAATTTGAAGCAAATTAGGTTTTGTTAATTACACTTGGAATAAAAGAAAATTGTAGTTAGTCGATATAGAAAATATAATCAATCTATTTCATTCAAAGATCATTTTATAATCGTTTTGATAATGAGCATCAAAACCTGATGGCCTTCAATTTAAAGCCCAAGTCAACAGTCGTGTTCCACAGGTACCATTCCAAATGTCGTAAAAAACAACAGTCATACTCAACGTAAGTGTGTAAGACCGCGTCTTTGAGAAGAAATGTAAACATTAGGATTCCCATTTTCAGCTTAATATATGCCTCACTATATATGCCTTTTAATTTACCCATTTTTTATTGGAAAGTTTCTGTAAAAAGCCTGGTATTGTGACTCCACAATTTTGTTATATCTTTACGTTTCAAGGTCGATAGAAATGAAATCCTCAACAAATTTTTGTTGAGAAAAGGTACCGAAATTCGTAATAATAGTCAAATTTTCATTTTTTCTTATCTTTGGGAAGTTTATTGTCGCACCTTACAGGTGTTACCTAGATTACTTGTTATTTTGATCTTGTATTTTTTTACTTGAAGATGGATATTATTTACTTCATTAAATAATCCCATAATGACAGAGTGGTGGCTTTATGATATCGCCTTGAAATCAACTACTTGAGAATTTCGAAAATACCATAAAGGTAGCTTTTTCTGAAAAAAAAAAAAACAAGAAAACGATTCATTTCAAAATGCGTTGACTCAGCTAATTAATTATGATTATAAGTAAATAAATAAATAAATAAATGTTTAAATAAGTATAATATTTTTTAAATTATCGTAATAATATCTATTCAACGATTAAAATAAATGTTTTTTATTTTTTTTTATTTTTATAAATTATAAATGTCTCCATAATTTAAATCTATATGTCTATGAATAGTGTCAGTAAAGTTAACAAAGGGTTTGAAAATAGGATGTTTACATAGAATTAAAAATTAAAGCAGTACATGCTGATTAATTATGTTGTGATACTTTCAATGACGCCCAGTGTCTTGCAAACAGTAATCTACTGAGTGTTCATTATGATTCAACAAAACATCTTCACTAAACTTAATTTTCTCTAACAGTGTAGATTTGTTGTACTTAAAAACGTTAGGTCAAATATTTTATATAAAATAATTTTCATGTCCACCGATGATAAAAATATCTTGTTCCAAAAAATAAAATATTAAAAAAAAAAAAATTGTTAATACGAAAAGTAAAATAAACATGTTGTATGGTCGGTAATACTATGGTCGGTAATATGGTCGTAATCACATAGTACATTATTTGTCAAAATTTATTTATACGAATTTTTGAAAGAGTATAGAGACTATAGGCTGGGTGATCATAGGATTATCGTACCATTTTAAAATATACTTTTGTATATGGCTAAGTCATGATTAGTATAACAACTTTTTTCTCTACAAAAATTCTGAAAAGTGAGCCGTTTTCATTTACGGTATTCGTAAAATTTGCAGTTGTCTTCACAAGCTTCAAATTGAGAACCATCAGTTTTTTGTTAAAATAGTAGCGAGATAATTACATAACAAATATTAAAACCAATTTGACCACCATGTGATAAAATTAAAAGACTGTAGTCGGCCAACTTTGTGAAAATTGTGTAAAATAGTAAATTTTTTTGTAGAAGATCAAAATAATGTTGAATTCTATAAATTAAAAGAACACTCCTTTTATAGTCACATGTTGAACAAAATGGTTTTTGATTTTATTTTTTAATGATCTTCCGGTAACAATAACAGAAACAGATGTCCGATAAGTAGTGAGTGCTCAGATAAGGCCAAATCTTTTGAAATATGCTAGTTAAGAATACCAATTAAGTTTTATTTAAAATATTCCAGGTGAAAAAGCCTTTTTTTATGTATTTTATAAGTTAAATCGAAATTAAGGTAATTAAAATGCCAAGTTTATAGATCAAATTTAATTGTTTTTATTTTCCTTTGAAAATTAAGTACTGAAATTATTCATTCAGTGATTTGTTCCTTATGGTAATTCTTTTCCGATAGTCCAGCGGTAAAAGTATTAGCTTAGTATCTATATTATACATATGTAACATATAACACACATACAGTACTAAGACTGATGGCTATATTTTTGCAACGTATTGTACTTATAACTTACACTATAGTATATACACATACACTCACTATAGTATATACATACATGGAAATAATCTTTTAAATGTTTAGTTATTTTTATTGTCTATTTAAACGACGTGGTCAATTCATCCAATTTTATAAGTTATTCAGAACATATACCTCTAACAAAGACTAATTTTTTATCAAAACGATAACATTCTTTCAACATTCAGACAAAGATCTGTCATTTTCAACGCTTCTCCAATGCTACGTGTACGAAAAATAAGATATTTAATTGCAGGTATCTCACATTGGATACGGTGTAAATCGTCTTTAAATTTTATACTTTTATACTGCATGATCCAACTACCTTAAAAACAATTAGGTAGATAATTGAAAATTTATTCAGACATTTAAATTTGTTACGAATGAAATTTTGAAAATTATCATTGCTTACGTTGACGGTATTATCATTTTAATTACCCATTAAATTTATTCAACACGTAATGTTTCAAAGGCTCTGTATATTAAGACAGAAACCGTTAATTGTTTCGATTTTGCAAAGGTATTATATTTATCAACTGCAAAAACTCTAGTTTTTATAATAACCCTGTTATTTCTAAAAATAACAATAAAATCCAATTCCATGGTAATCAACCTACAGTTAAAAGTAAACCCTACAGTTTAAGGGCTAATTTTTATCCAAGTCTAAAACGGTTGAGTTCTTTATATATCAGAAAATATCATAATCCCCAAGAAAAATCAGAAAACTTTCATTCTTCACACTGCACTTTACCCAAAAATTATTCCCTGAGCAACAACATATTTGTACACCAGATAGACTAATTCGATTTTTTTTAGATCAAATGCACAAGTGTTCACTACAACACACTAGTGGATTTCAAACAAAATTACTACGTTGCGTTCATATGTTTTTTTGTTAAGTTTATATAATGGCTTATAAGCAAATACTTATTTTCTAAGTAAAACCTGAACCGATATATGTCACTATTTTCGAAATTTTCCAGCAGTGGATGAAAACTTCAATTTCATTTTCGATTAAAAAAATTCGATTGTAGCCTTGTAAGACATATTGGAAATTTATTTTGATTGTTTAAGGATCAAAAAATAAATACTAAATCATTAGTACACACGAAATAGAAGTGTAACTTCAAGATTTGGAGATAACAAGTTAGAAATTCTTATGCATTTTATTCACATGTATGTATATGTATGGCATTCATAACAATTATTCAGTCTCCGAGGTTGAATTTTCGATAAATATTTTCATTAAAATAATGAAATATATTACATAAACAATATACGTGTACGTACAATAACGATATACCACGGTTCTAAAGATGTGCATACACGCACTAATAACCCTGTTATAAACACTGTATTATGCTTTCTATCTCATTCTCTCGGAATTTATATTCTATAGATACTTCTATCTCATTTTCTCTCACGTTATTATATCCTATTAATGTATGTGGTTGTCTTTTTTAATGTTTTTTTTCTTCAAAACCGCAAAAAAAGCATAATGTTTCGTATTGTTAAAATAAATTGGAGCTTTGAATAATAATATTGTTGATACTATTTACCAATTTTCTTATCAATAAGTGAGTATATTGTTAAAAACCATATAAACCTGTATTATATCGAAACCTATAGGGAATTATTACGTTAAAAGTGATTTCAGCAAATGCGAAATAGGTTAATATCTATGCTTATTTTTAAACGGTATACTATTCTGAATATCTTCATTCAAAATGGAATTTTGAATATTTTTATCAATAAATATTTTTGTCTGGAATTCTTGAAACAAATTCCAATAGGAGTGTACAAATAAAATGATAGAGGCACATAAACTATTATATTACACACGAACGAATTTAACAATAAAAATAAAATAACGATAATAATGCTTAAATATAAAGAGAAGAAAGGTCCTGTAGGTATTTTAGATTGTTCGTACCTATATTTATATATATCGACCGCCTTCATCTCGTTCAATATATACCGTCTGTAGAATAAACAGAATTTTCTTTATCTAAAACTGGGATAAATATGAAATTGGAAATATTTTGTGCGTTATAAGGGAAATATAATATGCTTTTGTATATGGTTATGACCATTTATATTCTAGGCAGGAATACTATGGATATTACTTTATATATAATCAAGCGACATACCTATCCATAATATTAGCAAGCAGCTTTAAGTAGATGATAATATCAAATTGTAGACTAGATCAACAACCAATGGTTGTTTGTTGATTGCTATTTATTCGACCACGATTAAAATAATACGGTAGATTATGTAAATGCTTATTTGATATGCATTGGTTATCCTTCTTTTTATTTTTTTATTTCATCAAAAATATTATTACTAATATTATATACATATCTCGAAAGTATTTAATGATAAATATTGGTCGTTGGAAAAAGTTTCCAACACAAATGCTGCCTGCACCTATAGAGTCGATTTACTAGTCAAATTGAATTCATATTCAATAAATTTTAAATAAAGCAATATAAATAAAGGTAAAGTTTTCGAATTAGTATCTGAAAATAAATTGTAATTATTCTGTATTTTGTAATACAATACAGAACATTCAATTTTCCACAAAAATAAATAAAAACTTTTTAAGCAATGTTTGTTCAACCTAATCAAATCAAACATCAAACAAACAATCAAACTCAGAATATGTTTTCAAACAAAACCATACTGTTTTCAAACTAAACAATTACCATAACGATTTATCTCATTAAGAAATTTTGTGGTTAATTCCTATTATATCCATTGTAGAAAGCAGCTTTAAGTAAATTCGTTTTGATAACCAACATTTGCCACTACTGGTAAATGTAGGACTATTTTCGGGAGACTATAGTAAACTTGTGTAGGTATATCAGATAACGTCTACTAATAAATTGAAATATTCGTATATGGTTAATAATAACGCATATAGCAAGGAATTATGAAAATCTATTTTTAATTATAGTCATGTAATTAACGTTTGAAAAATAAGCTATTGGAACCGAAAAGTTACACAACTATAAAAACTTATTAAAGAAATTAAGCTTTAATTAAAATAAAAAAAATCATCGCATCATTATCATTCACATCATTCTGCTTGTATACCACTTTAAATGCTAAGTTGTCCAGCTTTTTTGGACAATCCCCTGTTTTCATTTCTTCACTAATTCGTTTAATATGTTTGAAAAAGCAGACTGTGATCACGAAACATATGTCGCGAATTAATTAAAAATTTACAAACAGTTAAAACATTTGTGTTTATTTTACAAAACCATTATTTCATTCAGTATAATCATTATTATACTGGATATTTCCAAAGAGCTCAAATTTTGATCATATATGTATTGTCAAAAATGATTATGAAATTAAATAAATGAATCATTTAAACTCAGTTTGGCTTTAAATAAAACGCGTATTAATTTGATAACGCTACCAAATTATTTTTTTATAACAAAATATTTTATTGTGATCTGGATTACAAATGTATGATCATTGTCCTTTCAACTGGAAAACGGGAAGTAGGTTAAATTGATCTTTGATTACAAATAAGAATTTGATTGCACGCAGACACCGGAGTATGTGAAACTATGATTTGTTACTGTCAGACTGTGTTTCTAATTTATATTTTTACAAAAAAAATAACTTGAAAACTTTTAAAGATGTTAATAATTAATAAATAATGTTATTTCAGTAAAAAATTCAAATTATTGCTGCATAAAAAGTATTTATGAAAACCAAAAACAAAATACAAGTCGACAGTAATGATTAAGACATTTTAAATATATATTAAATATTAAAATGCCTTCTTCTATCAATTAAAACTTTATAAACATTAAAAACTAAAAAAGGATAAATTGACTTTAGTTAATTACTTAGATATCCTGTGTAAAATCTTATCTCCTTTTAATGAAGCAACAAATGGAATCGTAGAATTTAAATTAGTCAATAAATATGATTATCGTTCGTTGGAAATACCAACTTGGATTGTCTATAAAGCTTTTTTTTTTTAAATAGAACCAACTTAACATAAAATTAACTAAAAAGTAAAAAATTATTTTAATTTGCCATAATTTTTTTTCTCGTTATCAATTACCATTTGAATACAATGTTCACTATATTGTTATGTAAAAGTAAATGCGTTGGAGCTGACTGGATGCGGAGGAACGGATGCGTTCATATTTCTAACCCAGACATGATGGCCATACCGATATCAATCCAAGTGGAATAAATTAATTTGACCCTAATTGCTTCAAGAAATACATAGAATTCTAATATCAGATAAACATCTACAGTACATATAATGGTTGTGTTAATCCTAACTACTTCAACTGTAATTTAATCAAGATACCAAAACAATAATTATGTTAATGCTATTATGTTAAAGTAGTTTTATTGATTTACTTACAGCTATCCAATTTTTATGATAAAATATTAGCTGTTTTAATAAACAAATGTTTAACTTTTAATTTTCCAGTCGGTCAAAATATTTTTTCCCAATCCATTCCAGAGACCAAGACTGTTGACAATGTCTGAATTCTGACCTATAGTTTTTTTAAACGGCCGGCTCTCGGGTCATTATACTTTTTATGCATTTTATATTGAATTTTTTAATTAAGAAATGATTATATATATTTATTTATTTATTTATTTCTATACATATTGTACAGAGCGTCACGCTTCAAATGAAAGTAATTCATGTACTAATTGAAAAGATACTAAATCATTAGATGTTTAGAGTTTGTTAAAACTGGAATTTAATTTGAATTATATATTTAAAACAACGGGCAGCATGGCCTTGCATCTGCCTTTTTGGTAATACATTGTGGTAAAACCGCCTACGACTCATTTTAAATGAAAACATAAGTATCAATAGAAATATTAAAAAAAAAAAAAGAAATATTTTTCAATGTGGCAAACAAAATCAATCAAATACTTTTTTATCTTGTTTTAAATATAATGCACACTTAAAAATATAATGCATTGATAAGCTTAAAGAAGAGAGCGAATCAAGAGAATACAAAATGCATAAATGTGTTTAGCTTCAAGCAACAAAGACTTTCATTCAAGAGTATGGTTAGTGACACACTTAAAGCGATACACCCAGTACGTTTGTTCAAAAAGGCCACTATTATAAATAAAATTCAAAATTTAATTCGTGTATAGCCATTATAATAATTTATCAAAACATTTTAAAAATAATTAAGCAAGAAATTCCATTTTTATAAATATCTTTTTTATAAAAATGATATAAACCTAAATCATATTTTTGTGATATACGTTTTAAATTTCTTAATTATCTTGATTAGTATTGAATTCTTTTTTTAATAAAAATAACAATTTCGTTTTCTTAGAATCTTTCTCAAATTGTCCTTTATTAAAATATGAACTGTCCTTTATTAAGAAATATTAATATATTTCCATTTTTAATCTACATCAAAAAAGGAAGGTTATCAATTCGACCAATGTATATGACATATTATTGGAGTATATCAAATTTTATAATTTTTTTTATGCCTGTATGTATATTTTCAAGAAAATGATGCTATTCATATTGCTATCAAAACATAGATTCATTGGCGCCGAATTGGCAATCGAATTACTTTTTCTGTTAGTGAGGGTACTTTTTCTGTTAGTTAGTGATGGATGTGAATTCTTTGGAGTATTTAAAATATACCATTTTTATTGATGTTGCCATCAAAATCGAGTATAGATTATATTTTTTTGATTTCTTATCGGCAATAAAATAATGGACACATCTTGTCATAGAAATACATACTTCGATTTCGTCTTCCTAGATTTCAACAAAAATGTTTTATTAATTTTGTGTTCTTAGTGTGAAATGTTTTATTTATTATATATTATACATTATTTTTCTATATTTTCCTTATTGATTAACAAAATGCGGAAGGGGTTTAAAATTTTTAAAAATTTTCTCAATTATCTGCGCCAATATCATATCATAATATCATAATATGTACACTATTTCTGTCAATTTAACAAAAATAAAGTCTTGTAGTTTTCGAAGAAAAATATATTTGGCTTTTTGGAAATGAGACTCAAGAATTTGATAATTCTTGAAGTTTTAATTCATGATTAAAATTGAATGCCCAAATTTGTTTGGAAATATCTCAAATTAATAATAAAAAAACTAATTGCGTTTACCTATAGAATTTGTTGAATTTTCTAAAGGTAATCTAAATTTAGGGCGTCTTAAACGTTTACGTTACGTATCGTTCAAATACAATACTAATTAATGCATACTGGTATTTAAATTGTAAGAATTTGTTTAAATTTTGTTTCATTTTGTATGAAATATATTGAATTTAAGCAGAATCCTTTATTAAGTATAAAATATAGACAGCTAAACTCAAATAAATATCAGCTGATGTAGAGCCTACATCAGCTAATTAAAAATGGGTAAAATTATATACAATGGCTTTAATAGGTTTCTTATCGTATTCATCATATAAAAATGTCGATTTATATTCCAACAATTTATTGATAAGTAGGTAGGAATATTGACTTTTGTTTTATATGTTATTTACTAAATAAGGAGTACAAAAAATTCAAATGTATTATTGACAGTAAAAAAAAAAAAAAACTATACATGTGGTTCATTTGACTTTAGACATACAAGATAACTATGACAATACTTTTTATATTACTTGGCGCCCAAACGAGCAAAAACATATCAAACAAAATAAAATTATTACATAGATAAAAATAACATTAAAATCCAAACTGAATTGGAATTTTATGTTGACAAACAAAAATTTTACTTTTCTAAATAAATGTAATTCTTATTTCTGTTTTTAGTCTCTGTTATTTTAAATAGTAATTTCAAGAGAACTGATCAAGATATTGAAACTGTAGTTAATTTTATTATTAATTTGAAGAATATCTTAAAAATGTTTGACTTTTGATCTTGAAATAAATATTTTCAAAACTAAAAATACTGAAATACCGGCTTTACTTTCAAGATCTGTATTTATTACTCACAACGAACTGAGAAGTACATCTACAAACTGAAAAGTACCACTAAGTATTTAAATTTGAAGTAAATGGGTTTAAATGTATTGAAACTAAATCCAGTCATTTATATGTTTAAAATTCCTTGAGTTTTTTTAAAACTTTTTAATTTTAACAAAACAATTTTAGTATAAATTTAAAGCATATTTACTTTTACAGAATATCTATAATATAATAACAAACGCTTAAGCTATCAATCAAGTCGGTTAACATTCAATTTTTAATAAACATTGCAAATGAACATGGATACCGTTGTAATGAGAAAGTCTAATCAAAATTTATTTCTTATGTTGTTTCAAAGTGTGGAAACTTTCTGAACAGAAAACCTAGGAAGAAAAATTGTAATGGTAATGTTCTTTTGGCTTTTATCAAAAATGTTCAAACTTTTTCAAAGAACTTTATTTTTTGTGTCAAAAAATATTTTTCACAATTATTTGAGAGTTTGTGGAAAAAAGTTGAATCTAAAAAATTGTGTTTATAAAGGAAGAAAAAGGTTAAATATTAATTCCACTGGAAAGTACCAGGAGTTTTTAATTGTATTATTAACAATTTATTTAATGAAGATAGTCGAAATAAAATAAATAAATTTTTCAGTTAACAAACTTTAAATACTAAAAAAATTTAAAAAAAAAAATTATTTTTTTTGTCATAGCTACGTTAGTTTTCGCATAAATAAATTTGTTTCACACCTTTTCCCATATTTTACAAAACTGGACGAGCTATTAAATAATAATTTTCGTTTCCGATTGTAAACAATTAATACTATCATTTTCGATTAAAGCGAATAAAGTATTACGTTATTCGAACCAATATCATAATAAATAAAATTTTAAAGGTATAAAAATTAAACACATTTCAAAAAATATTTTTATTCTTTATTGTCGTGAAATTTGATTAATTAAATATATGATTTTCAAAATTTTATGACTGTCAAAAACATTTCCCACCTTAAATGAAGGAAGTTACAATCAAGCTTTGATAGTGCAAAAATTACACAAATTAAATACCATATCACAAATAATAGTTTATGAAATAAAAGTACTTTATGGAGGAGGGAAAAAACAAATGAGATTAAAATTAAATCTATAATTATTACTTATTCAATATAATTGTAAAAGTTTATGACCACTCCTTTTTCTTAAACATTCAAAATATTTTGTTTATGTATGCTAGAAATTAGCATGTATACGTTATAATTATCTTACCAAATTTTGTGGTCCATAAACGATCATTATAGCTTATGGCAACCCAGGTAGAAATTCTATTTTTAAACAATAATCTCTTTATATTCAATGAAATAAACACGATTAAAATTAAGTCTAATTATTATTTTCAATAATATGTATTGACTTTAACTTGATTTTTTGTGAATAGTATCAATAAAGTTAATTTCTAAGTCATAAAATACAGAAGTTAATAGTTTTAAATGATCATATTAATACATTCTCTGGGTATTATGTATTGTAACTCTATAAGTATGGGCGTACATACATACACATACTTTTTTCTTTTAGCTTTTATTCTTTTGTAGATATTTTACGACATTTAAGGTCATATTTCTTTCAAAAAGATAATCTTTTGTTGAACAAAAAAGAAAAAAATGTCGATTCCATTGATTTGTAAAAAAAGACTAAAATATCACACAAACCATATATACTTACACCAAGTTGAATTGGATATTTCTGTTTAACACACATATATTTATGTGAATTGAATAAAGAGATACTATATAATGTATAATTGTATGGTAATTTTATATTGAAAACCAAACCCAAAAGATGTCTTTAGATACTGGTTCAGAATTAAACTGTGTATTTATGTATTTGTAGTTCTATGCTGTACCTTAACAGAGTGAATGTAGCATTTCTTTTCTTTTTTTTTTAAATTTATTAGTTGAGTTCTTTTTTGTATGAAACATAACTATGTTATTTATGTTAAGGTAATTTTTGTGTTTTGAACTGGTATTTATTTTACATAGACGATAATATGTGAAGGAAATAAATATACAAGGATTTTCATTTTTAGCACAGTAAAACTTCATTTAAAATTTATCGTAGAAATAAAAGAATCGCGAAAGATCAACTGTATAAATTCAGATCAAATCATAGTTTTTGCCATATTTAAATGAAAAATAATTTTAATTTTTAAATAAGCTTTAAAAATAGCTAGCTGTTACGTAATATTAGATTATCGAGACGATAAGCTGTACGATAAGCTGGTTTTATAGCAGGTTCCGCAAGCTTTGCTCATCCGTTTGGACTTAGCATTCATAGAAATTTAAGTTTATAGTTATTTATATATTAAAGCAAAACTGTATGAAAAATGGCTGGTATAATTTTAATTCTCAAAGAGTAAATCATTTTCTTTTGGTATAAATAACGGAATCATTTTGCCTTCAAAGGATTGCTGATTTAGGGGCATCATTAATATAATAAAATATAAAAACTAAAGAAGATGTGGTCATCGGCAAAGTAATGTATTTAGTTTCCACAAAATGAGTATAATTGTTCATACAATTACTGAGTCGTTTGAAATTGATAAGGTAAATTAATAACTTCTGTGAACCTGAGAAGCTGAAAGCACTACTAATATATAAAATTTGTCTTGTAGACTGATACTAGATATTTATTTATCTATTTACAATATCTCTTAAACTTGAAACATACGAATCGGTTCAGGTTTGACTGTAATGAAAACACAAACAAACAGTTTATGTTGCGTCTGTTAATTAAAAAAAAAAAAAAAATTTGAAAAGTATTTTGAAAGAAGATAAAAACAAGATTTTATTTCATTTATAAAGATACTATATTTATTTCTGAAAACTAATTGGTTATCCCCTTCCTAAACGATATGAATGATTAATATCGCAGAAATACTTCAATTTAAAATTCATGCAATAACAAATATGTCAAAAAAATTAAAACTCCTAATACTATACTATGGAAATGTGCTCTTAAAAATATGAAACAAGAAAATATTATGGGCCAAAAATTAGACACTGACCACGAATGGATAGTATCATTTCAACATACCTATAGTCAATTTCAGGCATGAATATTTTCTTGTATCGTAATTTTTGAGCACATTTCCGTAGTAGAGTTTTAGTTTTTTTCAACTTATTTATTAATTTAAATTTAAAAAATATTTTTGAGTTAATAAATTCTTTTTTAATTAAAATATTTTGTGAATAAGTGAATATTATTAATATCTTTAAAAATTCTGATTCGGCAAAGATAATGACACATAAAAGTGACATCACTACTTTATATCTGCATAGATATTACATGTAAAACATAGATTTTTAAGAAAGAGATACAAAATAAACTTCGACCGATTAAATCTTCAATGTTTTTGTATCTATTTTGGTTTAATTTTTAAGTTTTCTTATAGTATTGATTCTTGTTTTATATTGTGATACAAAACATGGAAAATTTAGTATCACTTATATAAATTATTCAAATTTAACGTATTTTGTATCACTCCATATGTTACACATCAGTACAAGATATTCGTGATATTTTGTTAAATTCTCGAAGTGAATCCTTCTAATTAGTAGAACTGTTCAATTAATTCGTGCCCAAAAGTAAATATTACTCATTCTCAATAATTAATTTATATCGAAAATGCCAAGCATTGTTGTTTAATTATTAATAAAAAAAAAGTATTTACGATACAAGAAACCAATAAGACTATTAATTGTATTCAATAAAATTGATAATTTAAGAAGACAATACCACACATATAACCTAAAAAAAAAAACAGAAATACAACTTACTTCTTACTTATACAGAATCACTTCTCCTGAATTTTTTTAGAAGAAACAGTAGTTTTTCTGATATTGGATACTTTTTCCTTTTGAAAAATATACTCAATTTAAGGCTCAATTTAACTTTGTACTTGAAAGCTAGAATTTTAAAATTGTACTTCTTCTGTATACTGGTTTTTTCTAAAAACTAAAAATACGCTAAATCGAAGTACATAATAATCTTTTATTATGTGAAATAACTTCCATGAACTTACAAATTTAACATAGCAATAGATATTATTAGGGTTTGTAGAATATTTTGTTAGAGATTGCCCAAAGTCGACGGAAAATAAGATTACAATTTTTCGAGATATTAAAAATTAGAATGATGAAATAAATGATACATTTAGCCAACAAAATTTATATATCTCAAAGAGAATCCTGCTACATTTTCCAATGAAGCCTGCAAAATATTTTTATTACTTCAATTGGAGCGTGTTTACGTTAGAAACATGAATCTTTTTTTAACCTTTTTTTTAAATTTTTTTTTTTCATAAAAATTAATTTTTATTTTTATTTATGAATTTTTAAAAATAATCAAGAAACGGACATTCAAAATTCGGAAATTTTGAAAAACAAAGAAGAGACTATGAGCACATGACGTCAACTATTACTACCTCCATAAAAATTACATGTTACACATGGTTTTTAAGAATGGGATGGATATAAAATCTTTGATAGCTTATAACTGCATTATTTTTGAATCAATTTTAGCTTAGTTTTCAAGTTTTATTATGGTATTGCGTTTAGTTGCACATTTTGAAGTATAGCAAATTCAATGTCAGTGAGCAATGCGATTGAGTCTGTGAATATAATTTGTAAGGAAACGATTCCTATTAGTTAATTTTTAATTTAATTTTTCTTACAAACACCAATATTTCATCTTTAATAAACCGATTTCTATATTAAATAGCCAAAATTTATGCAATCTTGATATCACATATTTTTTATTTTATTTTAAGCCTGGAATTTTAGTTTTAGGTGGGATACCCTGTTATATGATACCTATATACACACACAGAAAGTAAATGAAAGAAGCATGTCAGAAAGTGGTTCATTGGGGATCGAAATGAAACAATATTGGAGATGCGGATTGGGAGTTAAAAACTGTTTTGAAGGAAACGGAAACTGTCGTAACTGTACGAAGAATAAAAGATTGGTTTGGGGATTAAATAATGGTACAGTTGGTACTAGATGGCACGAAGCCACTCGAGCACTGTGGGGACCAGGGAATTTAACGTATACACATACATAACATACATATACAGACATGCATACATATGTGTGTATGTTGTGTTTTTCATTTATTTTCTACTCCATAGTCAGTTGGCAGTAGTCAGAGTGAGTCACTTAACGATTTCATTCGACAGTTGTTCTTGTACAGTGTGTTAAATATATTTCACACGGTATCGAAAAACATTATTATTTATTAATAATTTGTATAACTGAAGCCTATTTATTAAGGAAGATGCAAAAAAAAACTGCCTATTTTACTTGAAAACATGAACTAAGCTCAATACCAAACAAAATTCGAAACATTTATTAAAATAAAATATCTTTTTCCTGCAATTTCTTGCAAAAAAAGATTTATGAGTGATTTACGATAAGCGTTCATTTTCTATACAAAAATCGTATAACAAATTTTTCGAATATTAATGTAATTTATATAACATTTTTATTCACAATAACTCATTTGTTCATACTTACAATATTTATCTGGGATTTTGGAGGAAAGTATAGCTGTATATAAGTGTATGTAAGTACCATAGACATTGATAGGATCTCATATCGTGTAATGACCTTTATATATAATCACTATGGTGGTGAACATGTAGGACGCTATTAATACAAATTTCATCTTTGTTTAATTAAGAATTTGGAATGTCCTTATTTTGACAATTTTCGGCAAGATTTTTAAAAAATAGCTTCAAATTTATGATCGTGAAATAATGACGCAATTCAATAGCAGTGATAAAAAAATTTGTGTGTCTTCCATATTCATCTAGTCACGTTATTTTCTTTAATATTACAAATATATGCATTTCTGAATACCTCTAAATCTTGATATCTCTAAAACTAACTAAGATATCGAGAAAAATACTTTTATCTGTCACCTTTCATCAAAATTAAACCACCTTAAGCAAGATGCGATAATCTTGTAGGACCCAGCAATGACATTTTGGAGTCAGTTGATGTATCGCGATGACCATTTTAAGACGCCTAATCCTTATTAAATATACTACCAGTTTACCATTAAAAACATTTTACCTAATTTTAAACAATTTTTTTGTTGTTGTTCAGGTTTTTGAATGTTGTTTTGAAATAATAATAATAACAAACCCGACAGTTAGATCTAGTTTTAATTTTAACGAAATAATTTTTATATACAAGTCTTACATATATCTACAAAAATAAAAATTAATACTAATAAAATGATTTCAAATCTAATTTAAACTTCCTGATATATAATACAAAGAATGGTAAATAATATACCTAGAATCCAACTTATTCGATCAGTCAACTGATTGATTATCAGACGAACTTTCAAATTCCTAGATAAAAGGAATTTCAGAGTTTACCAAACGAGTCAATGTAACAGAAGCCAGAAACTTCACTTCAATCTACATTCATACGTCAATAGGTCTAAAATTTTGGCGAACGGTACCGACTACCTTTAACTTAAAATATTGTTACGCAATGAAAGCACGCTTTTTGCATAATATGTTTATTCCACATATTTAAAAAAAAAAAAACATTTTGTTTAAAATTATATTTTATTTCACTTAAGCCTAGTCGTATATTTGTATATATATTCAAACACTTTGTATACCTACTTCACTTGAGAATTATATATATTTATGTATGAAGGGCTTTGAATATATTTAATATAGTTTTATCATTGTTTTATACATTCTTTTGGTGTTTGTTATATTTTCAATGTCAATATAAGCTATCCTTGTTATAAATATGTATAAAAGATTATATTTTATCCCGTTTCATTTATAAATATATACCTGCATGTGTTTGTATATATGGTATCAAGTTATATACATTTTAAACTAGATAGAAGAAAATTAGAGTTTTACATTTGCATATTCATTGCAATAATTTTGTTTTCATATTTGAATATTGTGTACAATTTTCATGCTATCATAACAAATATTGGATGACCAGCATATCAATTAAATTGCACGGGTTATTTTGATGTGTATTATAGGTATTATCCTTTTTTGAACTTACAGAATAGTTACAAACGAAAATTTTGCTACATTGTTCGTAACATAAATACGGAAAATATATACATGATTTATTTAAAATGTACCACGTATTATCTTTACCTTTGCTTATTTTTAAGATTAATTGGAATTGTAGCGAATATTTTAAAAACAAATTTAAATTGTTTAATTTTGAGAAACAAAAGATAGGTTGTGTATCTTTGTGCACCAATTGAACAACAAATATCATTCATAATTTTAATATTCGACACATATGAAAGCATTCTATTTTTAGACTAAAGTTTGAAACACTAGTAGATATGAATGGCACTAACAAAATTTTGATATGAGTGTTCGTAGAAACATTTAATTAGTCTATTTTCGTTTGCCAGTCGTTCCTTAAGAATCAGTTCGTAAATAAATAAAATCGATTATAATTGCGTGTAATGGACCCAGTTATTGAATCATACGAGATAGAAGAAAAATTTAATTGTTATACATCTTTGTTTCCTTAAAAACAAACAAATTTTGTTTGAAACAATTGACACCCACATCCACACTTGAAATCGTAACACCCATCCGCTTCATAAGGGAGTTTATACGTACTATATATACATCCTATATATAGTATCCCATACAATCTTTGATCCCGCTTTTCGGAAGCCTAAGTCATACAAAGAACACCCTCCAAGTTTTAGGTGTCGCCGATCAGCAGTTTTATCACTGCTGACATTGATACTCAATTATATTCTGACTATTATTTAAACAATTAAATAGTTGTAATTTTTACTTGTTTAAGTCCAGATTATATATATTGACATCATTTATTTATATATCCACTATATCTTTCCATTTTTGATTAATCGTAGGAGAATATATCTACAAATTTCTACAAAGTTTAGTTGCAATATTTTAAGCTGAAGTTACCTCAGACTCAATTTAATACACGTTCGTATTTTTCATATATAAATATGCCGGATATATAAAAATAATAATGTATTATTATAAAATATTGAAGCAGAAGAGTATTAGATAGTATATAAATTAGTTTAATAACATACAATTCATTTCAATTTTTAAAATGTTTTTGTTAGTTATGGACTGAGTAAGTAATTCACACGTACATTAGCTGCTTAAAAATTTGTCAAGTTAATAATATTCACAATATGGGCTCTCACTCTTCAATGATAATTACGTAATTTACTATAATTAATTCATACTAATTAATTAATTTACATATTTAAGTGTTAATATAATACAGTAAATGATTCTATTAAGTATTTGATTTAAAATGGTAATGGTAATTTAAGTAGAATTGTTTGTGATTAATACCTATTAATTATTTAATATTATTGCATTAATTAATATATTACATTTATAATTATTTGTAGAAAATTCTTACATATTTTTACATAAATTTATGTAATCGTATATCCTGCTTTTGATATTTTGTAATACCTTAATATTTTTGAAAAAAATTATTATTAATGGATATTTATGTACTTAAATTCAATCTTGTTAGAACTGTAACGGATGGAAAAACAAAACAACTGAAAATGAATAATGAAAATCGAAAATCTACAAAAGGGGGAATTTACAACAAAATTTCCTAATTAAATTATTATGGAAGAAAGATCAAATCATTGATAGGTAATATCTTAGTTGTGCAATTTCAAATTACACAACAATTCTCTACATTGGCTCGAAAATATGTGTATACTTGTAGTAGTAACAATCAGCTTCACATTTATGGAAACGGTTTACTTTGCAACTCAGCTGTGTACAATTGTAATATTGTGGTGTGTTTTACCATACGCGGATTCACATAATACAATATTTTACGAAAATTGAGATTCTGGCACTGCGATTTAATGTGTGCTTGACCTAACTGTATGAATATTCCGAACAGCCACTCTGTACTTTACGTATTAGTGTTATAACCTACCGAACTATTGTATATTGTATAACGATATTATCGATTGTACATTTATATTGTGTGTACGATATCACGGATATAAAATAATATTGAAGTGGTAAATCGATAGTTACCTATACCGTTTTCATACGTACATCGACTTTCTAATATGAATATATACCTAGCCACATGAAACACGTTGATTATTCAACAAGTTTCAACACTACACAATCCTTTATGTTACCAAATCGCACTGCCACAATTTATCAGTATAGAGTCTATGTTTGATAGGTTGGTTATTCGACAAGAGATTCATGAAAAAAATATGAAATAAAATAAACCCGAAAATAATTATTTAAAATCAAAACCTTATAAAATGATGTGTATAAAAAGTCAAAGAACATTTAAAAATATACTTATATCATCTTGAAGTTTACCTAATACAGTAGTTGTAACAATTAAAATAAAAATGTTAAAAATGAGCCATTTCATATCGACCCATCAAATATTGGTACTGGCTGACTCACCTCTGATTTTGATGAAAGTTGGCCTTTTCACCAAAAGATAGCAAATGCTCTATTTCATTGTTCATTACATAATAATCCATTGGTTCATCCTACTAAAACAACATCTTTTATCGCCTCGTTTATTCTTGTCTTAAAGTTTTATTAATAAAGTTATCCAGATACTGCAAATGGAGTTTATTAAAAAAACAAATTTTTTTAATATTATTTTAACATTATAAAAATACAAATTTTCTTTTAAATTTCTCAATTGGAATGCACATCACTTTTCCTATTGAATTATGAGAAGCGAAAAGCTGCAATATATATCTATATATGCTATCGTTTTCGAGCTTCGAAACTATTCTTAAATATGTCACATTCATATTTTAAATATATATTATTATTAAACAACTTAAAGAATTTTCGAAGTTTATTTAGTAACATACATTTAAAAATAAAAAATTAGAGTTTTACATTTGCATATGTAGGAGAATAATTTTGTTTTCATATTAAACTATTGTGTGCCATTTTCATCCATTCAGAACAAATATTGGGTGACAAGCATATTTATAAAATTACGTACCCAATAAAATCTTAAGGGATGAGAATCACATAGCTTTTTGAATGAATTATGAAAGCTGGCAAAATAAGCAACACTTTATACTAATTTTTATTTGGTATTTTCCTTCCTTTCGTGTAATTTTATATCCAATATAAGGAATAGGTTCAGGGTAAGTAAATTTCATGGACAACATAATGAGTAGGTATAATTTTTACTTTTTTACATGATGCATGAGGCAAAATTGGAAAGTTATATCTACTGTAATAATGCCCAAATTTCGAAAATAAGTGGTATTTTCAAAAAGCCCCATTTAAGTAACTGAGTAAACTGAGTAAGTTTAAGATAGCTTTTTAATAAAGCCTTTTAAGAAAGCTTTTAAATACCGGCATCTGGACTTTTCATATCATATGTAAACATGAAACTAGTCTATGAACCTAAGCGAATGTTTTTTTTCCATGTGTAGGAAACACTAGGCTATTATATAGTATCTCATAATAAAAGACGTTTTTTTATTTCGACAAATAGACCAATATTTATGCGTATTTGTATTTGTATGAAAATCGGAGATCGTCCATAATTGATGATATACTATTGAAAAATATGTGTTTCAGTATGGGATAAAATACTTTACACACTTATTGAAAACAAAAACATGGGATCAAACTTAATTGGCATATTAACTTTACCATAATATGCCAATGAAAACAATATATTATAATCTAGCTTCTAGCTATCCAAAAGTCTTTTTCGATGGTTTCAGGTTATAAGTAATATTGAAGTCAGGCATCGAACATCGACTAGAGGACAGGAAGAAAAATAACCACACATATAATACCCATAATATTTCCATACGTTTAAATAATCATAATTTTGTTATCTGCAATTTTTTCTGTTTCGTTTAGAATGACTTCATTTATTTTTTTTTCTTCTCTTGAATTCTACTATTATTGTTTTGGTTAATGTAAAAATTGTTTTGTAGAGAAACGGAGTTTCAAATATAATTACTGGATATTATTTTTTCTGGTTTTGTTATGAACAATCATCATACCACTTTATTATAACAAAATATATGAATTAAATTTCTGTGAAATAATAAAATATCAGATCACTTCCATAATGAAACAACTTGGTTTGTATTTTAATTCACTGTTTTTATAGGAACCTATTTAAAATGATTCAAAATTAATTAATGTTATTTCTTATACTCCCTTCGCCCTGAACGGAAAATGGATTTGACAAATTTACCAATTTAGTATAAGTGAGAATAACTTGAATATTCTAATAAACTTTTTTTTTATTTGAATTGTTTGCTTGGCTATGTATCAGTTTTATATTTCAATTTGATATATGCCGCAAAAGTATAAAAGCCTCACATTAATATTTTACAAATTCACACTTGAAATATATAATACATCTGATTATTTAATTCCAAGTTACTGTAAATTTGTATGTAAATTTTAACTGAACAATTGTATTTGTATGTACATGTATATATTTTCTTCTAACGTATGACTAGTTGACATACCAACACAGTGGAAACCGCTTTGTATGGAAACTATGAATTTTTGCTTAAGCGTGTCTTTAATAACGTAATTGGCCATATATTTGAGTCAAAATATTCAAGCATACATACTAGAAAAATAAATTTCTCTACCATAATAAATGTTGAAGCTATTCAAAGCACATCTTAACTCTCATAATGAGAGTAGAAATTACCCTTGCATTTATTTTTAAACGACATATATAATATCATAAGAAACGAAGAAAAATACCCCAACGAAAATTTAACTATTTTCTATAGTTTAAAATCCTTATGAACAACAAAAAGTTGTTTACTATGTATAGTATTATATATTTTCGAAACATTGAAAAAGCTTCTATATTATTTTTAAAAAGAAACTGAAAAAAATAAATAAATACACTGTAAATGTAACAACGTATGTAGAAAAACTTTTTTAAACACACACTATTATACTATTCATCATTTGCAAGCAAAAGGTATGCGTTAGGTAGAATGTATCACGAAAACCACTTTGGATAAAACTAGATTATTTCAGGAAATATAATTTCAGGAAAACAAACAGCAATCTGATTTAATAGTTATTGTTTGAAAAATTAAATACATTTTTTAAATTATCAATTGTGTACACACTTTCAGACTTTAGGCTCAACGATTTTCGTTGTTTGTCTATATTCAAGCTAACATATAATTCATAAGACTCAACACATAGTGATGCAGCAGCGGCGTTAAAAATATCAGTTACTTTTTATTGAAATTTTATGTATATTAAATAACCGATTGGTTTGTATTTTGAGCTTTAAACTTTCTTTTGTATAGACGTGTATTTAGACACATGCATTATAAAACGAAATGGGAGCTATACAATAGATAATAAAAAAATTCGCTAAACATAAGTAGTAGCTATCGCATTCCATCTTGGTTTCACATTATAGATCTGTAATATAGTTTCGTGTTTTTAAATATGCATTTAAAAAAAAAAAATAAATAAATAAATAAATAAATAATAATAATAAAATAAAAGAAACACATTTGGTTATCGAATTCTCCAATTTATAAATGGTGCTCGATAGTGTTTTTAAATGGTTTTGGTATGCAAAATAGTTTGTATTTGCCCTCAAATATTATATAAAAACAAACCTTTTAAAGAATATTTGCAATTCGATTGTGTATTCTCCTAGTATGGTTTCTGTTGATGCTCGTGTTATCATCAGTCGGATAATATACTTGATTGTTAATTTTTAACATTATAAACGTAACAAATTTCTTAGTAGAAAGCTTTTTTTAACTATTTATTTTATCTTTGCTTTGTTCAATTTTGTTTGAACGATATATTAAATTGCTTCTTTTGATTGTTTTTTCGAAAATGTGTAATTTAATACATATTGTGAATGTTAGTATAATACTTTTCGATTTGTGAAAACAATTTTCCAATTTAAAATTTTTATATATGGGTTTCTAGATGTTTCGAATCCACAAGACAACTTTCTATTTACTTGCCTGTTTGTCGGTCTACCAATCGACCTGTCAGTTTTAATTATATACCTTAAAGAAGAGGTTTAAAATGGCATCAATTTATAATCTCATCTATCAATAGCTATTCTAATTTTATATTAGAAATTGAAATTTTTTTTGAAATCGATAATTTTGGATAGTTAATATTTTAGAAAAATCAAATGAGATTAACAAATCAGATGTCTCATAACCTGTTTGTATGATTTTTGTATTTTTTAGTGTATTTATTGACAAAATAACAGAGGAAAACAAATACAATGGAAATACTTGGCATTTTAAAAATAGATATACTAGATATAACATATGTGATTGAATTTTAAATTATTTAAATTTGAAAAAATGTAGGCAAACAAAGACAATTTCAAATCAGCTGCAGCTTAAATGGTCTGTATAATACTATCGAGTTATGCTTAACATCACAACTTTAACTACAGTAATATAAAGAAAGATTTGTGAGAGGAACCATATATTTTTGATTTTTTCCAAAACGTTTCATCGAAAGTAATTTACCCCAAAACATTCTAAATGAAATAATCTCGTAGAAAGATTTGTTTTCGCTAAAAACAATAAGGTTATAAAGGGACCATGTTCACAAATTTGGGGACGCAGCTTGCTAAAAAAAAGACATTGTTCCTCGCACGTACTTTTATTAAGAGTGGAACACTGATTGTCAAAATTGTGTACTGCATATAATCGTAGCTTATTCCTTATCCAAGAAGTTCAAAGACCCATATACCGAACAGAACAATTGACGAATAAAAACAATAGGTATTAAGGTTATATTATTATGAAAAACAAAATTCTGCGTTTAGAGAGAAAAAGAAACTGTTCCGTATTATTGCTCAGAAAATTACAAACGCAAAACTGTACTAGGTGTGAAAAACTATTTGATGTTATACAGATATTGTGTTAGGTGGGAAAAACGTGTGTGATATATCTTATACGAAGGGGCTACGTATATGTTTACAAAGTATAAATCTATTGGGTGGATTTGCAGAAGTAGTTTTAAGGTAAAAGATAAATGGGAACAGACACGTAGTAAAAGCATTTCCACTACAGTAAATGTCTAGGTGTGATATGAATCAATGGTTAGACATTCAGCATCTAAGTTTCCATTCAATGAAAATATATGTGAAAAGAAAATCATTTTACTCTTCGTTTATTCTTTTTCATTGGTAGAAAAGTTTTTCAACTTACATTTTTCCGATCAACATTCCACCTTTATGTATTATATTAAGTACAAGTTGATTGTTTTGAGTAATTAAATTTGTATAACTGAAAGTACTCATGTAGTAGTCACTTCTTGATTGAAACGGATATTAAGACGTCTGATTGTCATGGCGCCAAAAAAAAATTAACACCTATGAATTGTGCATTAATTATGCTAAATTAGATTGCAGTTGAATTTAATTATAAAGTATGTTAATTTCGATGAAATTTATTTAAACGTTGAAAAAACTAGAACTCAATTTTGAGATGGAAATTTCAAGAACGAGGTGTGGATACAACGGAAACAGGATCTTTTGTGAGAACTATATAATACCTCCACAAAAGTGGCACATTTTATGAAGCAAGTAGCCTTGTATTTCAACTTTACTAAGTTTCATGACTTCAGGTGTATTAATACAAATTTCAGTCTTCGTTTTCATGAGATTATTAAATTTTTTTATTAAAAATATTTTAAAAGATCGCGGCACTTATGATATATCAATATATATGCTCAATTCATTCTGAATGAAGATTTTTCCATTCTAGAGATACAATTTATTTATATAAAATTTAATCTAAACTATCACCTAACTCTTTAGTCTAAACTGAACTTCCACAATTTGGAAGGTTTGATGTTTGAAGGATCTATTTTCTACAAAACGTCTAGTTATAAATCCCAATACTTTTCGCTTCGTTTTTTGTATAACTAGAACAGTCTAAAAAAACCAAAGTACATTTAAAAAAATACCATAATTAGTTTCCTTTGCAATCGTATAGATTTGACTAATTATTGTATGCTTTTAATTAAATATTAATTCAATAAATTATCTTACTTGAAAATTAGGAAAACTCTATGGCTTTTTGAAGTATTTTTTGAAAAGTAATAAACGTAATAGATCATACCTTAGTTTACCCATATCAATGTTGATGGTTGCATAGATATTTATTCTCTTGTCGTTATTTTGCACGCCATATCTTTGATATAATCTTTACCCCATCTTTACTTGCTACGTTGAAGAAATAATATTTGAAGCTTTCAATATATTGCAAAACTAAACTGCATTCTTTCCAATAAAAATATATCTTATATGTATAGACGTGTATCGCTCCATCGGTCCATAAGGAAGAGAAGAGGTGGTTTGTGTATATTATTGAATTGTTTACACTGTTTCTTCTTTTTCTAGATTTTCAAGCACGGTTTCTGTTTCCATTCATTCAATTGTGCCAATTCTGAAACCAAAATAAATTGTTAAAAATATTATTATACTAATTTTTGTTTTTCTTTTAATTTCAGGTAAGCAAATATGTGAAATTTCATTTAAAATAATGAAAATTGAATGTTCCCCAATTTCAGGTAAGTTAATTATTAAAAAACGTGTTAGGATATAAATCGTAGCATTTTTTTCAATGTGTGAATGATAAGCAAGAAATTTAAACATAAACTATTTATGACATGGTTTTCGAAAAGCTGGTATTACTTGTAATAAAATATAAAGTATTTAGTCTCCAGATAGTCCGAATAAGTATACTTATTAAAGCATACTTATGCTTTTAGAAAATCAAAGTTTTTTCGTTATACGAGGAGTATGGGCTTTAATAGTTTCGTATAAGGAAACACAGATAATTTATATTTTTTGCTTACTAGGCAGCAGGCATCTGTTTTGTTGAAAATTGGATAAAAATATTTATGAGAAACGACTATATGGATAGTTATCCATTAAATTGTCCCATTCTTATTCGGTGGTTTTAGAAAATTACTTTTAAATTTTCTTTTTTACAGTTAGTTGCAGTTTTTTATTTTGTTAATATCCGGACTCATTTTTATAAACAAACCACATTGGTTTAAAATAGACTTCAGTTTTTAAGACGATGTAACAATACCTTAACAATCAAAATTCATCCAGCGGTTTGGTAGATACCGGGTAATAAAGAAATTTGCAAACAAATACCTGCGAAAAACACAAACTTTCATAGTAGCCAGTAAAAATATTTAAGAATCTAATATATATATAGGTATTGTTATTCGAAAGCGGGTATTAAAACAGAAAATCTTTTCAATCAAACAATTTATACGAAATAAATACCTGAATACTTAAATTGATTCTTTTAAATATATATTATCAAATTTTATGATTTTATTATAATCAATCATAATTTGATTCTCACAATGACAGAAATAACAATGATTGTTGTCATAGAAATTCATTAAATAATTATGGGCATAAAGATGATCTCGAGCTTAATGACAATAAAAAGAACGTAAATCATTAATTTTGCAATTACAAAATGGAAATAATTGGGATAAAAACTATCTTAAGTTTAACCAGAAACAAATCATACATTCTAAGAAAAATTTTGTTAAGATTTGATCAGTATTTTCGGAGTTTATCGAGGACAAAACCAGATATCTTTATCCTTGAAATTGTAGCTCTCTTTTAATTTTCTTTCTTTTTATACGTTACTCGATATCGGTATGTTTGGCTAATTACTATTTTGCGTAAAAAAACCGCTACTTTGTTTTTATCTTTAAACATAATTCTATTGTCATTTTAGTATTAAGATGTATATAATGATACCTTAAGTGTCGTAATCCATCCAGCGGGCTTTTAGATAAATGATAATAATGAAAATGACAAACATACATATAGGCGCGGAAAACAAGGTAAGCTGCCTTGGCAGTTGGTAAAAAACATCAGATTATATAGTTTTGTAAAATAATTTTTTTATATAGCTAGCTCTCCCTATGTCTTATACTTTGCTTAATTTAATGCATTACTTTTTAAATTTTGATCTTGTCAAAAAATATTCGGTAGAAAAATGTATTTCATACATTCTTAAAATAGTTTAATATGATATTACAAAAGTAAGGTATTCAATTTTCCAATTTTACATGTTTGTGGTGTCAGCTTTTATGAAATTCTTCCATCATAATATAAATTTTTTTAAATATATTTTATTAATTTGACGCTTTTTTTTGTTTGTTTTTAGATCACAAGTAGAAATTTGTGCATGGGCATGTTTTATGGACAAAAAAACAGTGGAATGATAACATCACACTATTTTAGACTGGACTTTAAACACGTGCATGGGATAAAGCAATGCATGTGCATCTATTAATTTTAACTATTATTTAACTGTAATTTTTATTTAATAAATTATTCTATTATTTTGAAAATTTTTTGTTTACATATTTAAATTTTTATTTTAATGCATGTTGTCTAAGACCATTGTAAACTGTTCCTGTAAATACTAAAGCATTTGTTCGAATAATACATTATAGATTCTAATTATTTTTAAGAGCACAAGCGTTTATAGGTTTTGAATGTAGCCCAAAATTACGTCAAAACATCAATGTTCGTACTATTTATTTGAATAGGTTGGATTTCAGGTTGCCACGTATTAAAACGAATTGGAACTATGCCAGTCTCTGAACTTCTTTTTTAATCATACTGCTATGTTTAAGGAAATGTGATATATAAGGTTTTATATTGTAAATGTAAACAGAAAAAATGTATGTATTTTTCACTAATTTTTTTTTAACAATTTGCAAACTTGGAAGTTTTTTTGTAAATAGTTCCATCCGAATGCAGTGATTGTGACCAGTGAAGTCGAAAGACTAACTTCCCAGTGAAAATAATTCAATTAGTTTTCCTTTTCAAGCTGGGCGCCCATAAATATATCATTTATAAATATACTATTAAAAATTATAACGAAAAAATTACTATCGAAAATTTGCGAACAACGAAAAAGAAAATTTCCTACTATTAAGAATTTTTGCAGAAGAAAATTCATGATATGATAAGTTTATGGACTACAAGATTATTTGATTTAGTTTCTTGAGAAAATAACTGGTTTTATTTTACTGAAACTTTAAATGGTTTTGATAATTGGGGTGTGGAGTTAAGGGAGAATTTATACATTTGCCCAAGCAATTCAGGTCAAGGTATTGTAGGTTAATCACATGCTGATAAGTGTGAAACTCAA
The DNA here is from genome assembly GCA_020423425.1 of Chrysopa pallens. Classification (NCBI taxonomy): domain Eukaryota; kingdom Metazoa; phylum Arthropoda; class Insecta; order Neuroptera; family Chrysopidae; genus Chrysopa; species Chrysopa pallens. Next base: position 21,619,920 of record CM035591.1, on the reverse strand, counting down.
CTTTCTGACGATGACGGAAAGAGGATAAACACTAGAGATTTAAACTGCTATTTAAAGAGAATGTCAAGTTAATGATCGAATATATTAGCATGACAAGGGTAGGCCATCAAGCCAAATCGCCAATAAATTAATCGACGAAATTTTTAACGAATGTTTCAAGATTGTGATATTTTCATTAAAAAGCCATCACGATAATTTTTGATTGTCATCTTCGGTAAGGATAAATTAACAACCCCTTTCTGAATATCTGACGTTGTCTAATAAATGGTTGATATTTTCATTTTACTATCGCATTTAATGGTTATATTTTTTGGAACCTTAGAATTTTAGAACCTCCCACTGTTGAAATATATTATATAACTTTTTTACTTTATGGCACCTAAATTACAAATAAAATAAATCCTCAAGATACTCAAGTACACTTCTATTTAGCTTCCTTTGGATTAGTTACATAATAATGCTTCGAAATAATCGCAACGAAAAATACAAATTCCTAACGCAACTTTGTTTTGTAAAGCATGCTTGATGTATTTTTAATGGCTTTGATCACTGTTAAATTATTGATTGCTTTACATATTTAAACATCAATAGATACAACTACATAATTTGTTTGTTTGTTTTTTTTTTTCTTTCTAGGCTATATAAGACCATATGTTTCTTTAAGTACTCTAAACTATAAAATTGAGCTTCAGTGTTATCAGGGAGGGTTTTCACTACGATCCGCTCTCTTACTAATGGTTATAATAATTAGAAAATTAATAATAATTTTATTAAAATTTATGTTATTTGTTTCTCATCTTCTTCACATTTCGTATCCTGAATATTTTATACAATGAAACACATCTTAGAAAAGAGGAAATTGAACCAACAAATACACCCTTGAAAATATTTTAAAGGGGATGGTTTCAATGTAATTGGGGGGCTGTATGTAATTGTATATATAAACAGTGTTGTTGTATATTCTTATGCTGTAAGAATATAAGTATGTAAAACTTGGGCCAAATCATCCAACGGTTGAAAGGAGTGTAGAGTATGGTTTGTGTGTGCATCAATGTGCTAACCAATATATGAGAGGAATAGAGATAGAAGTTACTCACAATGTAACGTTTCGTATGATAAAACCTATCTAGAAAATATAATGAAGTTTTGTATGTTGATTTTGTATTTGAATCCATAAAGTTCTAGTTAAATATTTATGTACTAAAATATTTCAAAAACATAAATTTAAATGATACGCCAAGATTAAGAAAAGTTATTTTGCAATGTAATGCGAGTATTGAAAAATGAATGTCCTTTCGAATAATTTAAAAAAAATTTCTGTAAAATGTGACGTTTGTGGTTTAAAGTTCACTACTTTCAATAGCTTATATCAACAAAACAAATCATTTTAAGGGTAATTTTTAATTTAAGAATTTAATAAATAATTTTAATTTTTAAATAATTCGGTGGTCAAAATTCAATGGGGTCCGTTCAGTTCTAAAATTATCATAAAAACAAAAAATTAATTGCACTACTATGTGACCCAGCAGATTAGTTTATTTTTAATGATTTATTTATTCAAATACAGTAGCAGAATACTTGTTTCATAGCTCGAAACGAGAAAATATCGGAACTTTCTTGATTTCGTTAATCGACCGAAAACAATTACTTATTAAATCTGGAAGTTATTTATTATTGATTGACATTGTTATTTATTTATTATTGATTACATGTATGTAATTTAAATAAAACAACAAGATGGCTACTAAAGCATGGCAACATAATACTTTAACGGAAGAGACATTAGCAATAAGGTAACACAATGTTTGAATTAATTTCAGCTCAATATAATAATGAAAAATGTGTTAAATTTAACCAATTTGATTACACACATGCATTGGAAAAGATGGATGAAAACTAAATAAAAGTTGGCAAAAAATTATAAATAATTGTGTTGACCACTGTTTAAAATAATGTCAGTAACAGTATACTGCAGTTACAGAAGAAATCACAGTTTTTGAAAAGTATTCATAGTATCATTCTCAAATGTAAACTTGACTATTTATACTTGCAACCCAGATTTTTAGAGGTTATCGAATATTAATTTTATAGAAAACCATTGTTTCAGGCTCAGGACAATAAGATAATAATTTTTTAATGTTTATAAGAATAAATTAAATTGCAATCAAATCGATTAATGCATTACGAGGTTTCGATTCGAAAATTTTTCAAATTTATATCATTCCTTCTTAATTCTGCTGATTAAAATATGTTTAACTTGAATGATAATGCGAAATCTAATCTAAGAATGTACGAACAGCGCTAACAAACTGTTGGCTCTTCTACTAATATTTAAAGTATATAAAAGTACAACTCTTTGGTATTATAATATAATACAATGCAGGTTTTAGCGGACGAGATGCGAAAGAGAAAACACTAAGTTCGCCGGCTGCGTTGAATTACCGATAATTTTTACTATATTTGGAGATGAGTGAAGCCAAGTAAGCAACCAAGCACCAATATATTGTATAAGTAGTTGAAGATATCCGTCCAGAATAAATTTTCATTCTTTTCTTTTTTTAACTTTTATTTTTTTGTATAATTTTTTCAAAAGATAAAAATTTTGTATATCTGAATATTTGAATTTTAAAATGATCTTCAACATAAAAATATTATTATAATCATATATACCTATCTATATTTCTTATATCATGGTGTTTTTTATTGTAATTTTGTGTCTTGAAAATTTATATTTTATATTTAAATGATTTAACGTACATCGTTTAACATTTTGTCAAACAAAACTCAAACATTTTATTCATATAAATAAAAAATTTTTCTGATTACCATTTTAAATCATAATTTTTTATCCACGGTTAGTAAAAACTGAAAATATTTTTACTGTGTTGCTTAAACTACAACAGTTTACAAAAATTGTCTTTAATAAGATCCTTGCAATATGTACCGATTAATTATTTCACTTACAACAAATAGATCAATCCACACAATCTTGCATGCAATCTTAATAAAAATATGATAGCAGGAACTTAAAATTATTTATAGTGAGAAAATACAAGTTTTACACAATGCCATTTAATTTTCTGATAATCTTTTTCTGTACTTTGAGGGAAGAAGCAGTAGTGGTGGAAAGGCTTATCCAGGCTGCTTTTAACGATCCGGTTTTTTCAGCCACAATTCATCGCAACAATTCATTTTTGTGGTGACGGTAGAAATCAAAATCGCAATCTCTAAACATGCGCACAATGCAGTTGGAAATAAATTTTTCCGGAAAAAACTTAAAAAATAAATACAAAAAATTTGTTACTTAAAATGTTTTTTCAAACAAAATTAAATTATAAGACCTACGCCCACGTCAATATTGTACAAACCAAATTGTATAATATTTCAGAAAATATGAATTGAAGGAAAATGCGATATATATTGCACGGGAGACTGTCATCGTATAGATGTTTCCTTTTTTGGATTCCAACTAGATATGTATGAGGTCTTAAATATTTTTTTGAATGTTTAGCCTAATGAATAGGTATGCTACTTGTCTACTAATCTCAATAAAAATACAAATGCATATTCCGTAATATTTGAATTATTTATTAAAACTGCTCCCTTTTTAAAATATTTCTGTATTCCCCTTAAGCTATAATCAGAAGTGTAACCCTAAAATATAAAACAAAATATTTTTTAAATACAAAATATTATAAGTTTAGAATTAATCTAAATTAAAGACATCTTAAAAAAATGTACAATTTTATGTTAGCGGTTTATTACAGCAGTCTGGAATTGTTGACACGTAATCTTCATTGTTTTTGATTGAACCAATTGAGGTCAATATTTTGAATTTTTCTTTCGATTATCTATATATGTATCTATCTATCTGCCTATAGTCCAAATAAGGGAATTAATTATATAGTTTTAAGGAGAATTTCAGGACGTTTTGAAGAAATATCCAGATAAACCAACTTCTTCTTCTGTACCAACCAGTAAGTTAGCACACCAATTTTTCCGTGCACAATTTTTACAGATAGCAATATCTGATCCTTGCTATCGATGTGAAATGTTCAGGGAACATAAGATAATTTTCATTTATGAACTTCCCCCTTTAAAAAATATTCAAAAATATCTAGGTTTTATCAATACCAGATAAAAAATGCGACTAAAGGCATTCGACGAAATTTTTTCTATATTCAACAAGCGATTTTTGAACCCCTTCCTGCACTCTTTATCCAAGTAGAGAGAAAACTGATATATTTTTCAATCGATATGAAATAATGAGGGAACAAAGAGTAATTATTTAATGCCCTTTCCGCTTTGGAAAATAGATTTTCCATACAAGAAAAAGTGGTAAAATGTATTCGGTGTGAAATGAAAGAACCATGTAAAATCCAATTTTCTTTAAGCCCCCGGAAAGGTTTTAATTGTTATTTATTTCTGAGTCAGGTCCAGAGTTCACAGGGTTATCAGTTACTTCTTTCTAGATTTTTTAATACGTTACTCAAATTGCTTATCAAATATTCAAAAAATTAATAATTAAGAACTAATCGTTTCTCAAAGAATATGATGTTAATCATAATAATCATCAGATGAAACTGTTTTTTTCGAAAAATATAAGTAATTTCTGTACATGAAATTTACTTATTTGTTGTAGAATACGTAATTTTTATTATGTTGGGAACGATAATTGCAATATAAAAAATGTACTTAGACATTGGCTAATAATAATAATTTTAACAGAAGTTGTAAAGTAAATTTTACCATGTTTATGTTTTTTTTTTTTCGTTTGTTCGTAATATTTAGTATCTACTATTCTCGAATAATATACTAGTGGATAGGGTGGACCACTTCCAAACTTTATTTAAATATATTTTTTTTTTTAATTTTTATAAATGCAATTATTATTTGTAACGCCCACAAAAATATACATCTAAAAAAATATTTACACCAAAAACAATTTAACCATGAGAATATAATTATTATTTTTGTCATTATTACCTATATCTTACTTCTTGGTCTCTCTATAGAAACACTTGATTATAACTCTATTTTTTTTTTTTAATTTGATACTTATTGAATCAATTATTCAAATTAATTAAATTTCCATATATCATATTGATGCTTTTAAAGAATTTGTAATATCAAACCAAATTTACTTGATGTGACATCCTATTAAAGAAAAAATCATTTTGACAGACTATTTACTTCTTAACAACAGTTGTATATGTATATGTATGGCGTACACTATAAGTTTACCCGCACCATTATTTACCCCTTGATGTACTTTTCATTTTAAGGAAGACATTCTCAAGTTTTATATCTTTATTTGTAAATTCACATCTACATGTAACTCTAACATCAACTTGTATTTATAAATAAAATTTATCCGATCTAAAATCGTATATCCAAAAAAGTTTTTCATGGGTACCCACAAAACATTTAAAGTGAAACAGGAATTATACTAATGCTAAAAAAGGAAGCTACTTGCGAATCAGCTCTCAATACTGTTGTTTATATTATTTATTTCTCATATTAAGATCCTAGGCTACACGGTTTTTAATAATAACTAATAATAATAACTAATAACTAATTTGTACTCTTGTAATATGAAAAACTCGAGAACTGAGACTGAAGCAATATTTTAAAATATTATGCGATAGTCACCTATGACTAATATTCATCATAAAAAGACTAATATACCAAAATCGGTTGTTTAACTTAGCTGATTGTCAACACAGCGAAACAACTTTTTCCTTCACCTCTCACTTTCGGAATAGGACCATAATTAGTCGCTGTTTAATCGTTAATTAGAGCAAAAAATGTTATTTACACAAATCACTTACGGGTAATTATGAAAATATTAAATGGGTGCGCGTGCTTATCTACGCGCGATAGAAGTTATACTTCCTAAGCATCATTAAATAGAATTTAGAAAATAATAATTATATATAACATATTATGTACTAAATATTATAAAATTCCAAATTTTAAATATGTATTATTGATTATTTAATATTTTAGTAAATAAATTATTTAATACTAAATTCAAAAATTGAATTTAAGTTTATCCATTTATTAATTATTGATTATTTTCTTAATTTAAAATTCACTTTTCATTCTTATCACAAATTTTGAATTAAATTTATTTCTTTATTTTGTAAGTATTAAATAACCAATAGTAAATCTTCAACATTAACATTTTAATAATATTTAGTATTAGTTATATTAAATTTTCAAAAAATCTTAAATTTTCACTCTCATCATTTTTTCATAATGCGCCCAAAGAAGTATAATTTCAAAAATTCGATGGAAATAAAAAAGTGTTTTTCTAAGTTGAATGATAACTCGCGAAATATCAATTTTCTCCGTTATGATTGGAGCGACAAACTTTTTTTTTACACAATGAATTAAACATTAAGAAACAGGTAATTATGAGCCTACTTCGAATTTAATAGGAAAAAGTTGTTTCTCTAAGTTGACATACATCATCAAATAATGTTATTCAATCATTATTATCATAACTGTTTATGGAAGAACAGCAATACTACAAAGTTTTCAAAAATTTACATATTGTACCTTTCTTGATATTTCCGTTATTAGGAGAGTATACTTCTAAGTACGACTAACTTTAGTTTAAGTATTCGGAATTTTTGAAAGTTCCTTTATTGTTCTTTTTTATTTGTATAATATAAAGAAGAAAAAAAAGCTTCAGTTCCCGGTTGTGAAGTAAACCGCTTGGCGTAATAATAAAAAATAATGAAGTAATAAAAGAAACTTAGTTATTATTAGTAAGGCCTTAACTTATATTAAGCATAGGAAATTTTTAATCTAGTCGCACATAAATGTCGTAAATAACAATTGAAACAATACAAACTATAAATAAAGTCGTGGTAAAGAATAGGATTGTAATTTTATCTACACGTTCCCCATCTTAAAAAAGTGGGTATATTCCTTTAAAAACATTAAAGTAAAAATAGGACCAAGTTCCTATATCAAAATTTACTTCAAGATCTTTAATGAGAAATTTGAATTTTGTTTTAAGATCTTCAAAGCTCTTTCATTATATTTCAAATAACACCTACGACAATTGTATCATTGATTAATAATTTATTAATTACTAATAAAGTCATTTACCTATCACAATTTTATTTCCTTCAACTAATTATTTTATTACGTTACAAAAACTAATAAACAAATACACATTGAGCCGTATTAATACCAACACCCTCAGGATTCTTTAAAACGACCAAGCTGCGTTTTCATTGATGCTCTTTTGTTTCCAATGTTAATTCCCGCGAACGGTTTCAAATAAAACTTTTCGTAGTTTTTAAATTCATATTTACTGATTTCCTCTAAAATGCAAAAGTCTATCATTATTTCTAATTTCAAAATTCTACGTGAACTTTAATGCTTTTATGTTGCCTTCTCATGTTGCAATACAACTGTTCGTGGTACTAAGACTCACTTTTACTTAACAGTAGAGATCTATCTGAACTATCTTCCCTGAATCATCCTTCCCTGAATCATCCTATCAAATCTATCTTCCCTGAATCATCCTATCAAATATCAACCTTATTTCTACATGGGAGGTGCCTTATAATTGCTCAGTAACAGCAACATGGCAATGCTTGCAACAAAGCGGATTCTTTAAAGCGGCCTATATTTGTCATAATACCAGCGTTAAAAACCCAAAGTGTTTTCTGTAATATACACACAGATTGTGATACACAGGAACTTGTCTAGATCACTACCGTGCTCCTGATGCTTAGATAGTATATAGGGAAGAAAAATGAGTTTACTTTAATTAAAGTTTGGTTGGTTTACTCTTCAAAACAGAAGTTTTTATTACAATTATGTAACTTTTTTTCTGTGTAATGTTTTATCATATTTTCTTTATGTAAAACAAAACATAAAATGATAGTCATTACAAAAATGTTTTACAACGAAATTATCATATTTTTAACATTTTGTTTTTTTTTCTCTCCTTACTTTTTACGTAAGCTGTTAAAAAAGACCATACTATTATATATATATTTTTTGTCTGTATTTAAAATTTTTCAAAAATGTATATATTTAGTTTCTGTAGAAATAACTTTAATCTTCTAAAGTCTAAAAGTTATTTATATTTTGTTTAATATTAAAACGTTATACTATGGGTATTCCCAAAAGACATGCACTAATTATTTTGAAAAAAATGTTTCATTAATTTCATCTAACATTTATATGATTTAAATTACTGTTTAAATTTACATACCAATTCAACAAATTTGACACCTGAAAATTACGATATCATGTCATAATTTAACGCCATTAAATGTTTTAAAATGATAATTCATAAATCGTTAAAATAGATAAATCTTGAGAATTATACATGAATTATACATACTTATGTGTCCATAAAGATGGAAATAAATTAAAAAATTTTTATTTTTATTTAATTCTTCCCGCAAATTTTCAGGTTATGTGAAAAAAGTGTAAGTAAATAAGTTTTAGATCTTTTAATTACATACGACTTTGCTATTAATTTTTTTTCCATAGGACTTGTAGTTTTGCCGGAAATCGAAATTAACCGTGTTTTGCCCTTAAAAACTCACCCCTTTCCACTTCCCGGTCTCAGATCACCCGTATTTTTTTTTCATTTTTGTAATATTCTCTTCCGTTTCTAATGGAATTCATCCTACTATATTTTTTTTTTTACATTTTACTATTTTCAAAAGCTTCTACCATGGTCTTTTAATAAAAAAAAATTTTTTTCAAATTGCTTTCCCCCCATTTGGGGTTGAATTTCTATAAAATACATCTCTGATGTTTATTTCAAACTTTTTGACGAAGTTGTTTTGGCCGTACATTGAAAGATATATCAAAATTTATGCATCGTTACCCTCTTTTTTGTCTCTTATGAGACAAATTTCCAAAAATCCCTTTATAGGAACATAGTATAAGACACCTATATGTAAAGTCTCAAGCTTCTATACAAAATGGTTCCAACTCTGCGTTGATATGTCTGTCAGTTATCCTTTTTTGACATGTGGAAAAGATATACAATTAATCCATCAAATCCCTTCTTTTGGTTCACATGGATAATAATAAACCAAAATATTATAATCTGTAATTGTTTATTTAATTAGTCACTTGACTCTATATAATCGGATAAGTAACATACTTCAAGTGAGGTTTTGTAAATTTTTAATTTATATAAATATGATTATACAATGGTCGTTTTTTTAAGTTTTCTATTCGCAACAAATAACGGCTTTGTGCTTAAAAGTCATTCAGTTCAGTAAATGCAAACGCATCGAATGGAAGTAGTTCCAGGTCGATATTATTCTTTGTTCTGGAGAAAAATGAACCTACGTACAAAAATAATCATACACACACACACACACACACACACACACACACACACACACACACACACACACACACACACACACACACACACACACACACACACACACACACACACACACACACACACACACACACACCCACACACACAGATACGGAGCACGTCTTCTTTGTATTTCATCGTTTCGATCCAAAGCGTGAAGACTTGTAAAGAATCCTGAACCAGAGAATGCAACCAGATTCACTAGTTGAAGCAATGGTATCATCAGAGACTGCCTGGAACGCTACCAACACGTTTGTAACAGAAGTCCTCACAGACTTGCGTTCCATCGAAAGAGCAAGATCAAATTGCACATGATAGAAGGAAGGAAGATAACACCTTAGCCACCAGAAGGAAAAGCAATAGTTATATCCTCCTCCCACGAAGTAATGCCTGACGGCGGTTTCCGTGAGGGATAAGAGGACAGAAGAAAAGGGGCTTAGGGTTTAGTGAGTATGGGCGTTACCGATGACGCAGCGTCGAGTCTACACATATCCAGCCCTGGAATCCGTAAAAAGGATTCCCCCCTCTAAAAAAAAAACACACACACACATATCTCTCTAAAAATAATGGATTTGTGTTTTAGTGACCTTGAATCGTAAAGATATCAAAACTCGGGATTCCCAAAATCAGTCCCAGTACCAGAATTTTCAATTGGAAAGCTTATAAATTATTTTTATATAAAATCATTATTTTTTAATAAAGCTTTTTTTTTAAATAAAACTATAAAATCTTTAAGAGCTTAAACTTCGGAAAACAAATGTTTTTATCATTTCTACTTTCAACATTGAACGCAAATAATAAATAAGACTCTGACAACAAATATAAAAACTTTATCTGACGTAAATACTGTTGTTGAAATATTTTCTTACTACTTTAGGCAAAAGGATCCGGGAAGAATTACATCATTTGAGCATAGCCCATATAGGCACTTGACCTTTTTGGAGGGTACACAAATATATCTGTCATTTACCTCTCCGATATAATTCATACGAATAATTGCACAGCTACGTACAACCAACCATAAGATTTTACGAATCGTTAATAACAACTTAAGTTACACTGTTGATCAACAAGCTAACTGCTCTATCTGCAGCCTAAACTAAAAATTCGGTTTTAATTCGGGATTGGCACTATTTCAAAAAGTTTTTCAACATTATTTTACAAGTTATTATTTTTCAATCGGGATATTTAATCGAAACAATCGATTATGCTTGATATAAAATGGTGGCACATTATCAGCAGTAGAGACTCATTCAAGGCTGAAGCAATAAATGTCACCTGTAAGGTTGAAAGAATTATTTTTATAGTGGATAGTGAGCCTATCTTCTACCATATATAACAGTTAACATAAATTTGAATAAGAACTTATTTTTTAAACAAAAAATGATTAATGATAGGTGTGAAGGTAGTAAATAAACATTTAAATAAATTAAAAAATAAGTATAATAAAAATCATTCACGTTCTACGAGTCACAACAATTCATATTGTATAAAACAATACATTTTATTTCAATTTGAATTGAAAATAATGTGTGAAATAATAATAAAATATATGAACGCAATAATAATAATATATTGTTTTGTTTAATATATAGAAATGAAAAAAAAAATATAATCATATACATCGAATATGGTTATTTATGTTTTTTATAAGTAATAACTTGTGTTCAAACTGTCTGATTTTTAATACGAATTTATTATTTTTCTAGAAGATACAAAATAGATTTTAAAGAGATTTTTTGTAAAGTATCTTGAAAGTATCTAGTGATTCTTAAAATAATTTTTATTTCTGGTTCTAGATACTTTTTAATTTTTGCATTTTAAAATTAAATAATACAAATTTGACCATAATATATTTATCTGAATGTTATGTTTATACAGCGCTGCATATATAAATTCATGACATGAAGTGAAGAAAAATAATTTAATACCTAATGTAAGGTTGTTAGACTCATGAAGTTTTCAAAAAACGATTTGTGAGTATGGATTTGCGCAAATACTTTAACCATTTAAACGTTCTAGTAATTTAATTAATAATAATTTTGAATATGTATTTGACGCTTCCGGAACTATACATAAACATATATTTGTGAAATGAAAAAATTAAATGTTGGAACCACTTGTGCCAATCTTTAGATTCGATAAATTGATTTGGTTTATATATTTCAATTCTATTGTATCCTATACAATTTTATGTATTTAAAGTTCCAAATGTTTCGAAATTATTTTAAGAACTAAAAACATTAAGAAATTAACAAAGCCCTGGTACTCTTCAGCCAGCTAGTACCCTTTGAGTTTCAGCCTAAATGTCTAGGCTAAAGATGATATACACAAATTTGTATACTGTCTCAGATAGTGAAAATTGGCTTCCAGATCTAGAAACAGATTTTACTCTGGCAAAGCTCATGCTTTAGTTCACACACATTTTTCTTATCCATAAGTAAGCTCAGCTTAAATCAAGCGTAATAAAAATTTGACTTGTTGAATTTTTTGCTTACTTAGGGTTTAGGTTCAATAGTTTAATGGTATATATTTAACAAAATGAGATTTATTTATAAATACATGGAACGTATCGTTTGTACATTTAACGAGTAACTCACGTTCTTTAATTACTGAGGTCGTCAAAATATTACTTTAAAGTGCTCCAAGGTATCAATTATTTGTTTTAGTTATAGTTTATTCGTATTTTAAATAAAAAATATTTTGGGTTCTGAGACGCAGGAGCACAAAATTTAAATGTAGAGGTTAAGATATCAAGTTTATTTATCGACGTTCTGTTTTAATAAACCAACTGCCAAACATATACCTTGTTTTCGGGCGTATATGTATGGTAATATCCTGATTATCACTTATCTTCCTTTACTACTCAACTTAATGGAAGTATATAACTTTGGCATTAATTCTTCAAATAAATTAAACCAATATTGTTTCGGCCGTTTTCATGCATTACATTTAAATTTTAATATGAAAAAACAATTGAAATAAAAAAGTATCACGTGGATTTTAATTTGTATAAGTACCTGCGAATTTTATAGAAGTGTTAACATTATAATAATTTTCAAATTTTGTTCAATGAAATAATTATTGTGTATATTATTATCATATTATTCATCTAATTTTTAAGTTAATTTCCTTATTTAAATAAATATTTTAGTCAAGCGTGTATTGTAACACGCAAGAAATACGATTTGTAGTGAAGGTTATACATCTAAGCTTTAAAGTCAGATTTCCACTAATACTCCCAAGGATTATTCAGTATTTTCTAATGCGCCATAAATTCCATTTTGGTGACAATAATCGACATGAATAACTTTAATTCACATATTTATCAGTAAATGAAAAGGTGGAACCCCCACTGACATAATTACCGATCTCAACCGATTACCAAATTTAAGCAACAACAGACACAGTCAGAACAAGGATGGGTGAACATCTAGGATTGCTGTGAACTGTTGTTGTATAGCTTGAATGTTTACTCACTATAACTTTAGTAGTTGAAAAGTTGAAAACTGACTCTAAAAAAAATGATAATAACTATAATAAAATGAATATAACAAAATGCATTTTGCCTGTTTGTAACTCGAATGAATTATTTTTCTGAAATATGAATTATTAATTAGTAGAAGCGGTGTACAGAAACCACGATTATAATTAAATTTTCATGAAAACATATGCAGAGATGTACGAACAATACTTGCATTTTGAGTAGACTGGTAGCAATGGAAATGATAAGGCTAACCTCACCACTTCGTATGAAATTCGTGGTTGACTGCGTTTTGAAGCACACAGAGTGTATATGACACTTAGCTTCAATGAAAAAAAATTATCCGCCTGATTTTTACCATTATCAATGATCGTGATCGTGATTTATTTTTTATCTATGATAGGTATAAAGAAGAAACAACATTTAATATTTAGTAAATGAAGAGGTTCCCTTATTTGATCTATGAAAGTTTCCCAAATTTAAGAAGGTTAAACATTAAATCAAACAATGAACCTTACCATAATTGCTTTTACTATAAGGTAGCTGTAGTGAGTTTTCATCTGATAATTTAGGTTTCCTTTGCGTAAAATCTGACAACGTATGCAAACCACCGAGTACTTAAAAGTTCAGTATCGTATTTTCAGGTAAAAAAACATACTTCTTCATGGTACGCTTCTTCTATATACTTATTTGTGTGCAATATACGTTAGATTGATCAATTTTATGCAGTGTCCATGAAATGGGATTTAAAAAATAGTAAAATTTTCTAATATTCTATGATTTTCAAAAGGAGTTTAAAAGTGTAATCTATTTTTATATATAACATTTATTTCCCTCAGCATTTAAAACCAAGTTCATACAAATAACATCTTAAATCTCTCTGCAAATTTTAAGTGATTGGAATTCTGCACGGGGTTTTAAATCGTTATAAGAAGAATATAAATTATTTTATACTTTTTTAATCGTTTTAAAAAATTGTATATGATTTTTTTATTTATTAATTTTGCACAGAATTCAAAAAGGTGTGTATATATTTTAATGTGTTTAGAAAATTGACATAATTTCTTCTAGAATATTTATAATTAACCGAACGCAGTAAGTATATATTTTACTGTTTAGTTTTTGAAGAAAGATGATATTCTAAAAAAATAAATAAAAATTTAAATCCGGTTTCGAACCTGGGATTTTTTGATTCGAACGCAAGTTCTCGAATCACTAGGCTACTGTCTTGAACAATTAAAATTAATTTTAGCATATTAGTTAACTGAGATCATGCTTTGGATTGTGTCAGATAACTTCTAATTTTTTGTACGTATTATTTATATACTTTTTATTGTCTTCTGAGTGAGGTCTACGGTTCACAGAATTATTAGTAATACCATTGCATTATAATTCAATTCTAAACTTTATTTACACTATCGTTTAAAAGTAATTTAAACGTAATGTTTCAAGTCTACCTCATAAAAAAAAAATAAATTAATTACATGAATTTATCTAAAGAAACAAAAAAAACCGAATCCTTATAAAAATTGAGAATTTTAAATTTAAAATCATGGTTCACAAATCATAAAAATTATTAAGAAAGTTTAAATATATTCAAATTTCACTGTCAAAAATGAAGACAGATTTTTTTTGGATAATGTTAGGTGTAGCTTTATGGTCAAAACAACTTGACTGATTGACATTCGGTAGGTATAACTCGAAACATAAATATAAAACTAATGTAAATTAAAATAATGTTTTAGGTTAGAGTACAATACTCCGTGGATAGATTTTGGACTTGGATTTACGCTTCAGGACCCTAAATAATCAACGTTAATTAATGTATACCCGCATTTATACGCATTTATATCGTGATAAATATTATTCGTGTATGATTATATTATATTTAAAAGTGTTTTTAAAGCTATAAACAAAAAATAAATATACTTAAGTTTGGCCATAATCGTTATATGTAAATTAAGTAGCCGATTCAATCTTGTTTGAAATTTCCAAAAAATTCACATTGTAAAAGCAAAATCATGTCAATTTACTTATTTAAATTCAATAATTCGTTAAAGTATGCCGTATCTGAAAAGCACGTTAATTGTTCACAATAATTATAAAACATGCCTTTTGATACGGCTCTTATAGAGCAGAAAAGGGACTTTCTAATTAGTATTATTTTGTTATTATTTCCGAAAATTATATTAAGTGTATACAGTCATTATATTCTTAATATTTTACAATGCTCATTAAATCTTCTGGATATTTGTCGGATGACACATAGTGAATATTGGTGTTGGTAATGCGTTGACATTAAGTTGCAGTATTGAAGCTTAAAAATATCATATTTTTGTTTCTCGTGATGATTAAATATTATACACATCGAACATTTAAATATTGTATATCAGTAATTGCTTTTTTTACTTCCTCAATACATAGTACTTTTTTAGTAAATATTAAAATTTTATAGTATAATATAAATGGCCTCAAACCATGAAAGATCGTTACTATTAAAATAATGGTCTATAAAAATACTCCCTGATGTTCTCCCACGGAATTATAAATAACTATTTTCAAACCATAAGTGTACTAGGTATTTATGAAATACAAATAAATTTTAAATATTTTTGAAACTCAAACACTAAAGTTGTTAAAAGTTTTTATGAAGTCGCTATATTTTATATCTGAACGAAGTTTTATTATTTATTTTCAGGTAACTTCTAAATAACTTAACCTGAACTTTGAACCTAATACTTAGCTAATAATTGGAATGTGTCCATCAAAGAACAAAGCCAGCCGGCTCTATAAATGATATATAGGTATTTCTAGAAATATAATTTCCAGCACATGTTTTCATGAAATTGGCTAATAGGAATTTTGTTGAGAGAAAGTAATTGAAAGAATTTTAGGTTACTTGAAAAACCCAATAAAGTTTAAACAAAATTATATTTTAATTTATTTAGGAAATTTAATTGGTTTTTCAACGATAAAATGTTATTTGTAACTTTTGTTTGAATACCGCAATTTAAACTAAAGTTACAAGGTTCTTTAGTATAAAATATTACATAAATTTGGTTTCCAAAATTTATTAAGAATTCATTTACGGCCAATTAAGACTTTGTCACCAAAAATTTGGATTAAAAATAAAAAGTTTTACAATCTTGACTGTCAATTGAGCGAAACATCGACTTTAGTTACAGTGTCAAAACAGTTTTGCACCAATAATTAACGATTAATTAATGTCTAATTATGACCAAATTTCAAATATAATAGGGAAAATTGTTGCGCTTAGATAACATATATTCAAAAAATTATAAAAAATGTTACGAAATTGGTTGTGCTCGAAAAAAAAGATTCTAAAATAAAAACTAAAATTTTATTTTATATATAGAAATCTTTTTCTCGATAAACTCTTCGACATGTCATTCGTTTTCTTGTTAAGATTTTGTATACCAAATTTTATATTATTTATATAGTAAGATATCTCAATTACACAAATCCGCTGAGTTTTAAAATAAAATACCTTATCTACCTATATCTATATATATATAAAACCAATGCAACTTTTCCTTCTAATTTTATAACTCAAGAACGGGCTCACGTATCCAAACCAAATTTTTAGGCTTTGTTCGGACTATTTAGTAGATGGTTTATGTGAAATCGGTCCAGCGGTTCTTCATTTATCACATTTTTTAGAAAATAATTCAATGAATGGCTGATCATTTTGTTAATGGGAATTTAGCTGTCAATTTGTTGATTACCTTGGAAATGTACAACGAAGCTTTGATTATAATTGAACATATGTGTCTAACGATTGCAAATAAATCATTAGTATAATTGTGTATGACCGCACCAAATCGTGAGATGCATGATTTGTTATACCGTGAAATTCAACGTGACTAGAAATTCAATTCTAATGATTTGCGTTTATTTGTATAGTCGAATATAACCAAATTGAATATTCAGCGAAACCATGTATATGACATATTCCAATAATGTAGATGGATTATATTTCTTGGATGCACCTGGTGGTACAGGCAAAACTTTCGTTATATCATTGATTTTAGCGACTATTCGGAACAGAAAATTCCATTGGCCCTTGCATCTTCGGGAAGTGCTGATACATTATTAGAAGGTGATCGGACCACAAAGGCTGCATTAAAATGCTATTAAATGACGGGTGATTGTAACTCCCATTTGCAATATTTCGAGAAATTCTGCAATGACAAAAGTTCTGCGATTAACGACAATTATTTTATGGAATGAGTGTACAATGGCGAATAAAATATCACTAGAAGCATTTAATCGAACAATACTTGATTTACGTGGTAATCAACAGCTTTTTGGTGGTGTTTTGATATTAGTGCCAGGGGATTTTCGTAAAACATTGCATGTCTTTCCTCGATCAACTCCAGCTGATGAAATAAATGCCTAATTAAAATCATCAGTTCTTTGGAGATATGTAAAAATTGCCATTGGAAATTAATATGCGTATTCACCTACAAAATGATCCAGCTGCCCATGAGTTTTGAAATTGTTAGAAATTGGTGATGGCAAACATTTATATGAATGCCAATAATTTTCAAATTCAAGCGAAACTGCCGGGTATAGTCACGACATATAAATCAATTGACAGTGTTATGAATCAAGATGAGGCAATGAATTATCCAATTGAATTTTTAAAATTATTGGAACCGGCTGGGGTGCCACCGCATTGCTTGAATCTGAAAGTTGGTTCTTTGATTATATTATTACGAAATATTAATCCACCAAAACTGTGTAATGGCACCAGATTGGCAGTAAAAAATTTATTGAAGCTACGATCTTAGCTGCTAAATCAAAAAGAGAAGTGTGCTTGATACCGTGTATCCCTATGATTCCAACTGATATGCCATTTGAGTTCAAACGATTACAATATCGTATGCGTTTATAATTTGCGATATCCGTCAACAAGGCCAAAAGGCAAATACTTCACGTTTGTGGTATCATGTTTTTCACATGGCTAACTTTATGTTGCCTGTTCCAGAGTCGGTAACCCCCCCCCAGTCGTTTGTTTTTTCATGCTCAAAATGGAAAAACAAAAAATATTGTTTATCCAAATGTTTTGGATTAAGTTTTAAAATAGCTAGCAATTAATAAAATATTTATAAGCACGTACCGCGCCGCTAGTATATCTTTAAAATAAAACACATTCTACATGCCTAAATTTTATAATATGCCTTTGATTTATTCAGCTCCGAATTTATTTTTGAATAGTTGTGCACATTTTTCGTGAAAATATAATCCAGGCAGACCAATTAACTATATTAACCTCTCGCAAATAATCCATATTACATGAGAGAGGGAACACGCGCAAACACGATAGTATAAAATAAAATGTTTTCATAATATATTAACAAAAATTCCATATTTTTTTTCCTAAAGCTGATAGGTGACAAAACATGAAGGTGAGATTTAATGAGCTTCGACTGTACGTTTAGCAAAATATGTTTTAAACAGTATAGACATGAGTATTGTGGTCTGATAACTATGTAAACGTATAAATATTGTATTTTGCTATTTTCATACAGATTTGTATAATGCAATACTTTTATATAGGTACAATTGTTGGCTATTACATAGAAAACCTCCATAATATAAATATGATAGTGATAAACAACATTCATAAACAATAAATGTGAACCATAAACGCATATAAAATCCTAAAGTACTAGAAAATAAATTTGTTATATCACAACAATAATATATGTACGGTGTATATTGCAGAGATATACAGAAATATTATGGGAAAGCTCTGTTGCTGCTATATATTACCGTATGTTATTGGCTGTAGTTGTGCATTTTTATAAGCTTATTTTTGCAATTGATGTAAATATTTATCCTGTTGTACAACAAACTACATATATTATTGTAGTGAAGACGCTAGAAGCGAATATTCAGTATGCGATAATGTACAATTAGAAAGAAATGTAATGCATATTAAATCATGCAAAGATAACAGAGTTAGTTGAATAGATACTCAACATATGGTTGTGTAAGAGACAGCAATCTTTTGCAATAAATGACGTTTAAAATGAATTTATAAAAATAAAACATTAATAAATATTGAAAAATATAAACAATAAGATTAATTTTTACATTAAAACTGTCGCCTGTTCACTTGTAACGTACTGAGTCGCAAGAAGATTTAATAACAAGTGTAATGTTTTATACATTGTTAAATTACAGACTTTCCAAGCTTCATAGAATCTGAAAATAAACAAAAACTTTATTTTTCATTCAAATACACACTGGCAAATAGCGATATCTCCATTCACTTTGTCTTAACACATAAAGTATAATTAATATGATTATTTATGGAAAAACCATTAATGAATTAAGTAATATAATTTTTATGATTGGAAACTTTGTTGTAAATTTTAAATTTTGTGGATATTATCAGATTTTATATCCTGTATTCAAACAGATAAAAACAAAGCATTCTTAATGGTGAAAAAATTATAATGGCGTTAAATTAACTTTTCCTTTATGAAAATAACACGAAATAAATACCATTTTTTTACTTAAGATTGTGCGTCTCAAATTTCCTTTTGTACATTGATTGAACTCACTTTAATTGAAAATATAAAAATTTAGATTTATATTTAATTCAAATTGAGTATTTAAATCAATAATTTATTTGATTATCAGTTTCTACATTTTAATTTATTTACAGAATTATTCCCGCTATATATGTCTTTGTTAATAAATCGGACCTGATATATTGCTACAGGAAATAACAGAAATATATTTTTAAAGCATTAATACAAAAATAAAATCATATATTTCATTCAATTGATGATGAACAATATAAGAAATACATTTTTTTTTTTTTTTTTAATTTCTGGTTTCAGCTACTTTTTTTTAGCTATATAGCCATTAACCAAATGGGATTATTATTTTTTATACAACAACAGTACACTATACTGCTACGTGGTCACCCATCCAATTACAGATTGTAAATGCTGTTGCTTAACTTTATAGATTGATCAAAGCCCTATCATTACGTTACGTCAGTCCGGGATCAAGATATACATTACGAAGCCACGCATTATGCTCACATTTTTCATAAAAAATTATGGTTAGATTAGTCCACTATGTATCAATCAACATGAAAACCAAGTCAATGGCATCATAACCACGCACAGTAATAAGGTTAAAACAATGTTTCACGCTCATGGGTATATATACACACAGCTGCTTAAAAAGTGTCACAAGAATTACTCAAGACATAAAAATAGCACGAAAATTCCGATTTAACAAATCAATATGGTAACTGCAACTTTTCTGAAGTTTAAAAAAATGAATTCTTAAAACTAATTTTTTCTCTATAGTGGCATCACTAAGCATATATTTACATATTATACACTCATATACACCACAAACCATATAGACAGGGAAATCAATGTTTGTATCTGTATTTTATCCATTTAAAAGTATTCAAAAAGGATTATTTATGTGTGGTTTGAAAGTTTTTATCAGGTATGGTTGAGTTTTGCATTTTAACATCGGATACTATATTCAAGAGATACAAACTGTAAATTCATGATGCCATCTTTGAAACAATTATACACGTTAGTCTCATTGAGAAACAATATCGCTAAAATTGGAGAAATTATTTCAAAACTGAAAGTGTAAGCATATTATTATTTTATACATTACAATTGGGATCTATTTAAAAAGGATAAAGTTATCCCATTCTTTAACATGAAAGCAAAAAAATTCAAACATTATAAAAGCCAAATTTAATGTTTCTATTATCTATACAAAAAGAACAAATTCTTAAACTAATCAAATAAAGTTGGACACTTCAAAAATTATACAGTGTAAAAGAAAACCAAACTAAAACGTAGTTATTAATTTTTAAGTTTTTGTTTACAATGAAAAAATTACACTAATTAATTATAATTACATGATTTTTAAGAAATAAATTGTAAATTAGGTGAATATGAATCGCATTATTCTAATTGTAAACTTAAAAAATTAAAAATTAATAAATTAAAATCAATTGGTGGACTTTTATTCATTATAAAATCAAATCTTCGTAATAGCCTATATCTTGCTACTTCATTATTTTCTATTTTTTAGTTAAATTTCGTACCAACTTTTGCTATTTCAGTTATTTTAATATACATTTTAAATTTTTAATAGATATCATCGCACACATTAGTCCAACATATGACTTACCGTACAAAATTGAGTATTAAGATACACAGCTGCCGTGATATCACGTTGCCAGAAGCTTTTCAGGTGTGTTCTCAATAAATCAACTTAATTAAAGCTATAAAAAAATCTGTCTAACATGAATCACTAGACACTATCAATAATTGATGTATTGCACAGCACTCTATAAAAACATCTAAGAAACAAAAGCACCCAATTTATTTATATTATTATTATAGTTTTTATTTCAGAATTCCTCTGCCAGCGTGAAATAACGACAGTGCATCATAATGTCCCAATTTTTTTAATTAAAATTGGAGAAACTTCTTTAACTTTGCAGCACTTAATAAGCACCTAATAAGCACTTATTTTTGAGCATATTGTAATTAGATTTTAAATACTTTTTTCTGTTATACCACTACTCTAGAATGGCACTTTTTTTTAGTAGTGATTGATATTAGTTAATCAGTAAAGTAATTTTTATTTTGATTAAATTGATTTACTGAATGCACCTAAAAAAACACCTAATTGTGGTACATAAATTATATTGTAAGAAAGTTATTTTTTCACTTTTCTCTGCTAGTGAAAAGACAGTGATTTCATGGCTGTAGTGGATCATAAAGACTTAATTTTCTTAATTAAGATTTTGAAAAATTGTAATAACAAAATTTGAAAAATTTCATACTCCAAGATAAACATGCAAAAAAAGCTGAATAAATATTTTTTAAAATGGCTGTACTATATGTGTTTATTCGAGAGGAATAATTTGCTAATCCCTCAGGAAAATATCATGTTTTACATCCATATATATGTTTAAAGCATATACACACACAAACTTTTATAGGGATTTATATTTATTATTCGATTATTATAAAAGGGATCGTGAGAAAAAAACTTAATGGCGAATATAAATGATAAGAGCTGGGGCTGGCTATATTGGTATATGGATTATAATTGTATTATTATGATACTGAATATGGACTGTATATACCTATTGATATTTATTTTCATATTTGTAAGAATTGTACGAATTATAACATATGGAGGGTGCATATTAACTGACCATAATGTTATCAAATGATACCGATAGATTAATGCTTTTATTGTGTACAGCAGAATATAGTTTGAGCTTATTTGAATTTTCTGATTTTCCAATTAAAATAAATAATTCTGTTTTACATTTATTCATAGATTTAACATTTTATGCTTAGATAAAATGTATATATACCACAAAAATCTTTTGTTTTACTATTCTTTTGAACTCGTTAGTTTTAGACTTTAAAACCTCTAAGCATGAGAAATAAACGTATCTATAAACTAACGGCTTGTGTACAATTATTCACTGCATATTTGGTGTGCATGATTTAGTTAATCTTTATAAGTGATGATGGCCAGTTTTGTATCTCTATAAGCTAAAAACATACGTGCATTTTGTCACTGCAAATTAGCTGTATCATTTATTTAACCTCTGTTAGTGATAATGGACATTTAAAAAAGAATCTTTTGACGGTCAAATAAATTTCAAGTACGGAATACTCAAAATTGCAAAAAAGCAATTACCAAGACACTTTTATGAGCTTGATCTGTATGTAAAAGGTAATGTAACGGATTCTTTGAAATAACTTTCGGCCAATTTCAGACATCCGAATAATCAATGAGGCATTTTAAGACTTATTAAAGGTCTGGTACCAAGCTATCATCTATCTAAGACCATAGAAAAGTTGACAAATATTATATGAACAAGAAAATTTAATTTCGAAGGTTATGGGAAGAAGTATGGTTAGTGTGACCGATTTCAGTGTTTAATTCAATTTATGGTTCAAATATTAAAAAGATTAATATATGTAATATTTCAACCAAAGTTCTTTTACAACAAAAATAATTTTTCAGTTAATTTCTTTGTGATTTTAACTTCAAATTTATTTAATTATAATTAGTTAGTGAGCTTCCTATGGTTAAAAAAATAGTAATGGTAGTAATGGACACAAAATATCTTCCTTATGTTTGCTCTTGTTTAAATAAATAGCTATAGTTACCAACTTGACAGATTGAGATGGATTTAGAATATTAGTAAAAACATGTATTCTTTACATCTTTACTACATAATTTAACGAAATTTTCTGAAGCACAAAGTCATTTGTATGTATCACGATTAATCATTTAAGTTTTTGATGTAGACAATTAAAACAATATTAAAGAAAAAAAAATAAATAACAGGAATCGTAATGAAGTTGAAGTCAGCATAGTATCATTGAAAATTAAATTATTTAATTTTAATTATTAGATTTTAATTTCAACAAATTTTGATTTCTTTAAGCTCTTTGATTCGGTCAAGCTTTTGAGTATTATAAAAGGTTCAAACATTATCTAAAACTCTATACATTTTTATATGGATGTAGTTTACTAGAATTTCTTTTAAACATAATTTTCCTAGTGTAAGCAGGTTCATACTTTACCTGTTCTATTAAAATATGATTATATATCATTTTCATATAACTTCTGGAATAAAAATAAATTGAAGTAAGAAGAAGCAAAAAAAAAAATAATAAAATACCATTTTTATTACATTTAAAATCAATTAAGTTGATAACAAACGAACAATTCTATCACAAACCAGTTATTATCAAGTTCTCTTCTTGAAAAGCAATTATCAAATATAATTTGAAAGGTTTCCAATGTATGAATATTGGACTATTTAAATAGATATTGGATTTTCTTCATACATACACGAGTCCATATACTCACAATATCTGTTTTAATGAATACAATAGTTAAAGATGGCGTTTCCTAATATTTGCTTTAGTGGCCATATATATAACCTCATATATTATCTATTTCATTCTAATTAAATACAATAGTAAAGGATGGGTATAATAACACTAGTGTATATGTTGAAGATATAAGCAAATATGTATGTTGAAGTTATATTAGGATATGAAAATGGGAACGTATTTTTCTTTAATAAAATATTTAGTCTAGTCACATGTTAGACATAATTTAGTACATATTTCATTCACGTGAGTAAAGTATTTAGTTATTGCAACAAAAAATATTTATACTTAAATGACGGCTTGAAACAGACCTTACTTACGGAATCTATATGACATTTATTGATTAAGATAGCGTATGACTCCGAAAATATATACTAGTTGTACAGTAATGTTTCTGATTGTAAATGTAAGAAGTTGGGAATTGTTAAAACTCATTTATACTATTGAAAGACCATTCCGCATCAATAACGGATGGTTTTTTGGCTCTTACTGGAGTCATGTAACTGTGCAATAATCTTTAAGTCAACTATTTCTTGCATTATTAAAGTATTTTGCTGTCTTGAAATTTCAAAAACTAAAGGTTTGCGAACATGAATTAAGATACTTTTAGCGATGGCTTTGTACAAATTGTTTAATTGTATAAAACATCATTTTGTTTTCATATAATTGAAAATTGATGGGAATAAGCTATATAATAGAAGCTTTTTTGATTATATCAAAATTTTTCCAATACTTTGTACTCAACTAATGGAGGCTATAATACCACAAGTGCCAAAATAAGCTCCGTAATTTTATTGTTTTTACCCATTTTTTTCTAAAAAATTATCATTAATCATGTTTATATATCCTTCAGATAGTGTTGTTCTCTTTAATAATCCAATTTATGATCTAAAAATTTATTTTATCAGTTTTTTAAAGTTTTCTAAATCACTCAATTCTGGTTTTCCAGATGTATATAATTTGACGTTTATGTATTAACTACCATTTTTCACACTAGTATTGTAAAAAAGCTCTTACAAATTCGAGAAAAGTTTTGAGATATGAATGATATTAAGAACAAATAATACGTATAAAACAAATATACGAACAAATACTAGCATTAATATCAGAGCTGAATAAGTAAATATTTAATGTTGTTTTTGCAATTAGGCCACTTCCTTTTTTCATATTTACAGGTCCAAATGATTATATGGTCAATGCCAGGCCAAGGGCTTATTTCCAAAAGTACCACTAGTTACCGCTGTTATTTACATGTAAAATGTTATGTAAAAGAAAATGCTAACATGTGATTAAACATTTCTTGATTATTTGAACACTGCAGCATGTTGAAACAGCCGTGTTATAGTAGTGGTTGTATGTAAGTATCTTCTATCTTCTAAATTTTGACGCAGAAGTTTAATTCAAAAAAATAGGTACTACATGCAAGATAAAATTAGTTAATAAAATACAAATTAAGGTGAAAAAAAATATATACAAATACCACTGGTACTGAAGTTTAATAGATAGGTATACCAGCAGTTCATTTAACAGCAGTTTATTTAGTTAAAATTTATTTTTGTTGTTGTTTTGAACAAGTATATTTTTTTGAAATCATTTAATTGAATGATTTATAAATAAAAGTATGTTTACAAATCAAAAGTTTCACAATTGAAAATTAGTTTTGTGTCAAATTTACAAACAGCTGGTAAAATACTACCTAAAAACAAGATATGTATTCCCCCAAAAAACAAAATATTGATATTTGCTAAAATTATAAATTAGAACTTCTACATGCACCATTTCTTATTAGTCAGGAACTCGATAAAAGATAAAAAGCGCGCAAACCTCTCAAATTACTACACTATAATTTAATGATAGGTAAACTAGATGGATGTATGCTAATTTTATAATATTTAAATTGAATTATGAAATAGAAAAAGTGAAAAGGGAAAGAATATGTGTTCTGTGTAATGAATACATTGAGAATAGACATATTTTAGTAGAATTGAATTTAAGTTGGGAATTGATAATTCAATCCTAATATTAATCTGTGGAATTGCCGAGAATATCAAAACTATCCTCAAATAAACGAAAGGATAAAATTTGAAAAAGTCCGGTTCATATCTCAAAACATTATGATTTTGCATTTTTCTTTGTATTTGTATTTTCTTCGTTTTATATTTATTTTGCGTCAGAGAATAAAGTTTAACTTTATATGTAAAAGAAAAATTTTATGATTGTATTTCGAATGTATTTTGCTTATTAAAATTATTGTATCGAATTGTATTTGATTGGCCTCACAAATATGTAACTGTACCGTAGGCACAGCATTCTAGTTCAAAAGTAACCTCTACTTTTTCACTTTATTAACAATATATTGTTAATTATGCGTTTGATTTTTATGAAATTTTGAAATGGTATTAATAATAAATTGTTTTGCATAAATCACTTTAATCATATAAAAATCTATTATTATGAAGCAAAAGTTGGAATAGAATATTTCATTTAATTATGTGATTTAAATGTAAACTAGTAAAAAAAAGCTTTTTAAAAAACAAGCTTTATTTATTGAATTTTTAAAAAATAAAAAAATAGCCAACTTAATCTCATTATCGCATTACACAATTTATATGATATACAAGTTTCTCGCGAAACTTATGTAGGTATTCATATTTACTTAGTTTGAATATTTAAATACTTCAATCATGTCAAGTTATTTAATTTACTTGTTTAACTACACAAGTAAATCTCGCAACAAGCTATATTGTGTGTTTTAAAGGCGTTTTATTGTGCATTTTATTGACGTTGTAAGTTGGCGGTAAAAGTTTTAAGACTCAGATTCAAAATTGAGTTACAAGCTTTAAAAGTTCGTCATATTGGATTAAGATTGACGTAATTTTATTTTTCGAGTTATTCTTAACAATCTCTTTCATTTGATACACATATTGTAGAAATGCATTTAAAATAACTAGTCTGTCTAACAGTTAACCATGCATTGTCATCCAAACTAAGCGTGAATACAAACTTTTATCTCAATCGGATGAAGATATAATAAACATCCATTAAAAGTTAAATCAAAGTTTTAAAAGTTTTTTTTTAATGTTAAACAGCCTCTTGACGCTCAATATACGCTCAATATCTTTATCGCATTGGAAGATTGTGCAATATATTGAGTCAATCAAAAAGAGGTTAGTTTTTATGATGCATTCTTTAAACATTATTTCGCATGATAATATTGCACAATACAGGTTTATTTTATTGATAGTAAAGACCGGAAAAACATGATGATTGAGATAATTGAATTCAGAATTTATTTAATGTTTATAGTGAATGTGAATGTTTTTAACATCAAATTCATATCAAATAAAATATATTTATGCTATATAAAATATTAAAATGTTAACAAATAATTCTAATTAAAAGTATCCGATGTGTTTTGCAAGACGAGTAGACTTGTAAACATTACAAATTTACCAGAAATCCAGTCCGAGTCCTACCAGTTGCTAGTAGAGCGTGTTATAGGCTGCCCCAGAGATCCTTGGTTGACAACTTTGGATCTGATGTTATGTAGAATGTCTTCAGCACACCCAATTTTTGTTTGCATGTACAATGTGACTTATGAAATAACATGTTTTATAATTGAATATTATAACGATAACGATACGCGACAACCATTGTTTCATTTTGTAAATAGACTTGGAGAAATTGTGTCTCGGATTTTAGTATGGGTTTTTTGAATTTCAAATAAATTTATTCTCAATTGTTCATCGAATAATCATTTTCATTCTTGCAACCAGCCTCTTTATCTATTTTGTTGCAATAACGAATGAAATGGAAACACAACTAGCCTTCTAATGCCTTCTAATTATTGCACATGTTGACTACAGTACCGTCAGTTGGAACTAATTAGTGTGCTATAATATTGTCTCATATAGGTAAGACTACTAATAGTATTTTACAATATATTGGTGTAATATATTGATGTTCATATTGAGTGTCAAAGAAACTGAGTTGATTCAAATCATCATTCAGGGACTATTTTCGGATTAAATTATGCCTTATAACTTATTTTTGGTGATACCTAAAATTAAACTTCATTCTATGCATTATACATCAATAATTATAGCATATTATGCCATACATCAATTAATATGTTAATGAATGCATTTTGTCTAAGTATTGTACCATAGTTTTCTAAGTATACTTATTCCTAAAATATAGAAATATATATATATATCATACAAATTTTACTGTTGAAAATAGTATATTAGAATTTGTGAGCTTTTGTCACTTAAAAATTTACAGACTAATGTTATATTTTTAGAAATCATTACATAAGCATTACTTTTCACGATAGGCAGGTATAATAAGTTAATTTCAATCCAACCCGCATTTGTTTTTCTTTAAGTTAAAAGTATATCAAGGACAGGAAATTGATTAAAATTGATAAAATAATTTAAAAATATAAACAAAAAAACTTTGATTTCATAAATTGTGTTTTATCACAGGAAAATATTCATTGGTATAACGTTTATTTTGCGTTAAACTAGTCTATATAGTTAACGAATTAAACATAAACAGACCATTATATTAAGGTATATTTTTATTTCCTGTTGAAATAAAAATATAAAGTGACCAATAGATTTAGAAGTCGTGGTGCGTATGACTTTTAATAGGCTTGAACCAATAATTTTCTAATAGATTGTTTTCGTTGATAAGATCACAATCTCATTAAGTATCGAATTCCCAAGCGCATTTTCGTAATTAACGCTAAAATTTAAACTGTATGTTAACAAAATAAAAATTGATATTTTATTAAATTAATCCTAAATAAATAGGCTTTAACGTTAGGTAACTGGCTTTCTAGTTTTAACAATAATCAAATTTTTATAAGTATAAATACAAAATTTCTAGATGATGAGTCAATTGTTACAAAACTAGAAGTGGTAATATGATAATATATTTTTAGGTAAATTAAATTATTTCAGCAAGTGTAAATAGCATGCAAAAAGCCAAGGGATACTATTCCCTTTTAACTGTTTAGTACTAATCTCTTGCAAATGCATTTATGACGAAGCTTGTAAACATGTAGTAGATGGAAAAGAAAAAATAAAATTTGTTTCAAAAGAGGTAGGAATTAGCCATATAACTCTTACGAAATATGTTAAACAATAAAAATAGGCGGTTTCTTTACATATAGGATGTAATCTACAGGTACAATAAAGATTATACAATAGAATAAGAAAAGGACCTTGTTGAATATTTCACTTCTGTGTGCAAATTATATATTGACCAAACAGTGAGTTAAGAAGATAGATTATAGATTTAAGAATATAGGGGTATTATAATATAATAAAAAAAAAAAACCGACATTTTGAAGATTGCGATTTTTAATCGAAAATTTCATATATAGAGTCATATGCAAATTTTAAGCTAGTTGCTTTTCATTCCAGAAAATCATCACATGAAAAAACTACATATTTAATGTTTATTAACAGTATTCGATTAATTCTTATATGGATTATCGCTAAAGCGCAATTTTATAGTTCTTAATACTATGTAATAGTGGGTAACAATTGACTCATTGTAATTACACAATGAGTCAATCCTGGCGTGGATAAGAAATTTACCTAAGAAACCCATACATAATTTCCATATTTTTAGTATAGCCGATTAATAAATAAATAGTTCAAGTATCCAAAACACTGTAATTCTGTGATAACTTAATAAAACATTACGTTGGCTAACACAGAGTACTGTCACCCCTCTCACCTAATTTTATAACCCTTTTTGGTTTTCAGGGTGAAAACTATAAATTTTTTAACCGAAAAATTAAAATTAATATTTAATAATAAAAAAATACTGTTATTATGCATATTAAAGTATTTTCAACCAATGATTAGATGGTTTTTAAGTAGCTTTTAAATAAGTGTGTATGTAAATACGAGTTTGGATTAAAGTATTATTAAATTATATGCGTACATATGATTATATCTATATATTAAATTAAGGAAGGTATATTATAAATGTAATTTTTAATTAAAAATTAGTGTATCCGGTTATACGTACGCAATGCCATAGATCTATAATATTATTATTATACAAATATTATTTAGAGACATTCTAGTTTTATACCCTTACAATTAACATAATATGAAAAACACTTTGTCTACCAGTGTTACGTGCTACATTTCTACAAATATTTCTACACAAAATCATGTACCTATCTGTAATAGAAATCAGTTTTTGCAAATCTAGACTTCTAGGAAAACTACGTTTATTTTTAGTAACAATAAATTAATTCTATATCAACAAATTTATTTTGTTAAATGATCTGTTTCTTTAAGTCGTATTAAATTCTATAATTTTAAGGTTGTACATAGCATTAATCGATTAACAAAGCTACAATGCGATACAGACAGATTAAGTCAAAACGATTCACTTTTGGCAGAGTTGCTCGTAAAGTAAATTTTGATTTTTATCTACAGACACTACCGATTAGAACTCAAAAATTGAATAATAATGAACATTGTCATAAGTCAATTGGAATGATGTCAAACGTATGCCTCGTATTTTATCAAAGACTAGTAACCCGTCCTCGCTTCGCCTCTTTATATATCATAGTTCTATGTTTTAATTCAACAATCATAATAGATTTCTTCAATGAAAAAATTTGGGATACACAATATTTTTATCCCATTTTGGGTTAGCATTATGGTGTATTGGTTTTCAGCATATCCTGTTAGAAATACAAAGATATAACCGTCCGTATGACAATAATAATATCAAATAAAACGAAAATTGTAGATTCTTAAATTAAAATGTACATTTTCAAGAAGGATCATAGTCATGCGAGGAATTTGCGCAGTTTGGTCCAGGATATTCGTTTCGATTATATTATATTTTAATTACGTGACCTGTAGCAAGCTACATTACTAAAACAAAAGAAATTTCAAAATATAAAACGTATATCCATCTAAAAAACAAAAAAAGAAATTAAATTCTTCCAAGTTTTACGTACGAAAAACGTTCTCTTCTTTTCCTGTTCAAGAAAATGAAAAATCATGAAATTAAGAAAAATGTTAGTCTTGATTTAAAAGACAAATAAATTGTGTAATTTTTCAAGGTTCTAATTAGCTTAGTGTTTCCGGAGATATGGAACAACAGTGCCTGAAAAACTTTTCCCCCTTCAAATTCTTGAAAAATTTCGTCGTATTCACCCGTTCAAGTTAAGTATAAGAAGTTGATTTTGCTTTTACTTTTTCCGCCCAACGTTAATTATTAAAAAAAAGTTACCACATTATAATATATGTTAGGTAATATAGATATATGTTGATTAAAAAAAGATCGTAATCAAAAGAATTGTTTTATATTGATTTTCAAAAAACTGTTTTTGAAAGTTATTGTCATAGCAACTTCCAAATTTTAACAATTAATATCGCTCTTCTATTTAACTATTTTTATGACGGTTGGCTAAGCGACTTTCATTTTATATCTGCCTGTTAAAAAATATTGTTCAAAATATTTAACTGTTCAAAATATTTAACAACAAAATGAAATATATTTTAAGTTATCTTAAAATTGGATTTAAGCCAATTGGCTTTAACATATCTCACAATCAAGCAGATGAGCAGCCAAAATCATAAACTTGTATAATGTTATCTGAAAATTATATTAACTTTTCTAAATCATTGTTAATCAAATGTTTGGAAATATCAAATATTATCTGATATACAATTGAAAATGCAAAGGAATAAAAAACGTTTAACTGGAAATGGAAAAAGTTCCCTATGAATAATAGCTTGTAATGCGTAGTTTAAAACAATATTCTTATATTAAATACATTTTGCTACTCATTACAAAAACTTTAGAATTTGATTCTATATACGAAATTATACACAGTTCAGAAAAAATGAAAGACAACATCTTTTTCCATATCAGACCAACAAACAAGGGAATATATTTTTGAACTTTTATCGAAAATTTCTTATTCCAAAGTATGACATGTATTATTTTTTGTTCAGTGCTTATCTGCTGCATCCGAGCTATAAGTTCAGAAAGTCGCGAAAATCGGAAGCATTTTTTGTCAGAAATTTTATTCAGATAAGAGCTACTTGATTTTCAGATAAGAGCTTTTGGCTCAGGTTAATTTTTTCTTCTGACGAATTAAATCGGAGAAACCGTCTACATACATCATTTTAATAACTTACCAGGAAATCTACTGTATAGTATTGACTTTATTGAATTTACAGATCAAAAACTAGTTTTGGGGTCTGAAAATTGATCACCCCTTACACAGCCCATACTCATTGAACAATTGTAATACCTTTAATAAGAAAAGAAGGGATTGGGCGTTCAAAGGATTAAGTTGTTTGGAAATGACCTATGTTTGTTAATTTTTTTATCGTGTGAGATGGTCGGTGTCATTGAAAAGAAGTCATTTTTTGCGTTCGCTCACATTACTGTTAGGTTAAAGCATTTGTAACCTTACCTCTGGCAGTGACATTTAGTAGCAGCAACAATATAACTTTTGGAAACATTTGGAAGGTCGACAATATTTTTGAAAGTGCTTTGAACGTAATCGGATCTTAACTGTTTTATAGTATCATCAGTACGATCTTTTATACTTCTTTACTTTGCCATTGTTGTAGCTTACAAATTTCAGGTCTAAATGATGATTTCTTTTGATTTTTATGCCAATCGTATGTTTACTAATTCATTTGAAATTTTAGTCTTAAATAAATGGAATCCAAAACTATCTTGACACGTTTCCCAGCCATATTTTAGTTAAAATGCCACGTTAGGAGCTAATATTTAATTTAATTTGTACTTTTTTCTATTAAATTGGTTTATTGATTTCAGAATTATTTATTAAAAAAAATTATTTGAATCAATAGGATCCAAAATATTATGTAAACTGTTCCAGAATGTCTTTAGAAGTATGCTTTAATACATTTCATTTAACGCTAAAATTATTACGATTGCATCACAGACCACACTAATAATAGGAATAACAATCTTCAGCAACGAACTGAACCCATTTAATGCCTGTAAGTGTCGTACATAAATCCAGTGCCAAACGATGCGACAAAAGTTTGATTCAAATTTTGGCCTCCAATAAAACAAATACATTTGATACAAATACTGGTTCAATTTTCGAAAGAAATATTACTATTTTAAAAATTAGATTTTGAATGCTATTATTGTTAAGTTACAAATTGAGATATTTTAATATTGAAAATATTTAATTATATATTATTAATAATTTAAACAAAGTAAAATGGGAGATGAAAATGAAAATGCAGTAGCCATTTTAGCTACAATAGCAATTATTATATTGCCTTGTTAAATAAAAAACACCAAAATATCTTATTTATTTCCTTTGAAAATTTTTAATTAAATATTTAAAAATATAGTTTATAAAAATGTATAAATTATTATTAAATATAAATATGAATTTATTTTAAACAAAATGTATAAAGGTTATAAATACAGAAATATAGCAAAACAAACAGTGAAACGCTCTGAAAAGCCTGTAGAAGTGTACGAAACGTTTGAATTCAAAAAATTCACTTTGAATCGCTACAAAACACCGACAACTGCCCAAACGGCGTTCAACATGAATGTTGGGCGCATATATATAGTTCGTGCATCAGACAAACCATGCGTCCAACCGCCAAGTGTCCAACATTGGAAGGTGATGGACTCTTCGTGTGGCAGCGGCTTTTGATATCATAACAATTGCTATATCTTTGTGACATAGGTTTTTATATTTACTATATATATTACTCTTTCAAGTTTTATTAAATTCCCTTTATATCGTATTTATTAAAATTCAAGGCATTTTATTAACGAACTCTCAAAGGACCATTGAAGTTAGCATTGTGGTAATATGTAATTTAAGTTTTGTTTATATAAAATTTAAAATAGAAGTTCACTTTTCATTTAATTTTATGCAGAATATTACGCTACATACACACATTTATGAATATTGCTTTACTCATCACAACATTGTCTGATGCATGCAGTATGGTATAATACGAGGCAAGAGTGAAATTTGCCTCAAAATATAGTTAAAGTGGTTTTATCATATAGTAACCACTATATGGGTAGCATAATGTTGTACGTAAGAGTAGTAGCAAGCTGTAGCAGATGTTATTATTTTACTCGAATCACATTTTATGAATCTAAAAAGTTATCGTCTAGACTCCCTTGAATCGTTTTAAATATTGTATCTAGATAAGATTATCATCATATCAATAAATGGAAATTATGAATTTACTGTAATAAAGAAACTTTAAGACTATTCAGTAGAAAATAACACAGGCCACCAAGTTTAAACCATAAGGAATATATTTACCAAAAACTTAAGGATATTTAGATAGAGATCATATTAAAATCAAAGAGTGCGAAGTCTAACTTTTTAGAAATAATTTTTAGAAATAAACAATAAACATTTTCGCAAAAATATCGATTACGACGATACATATACAATATGTCAGAGTAGGATTAACTTTAAAGTGTAACTCAAAAATAAAAGAGATAGCGGAATGAAATTTTGGTGGTGCATTCTAATCATGAAAGTGAGTTAAGGTTCGTGAATCAGCTAAATTGGTCCATTGGGTCAAATGGATTGGTTCATTGGGTCAAGTTTTGAACTTTAAAAGATAGAAGAAAAGTTTAAATATAAAAAAATATTTATTTCTTTGAAACAAACAACTTTTGCCTGAAACAATTTTTCAAAAAATGTTTGGAGTCGCCACTATTTGAGCTGAAATTTAGCAAATAAACACATACAGATTATTACTATACATACTATAATATTATGTATTATATATAACTGTATAGACTGGATATTTATAGTATTTTATGAATTCTAATTAAAAACAGTCCAAAGAATGATATTTATTCGTATGTTGAGTATCTAAACAATTAAATCTCTTATTCTATATTTACAAAAACAATTTATTTTTGCTTTTGGGTTATGTTTATAAGCACGAAAATTGTTTTTTTTTTTTTGGTGATATACAGTCACCAACAATTTAATATGTATCCCTTCTTCTTCTTAAGGCTGATATTGATGGTACTTAATTTATACATCCTAACCAATAAAAATATGAGAGTGGAAAAACAAAACTTTTTTATGATGGATTTTTTTAGAAAATATTTGTACTTTGGATATTTTTAGCTCAAATATAGCTAATAAATAGATAAATGTAACTCTTAAATAAAAAAATTATTTATTTAAAATTCAAAACTTAACCATTTTTATGGTGTATAATTTTAAAATAATTTTAAAATACACTATAAAAATCTTACATTTTACCAATTTTTTTTTTTTTTTTTTTTTATGAACGTTTTACTATAACAAAATTAGAATTGATAAAGACCTTAGAACACCATGAAATCGGTGTCTTTTTAATTTTTTTACTATATCTTATTGCAACCTATTTATTATTATAATTATAAGTATTAATAATTGCATTTGGATATTTAAAGGGATAATGTCAATGATAAAAATAAGTCAAACATGTATACTCAATCATGTGTTGAGTATAAAAACAATTAACTATGTAAGTTATTTACCTGCTTGTTTTATTTTATTATTTAACACTTTGTTTATTCAAGTTTTTTGAACATATGCATGATTTTAAATAGTAAATAAAAAAATTATATGTTTCATTTTCTTGAAATAAAGCGGTTTCAATTAAAGGATTAAATAAATTTAAAGCAATACCAATTGAACGATAATAGGAAATTTCAATAAAATTTTTTTTCATTTAAAAATCTTAATTAGAATAAAACACTACCCCAATAATATCAGTTGTTGAAACATTTTATGTATAAATTTTAACATATTACTCTGGGATCAGTAATCATGAAATTAAAAACAGAAAAAAGATACCACACAATCGCTTTTGTATCATAATATAATATATATTATTAATATTATTGTCACAAAATAAAATACCATAGTGAATAGTGTATAAGAACGCGAATAATATCAAGTCAGCTAATAACAGGCTAGGTTATAGCTGTGTATATGTATATCGTAAAACCGGATTGGCTCCCATTATATACGTGTTTTTGTTTTGTATTTCATTTAATATTTTCTAGCACAGTTGTATATTCATTCGGCTTAGACATTTTTATGTAAAATGTTTCTGACGAAAATATGTTATGTGAGCTGGTGAAGAATAAATGAAAATGGAATAAATTCAAAACGAAATTATCATATGAAAAACAAATTATCCTCGAAAATATTACATTTAGAATAAATTTTAATATAATGTCTTATCCAATATTGATAAAAACTAAAAGTGGTATAGTTTCAATAGGCAATTAATTGCTACCATGAAAATAATTTATAAAACTTTGTTTATTTAATAATATGTAGGTATATAATATATTATTATATTATTTCATAAATTTTAGCAGATTTTTCAAAGACGCCATACATTTTATTCCATACAATTTAATGGTATGATAGCACAAACAATGCTTTACACGATTTTGTTAAATAAAAGTCCTTAATGTTTAATAACATAATGACTAGAAACTATGATTATTAGAAAATTACGATTTTGGTTCAGTATGAATACTGCGTTTTAAATACTTCTTAATAAAAGTATAGAACGTGATGACACTTTTCGAAAAACTTTATAAATATGTCACAAATTTGTAAAAATAAATAAGTCCTTCCCATCACTCTCGCCATATATTCTATCACAAAGCATTTTATCAATATCAAATATGGGTACCTATGTGGCAAGTCGCAATTTGTATTTTTTTTAAAATTGAAAATAAATTTTGTTGACAATAGTCATATGTGGTCTTTGCTTCAAATTCTGAATTGAACACAAGTTAACATAATAACGAATTGTTTGTAACACTCAGTATTTTGTATTTGTTTGTCAGTATACAGATTGTCCCACCAAATACTGAATTTAAAATTACTTTCCGTGAAATATAAAAGAAAAAATTTTGTTTAATATGTTTTTCTTCTACTAGATTCCTCGTTATTCATGGAAACTGCTAGAAGATCTAAGAATTAGAAGATAAGATCTTCAATTTTTCACTAACATACGTTTAAAGTTTTTGTAAATTTATTTCTTCCCTAACTAGTTGCCAGTTATTTCGTTTAAACGATTTATTTCTAAACTTTTGTATTTTTGAATGGAACGATTGATTTGATCAATTTGAAAATTTTTATTAAATAAGATTTGACCAAGTTTAAAAGAAGTAAAACCCCTAGTACGTCAATGTGTTCTAAAGACACGATACCAGAAAATTTTCTTGTAAAATTTATGTAAACTGTTCAGAGAGAGCTGTGTCATATTCTAATGTGTATTGTTTTTTACAACTCTTTATTCTTACTTTGAAGAGTACATTGCCGTTTTTGAGATTTACACGTATTCCTTAAGTCAATACACATTAACGACCTAAGCTAACTAATAAGATTCTAATTAGTTAAAACGATATAATAAAATCTTGAACCTCCAATCTAGACTTAATATTATCGTAACTAATTGGAATCTTAATTAGTTTATACTTACTACGATCTAAAACTGAAAACGTTTTTTTTTTCGTGTCACGATTAATAAGTTTTTAATTGAATATGTTCTTTTCAATAATGTTAACCCTGTGTGATATTCTGTATCTATATATATAAAGATATATATTCAAGTTAAATAAGAAACGCAAACGATATTTATATATGTATATAATATATACACGTATATAAGATAGGTAATAAGATACCGTCACCTGCTAAAGGTAATATTAATAAACTCAAATTTCTGATTGTGCAATTTCTACATTAGTTATAGAATATTATTAGCTTTTATTTACCCCGACGACTTGTGTTCTTTTTAATATGTTTCATGTATATATTTTACGTTTATTTTATTGTTTACTTTTTGTTGTTATAAAAAAAAAAATGAAACGATACTCATTTAAATAATAACATAATATTTTAAAAATACCCATTGCTATGCTATGAGCACTGCATTGCTCAACAGTCATGTATCCATATCTACATATAATAATGGTGTTGTTTATTGGTAAGAGTGCAATTTTGTAAAATAAACTGGATTGCACTTTAGGCGGTATTGAAAAATATGACCAACAAAATGGGGCTTCTTATATATCGTAAACTTGATAATCATCCATCTGTATTTATGAGGAGTTCCTCTATGTTTGTGCTTATTTAAATGAAGATATACAGAATTTACTTTGTAAG
Organism: Chrysopa pallens; assembly: GCA_020423425.1. Lineage (NCBI taxonomy): Eukaryota > Metazoa > Arthropoda > Insecta > Neuroptera > Chrysopidae > Chrysopa > Chrysopa pallens. The sequence continues at coordinate 21,581,878 of CM035591.1, read as the reverse complement.
TGTTACATGATTTTGAAATGAAGAATGTTGAAGAATTCAACTATTTGACATATTGCTTATATTTTAGGCAACTAATATTCATCCATTATTTAACCGTTAAGTAAAACGTAATTGCAAGTTTTGCACTTATATTTTTGCGAAAATCTACTATTTTGCTTACTTCAATTGCTTTTGTTTACTCCAATCTTGCAGTGCCATACAGGTGAAAGCTTGCTGTAACGTGATGGACGTTGCAAAAGATTTACCGGTTTATGCATTTTTGATAATGGTATCAAATTTGAAGTCTCGAAGTCCATTTTTTTATTCCATTGCGTAACTCGTAGGTTATTAAATTATTTACCAACAACCATTTCTTTTTACCCAGTTTAACAGAAATATTACTATTGAATAAAGTTATATAACATAAAATTTACCTTAAGTTATTATTAATATTAAGAAGGTTAAAAGCAAATAAAAGATGAGTATTTAAATATTATTTAAATCTAAATAAAAAATTTGAATGTTTGCCATTCTTCCTAAGAGACCAACAATTATGATTATCAATAAGTTTAACTTAGTTTATCAATAAGTTTGCCGTTTCTTTTTTGAAATGGGGAAGAACTTTTTTGTGAGTGCGTACAAGATAATCCTTCTTTGATAATCGAACATAACGGCATTGAGTATGTATTTAAATATTTATTTTACTTTTCTAAGCTTGACGTTAAATAAATAATAGTTTTATGGTTTCCGTAATTATAACTTAGGTAAGAAATATTCACTGCGTTTGGATATTTTGTATTGTGCAGTTGCCTATATTATCACAGTAGAAGCTAGTTTTCTTTAGGTAACCTACCAGATGGTTTTATATTGAAACTTAACCTTTTGTTGACGTTTCAGTATAAGAACAGAATGCAACTCATTTCAAGTGTAGGATATTAGTATTAAAATAATTAATTAATATGCAAGCTGTAAACAATTTGAGCTACAGCATTTATTATGATATTGTTTATTTTTCATAATATAATTTTAAATAAAATGTGGATTACATAATTATGAAGAGGATTTCAAACTTATAAAATATAAAAGTTAGAATTCGCAGGTTAGAAATAGAAACATTCTATGATACACATAAGTTGAATTTTATTCAATATTGTTGCCTACATTAATGAAAATATTATAACCTAAAGTATCAGACAAGTAATTACGCACTATTTGAATTAACTACTTAAGCTAAAGATTTGATATACACTTCTTTGGCTAAAACTCCGCGGTATTAAATATTTTTGCTTTAAGAGTAAATAAAATTGTTTTTGAAGCTCTCACAAAACCACAAAAACTACAATAAACTTATATAGGTTTAAGTATATCATTTTATGATGTAAAAACGGTATCATTTTTATTTTATTTATTTTTTTTTAATTCAATAAAGTTTTGAAAATGGCTTTTTCTTTGTATGTGAAGCTCTTTTATCTACAGCTCAAAATTTTTAATTTCCTTATCGTTTTTACGAACTGATAGAAATTGATTTTTTTCTGTTCGTGATGTAGTAAGCTAAGACAGGTTTTTTCTGTTTTCAATAATACCTACTTTAAATTTTCTTTTCATTACTACACAATCATGAAATATAAATCCATTGATTGAAATAATTAAAAACTTTATAAATAAACTATTTACTATTGACAATTTTATCATTGTTACCTGTAAAAAAAGATTAAATAATATCTCAAATCCAACTGTTTTTCCCATTTTGTAGTTAAGTTTAATTTATCTAAATTAACAGAATTAACAAAGTTAAAAATTTGCCATTGTTAGCAAATTAATAAATAGTTAAAAATTTAATATAAATTTGTTTAATAAGAATATGTTTTAACCAATTTAGATCAATTTACTCTAACATCTAATCGTAGGTTTTGCTCATAAACTAATAGAAAAAACAGAAATAGTTTCAAAGTTCACATTCTGGTAATTTTCGTCAACGTATTATTTGATAATTTACTATTATGCTCATGACAATAACATATTTAAAGCTTAGTTTTGAATATTTATTCAAAATAAACTCATTTATGAAGGTAAGAAACTACACAAATCATTACGATGCATGATTTTATAAAATTATTCGAACTAATTTCAACACCACTATGTGCTTATTACAAGTTATGTTCAAAATAAAATTACAATTGCTGAAGTATGTCGTACAGTCAGCTGCAAACATTCAATAGAATTCACACACCTAAACCACTTCTAGAAGTTTCTAACAGTTTGTCGTATTTTATCAAATTTATTGTTACTACTCGCATTACATTTACATGGATATGTCGGTATATGTAACTGTATACCTTGTTCATTAAATGTGTTTATTCCCCCTTATTAAGATTTTCATACAAAATTCCTTGTTTTTGGAAACAAGCATCATTAGAAATTAAAGGGGTTGTATATTTTACAACAATATTTCACTTGTATTTAAAAAATTTCATTTTTGTATACAATTTATAGTACAGAGTTATTCAATACATTTGAAACCAACTCTTTGAATAAGATGAAAGGCAAAAACTGCACCTTAATTTGAGACGAACAAGCTCTAACGTAGAAACAATCGCTTTTTGTGCCAGCCTATAATAGAGAAAAACAATAATAATAAAAATAATAATAAACCTTTATTTGAAAAATATAAAGAAATGCAATTGATGGTTTTGATTTTGACGTATGACAAATATGACTTTGAAATATGTAAAAAATGAAAGGAAATTGAATCCGAAACTCACTTCGTTTTATATTTTACTGATTTTTTATACCTAATCCGAGGGAATGTTTTAGTTGAAACTATTATAATATTCAATTTTTTGTTAAATGTAAAAAAAAGCGTGCAAAAATTTGTTAATAAACAAAATTATATGAATTTTTCACAAATTTGTATCATTAGTAACAATATTTGCTGCTTACCACGCAAGGAATTGTAGTTCATAATTGCAATTTATGACAGGTCATAGGACAATCGCTATTCTCAAGTATAGACTACTTGACTCCATGCTTGGTCGCCTCCACTTGAGGCTAACCCTAAGATCCAAGCAGTATATTAGCAGAAATATAGACTACTCAGTATGCGAAAAATAAAACCACTCAGTTTGCAACTATAAAATATGTAAAAGATTATTACTCACGTAGGGTTTAACCACAAATAAAGTTATGCACTTCTTATACTAGACATAGAATAAGCAGCGATTATGCAAGAGAATATAAGTTTAAGTCGTAAGTTGTGACGCACACTAATATTAACCGCAGAAACAAAGTTTTTGTTTAGTCCATTTCCAATTGTCCATCCACATATTCGCCCACATGTCTGTCATTAAGATAACTCAAGAACGTAAAGAGATAGCGATCTGGCATTTTGGAGCCGTATTTCAACTATTGAACCATAAAAGATCAATTATAGATAAGGTAAAGAAAAAAAAATTGGATTCGCCACTTTTTAGCTCTTAAGCTAATAAACACATATATAATTACAATTTATATTATTATTATTATTATTATTATACGTTATATTTATAAATATAGAGACTGTATATTTAGAGTATTTTATGAACGCTAATTAAAAATAGTTTAAACATTATTTCTCAATCATATGTCGAGTATCTGAACAATCCAGTCTTTTCGTTACTATCATCACTGGGTTATAATTCTTTATTGGTAATTGAATTTCCCAGCCAGTACAAATATTAAATTATTTAATTAATAAGCATATTTTATTAAATATTAATTACGTTTATTAACACATACATTATTATAAATTATAATTTTATTTTACTATTTAGTATTTTTCAAATCATTCTGTACATAATAAATATGTATAATAAATATAAGAAAGGTAGTTGTCAAGTAATTTAATATAATTTATTCACGAACAACGTCTCAGTATGTTATTGTTATTACCTGAATAAAAACATATCAAAAACTATATCAAATAATTAATATTGCCAGTAGACATGTGATTACTATTGGAAATAATCATATTTAAACTCATTTTATATATGAAAGAGCGATCATTCCTTTCTAGTTTTAAAGTAATTGGGTAGTTTATTTCAAGGATGCAGTATTTTTATCATCTTTAATCTTTTGTTTGAATAAGTATGGTCGTTATTCACTGTTATTTTGTGAAATGATACAAAATGCGCATGTTCTTCAAAGATAAATAATAAGTTAAAAGAACTTTCACCTGTTCCAAAATGGTGTAAATATTTTTTGTATAACAGAAAACTGAATTAACAAGTTTTTACGAAATCTCATGATCTTCGATATCATGAGATTCTTTAGTCACATCATAATTATGAATATTAATAAAGTTAGGCTCCAATCTTCAGACATTCACGTCTAAGTCAGAGGCCTACTTATTATTATCTTAATCTCTATTTATTTAAACTATATTCGATAATATTATTATACATACAATTCAATTATGATGTGTGGAGCTGGCTACTTCGTTCTTGTTCAAGCGATGTCAGGGTGTTCAATTAATCGCGCCGTCTATTGTTATTGACCAAACTAAGTAAGTGGTCAAACGTTTAAAGGTGCTCTCGCCTTTACTCGCTTAAAAACAAGTTGAGTCGGGGCTGCAAAATGCAAAAATAAAACACATTATCGAAAAATTGTAAGCAACATACTTATTTTAATCAAAATTAGATCTAATGGATATTAATTCCCCATTTATGTTTGCCTCATTTTCTTCAGAAAGATTAAAATAGAATCGATTGAAATTGTTATAGTGGTATTATAGGCATGTTGTAAAGAAAAAACATTTATTTTATACATATAAGATACAAGCATTTATGTTATTACAAGGTAAAAGAGTTATAATAAAGAGTTTTTTCTAAAATAGTTTTTAAAATAAACATAAGGGGCTTATTTCTCAAAAAATTGTCAACGGGCAAGAAATAAAATCGAATTAGGTCTCACAGCGCTTACTTATACATTACGTATTATTTCATATTATTGTAATGTAATCTAAATTATATATGTTGGTATACTTAATTTCAGCAGAATTGAACTCTGAGAGATGCCTGAAATTTAACTTCAATGATTTAATTCATCTTCATTACTGGTGAATGTACACAAAAGGTTTTAAAAAACTGCCAATAGGTAAGTCTTAAACTTTAAATTAAAAATACTTTTTGACATAATTTTAATCGCTATGAGGTAAAAGCTAGTACCTTCAAAACAAATATTTACTTGAGTAAAAAAAAATAAGACTAATTGCATACATTTACTAAAATATGGTGTAAGAGTAAGACCAGGAGATTTAGTATAACAACATACGTTCTTCACAATATTCCAGTTCAGTCAAACAACGGCAAATAATAAATAATCTTATTTAAACTGAATTTTTCATTTGCTTTTTAAATTTTTTCTTTTTTTAATATCTGTTTAATTTTTGTAAAGTTTTTGAGTTATAAAGCCACTAAAAATATTTCGTTTCGTTGATATAGAAGTTATAAATTTTATTTCCACCATTTATTTTCACTGAGGACTTCAATTTTGCTTTATAAATTAAAAAAAAATTTTTTTTTCCTTAATTCAAAAAAGTGAAAATTCATAAATTGTATACGTACAGGCAAACATAGAACCTCCTGTTTTTTTGAATTTGAAGTCAGTTATCACACATTTTATTCGAATTCCAATTTTAATAAAGTTTTTTGAAGCAAAAAAAAAAACTATTCTGACGTATTATAAGTAAATAATAGTAATAATGATTGCCTAACACTACGAAACTAGTATTTATTAAACTTTAGTTTGAAAATATATATTCTATTGTATTTTCATTTTTCTAATACAAGTTTCTAAAACTCAATTCCAAATAACAATTTATCCATCCACTAAAATCTTTCTTTCAAAAACTTTTTCATTGTTTAGTTTTTATAAGTTAAATAATAAAAACATTATTGCAAAGTCTTTTTGAAGGCAACTATTTTGTTATTGAGTCTGTTAGTTTGTCTATGTTCTTTCTTGTACAGTGTGTACAAGAAAGCAACATTAAGAGTAAAAAAAAAATATAATAACATTTTAATCAAACGAACGAAGTGAGGTCTAAGTTTCAACTCGACGACTTTCTAATTCGTTTGCCTGTCTGTATCTATGTTTACCCGCTGTAACTTTTTCTCAATGGTACAAAATAATTTATAGGAATATTATAAAAAATATTCTAAGATTATTTGAATTAATTGCGATTTTTCGCAACAATTTCCTATATCAAAATATTGTATTTTATAAATACGTATTTCGACAGCAAAGTAGTCATCATCAGTATGAATTAGCTAATCGTAATAATTTCCGAGAATATGTTACTCGTTGCTCATTTGGTGATGGTCAGCCCCTTATTTTAAATCAATTCCAAACAAAACAAAAATAAAACAAAAAACATTTGATTACAGAGTTGTAAATTGCCACAGCAATATTTGACAAAAATATTTGAGATAAGATTGACAAAAGTGGGGTGAATTCAATCGATAACAACAAAGATTAAAGAAGAGCGATGAACGTATATTTCAGACGACTCTATAATTTGAAAATGCATATTCACAACTTTTCGGGATGATTTTTAATTCCTAGCCCAAATTGATTTTATGGGGTTTGTTGAATTTCTTTCAAGTAAATTTATATACACCATAGAAATGTTCTTGGTTTTTATTTACAGATCTTTTTACTTAAATCAAATTAATTCATGTAAAAGATTTATGGACTTATTAATTAGTGATAGTAAATTTTATATAACGTAACATTCTACATAAATTTTACTGAAAAAACTTATGTTCAATTCGTCTCAAATGATTAAACAGCTGATACGGCCAGTGAAATTATTTTATGACTATATGGTACTGTGCTTGTCAAAAAGCTGCGACAAATTCTCACGGATATAACACGGCGACCACATTGAACAAAATATAAAAAAATAAAATAAAAATGAGTATTCCCGTTATTATGATACTATTGCTCAAATTTTAGAGAAGCGGCATATAGTATCCTTAAGTTAGTCATTTATGAATTGTTAGTGTTTATTAAGTTTCGATAATGTGAGCCGATCACACCAATGTTAAAAGGGAAGATGGTCATATTAAGTCAGGTAGATGTGCTCATAACTTCTGACGATTGCCATTTTAAATGTAAATAATGTAAGCTACTGGAATTATTGAAATCAGTTCTGATGAAGGTAGCCAATGCTATCTGGAAATTATAACAAAACTCGTCTTGTCGAAGATGGACTTATTTCAGAAATGTGGTTATGGTACGATAAAGATATCAAGGCAAAGGAATGGTAAACCAAAGGAAATGGTCATCCACCCCACACTACAATAGGTGGTTCACCCTTATATGCTGGGTAAAAGGCCGGTTTTTTTTTATGTTCCTTGAATATAAAAATTGATATTTTGTTTATTTTTATAAGACTAATTAGGGTTATTAGGGGACGGTGGTCGTACGGGAGATATGGTCAGTCCAAATATTTTAAGAATGAATTTGTAGATTGTAATATTTTATACTTATTTCACTTTTAGCAAGGTATTCTACTAGCAGCACGTGCAAAGTGATAATGAAATTAAATAAAAAAGTAAGTAAATACCGGTTAATGGCTTTTCCAAAGAAAAAAATTTTTTTATGTGTCTAGTTTCGCGGTGATTATATTTCAGTAGAAGTACATACTTTTTTGTTTTACCCTGTTTGGTACTATAAAAGTGTAGCATTCCAAACACAAAATTGTCGTCAATTCTAAGTCATTTATTTTTTATAACAACAGATAATGGTTTTCTAAGCATCCCGGCAGAAATAATACCTGTATGTCAAATCTCAGTAACTGTTTCACTTTAGTCAGAGACAACAGCAGTTATATATCCAATACTTTATACATTCAAGGAGTATTTCGGAATTATTTTAACTTCTCAAACGCACATAGATAAAGAACAGCAACAAAACCAAAGAGGATAGGTTAAAAACTAAAAAAGAAAAACAAATACAAATTACATAAATAGAATAAGGGTAATAAAACTAGCATGGTCAACACCCCTCGGACACCACACGAGAGATAACCAATCGAAATATATAGAAAAGTTTGTGTATAATTGTTTTTATCTTAGACTTTGATTGTTTTGTGTTTATTGTGTAGTTAAAAGATTCAAAGTTGATTTAAAACAAATATTCTGGAAAAAATATCACTAGTTTAATTTTTATACAGTTCTACAGTTACGGATACTGATTTCATTGTAACAAACATATTTCAAATTTCATCTTAAAAAAGTTATGAACTTTTCTAATGAAATTATCTTAAAATTTTTAAAATAAATAATTTGTTAACTCGACTAGTGTGCAAGGATATGTCTCTCGTAGAATTCTTAAAGTCTTGCACGCTGTATATTTGTATTGTACAGTACACATTGCATACAAATAAAACGTATATCTCAACAATAAAAAGTACGAAAACAATTGTTTATCGGGTTTTGAAATAAGCTGACTGTTGTTCTTAACGTGGAAATGTACAAGAAAATTGTAAATTAATATAAAAACTTTTAACATAACAAGGAACTTCAATGGCTTTTTAGTAATTTAATTATAAAGCTTTCTAGTTTTGATAACAATTTTCACAACACCAGCGCACTTAAGTCAAACTTCAAATAGTTTGTATTAGTAACAGAAAATCATACTACCGTAATTATACGTAAGTGCTGATGTGTTGGAGCATTTAAAAAAATTATTGCATTAGGTTTTCAAAATCGCCTTCATTATGGTATATCTTTATGTTCCAGTTCTCGTCATTTAAAGTCCATCCATCCCTATATAAACATGTGAGCTTTTTGTACAACATTAGAATCAAATTATCTATGGGTTTCGAATTTTATTTTATTTTTACCAACAAGTTGTATAATATCGCATTGGCATGGCTCCGCTCTTGTTCCATGGTCTAACAAATCTAAGTTATTCTCTCAAAACATGAAAGTATACAAAATAATCTTGTTCACTTCAAATATTAATTTCTAGTGTCACCAATTCTATCCAGTAAGGATTTTTTCCTTCAACACCTTAATATTTTGATCAACTTATGAGATAATATAATGTTAACAGATAATATTATTATATTTGTTCACATGAGACAAAATAATATTTTTTTCTTAAATAAAAAACATTTTTCTATTTAGTAACCTGAAACTAAATGTTTTGTATCTGTTTTTTTTCTGTCGTTTTGTTAACGTTGGCTAAACTTCAATTAAATACCCATATCCAATTTCAAATTATTGACAGTCTCATTTGTTTAACAAATAATTATTTTCGAATCGAAAGTGTAGTTTTTGTAATTCATAATATAGACAAAATCGTTTTTTCTGAATCAAAACAAAATGGTAAATTTACAATATAAAATGGAATCCTATACCCTTTGAAAGTTTACTGCTTATGTAACACAATTATGTTTGACTTTTTTCACCTGATGGTAAACGTTAAATTTATACAAGATGGCGAACTATTTGTCTTTGATTAAAATCATATTGATTACAGATTTTAAAAATAAGATGTGTTTTTAACTAGTCGTTTGGCCATTGTGAAAATCTATTAGATGAAATTTATTAAGGTAAGTAGCATTCATTTATAGAACAATGTTGTCGTACTTTTTAAAGGATGTTTTCACAGGATATCAAGTATCTAATTGCTGAGAAAATAATACTTTTGTAAATGTAAAATCAATGGAGTTTTTATTTTTTTATAATAGTAAGAATTCAAAATGGCTTATGTTGTCTACAACACTGTAGTATGATTGGTTGAAATTATTCATCATTGGTAACAGTATGGCCACTTTTTAATCCTTCTGGTGTTTTAAGTATGCACTAAATAAAGTACACTTTTTGATTTATCAAATTACTTTATCAAAAAATACGTTAAATTAGTGGGTTATTCTGTATTGGTTGTTGGTTATTTATTATCAAAAATATATAAATAATTGGCCGTGATTGAGAAGTTTTCGTCATATGTTGAATTTATTTGGAATAATTATTTTCGGGAAGTCCCAGAAATGTGATATTCTGGTAGTTTGAGGCTTCCGTTATGGTTAAAGTATATATTCCATTGTAAATTATTGTTATATGATAAATATTTTCAACATAAAAAATTTCGAAAGATTACTTTTTATGATAAACAAATTTATTGAAATGTTCTTCGATACTATGAACTTTTAAAACTGATAATATCGTATGCAGCAATATCTTGACTCGTCCCTCCAGCGATAGCCAGGTAAAACTTTCTGTTAGCATAAATAAAAATGTTCTCAAAAAAATTCTCGGACTTATAGTCTGTCGGTCTGGTGGTTATTTCTGTGTTGTCTTCTGGTCATTAAAACGGATGGACATAGTCCCAAAACAACTGTTTGAATTTTTACAAAAATTTTGGCAAATATTAGTTTCGAATAGTGTAAATGTTGAGAATAGTTCATACTTACACGTATTTTCTATTTTTTTCGATTAAAAACTTCAAGATCAGTTTATTTAATTTTAATGACACGCATGGTATAGCTTATAGAAATTTCATCCAAATATATTATAAGGCCACATTAAACTTTGATTTTATTGCTATAGAAAATTTAATAATTGTGATTACTTTATGTAATTCAGAGTTTTAAATGCATATTTTCAGCTAATAAAGTATTTTCGGCATATAGCTTTTTTAAAATTCCTACACCACTAGACAGTTCTGTGTATATTATTAGCAGTGTAATTTTTTTTTTTCTGTAAATATTGATTTATTAAAAGTTTCCACTCTCACTATATCAATCATAAATTAATTGTATAGTGAGAGTGGAAACTTTTAATAAATCAACTGTATCATAAATTAATTGTAATCAATAATTAACCTACTTTAAAATAAATATACCAATGTATTTAGTTAATAAAATAAAATCATTGTTAAATAAACAATAAAAGATGTAATAAACATGTAAGTTATTTGATTGTAACCACAGAGGTCTCAAAACACCAATCCATTTAATATTACAGAAGTTGTGTTTTAAACGATATAAATCTACAAATTTATAAATAAATAAGTAAATACATATATAGTAACTACCTCTTGGTTATATCACTCACATTCATATAAAGTTAAAACATTGACGACTGACGACTGTACCTAGTTTAAATGATGTGTCAAAATGTACGTGTTGTTAATTTTAAATCTCAACTGTAATTACATTACATTGTTACATATTATATACTAAATAATACTATACATATATATGTATAATGTAAAAAGGTACATTCACACTGTAATTGATTTTATGAGGATAATCACTGCTGCCTCATATTGTACATAACAGATAAATGGGATAATGTCACTTGATTATTATAATATCTAAGTATAATAGATAGATATCATATTAATCAAATCACATTATCCCATTTATCTGTTATGCTACTGTAGGCATCCCGTTTTTGATAAGCCTCATAAAGCAGGATTTACTCATACTGGATATTAATTACATTTATAAAAATAGGCTACTATAAGTGATTAAATACCTGTATTTTAATGTATTCATCGTATTATTCTCAGAAAACTTTATTTATTGAAAAATAGAGCTTTTTTGAAAGTTCTATCCGGCTTTTACCCTACAGATTACAGTTGCTACCAAATTCACATGTAAAGCTTTCAATAAAGCAATCATCTCTATAGTGAGCAAAACCTGAGAAAGCCGCAAAATTTATTCAATTTATAAATGATATTTTTTATTAAATAATAAATAAAAACGTAATACTTTTATTTTTTCAATGGATTAGATATGTATGTCACGAGTATTTATTACAATAATATAATAAATCTAACCTCCACAATATGGAATTATTGAAAATATAATTTATTTTATTCTATTTCTATTTAAATAATATATCACGAATGAATAAGAAATTACATTAATGTACATTCTTAATTGAGTTATCAAAAGTCGCGAAAATTTCATTGATTTACACTTCAGTTATTTTTTCACGACAGCTCGTGCGATGACAGTAGATTCGAGCTTGACCTATCTACTAAATTTATTTAACTTAAATGTATTTTGTTTTTCGTTTTTTTGTTTTTTTTTTTTTTTTTTTTTTTTTGTTTTGTTAGACATATGTAGTCCAATAAAAGTTGTTTCACTACCAAAACTTCCAACAAGAAACACTGAAAAGTTTTTCTTTTCTTAAAAATATATCATTATTTTAAATTTAAATGTTTATCCTTATCAAATATCGATGGATCAATAGTGTAGGGATCCAATTTTGAATTTTAATTTTTGACCTTAAATTACATAGTACCATATAAAATACATAAAACTATGTATGTAGAATTTTTGTGAGGCTTTTATAGATCGAAGAGATATGAACGTGAAATTTCATGAGAGAGATCTTTGTAGTTTTTAGATCCGTTGTACCATAAATAGTCCAGTAAAGATCCAGCATCTTATTACTCAAAAATTATTATCGTTAATGTTTGTGTATTGCTTCGTCGTCCCGAAATGCCCAACTTTTTCTTCATATCAACACCAATTATGTTTGTCAAATTTTATTAAAAAATTTTTTTATTTAAATCTTACGGCTATCAAATGCAGTACTCGAAAAATCATTCTTACGCTGAGCGTCACTGATAAACAGGCCATTGAAAAAATATTATTGTATAATTTAAGATAAATCCAAAAAAACGATTGTTATGCAAAATGAAAATACATATTCGATAATCTTCATTATTTTCTAGTAGCTTCATTGTATGAACGAGGCTTTATACTCAACATTTTCTTCATTTATTCTGTCAGTTACAATTATACCGAGTGGAAAATTAACACAAAAGATTATGCGACGATACTGAAATATAGTGGAAATTATATATTAGGTAAATTATTACGATTAAAAGGCTGTGTTTAAAATTCTTTAATAGTTAAATTTAGTTTTAACCATAAATTATTATGTAACAGTAACCAGATTATGATATATTTAGATTACATCATCAGTTTTATCTTTAGGGTTCCGTAGATCTGTCTACACTTTCTTTAATCTTTTAGAATATCTATAATATATGCTCATTTTAAACCGACGTAAAAAAGGAAGGTTTTCAAGCCGACACTTATTATTTTTTTGACGTCGCATAGCAATATGATTATAAATATTATTTTTTGGATTGGACAGACAAAATTCAACTCTGAGGAGAGGGTAAACTAAACAGATTGCAGGGGATTTTATATGTAAAGATATTTTGCAAAGTTATATACAACCGCCAAAATTTTAAAATGTTTAAATTTTGAAAAAAATCGATCCACATTTGACTACAAAAACTTTCACTTCATAAAAAGCAAAAATATTTCTAAATTAATAAAAAACTTAAATAACTACTTGTGACCAATTAAGTTAATTTACAAGTATCGTTTATTTTATAGTAAATGTTTTGAAGTCGGTTATTTTTGTTGAGAAAAATTTCTATTTTTTAATTTTTGTGTGTTGTAAACAACCACGGAAAAAGTTTGCTAGGTAATAAACAGTCAACAAAAATTTGATTTCAAAATTTCCTTTCACGGTCAATCTTCACTCGAATTTTTACTCAATAAACGGTGCGTCATATTAGAAAAACGGTAATAAATCTAAATGCCTGATCTAATTGACCGAACAAAATGATTTCTATGGTAAAACAATGATTTTGCATTCCGTTTGTCTGTATTTATCTATCTATATTTGTTCCGCAAAAACTTGCAAATGCCTTGTTCGATTTTGACGATATTTGACCTGTTGATAATATACGGTTTCAGACACGGGATATTATAATTCTAAAGCAGGGTCTCTCACCATCTGACTACTGTACTATATAATGTTACAGTATTATAAACTATTTCTCTTTTTATTTAACGCATAGTATATTTAATTTTTTTACATATTTAATTCGTCTAAACTATGTTTTGGATTAAACTATGTCACAAATTTACTTGTGAGTGAAGTCATAGAAAACTACCGGTTTTATGATGTATATCTTATATCTTTAATTGAGCAATTCTTGTATATATATATATATATATATATATATATATATATATATATATATATATATATATATATATATATATATATATATATATATATTCCAATTATACATAATTGGAATCTCGGAATCGGCTCCAACGATTTTCATGAAATTCAGTATATAGGGGGTTTCGGGAGCGATAAATCGATCTAGCTAGGAATCATTTTTAGAAAATGTCATTTTATTCGTGTTTTATCGATAATTTTTTATAATGTAATGATATATTTGTTTAATATTTATAGTCATATAGTCATTGGAGTGGCTAAGTGATAGCGTGCGAGGCTCTTATACAGAACCCAACCCAACTCAACCCAACAAAACAACACAATAAAGTGAATAATATTTTTTATTTTTCAAATAAGATTTTGTAATTATAATTGTATAATTTTTTATAATGTAATGATATATTTGTTTAATATTTAAAGTCATTGGAGTGGCTAAGTGTTAGCGTGCTGGACTTGTCTTCCGCCTCGACGTAATATAATTTCCAAAAAACACAATTAAAAAAAAAAAAAAAATGAGTCCTAGTAGCAGTCATCTATAGTATCTATAATAGTACCGGTCATCCAGGTACTATAATTAATATAAGAACATAATGAATGAATGAATGCATATTGCTTTAGGATTTATTTTGTGCTAGCTTAAACGATTTGTCGGAAACAAAATAAAAGTAAGGAAATAAAAACATTCGAATAAAGAAAACAATACATAGTGTAGTTAGATGCCTGAAGCACTGTGCTAATAATGTTGTAGTAAGAATTTTAAAAAAAAATAGAACCGACTTCAAATAATGGACTATAGAGCTGAAAATAATTCTAAATTAAATAAATATTTCTGTAAGTAATTTCGTAGTGACCAATTACCATTTAAAATAAATATTTTCAAAATCATTATTAACAAAACGTATGTAAAAAAGTTAATACACAATCTGTTTAATCAATATAAGTAAAAGCTCCGTGTAAAAAAAAATAAAATAAATAAAAATTTGTCATAAAATTAAAAAAAAAAAAAAAAACATTGAACATAAAAGTTATAAATATAATATTTCAAAAATAATTATGACTTATACTCAAGTGACTAATATAAGAGATCCTATTAAAATAATGAGTATTGCTGTTGCATGTGATATGACATTATTAAATGTACATTTATTAAAAATATATATAAAAAAAAACTGCATGCAATAATTAGACATTTTAAAACATTTCAATGAACTTTACGATATAGTGAAGTCATTAAACCATTTAATCAAACGTTTTGGTAAATTTTCCGTGATTTACACGAGACAATACAATTATTATTTTTCAAATTGATCATATATTATTCTATTTAATTTATTTTTGTTGGTGTCCAAAAACACCTATTTTTGTGTTGAGTGCTCTCATAACTAATCATTTCATATGATTCCGTTTACGTATCAATTTCAGTTACGGTTAAGTATCAGAACTAACCTCAGCAAATAATTTTCATTTTTTAAATAAACTAAAACAATTAATTCAGTCCCAAAATCAATACCTAATTCGACCGCGATTTAATATGTAATAGTTAATAGTCTAGTTTGACGAGCATCCGCAATATTTTTTTATAATATGGATATTAGATGAATATTATCTTTAAATATTTTGAATGGACTTTTGCTTAGATTACGAGATGGGGGAATCTCCTTGCATGTTCAAAAGTCCTACTTCTAGCCTTTGAGTATAACCCTTTAAATAAAATATTTTTCAATTATTAGCTTCATATAATTCGTGTTGATCTTATAAGAAAGTACTCAGTCTATGTCAATACCGTTCGCCTTATTTAAAGTCTAAAGCTTATCGTTCAAAACTAAATGCACCATCGAGCAAGTATTTTTAATATCGGTTCAAAATCACGAAGAGTATGTATCGTTTATGGTGTAGAACCTTCGAATTTGAAGTCGGTTAATACAACAAGTATTAAAGACATTATAAGAGACAATAGCCTTATAAAAATCTATTTCTCTAAAAGTTTTTATTTATTTATTTTTTTTAATTTTTATTATTCACGAAATTATAACATTATCGTAAAATGTAATGGCGCATATTGTAAAAATCATTTAATAAAACCTGATCGAAAATTTATACTACATCACTTACTAAATACACGCATTTAGTAAAAAATTTCTACAACAAATCAGAAAATTTGAAATAATAACTCCTCCTTTTCATAAAATGTTTTTGTGATAAAAATAAACAGACAAAAGTTGTCGCATTATATTCGTATTATATTCTACCTGCCTCACCTTTTCCTATCTGCTTAGGGAAAAGATGTAGCTTATAATTGTATTATTAATTTAAATTTAGAGCAGTAGGTGTCCTTACGTCATCATGTTTTTGTTTGCTTTTTCTAGGACAATTTCATACCATAGTTAAATAGAAATATTGTTCAGATTCTTTTTTGAAACAAAGATGTGAATAAAAATCCGATTTTTAAAAACATCTTGAAAACGCTTGAATGAATATTAAAGCTTGTATCGGAAAGCTATGATATAGTTTTAATACAAGTTAGTTAACTGTATAATTGATCGTTATTTTTTTAATACTATTAATTACTAAATAATTAATTACTCTCACCACTTGGCAGTCAATGAGTTAATCTGTAGGCTCTCTAGTTGTTAGTAAATTTTATATCAAAGTAAATGAACGCTACATCCCATTGCATAATTGTTTTACTGACAAGGAATATTACTTTACCTATATAGAATTTTCCCAACCAAACCCAAATAAACCCATCAACTTTAGAGAATATAATCGGAAGCTATATTTTAGGACTTCTATAACATAAATGGCTTCCTGGGCATGATCTGTTAACACATGCGTAAGTTCTAGTCATCAATTTTCGCTGCTTCACCCTTTTGTGTTCAAAGTCGATTTTATCATGGAAAATGAGAGACAGCTATAGTACTTTGAGCCATGAGAATTATTTTGACGATTGAACTAGCTATCGAGTAATCAAACAAAATAAATACTATCAACTGAAAAATGTCATTTTAATCAATAATACTCTCAAACCAAAAAATCTTATTTCTGAAATTTCAAATTATATTTTCTATAAAATTACATGCATTTGATCATAAGCTATTATTGGTTAGTGTAAATTAGGTTAGAAAAACAATTGGAGGAAAAATAATAAAAACAAAATCAACTAACGTCACTCTAATAAAATTCAAAAATACATGTTGTTGAAATAGTTTCTATGAATTGTTAAAACTTCAATGTACACTCGACTTTATTGAAATAAAACGACTTATTTTTATTTTCTACAGATAAAAAGAATATTCGACCAAATTCTTTTTACCATTAAAAAAGCATTTGTAACTTTATTACAAATAATAAATTGATTTTGATTTGAATAATTGTCTTTATATGCCACCGACACAAATACAAAATTCACAAATGAAAATATTACAAAAAGAAAACAATTCAAAATATTGTAAACGCATTCAACACCATAAACAAGCGATGATAACAATAAAAAGTGTTAATTGTTTAAATAATTATCATATGAACTATTTTCATTTTGCATTAGTAAAATACACACAGTTATATATAGTCCATACAGTTATAAGTACATAAATGCATTTAAGATATGTTTTATTAAATACACATGTGATTCGTTGATCGCCTGTAGATACCAAACTTTTGCTACTGCTTTAAATATTTACTGGAATTACAAACTGTAGGCTAAAACTGGTATACTACGACATTTTATATTTACGTCGAGTATTATTTACCATAAATAAAGTTAGCTCTTATCAACCACTTCCTAAGAACTAAATATTACAATTAACGAAGAATCATCTTGCTTAGGGCAGGTTGAATGGAAAAGTGCAGATGATAATGCACAATAGCGCCAACGGACCTGACAAGTAATAAAACATCAATCAACACCTTCTTGTCTTTGTTTATTAAATATACAATGTGTTCTTCGTTATAATGTATAATCATTGATAGTATTATGAATTTAAAATATATTTTATGTATAATAATAAATTGTTTAGTTTATACTTATAACTAATTTTTAGGCGATATCTAATATAAAGAAGGTATTAAACTATTCTATTGTATGATATTGTAGGCTTACGTACAATGTAACACCCACACAAATTCGCCTAACATTTAACGTATATATGTAAATAAATTACATTTGGTACAAGATTTGTTAATGGCATCAAAAATTGATTTTTAAACAAAACATAGCTATATTATGTTACCAAATGTGTATACTCAAATTAATTTTATTCATAAACTTTAAATGAATAGGTCCATAATTTTTATAAGATATTACAGATTTAGTTGATAATAAAAAGTATATATTACTCAGTGACTGCATTATAAACGATTAATATTATTCGATTAATATTAAAGGATTAATAATATTATTATTATTTATTTTCTTATACAGTGACCACAATAAATCTACAAAGCTATATTTTTATCATAATGGTTAACAGAAGTTGTCGATCAGACATCACTCTACAAACATTGGATTTCGATTATAGTAACCTTGACACTTAAAGATAAATCAAAATTCAGGATTCATAAAATCGATTTCAAGAACAAGTCATTGGGAAGTTAAAAATTCTATTATAATAACAAACTTGTTATTTCATATTTGAACAATAATTAAGTACCTTGTCAAGAAAATTTCAATGTTTAATGGCTGTCTTGAACATAGATTGCCAAAAACCCTACTATTCTCTTTTTCATTTCTTAAACTAAACATCTTTTATACATAAAAAAATTGTATCATTTGTTGGTTTCCCCGCCCATTTAACATGGACCTGATACACTGTTTCACGTACAGCTACTGCTTTTCACTAGCACATTAGCACTCCTGGTTTTTTGTATACAATAGTATGGTAGAGCACAGACAATATTTAAAGAATAATTAAATGAATAATTTAACTGAAACATTACTTCCGATGCATAAAGCTAAGCAACAATTGTAATTTAGTCATTCAAATCATTTTAACCATTTACTGACTGTTGATCCGTGAAGGTCATCGTTAAAAATCATTTCATCAGCCATGTGGAAATCATACAAAAACAACATATTTAACAATAAAAATTTCAAATTCTTTATTTACTTAATCCGAAATACTGGCAAAAAATTATAAGCTCACATTCTCACTCTAATTTTAAAATGCTTTTAGTCTTTGAGCTTTGGGTGTTTGGTGTATACTTTAAAACTATATTGTTTCTGTAAAAATTCGTAGTATGCTGAGTACGGTAACCACGTTCTGTCAGAAATCAGCCCAGCACGTGATCAGCATTTTGTTTTTGAAAACGATAAAATTTGAGATAAGTCAATAGATGTACAGTTTAAGGTTAACATTTAAGTTGTAGGACATAATTTAATATTAATAAGTTTTTTGCCTGTTTTGAGATTTAGTAAACACAATGAAATTGGTGCGCCTGGCAGTCTAGAGACAAACATGTATACAATTCACATGCATATAATTTGTTTGTGAATTATATGTTAAATTATCGATAAATATTTCCCGGGGCATAATTAGCATAGACAGAAGTATTGGTTATATTCTTAAAAAATTTAATATAAATATGAAAAATAGGTGTATGCATTCAAATGATTGTAAAAAAGTATCAGAAAAGTTATTCAGAAAAATTGCAGGAATTTTACCTGTGTAATTTGCACTAAAATATGCAATAATGAAAATTGGACATCAGATTAACCTTGAATATTAGTAGACTATTTACATAGACGTTGGTCTGAAACCCGAAATACAAATAATGATATGAAAATTTAATTCTTAGATGTATAAGAAATTTCATCGTAAAATTCATTTATCATTAAAGTTTTCAATTTAAATGAAACTAACGTAAAAAAAATCATACCTAATAATTTAGACAATATTAAATAATTATTAAATGGTTTATAAAATTCCGACGGATTATATGCAAAGAATACATTAACCATGATCAAAATTTACCATTATGTGTGATTATTATTATTATATTGGTAAATTAACATTTTTTTATTTAACTGGCGACTATATTTTATATTAGTAGACAGTTTTTATTTCATTTACGTGAATATATTTGACAAAAAGGTAAAATGTTAAAAGTTTGAATATTATTTTCAAAAAATTATTTATATTTATTATTAACAAACTGTCAAATAAATGATTTAAAATTATATTCGTATTTTACCAAAGCTCTAAAGTATGTATTTTTATAATAATACTAGCTGGCCCGGCAAACGTCGTTTTGCCACATATTTCTAATTAACATCAACATTTTCTAAGTATAATATTATATTCTTAACAACTTTCCTCTATTTCTTAATACTGAAAGCTAAGGCAAATTACAATAAATAATGATATTAATATTTATTTTAAAGCATACCCGGACACGTTGCGTTGACAATTGATATTACATCGATTGCATGCAAAATTTGAAGCAGATTGGACGAAGGAATTCCGTTGTCCCATACAAACTTTGCCTCTGCTTTTCATCCCATTAGGGGTAGAATTTTAGAAAATCTTTTCTTATGGGATGCCCGGTATTTGATGTGTAACCCACTATTTGGTGTAGGGTACCCGTGACACGAAATATTTATATATATATATATATATATATATATATATATATATATATATATATATATATATATATATATATATATATATATATAAATATATATATATATATATATATATACTCGTGTTTGATGTGGGGCACCCGGTACCTCGTGCACGCATAATTCGTGTATATTGTGCTGTGGTTCTCATATACTTGATGAAAAATAGTAAAAGGAAGTCCATAACCACTAATATAGAAAAGAAGAGATAAATAAATTCTATTTTGAATAGCTGACCCAGGTAAACATTGTTTTGTTATATAAATTATTTCTAATCAACATCAATATCTCCTAAATATAATGACATATTCTCAACTGTCTATAACTAAATAATAAAGCAGCGGCAAATCAGAATAAATTATGATATTAATTTATATTTTGAAGCATACCCACCTGGTTTACGCGTTGCTGTGTTATTTTTCACATTTTAATAAATGATATTACATCGTTTCTACTCTTAGGGGAAGATTTTCAAATCCTTTCTTATCGGATTCCCGGTATTTAGTGTGCACCTGGTACATTATATGCACCCGGTATTTACCTGGTATTTGCTGGAGTACACCCAGGACCGCGTTCACCCGATAATTTTTGCTGTGGTACACATACACTTGATGAAAGGTATATGAACCTCCTGAACCAAGAATGATTCCGGCAATACTTGAACAATGCGATATGCACACATTATATAGTTGACAGTTCGTCATACTGCTAGTGAGAAGAGATAAAGAAGTTTTATTTTGAATTTCAAAATTAGATTTTGGTTTCTATGGAAATGATGATTTGTAACATGTGAGAAAAAAAAAGACAAAATATGTTTCACAGCAAGGAGCATTTTGTATTCGAAAATTAAATTGTCGTTTATAGTATTTTCCTTTACTTATTATGTATGTGTCTCACCGTTTAAACCTTCCCTGAACTTTTACGAATATTTCAAGACCAAAATTAGCCAAATCGGTCCAGCCTTTCTCGAGTTTTAGCGTGACTAACGAACAGCAATTGATTTATATATATATATATATATATATATATATATATATATATATATATATATATATATATATATATATATATATATATATATATATATATATATATATATATATAGATGTAAATCACTACAATTTCGTTGTTTAAACTAAATCTTATAATACGAGAATTCTATCATCAAATTTGATGCCTTAAAAACACATTTATTGAAAACTAGCCACTTTATACTTTCTTTTAATATATTGATTAAAAATTAAAGTTAACAGTATTTATAATAAGTCTTCATAATATATTTACTCTGCATTTGATTATTCACGGCACTCTACTCTGTAACGTTTCTTAACTGTCCTGAATACTTTAGAATTTTTGAGACTTTGATCTTTTTTCACAGCATTCGTAGAGTTCACCTCGCTAGCAATATAATATTAATATTAATAAACTTTTAAAATGAACGAACAATTATTTATCCAAAAAGTATACCAATGCTAGTTTAATGTAGAATGTCCAGTATATTGAATTATTTTTTAACTTCAAATGGTACCATTAATGCATAGGTTCTTTTATTACAGTATGGCACAAATTTTAATGTCACATAAAATACGCTATTTTCTGGCATTATTGAATTTTCTGATAAGAAGCTGATATTAAACACAACTTATGAACAGATATTCTAGAAATATTATACTTAATGGTTAGAAATATGATAAAAATAAGCACCGCAATTGGGAAATGTGTATAAGCTTACATTTGTCCGTCGTTTTGATATGTGATCCAGGATGATCCTTTGACATTGAATGATATTGAGAACAATAATTTTATTTCCATGTAGATCTTAAAAGATAATTTACAGTGCTATTTCAAAAAAAAAAAATAATAATAATAATTTTTACTGTAACATGTTTTTATAACTAAAAGGGCTAAACAGTGTAAAAGAAATTCTGCAATTTTAAGCGATAAACAACGTTGAGCTATTAATGCATCAATTATCTTTATGCATGTTTATATTTTAAAATTAGTTATTTTTTACTTTTTAGTCTATTATACAAACATGGTACATAAAAATGATTTTTATTTTATTCTTATTTGCTGCTTCTTCGGGTTATATGAATACAATGTTTTGTAAAGTGAACGTAATTATTAGTGAAAATTCCCATAAAAACATCAAACATAATTCATAATAAGTCGTTGCAAAAGATCATTTTGGATCACATATACATTTTTTCAACTCGCATACCTTCTACTTTTTCAATACAGTGTCATTTGTCTGCACTGCTGTTTTACAAAAATAAAATTATTTAGAAGTCTGTATCAAGTCTCCGTGTGGACGCACTAATTTGAGACTGTATATCAAAGTTTGAGACTTTTTTATTTAAGATACAAATTTATTTTTATTTTATTTTTCTAGATATACAAAATGAAACACAAAAACTGAATAATTTTAAAAAGCCATTTTATAAAAAATAATTTGTGTTTTTTTCTAAACTGGTTGATAAAACATCAATTTCAATAAATTATTTAAACAAATATTTGAATAATAATTTATTAGAAATCGTAATTAAATCTTCTTTATGACAACGTAGGTTCCAAAAAACAAATCTTTTGAAACCTATTCAGCAATAAAACTAATCAAAAATTATATATAATAAAGTGTCTCACTAAAATTATAAGATCCCAGATATTCATAAATTTTTGATAATCTGAGCGACAAACATGACTAGTTTGTGTTTAGAGAATAAAATTTTTAAAACATATGGTAGGATAAATCTGACCCTGAATACTCTCAATAAATGTTTCAAATATTTTAACATAACAAAGTTTCAAATACACTGATTAGTATCAAAAATATAACACATTAATTATGAAATTTTAATTACTGAAACTCATGACTAATTATGAATAGTGACAATGCAAAAACAAAAATATCGAATTTTAAGTTGAATCAAGCAAATTCATTCAACCAAAAGTTTATTCATTTTAGATTTAAGATTAAATAACGGTCCACTTTAATTTTTTAAACAGAAAATGTTTTAATGATACGAAAACGATAGGTTTTTAATACGCTTTTGTAAGCTTCAGAGATATGTTAGTATGTATGTAACGGAATCTTTGAACATGATTTTGACCCGCTTCAAAACGTTGAATTAAATAATCGAAATTTGGCATACTTGTTAAGGACCCATGAAAATTCAATATTTTAAACATTTCGTTATCCTTATAAGGATAATCAGGATTAGCGATTACCCGGAGTGTCTGCGTCAAGATTTTTCAAGTACCCACTTGAAGAATGTTACTAATCCTATTAACATCGTTTTCATGGAAACCAAAATCAATAAATTTGTATTTGACAGAATTTCAATAAAATTAAAATTTCAATTTTAATAAATAATAGTTTAAAAAAACTAAAAAATACGCTTTTATAGATAATTTAACTAAAAATGAAAAATAAATAAATAGTTTAAAAAATACGCTTTTATAGAAAATCTCACTAAAAAATAGGAAATAAATCTTAATAAATTCAAAATATTGTAAGAAAAAATGATTTTATTGTAAAAAAAGCATGGGGTGCTTTTCAGGATATTATCAAAATAATCCTTCTACTCATATCTGTTTATAAAATATTTATAACTATTGATACCATACACCCCACGCTTTTTTTTTTACAATAAAATTAAGATATATTTTCTATTTTTTAGTGAGATGAGATTTTCTATAAAAGTGTATTTTTTAGTTTTTTTAAACTATTTTTAAAAAAAATTTGTAAAGGTAAAAAATTGCTTTGATTTTAACAAGGAATTTTTGAAAATTATTTGACATTTTGTGAATACATGTTTCACATTTATTTTTAAGATGTTTTCATTTTTAACATCCTTAATAGTTTTTTTCTAAAATCTATTAAATTTATAATTTGACATTTTTAAGCGTTCGGTTCAGCTGAAAATGAATGGTAATGTATATGTATGTAAATGGAAAGGCAATATAATATTTTTTATAACATTGCGTTAAATATTTTCTCCTTTGCGCTTCCTTGTGGATGCATTTGTTTTAAATATGCATTTCATATTTATACAAAAATTTCAAGAATCGTTTTTAATACCTCTATTACCTTTCAATACTATTCAAGCGTGTAATTAAAAAAAAAAGTTTGTGCATTAAACATCTTTGGAATAATAAATTTGAATATTTCAATGATAACCTCCAGAGAACATCTGTATCCCATAAAATTATATTTATGTAAATATTTTGGAAATATTAAAAATCCTTCAACTTGAGAAACGGAAATTATTTATAGAAATTTTCTATACACCACATATATGAAATATAATAAATATATGGGTGAATTCTAGATCAAAAAGTAAATTTAAATTTGTCAATGACCTTTTAAATCATAAAAAATAGAATTCGGAAATTAGTCGATCAGAAGAAATTATTTATAAAAATACATTATTTAAAACTATTTTTTATTGATTGTACACAATTCAATTTTTCTCGAAAAATTATTATTAATAGAAAATTCGTATTACTCATTTTGTATACCAACCAGTATAAACTAATTTTAACGAAACGTGTTATTTAATAAATTAAATTCAATCATACCATAAATAAACGAAATGTGTAATTTTATTGTATTTATTATTAAAATAATCTGCTGTTAATGTTCTCAAAAATCTAATAAATATTCAAGTGCTGTTTATTCATCTTCAAATAATATATTATGTGATTGCTAAAAAAAAAATTTATAAGATAAGAAATAAATATTTGTTTTTTAATGAGTTAATACTCGTATAGTTAGTAAATATATAAATTCACTCCATACCGTCTTAAATCACCTAGTAAATTAATATTTAAATTAGAATAGTTGTTTATTCCAGCATGGAGGCATATTCTTAAAAACTAGTTCTGACGTCACAATTTTCATTATGAAGTTTCGTCATAGCATAGTCATGTTTTAACCGTTCTACAGTACAAATATAGATAATACTTGACCTTTCACAAAATGATGTTTTACAAACAATCGAGAATTTAATTATATAACTATTTACTTATTCCAATCCTAATTAGAAGGTATTTTTAATTTAAAAAATTAATTTTGTATTAATCTGTTTAAAACTCCTGATTGAACAAAGTCATATAAAACTCTCTGTTGCACGAAAGTGGAAAGAAAATTTTAAAATCTTATAATTTCGTCGTTTTCAGAGTCAATTTTAATTTAATTTTCTAGTTTTGCTTAGGTATCTAGTTTCACACTGTTTTGTATAAACAAACCAATTAATTCAATTAAGGGAGTTACCCTAATCAAGTAATCTAGATTATAAATTTGTATGGTCTTTTATATTCTATCAGTTGGCGCTTGTTACAAAATAATTCAAACTCCAAAAAATCATGCACGAATGCACATCAAGCAGTATTCTTCATACAAAATGAATTATAATCATATTTCTTATAAGTTATTTGAGTCCTTCAGACCATCAAAATCGGGAATAATATCAGTAAACCGAAGATGTGTGCGCGTGTGTGAATGGGTCTAGGTCTATGTATAAGTGTGTCTATGTACGAATGCGCTTTCACATGTGTAACATTTTTGTGATACTATTACTTGCGGAAAATGAGTACAACCAATCTACTTTTTCAAGTACGTAGATATCTATGCAGAATTGTAACCATTGAATTTTAAAGCAAAAAATGAATTCCATGGATCCTTGAATCAAGTATTGTATCATAAGATATAAAAGATAAAGTTCAAATACAAAAATTAATTAGACACCCCCACTGACATAACGTAATTACTGATCTCAACCGATCATCAAAGTTAAGCAACATCAGACACAAACGGGATCGGGTAACCGCATAGAATGTGGTATAGAATATACCCACTGCAGGCACTGAATGACCTTAGTAAAAATTAAATAAAAAAATTTTAGTTTTTAAAGCAAAATTTTTGTTTACAGCATTTTTGATAAACTGTTTAGATTCTCAGATATCATTATATAATATGCCGTTTAATTAATACAATAATTGACTTTACTTTTCATGCTACTTTGTAGAGTTCTGCTCATTATATATTATATATTAAATTTTTAATTTTTTTTATTTAATTTTTATTTTGTTCCATTTAACATATTTATTTTTTTTTTAAGTGATATTATTTTATAAGTAGTTACTTAAGTTTTTTATGTGTAATGTTGAACAGACATTGAAATTGACTGTAATTCACTGTAACTGTCAATAAAACTTTGGGTTTTGTCTATGCCCGAGAAAATTTTTATAGCCATTTTAATTTGCTGTATTTAACTAATATATTCTGCAGAGCTGCCTATTATTACGTTACAGTACACTATTACCTAATTCACTAAATTGATCTTGATGTGAGCGATTTTTGGTGAGTTAAAAAGTTCTACTTACAAAATTATGCAAAATCCACTTTATTGATGCAAGGATCAACCTAGTATACTTGACTACAGATTATTGTTTAAAAACGTATTATTGTTTTAAGTGATTGATTCCTTCTATCATTTAAACAAATTATATTAGGAGATCTTAAAGCTCCAATTACAAAATGAAATGATAAATTTTGCTGTTTCAACTTTTTTAAATATCCCGGTAATACGAATCACATAATTGAAGTCATTATGATTATATAATATTACTTCTTATAGTATGTACATCTCTTAAGATGAGAAATGAAGATTTATAATTTCCTTATATTACTCGTAATTTTATGAATATCAAAAGTATGTGGGATTTATAACGTTTATTGCAATCGTAAATAAATAAAAGATGTTGTATACAAAATTTCTTAATACTTCTTTCTATATAAAGATCAAAGATAATTTGCAAATAAACAGGCAGATAATTAGTATCTTATTTTAAACAAAATTTTTTTAATCCGACCAGTCCTTTGAAAACAACTTAAAATTCTTCTCGGAAAAAACAATTTTTGATTTTCTTCATGTTCAATTTGATTCGTATTTAATTACCGTATAATGCTTCGTTCTTCATACGGAAATGTTCTTCAAAGCGATTACTTGCATCACCAATATATCATGTTTTGCAACACATTGAATAAAAATTTTATTTTCTATCACCTGTTTTAAGAAGTATTTATTTATCCACCGCTTACAAATATTTTATTTTAAGCGTTGGAAAATTAATTTTGCCGTATTTTCAATTTTTTATTAAAGTTAAAGATTAAAATTTTTTGCATTAGAATTTCTTATACAGCTATGAATTTTATTCACAATTAACAAGTTCCAATAAAGTATATGCGTGACAATTTTCATTTTTCAATAAAATGCTTTTCTTTGGTGAAAATAAAACTTTATATTTTATTAGACAATGGATATTTTATGTTACAGTTTCTAGTCATATTTATTGGCACGATATCTAGCAATTTTTTTGTAATAAATTTAAATTTTGTTCTTATATTTATTTAAAAAATATTTAAAAGTTAACTAGAAATACCATTCATTGGAATTTTTCAAAGTGTTTACGAGTGTTTATGTTACTCAAGAAATATAAATCAGGCCTAGTTTAATGAATTAAAGTAATAGGTTATAAAAATATTTATGTTTCAGTTTATAAGAATTAAAAGTTGATTGAGAACAGTGCAAAATATACTGCGTGTTAGATGATTAATAAAGTTTTATATATTGATTTATAATAGTTTAATCCTATAATTTTTATTATAGTACTTAAAACAGGTATTATATTCATCTATGACCACTAATGTGATATGATGATTTGCAACCAGGAGTGGATACTTATTTTCTTCTATACTAACAAATTTTGGTGCTTCTATTTCATATTTAAAAGAACTGCTAAGTAAATTTAACAACTCTTTTCTCAGCAATCATGGAACATCAAAGCTAGACAACACTGTAAAAATTTTCAGCCTAAAAACCGTCCATAAAAATCGTTACACAAAACGAATTGCTTTAAGAAATAATGTTTAAAAAGATGCCCAACGTTTGGTTGCTGGTATAAAAATTTTGAAACAAAATGCATACTTTTTATTTTTAATTACAAGCATTATTACTTAAAATGTTCTTTCAAAATTGAATAATACAGTTATTAAGTTGTACAAAATTATCAAACTTCCAATAGACTAAAATAATAACATCAATATGCTATACTCGTGGTTTTTCCTTGTTTTGGATAATGTAATTCAATAATTAACTCTCAGATTTTTATAATTTCCTTTTCCTGACTTGACGGACATTCCGCCATTACCTGATTTGACGAACAAAGTTAATAGTTATACTCCACAAAAATCCTTTTTTCTTATTAATAAACTAAAATCACTTGGAATATTAAATAATTGCCAAGAGATATAAATCAAGAAAAACTTCACCAATGAACAATAAAAAAGTATTTTGAAAATTTTAATTTGAAAATTTAATTAAAATATTACCTCTTAATTTTTTTACAGTCACAAATATTTCACTGATTAATTTATAAAATCACTGCATCTGTACTTAACGAAATCTCTAACTAAACTAAATAAAAAAATTAATTTTTTCCCTAAAAAAAATAACATTTGCAACTATAAAATTAAATTGCTTTACTGTCCTCGATTCCATAAACACCTTTATAGTTTTTCGTTAAGAGTTTAATAAATAACCCTTTGAGAAAAAATAATTTGTTTAGAGGTCAAATATATAATTATCAAAATATATATTTTTTACCCTTTACTTACAAAAAAATATTGCAAGGTAAAAAATAAATTGTTATAAAAAAACTGCAATCTTTTTTTAACCCTTCCATAAAATAATATTAATAAAATGCAAGGTCATCTTCTTAATGATTTATCCTTTAAGATCGGTATTCCTGTAGATAAACCATGTTCAAAGAAATATTGTATTACGTTGGTTAAGCAAAAATAATGTTATTCTACCAAAGACCAAATTAATAAGTTATAATTTTTAAGAATTTTAATTCTTTGTTCGTTTATGAGAAGATAATTTAAATTTATATATCAACGAATTTACATGAAAAACATATTTATAGCTATTTATTTATTTTTAATATTATAAAGTAGTTAATTAAAGAACATATTTAATATCCGAAGAAAAAAAAATAGGGCCACACTCAGAGCCCATTCTACAGTATAAACACCCAGCATAATATTCTTATAAGATAAGCTTTGCTTGGTTTCAAGCATTATGTATAATATATTTATTTTTTTAAATTTAAGATGATCGTTAAATTTATTTATTTAAAAAATTTAATTTTTGAATTTAATTTTCAAAATTTTAAATTAAGACACCCACATTTTAAATAAAGGAGAGAAATTTGTTTCAAAAAAATTTTTTTTTTTTTTTTTGTGATTAAAATATTTGTTCTAATTAATAGACCGGTTGAAATCGTCTTTTGCAGAAAGTACTTCTTCTTTTTTTTTTGGTTTAAGAGTATAGAGCAAACTAAAAGAAGTTAAATGGATTTGTATTAAGACAATTTTATGATTTTATTCCTCTGTTCTAGCTTTACAAACCTTAGTAAGCTCTGCCTCGCTCTTCTATAGAGTTCCAAGTCACTCTCTCTTCAAATTTATTGTTCCAAATAACTATTCTAATTCTTTTACAATCTTACTCAACTTGATCCAGCCATTTGTGCCGTGGCCTTCCCTTTTATTGCTACCAAAGAATATTCTATTCTTGATTTCCTTAGGCATATCTGTTTCATACATTCTTTGAACATGTCCTATTAACTGTATTCATTTAAATTTTATAAATCGTTTAATGTATTTCCCATTAATTTGTTTTCTATTTTATGATTGTATCTCCTAAATTCGTCGAATTATTCTTAGTTAAAAATTCCTTAAAATATTTTCATCTTTGAGCGATAAAACGTTGGTTTCTGATCTGTTGATAACAATTTATCGTATGAGAGTTTCATATAACTACTTATGTCTGGTTTCAATTAAAAATAGGTTTATGAATACAATCATTAATTTTGAACTTATTATTTATTTCGTTACCTCAAGGACGGATTTATACTTACTGTCGCTAAAGTTGAAATTTAAATAATATTTTCTTAGTCGGAACCAGCCAGTAGAAGGACAGCGACTGGCGTCTCCTAGTGGCTGGCACCCGAGGCATTCTTCCTGTGTCCTCGCTCTAGATCCATGGCTGCGTTTCCGAGATAAGTAAAGGTACTTGTACCTTTAAGAAGTTTATCACTATATCATCCGTATAGTTTAAGTTTATCACCAAGTTTTAGATTTTCCTTATCTCTTCTGATTAAGATATACTAATGAACTTTGTATTTTTTTTTCATTTATCTCTGAACCTCCTTCATCTACCTCTCTTATAAGATAAGTTTGCCAACTAATTGTATTTGTTTGAACTAAATCAAATTTTCTGAACAAGTATAAAAAATTATTTTTTAAATGATATCTATAACTTTAGTTACTCTAAGCTGTGGACCAAGTTTGTAATGCCCTAATTGATTATATGAAAACAGGCTATAACGTGATTTCTCTAGTTTTCTATATTATAGAAAATAGGATTTAGTTTATAATTTTTCTTAAGAATTTTTTTTTTTTAAATTGGTTATCCTCAAAGAGTGTAAAAATTGATTATTTTGTACATACATTAAATATGCCTGACCATTTGAAACTTACTTTCTGAAAAATAAAGTCAGCATTAAGTAAGAGAGTGTTATGAATAATTATAGAAATAAAAAATACTATAAAAATCTAAAGAATTATCATATATTTTTATATACATTTTGCAGATATGATCGCTACTTTTTGGGTACTAAACTCGATTTGATTCTTAATAGTAAATCAATTTAATTTTATTTGTATGAAATTAGACTATATGATCTATTGTGTTGAAATTTTATACACAATTCAAATTTGGATTTCAATAAAATATTTTGTCATAATTTAAGACAAATAGTATGATATCGTTTTAAATCTTAATTGGTTTTCTTTACCTACACTTCCTCCTTTTTTTGATACACACGCTTTAAGTTTG
Source organism: Chrysopa pallens (assembly GCA_020423425.1). NCBI lineage: Eukaryota > Metazoa > Arthropoda > Insecta > Neuroptera > Chrysopidae > Chrysopa > Chrysopa pallens. Next base: position 21,550,262 of record CM035591.1, on the reverse strand, counting down.
AAATAAAAATAATTAAATAATATCATTCATACAAATAATGTTATGACAACTAACAAGTCATTATCCTAAATTTTCGTAACAAAGATTAATTATCGATAAGAGGACACCAATCTTTATGAAACGAATATAAATTATTTTTCCTTATTTCAATTTAAAAATATTGTATAATATTAAAACTTATATTACTCATCATTAATATTTATCGACTATGATAGGGTTCTTTTATGTGGGAAGGAGAAGGTATTCCCAATTACCTTATTAATAGACTTGCTATACGAAATGGCATGTGCAAAAAAAAATGGAGTTTCAGAACCTTACGATTTTGTAGTTATTTTTAGATGTAGAATAATTATGTGGCTACAAATTATATAATAATTTTATAATTAATATATTTTCTACTAGTATATTTAAAAACAACCTACGTATGTTTTATAACAAGGCCAAATTTAATGAATATTAAATGTATTGGATATTTTTGAAAGTTACAATATTTCCTGCCTATTAAAGTTAATTACTACAAAGACAATTCAATATTTAAATAAATAGATATAGGTTATGTCCTCAATACAAAGTTCCGCGTTTCCAAGTTATTTAAACACATGAGTAATCTATTAAGAGGCATGATTTGGAGCACACAGAATTTTGGAAATCTGAATTAATTTTTTACTTAATTATCATATTAATTGAGTGTTTGGAGTGAGCTATGATATGTCTTAATTGATAAATCTAGAAAATATTTCTTTTATCAAATATCAGGAATAATTGGAACTTGTTTCATGTGTCTTGGAATTATGATTTTTATTTCCATTATAAAGGTTTGTATGTAATAAAATTAAGTTCCTTAACATATTTACCATAATCTATTTTAAAACAAAATGATTTAACATTACAATTTCCTTGAAAAATCCATTAAAAAGTCTATAACAAAGCAATTTAAAAACACATAAAACATTGAAAATTATTTTCGAAAATTATATACATATTAATAAAACTTAATGAGCAAACTTAAATCATATACCGTTTAAAAATTTTTTAGTCATAACAAACATATGACAACAATTCTAAGGAATAACAAATTTGAATTTTTTTTTTAAAATAATTACATAAGAAATGCATTCACAAGTACAATGAACTTTGTAAGAACGCAATGTCCATTTATATTTTATCCCAATTAATGATGCTACAATATCTTAATAAAATCATTAGCTGTGTATAAAAAAAGATAACGACACTTACCTTTTATGTAAGAAAGAAACAAAGAATCAAGGCACAAACACAGTTATGCACTCACACAAATATTAATTTAAAATAGGTTCTTTTTAAATTTTTTGAAATCAATTGTCTTTTAATTTTACGTTTATGATTTAGAGACTAAATTATTTTAAAACGATTGTTTAGTAATTCTGATTTGGAAAATATGATTTGTTTGTATATACGGCCATATTAGTTTTGTGTATGTTTGATTTGTCAGCCATATTGTATGAAGGAAGCATCCATATATCACATACAATGTATATACAGTGTAAACCAGCTGCAACGGACTTTGTGTATCTTTATGTACGTGAATTTTCATGTGTGTGTGTGTGTTTAGGTTTTGCTTTTATTTTGTTTGAACGGGAGACTACGCCCTACTTTTCAAGTTTTTTTTATTTAACGAATTTAGACGGTGTCGTCTTCTATATAATATTATCATGCATTAGATACTTTGATTTTTCGTTGCGTTGATTCTCTGTCTAGACATTGGTTTTGTAAGAACTGTTGCATATTTTTGTTTTAATTTTTTGTTTAACATTATCTAAATACTTTTTAAGTTAAGTTTCTATTTTATTATATTTTAACAAATGTTCAGTTAATTCTCTTAGATATCTGCAAGGTTGGTAAATCTCAAGTTCTGGCCATATATCTGACGTTATTTACCCGCTCTAGTATTATGTCAAAAACTTTGGAATACATATATAGGTTTGTTTTTTATTTTAAAATTTCTTTTAGAATAAGTCTCATTAAATAATTGGTCACTAATTCACACAAATCAAGAATTAATTTATTCAGTGGCAAATATCATTAACACTTCTGTAACTGATGCAATTTGTTAATACAACAAAAGTCTTAAACTTAAGTAGAATCTGAAACACAAAGTATATATCATGTTGGAGTTTACTATTTCACATACATATATTTATGAAACTCGTAAAATAGAAGTTTAAATTTTGCTACAAAATGTGATTAAAGTTCTCAATTCATTGTAATTAACGGATTTTTGTTTTTGAGTCTCTCACTTAAGTAAATTTTGGAGGGCATTCTATATCAGCAAAATAATATAGCCTATTCGATTATGTAAATTTTTCCATTTAATGTAGCTAAGAAGATTAAAACAGTGTTCAAAATAGTACTTAATATTTATTATCGTTAATATTTGAAAAATGAAGTACGCCCATGGGGCACAGAGACAAATTAACTAAGCCAACGAACTGTCCAATGCTGAACGTAATATATTCAAGCATGTCAATATAAATATAAGGAATAGTACGGGTGCTCAATACGCTATTTTTGGATTTACTCGAGCGCGTCTCGTATAATAATAAAATAAAAGCGATAGTTGATATTCGAGCATAACATGCTGGAAAGTGTAAATTTACAACCTGATAATTTGAACTTGACACAAGGGAGTGAAAAGACTACCCACTTTCAACAAAGACAGCTGGACATTTTCGAAGTGGAGTTAAATTTTCAATTATTTGAAATGATAAAATTTCAAGGATAATGAAAAACATATCATATCAAAAGTGCACAAAAACATCACCTGGACATTTTCCAATGCGCTCGATTTAAAAAAAAAATATATTTTGAAGGATATCGGAAAAAAGATTTGATTGTCGCAAGTCTTGCAAAAAACTCCGCCGGAATATCTATCGAGAGCGATCAACATTTTTTTTCAATTTATTGATTACGCAAGGGGTGAGAAGGCTATAGTCCTGTTAAAAGAAGCTTAATAGCCTCGAACGCAGTCAATATCAATCGTGATAAATATTTGGTGCGTCCTGTAAATTTTTGAAAACTTGTACTCACTGTCTCCCACTAAACTTTAAAATCCAATAGGACCTCATGACGCACGAGTAAATCGCCAATTAGCATCAGTAATTACATTCAAAAATGCAAAAAATTTTAATGAAAAGATTATTTATTTCATTTGTATAATTAAGATAAAATTGGGAATTGGGAAGTTTATATTGCACAGCAGTACGTTGACTTGTAACCAAAATTATTAATTAATATTATTTTTAGTCACATACAAATTATTTGTGTTAATTATTATTCTGATTATTTTCATTAGTAATGAATTATACACAGGTATTGTCTGATACTCAATATTGCACCTATACGCAATCTTTATTAATATAGCATACACTACGTTGTATGTGTCTTGTAGAAATTGATATCCGAATACTGAAAATATTCTAATATTTTATTTAATCTGGTTAACATAAAACTCATTATTGTCTATCTTTTTACAATGTAAATTGTTTTTTGAAGCAATAATTTAAACACTTTGTATATGAAATGAAAAAACTATTCTAATATTCACATATTTCTTGAATATCTTATGTTCTCTGAATCGCACCACCTACCTTTCCTACATAATATATGTGACGAAAATAAAACTATTTTTTCCATTTCACTTATGATTTTGCGAAAATCCAACCTATTTTCTTAACAAAAATTTGAACTTCTATATAAAAGTAGCATTATAGCACAGGAGCCTGTATGCATATCATCGAACTAGTCTAGAAATTAATATTTGCTGACCGAACCAATCTTTTTATATACCTACCTGCCTATCCATTTATATAAAAGTGTTTGCCTGCTGAAATTTTAGAACTTGTTGTTCGATTTTGATAAAATTAAATATTAACATTTATCGCATTAGGGAAATTTCCTATTTTGATTTTGAAAATACATTTTGAAATCTATCTGAAAATAAGGAAAAATTTAATTTTTTTATTTGTACCTGCCCTACTCATGTAAAGAAAATCATCAAAAATAACAACTATTCTCTGTACATGCAATCTATCTAAAATGATAAAGGAACATTATTCTAATGAAACCCGATAAAATTGTTAATGAAAAATGGGCCAATGAGAAAGACACCTCTTTTCCTCAAATTTCTGGAGATGTATTTCTACATGATAGGATACGCTTATGGGAACCTATACTATTAGTTTTCTCTTTAACATTTATATCATGCGTGTGTGTCATTGATTTTAACCTCAAAATTTTCCCACTTTCTATTCAATTTTATGCAAAATGCGTTCTTTACATAAACTGATTCAACTCTTCATATTATTTACGATCATTTAGAGCAGGAAATAATAAAAAAAATAGAGTGGGATATATAAATATTTAATGAAAAAAGAAAACTTACACATAAATAGATTGCGTTGAACCTTTGCGTTGCCATCTTTGACAAAAAACTGTATCTTTATATATCTTATACAAAATATGAATGGAAATAAAATGCATGGTTCAATACAATTAAATATATAGATAGATATATGCATTATTTTATGTTTACTCTTTTAGAATATGATATTCATAGGAAGGGAGTTTCATTTTTAAATTAAATCATGACTTCTTAACGGATTTACACTAACAAGAACGTTCTCGAACTATCTATATTTGAAAACAAGTTGTATTTTACTTTATTTTCTATTTGGGTTTTTTAACCAACTTCACAGAAAGGCGGTTTTCAATTCGACTGTATTATTTTGTTTATGTTTGTTACTTCAGAACTTTCGAGTGAATGAACCGATTTTGATGATTCTTTTTTATTTGAAACTTGGTGCTTCCCGTGTGGTTCCTTTTCTATTTGGCCCAGAGCTGATTTATCTAAGAGGAGAGAAAGGACAATAACAATTTTATTGAGTAAATATCATCCCAATGAATAAATTTTCGTTTTGGTATACAATACCCAAAAGTAACAATAAAAAAAAAATTTTTTTGAGTAGTTATTGATACTATATTTATCCTTATCTCTTTCCATTCTGTTAATAATTTAACAGAATCTAACTTACTTTTTCCATAAACATAATAACTGTTCTATTACTATTTCGAAAAAAATTTTTCTGATGGAGGAGACTGGGATAAATAGTTATAACATATGAACAGGCAAGCTCTTTTTAAATGTTAGTAAGTATTTTGGTACTGAACCTTGCCATTAAAAATAATTACTTTTAACCCTTTTTACGTGGAAACACACTTTTGTGCAATATTTTATCTTTTTGTATAACACAAATGACCTCTTACACTTTTTAAGGCACTATTTAATTTTGTATGTAAAAAATGATTATATCTATTTTTCAAAATTAAATCTATCCTCCTTAAAGATATTGTTGCCGGTATGTTAGGAGTCAGGCTTTTTGCCTCTATTTTTTGAAATATACATCAGTTTTGGGTCTGATTAACTAAAAAATGTAAAGTAAAATACATAACGTAAATTACTTAAACTGTAAGTTCCCGAAGTCATTTCCGAAATAGTGGAATATACGTAGGTAGAATTTTGGAAATACAATGCAATTCAATGTTGTACTAAAAACTAAATGTTCTAATTTTTATTTAACCATTTTCAATGTTAAATATATGAAAACAAGAATTGGAGGAGATCAACAATAGATTAACAATTTTTGTTGAGTGCGTAGAATGATTAAAAACCCAAAGAGCGACATCTCCAAAATTGCTCATTTATCCGCGTAGATGCTACTTTCGGTTGGCACTTTCGCTTCGTTACCATAGTCTAAATTTATATCAAAGTGTCTAGACATTTTTATTCCACTCGTCAAATCATTTCTTTTGATATATTAGTTTTTATGTGTCTTATGAAGTAAGATGTCTCTCTTAAGAACCAACCAGAAGTGGAATACATGCAGAAAATTTCAAAAATGTTACCATTTTAGCTTAAAATAATACTACGTATATATCAAAACTTAGTCTTAGATATCCGATCCATGGGACTTTTATATGGCTACCTCTCGTTAAAGATAATAAACTATATATTATTATTCTATATTCTTCTTACTGGCTTCGATTAAAATTTGTTAGAATTCTTGAGTTTTAAGTGAATGTGTGTCTAAGTTTGTTTAAGTAGAATCATTTGTAGTTCATACATTAAACGATTGAGAAGAACACTTACTTTATACATATTTTATATTTCTCTTTAGTTAAAAAATGTATTTAATTTATTTAAAAAAAATCTATTAACCCTTTTTTGTCATTTTTAGCACTATTTATTTTTTATTTTTGTATAGGGTGTTTTAACTCTTTTTCTTTTATTTATTGTATGCACAACTGACCTTAAATTTTTTAAGAAATTTAATTTTTTTGTTCAAAAATAATTGTTATAAGGTACCCTATTTGTGTTAATTAAATATATTTTTTTAAATTATTTTATTACCCCTATTTATTTAATGGTATACACAGTATTATAAAATGTGGCCAAAAAGGGTTGAAGGACAATAAATAATCTTTTAAATTACCCAATATTTCGTTTGTATGACTATACATTGCAAGACAATAAAGTCCGCAAATCAGGTCAGTATTTATATTTTTAGTATCAAATTTTTTCTCCAAGAAAATGAGTTTTAGATTTTATGGCTTTGAGAAGAATTCGGAAAATGCTCTGGATGGATTCATCGTTCTTACATTGTGTAAGTGAAAACTGTGTAACGCACAAAACATCATATATACGCAAGTAAACAATTTTGTGTACGTAGTTAGGCGCCTGCCAATTTCTGTGTAAAATGCCTAAAGTTAAAATTACTTAAGAGAAATAGTACTTACTCTTTCACATTTATGTCGAAGTTTTGCAGATCAACGGGAAGGTTTAAAGTTCCACTAACCTGACGTGTCTTTATGATTAAGTATATATTTGTATTTTACTTATTATTTACTTTTATTATGATCACTTCTCAATTTGTGGAAAATATTTTTTTTTCGCAATTAACAATATTCAATTTACAAACCATCAGCTAGTCTAAGTTGAAACCTAGTCAAATAATCTAGCTTTGTAAATTATTCAAAATAGTAAACTTTCAAAATCGAAAATATTTTTAACTTAAATCACTCAAATCAAAATTTAAATATATGTACATGTATCTATATTATTCAACTAACAGACCCGTCCACGTTGCTGTGACAATTTGGAGCACCCGGTATTTGTTGTGGGGCAACCGGTATTTATAGCGAGTTGCCCGGTATTTCGTGTAGGAAACCCGTGCCACGAAATTTTTATATTTACACCTCGTATTTGGTAAGCGACACCTGGTACCTCTGGGTTGGTATTTAGAAACTTATTTTAGGTTTTTATTATTTTAGGTATTTAGAAACCCTTGACACGAAATTTTGACCCAGTATTTGGGTACCACGGCCCTTTGACCCACGGGGCGGTGTTTGCCCCTTATCATATAAATTTTGTAGCAGATGACGGTTATTTTTAAATAGATTAATATTTAAAAATAAACCGCTTCGAAAATTAACCATTATTTGTCGTAAAAAGTAAATGATAAAAAATGCTATTGTGGGATATCCATAAGAGATAGACATATACCATAGCGGAGTTTTCTGTGGACCTTTTCAATGTATACAATACTTATTATATTATTTTGGGGTATATAGGGTTCATATAGGGTGCAGTCTGCGTTTCCAATGTAAGCGGAAAAAATGTAATTATTAACGACATCACATTAGAAACCTCAAAAATAACAATATTTCTCCACTCTTAGACCAGAGTAGAAGCCTTAAAAAATGATAAAAAGTGGAAGAAAATTACAGTTGCATAAAACCCATTGGAAACGCAAGATAATATGATAAAAATGAAAGGAAAAATAAATTATGGGTGATCTGAATTCGGGAAGTGGGAGGGGGTAAGTCACAATTTATCTCGATTTTTGGCCAAATTAAAAGTTGTATGGAAAAAAGTTAAATAACAAAGTCGTAGGTAATAAAAAGATCTACAAAGATGGAAATTATTTGTATTAACACTTTTTTCACATAAACTCAAAATTTTTCGATTGAAAATTAGGGTGCTTTTTCGATATTTATTCCAATAAGATGAAAAAATAAATATTTTAAATCAAAAAAATTATAGTGTATTTGGAACATAAAAAGGTAAATTTTCACCAAATTTCGGAGAAAAAAAATTAAAAACCAAAAACTTGGTTATTTCAATTTTTCACATAAATTTTGAGGTTATTTAAAAAAAGTGTTATTACAAATGTTGTAGATCTTTTTGTTACCTACACCTTTGTTATTTAACTTTTTTACATAGGACTTGTAGTTTTGCCGGAATTTCAGATAAACCAAATTTTACCCTTAAAAACTCACCTCCCCTCCTACTTACCGAACTCAGATCGCCCGTAATTTATTTTTCCTTTCAGTTTTATCATATTATCTTGCATTTCTAATTGGTTTCATCCTACTATAATTTTTTTGTTTTCAAAAATTATCAACCCTGGTGTATATTTAATGGATTTTATTATACTTATTATACCTTCCTCTTCAATCACTTTATCTATTAAAAGAAACCACATAAAAATCCGTTGCGTAGCTTTAAAGATTTAAGCATACATAGGGACAGAGAAAGCGACATTGTTTTATACTATGTATTGAAGCGGTAATACGAACTTCATATTCTAAATACCTAATACTGATCTATGACGTCTAATCGAACCCTGGTAAACAAACAGAAATATTTGCCTTCACTTGATATTGTGCCAGTTTCTTCTCATATCCTATAATTTCCATCTTTTTTACATCTCATTTACCATGCCATACTACTTAGTCTTCTTTTGTGCTTTTTCCACTGGATTTCGAATCAAATATCCTCTTTTGACACTTTTATTCCACACTTTTTAATATGAGCGGTACTTTAATCTAAATCTACCTTTAAAAATAGCTTATTTAACGCCTATAAATTAGAAGTTTTAATGGGGTAGGCTACGAAATAATACATATTAATTTAATGTGGACTGGTTTTTTATGAATTTTAAATAATTTGCATTCATTATGTCCATGTACAAAGAAAATGAAGACAAATTTTAAAGATGTAGCAAGGTTCCATATTATTAATAAAAACAGCATAGAAATTTTCATTTTACTTGCTTAATAATCACCTATTCTTAAAAAATAAGCATTTAGGATAAGCATAAGGATACGTAGGTAGAAATCTCTTAATTAGAGTTATAAACTGTTTGTAAGTGTAACATAATTTTAACTACCGAAAACGGAAGTATTGTGTTCCAATAAGTTTTTCTCTGATTTCCAAAATTATTATATAAAATATCCTGGCAAATCCTGAGAAACTTTTTTTTCGTGTGTGTCCGTTAGTTTATTAAACTCATGCAGGCGGACAAGGAAAACTGCAAATCATGCTAAATTTCACAATATATGGATAATTTTTCGTTTTATTGAGTTGTTTGTGTGCGAAAATTGAAACACAAAATACAATGTATATTACAAAAGAGATTATCTTTTATATAGAGAACTCATTTTTTGTGTCTGAATTCTCTCTAAGCAGAAGTTCTATTGATAATATATTGACAACTATACACAAACCTGTTGTTATCAATTTGTTATATTATGAACCAAAGCTAACTGTTTTAATAATCATAGATGTGTTACAGGTTGGCAACATTGCAACAATATTTTTCCGTCGTTCCAAAAAAAAAAAAAATATTTTTGATTAAGGTATAAACGGCATTTCTACTTCTGCAGCCTGTAAAAAATTTAAGCTTACAGTATTTGTCAATGGCACAAAAATGGAACAATTCGTTTGTTTGCGTTCGTATTAACAATTAATTAGTTTAGTATTCTTTTTGAAGTAAATATCATTAACTAGAATCATAGAATCAGAGACAAACTTAATGATGGTTTGGAATTTGTTTATAAAATTTTACAACACCCATTATAACATAGACAATGATTAAACTGTGCACACTTACTTACTATATAAAGTAAATACTTCACTCAACAATTAGAGTCAATAAAACAGTAGTAAGTATACATTCTTAAAGTATAATAACAAATATGTAATTAAAAATTGTTAAATTTATAAATGATGGCCTGTTGAAAGTTTTATTAAATGAAAAATAAACGTTTACAGACTTAACAATTATTATTATATCATGTCAATAAGGTATAAAAACAGCTTAAACAGTCTCCTATTGAGCTACATAAAAATTTATTTACCATGACTCCCATGTTGTGAGTAGTTCACATGAATTTTTAACATTAAAAACACTGTGGTGGATATAATTCTTAGAGACAAGACCAGATTAACAGCTTTCGGATTATTATAAGGCTAACATTTGTAGGAAATTCATTGTAAACATTTATGTAATGTCGATTTTTTTCCATCTACCCTGTCATTAAAAAAAAAAAACAAAACAAAACAAAACTGCAAGAACACAATTTCATCAGTTTGTTGTAGATATAAATAGTTGGATTACCAAAATTCTTATAATGTCTAAAAGTTAGTATAATACGTATAGTAATGTAGAAAAAATTGCATAAACTAAATGGATTCTGCGTTTTTAAATAATGTTAATAATTTATAAACAAACTAAATTGTTGTACTATTATTCCATTCATTTAAAAGCAATCAACAGGTTTTCAAATTTTATACTCCTTCCTAATATCGAACCTACATTTTTATGCTTAACAATCACAAAAAAACTTTCGTTTCGATATCTTTCAAGTACCTTTTTAGTTTGTGTACTTAAAGTAAATTGAAGGTGTAATAAATTGTCTGAATTTGATTTTCAACGTGAGATAATAATATTATACTATTGTATTAGTATATACAATGAAAAAAAATTTTAAAATACGAAAAATTACTATTATCAGTTTTGAAACGAATTCTTCATTTAAAAAAAATTTCTGTATTATCCTCATGATAAAACACCCTCCTTCTAAAGTTACTCCATCATCCATAGATGTCTCTAGTACAATTCAACCCTTATGCACAATGGACCAAGAGAACTGTGAATGTACTGTAAGTGGTATGTAGTTACAACAACCACCCCTTACTCTAGTTATTGACCGTGTAAACGTGTTTATGTATGTAGTCCCGTATATTGCCGATAGAGTTTGGCGGGAACTACTACTTGTACCTATCTAGAAAACGAAATATTTTATGAGCTATAAAACTTATTTTATGACTTTTTCCATATATGTGTATGTAATGTTTTTATTTTTTCTTGTTTTCTTTATGTGTTTCTTTACCATAAATTGACTTTCCTTGAGTTTGTAAATTGATGTTGATTTATTATTGAAAATTGATAAACAATGAATTTTTAATTTTCTAAAAATACTACAAAGATTTTATTTTATTCAAAATAATTTATGATTTGAAAACTTGGCGATCTAATATGTAAAATAGTTGGCCCCCTACAAATATTTGATTTAAAATATGTGAACTATTTTGCAACTATTATTTTGAAGGTCACTCATAGATATCTCTCCGAAACAAAATTTTAAACTACAAACATATATTTGAATTTAACTGTCTATCTTCCTCTGTTGCATATGATTTTATATTTTTAATGCTTTTCTAATATTAAATATACGCTATCAAAACTAAATTGCATATAAAGTGTACAGATGTCACTGCTAAAGCCAACCTTACTCAGCATGTTACGGCAATTTATTATATGACATTTTCATGGATTATATACAGGTGATTACAAAGTTTTCATTCGATAATAAGTAATACAAACGAAGAAGTTTATAAAAATCGACTAAATATTTATAAATCTAAGATACATGTAAATAAAAAAAATAAAAAAATAAAATAAAATAATTATTGAAAGTATTGAAAGCCAGGCCCAAATTTTTATCTTTAAAACCTCACAACCAGAGAAAGGTGTGCAAACTTAATACTATTATATTAATGTTTCGTAGAAAAACGATAAAAAAATTTCGTTAAATATATGCAAAACATAGACTTTCAAATTTTCTCATAAGCACAGCCTTTATGATTGTATAAACTATATACGGATTGCATTTGTATCAAGAACATTGAAATTTGGTAGTTTTTATTGAAGTTCAGTCTTTTCCCTACTAGGCTTGTGCCACTGCCAATGTAGGTTTTGATAAAATGAAGAAAAATCAGAAACGATTAACATATAATCGATTATACAAGAATTCTATAAAGCCTAACAATTGAATAACGTGTATACAATAAAACAGTCCCACCTAAAATTTTGATATGAACAGCTATGTAACCTTATAAAGATAAAGCTATATTTCCTTATAATGATATTACCTTATAAACCTCCATATATCTTATGTATAAACAGTATACAACCTAGCAACTTCGATATTAAATTCCTATTACAAGTTAATATGAATATAGCTAAAATAATTTCTTTTACAAAATAAGTATCATTCATTCTCGCAAAGTCTTCTTAGAAGTAAATGAGAATTGATTGATTTTACATATACAAGTTTTACGATTTAAAGCATAGATTTCAAACAATGTTTTGAATGTGTTTTTGGCTATTCAATACATTTTTTGCTTTGTTTGGCATTAACAGCTGTTGATTCTTCCATAGATAAGCATGCTAATAATTGTATTTATTTAATGTATACATTTACTTGGGTTTCAATATTTTAAATATTTTTATAAAAATAAATATTTAATATAGATTATGAAACATAGTAGCCTTTAGCTATACTATCTAAAAATTGTTAATTGTTTGAAAGAAATTCAAGAACTTGTATGCAAGAAACTATTAAAAATGGAGTATGGAAAGTGGTATTAAATACAGACTCAATATAAAAAATAAGGTGGCTCACTAACAGCTGTTAGTTTTCGATGCTTGTGCATATTTAACTAAGCCAGTATTAGTAAATAATCAGTTTTCAGAAATTTTTCCAATTCTTTTTGTTTTTACTGATCCTGAAAACATAACTTTACAAGTGAACAAGCAAAATCTGTTACTACTCTCTGAATTAAAAATTCTTCTTTGAGCCACAATGGTTGTTGAATTCCAATATTTTCTCGACTTTAATAATTTATAACGGTGAAAATGTCATCATCTCTTCATCTAAAAATTTAATCAAGTAAAGTTCCATATCAATTTTGATCGGGTATCAAATAGTGGTCAGTATTTGGGTAGCCGTTAGGTATAAAATGTATGCCAGACTTGGGAAGGCACAGAATGAATGCTCCAGCCATTTTTCATAAACAATATAATAATTGCTTACAGGCTTGTATCAAGATTTAAAAAAAAGAAATGATATCTTAAAGCGAGATCAGCTTCCACTCTAATAGAGGTAGGTCATCTAACTTTATAATCATCCGTAAATATTAAAATATATAAAATGGTCCATTGTCATTGTCATAATACCCTATCTGCATTGTCAAACCAGTGCAGAATTCAGCATTGTATTCAAGTATATCCATGGCTATATATTTTAAGTATACACACGTAAAAACTGTATCTTGTAGCAGATTCAACACTAAAATATTTTACAAAAGTTCAACTACTCGATTCAAGGTGTCAGTACTGGTTTAAAATTTATTCAAACACATTAAATTTTTTTTTATAGTTTGATTGTGTTTGAAGATTTTTTTTAGTATACAAATTTAAAAGCTTATTAATTATATGTGACTTATTTATTAGTCATTTTTCTTAATAATTACGTTCTTAATGTATAATAAAAAAGTTTAATACACTTTTTTATTTATAGAACGAATTATTGGATTATACAAAAAATATAAACACTAAATTCAGATTTTCTTTCCGCTACTTTTAAATAGGTATCTTCCAGCAGTATAAAAAATAATTGCAGTCATTAGTGGTTTGCTAATATTTCATTGATATTGTCACTGTTAAGAATGTTTTTTGCCTAAGGCCACTTGAGCTTTAAATGTAAAGTAGGTAAAGTACGGACCTTACTTTTTTCGAATCCGTGTTGCGAATTTGAAGCATTTAAAGTTTGAATGCTATATGAAAGAAGTCGTTTGGTCTCTATTTGTATTATATTCTGTTTTTGTAAAATATATTTGGTCTATTAGTATTTACTTTTTCTGTAGTTTAAAACTATCAGCAATGACAGATTGGACTTATTCCCATCAAATGGATCGTACATAAAGTCATTTGAATTATTTTGGTTATATTAAAGTCAATGATAAAAGCATGGGAGACAAACATTTGTAAGAAGACTAGTTATAATTATTCATTAATTGAATAATTCATGCTATATAACGTTAAAATCTAATTATTATTTTGTTTTTTCTTAAGCCAGATATCTATAGAGCATTATCAAATATTAACCCATGAGTGAGGTTTAGATACCTAGACTCGCATTTTAAATAGTTTTATTGTAATTAATTGTATCCCTAAAAAAAAATCAATATGAAAATAGAGTCAAGCTCCTATCCAAATATACCTGTCTATAAAAGTATGGTCCACAAAAATTGTATACCCGTTCTTTAAAAAGAAAATTAAATTTTTTCTGAGCACTGTAAATTGTATCTTAATATCGCAGCTAGACTACTAGCCAATAATAATTCAAACTTAAAAAATTTTATTCATCAATATCAAAATGATTCGTTCAATAGCCGTAAATATATATATCTCACTCCTAAAAGGGGGGTCAATAAATTTTTTTAATATAATCACGAATGGAGCTGCATTGAGATTATCAATAATTTTTCTATTTTTCTTTTCATTTATAATAAAGATCTATCATTCATCATAATTGGGATGCATCAGTGAGTAAGAGATACAATATCATAAGTATTCTTCTTAATGGCTAAGTCTCAGCATCGATATTACGTAAAAGTTTGAAAATTTTAGACAGTGCTAAAACATAAAGTATAGCAGTAGTGTGAATTACGAATTTTATGAAAATAGCTTTCAGTGGAGTAAGGTTATAAAGGGGAAAAAATAAGAGGAAGCGCTGAATATTTTGTGTAATATAAACACTGTATGTTGCAGACCGTACTATGCCCAGTAAACTACCATTCATCTAGGTTTCATGTTTTGTCCACTTTAAACTTATTTTTTTTTCATGCAAATCTTAAATTTTAATTTATTTTTTTCAGGTTTGACTTCTGGAAAATGTTTTAACCTAGCATTCGGTAAGTTTTATTGCATTCTATTTTACTAAATTCGTTTTCATGTTGGTTAAATAACATTACTTACAAGTTTTTCGAATAAATTTTCTATTTTTACAGGTATAAAATTCATGAAAACCCAAATTATTGGATGTTACAATTTTCAACAATTATTTAAGATACTTTTCAGTAAATCGCTCAGTGTCTACAAACAGCATTTATGTAAAAAAAATTATTTTGTGGTATATCTAATTAACATCATATGCTGGTATATTTTTCCTTTGTAATAATAAAGAGAATATAAAATTAATTCAAAGTTTGATTATATACACTTATTTTGATTTTTAAATAAAATACACTTAAATTTAATATTCTTTGGTTAACCATAAATATTATTAAAAATTAAGAATGCACTATGAAGTGCAAACTACACATATTGTAAGATGCCGCAGAATCGCCTATAGATTGGAGACACTAGTTAGTTATTTATTTTAAACTGAATCACCTACACCAATTAAGCAACCTTACGGAATTATTTTACACAAAAATTACTTTTAATCCACTCACATCTATGTCCTGCTTTATTGCAGAGGTAGAGTAAGCAGATTTAATAAAACCGTTTTGGCTTTTTGTGACAGTCTTTTATTTTAAAACTACTCGGGGAAAAAGTTTTCATTCCTGTTTAATTCCCGGGAAAAGGCCCATATTACCCTTAAAGGCACTTAATTTAACAACGTTTAAAATTTCATTGAAAATTGAATAGCGTAATACCAAGTAGAATATTTATTAAATTTTCTTAGGAAGAGAAAGTGCTTGGCTCTGAAAAAAAAAGTCAGATAAAATAAGATCATAGTGAGCTTATAATTATCTTACTTTTTATCATGAATATTTTCGCTTACCATAACTTTATGATTGGCCGCTATTACCCAAGCACAGGTTAGAATTAAAAAAAAAATAAACTAGCAAGTCATTATTAAGTTGTTGCTCACCGTTCAGACCGGCTCAGACTGTGTGGCATCAAATAATTCATTTTATAAATATCATAGTTAAAAAGATGTACAAAGCGGTCTAAGATTTAATATTGAGAGATGAATTTGTACAATTATTAAATTTTTATTAACCATAGCTATGACCAAGTAAAAAATATTTTTTTTTTATTCATATCATTTGATTTTAGTTAAATAGTAGCTCATGATGGGCCAATACTTAATATTTAGATATGATTTTGTACTATTATTAACTTTCATAGCTCATAGGTGGCATAAAATAATTTTTATCATAGTTAATTTGTGTGCTGTTATTTTGTCTACTTTGTATATGACAAATTATCGTTGAAAAAATACTATTGAATATTTATAGACCTTAAAATACAACCAATAAGAAATAGTTTTAAATTTATTTAACTATTAAAAATTACATTTTTCAGAGTAGTCATCGATGAAGCATTGATTAATTTAAATAGCTTAACGCTCAAACGTGTTGAATGCTTTCAAACTTTAATGCAGGTAGGATTTGGGTAAAAACGGTTTTTCGTTTTTAAATAATTTTTTTTGTTTCATTCCTAATCAATTTTCTATAATCGATTGCATTCATAAATTTTTACCACTCGACTTTTTCACATCTTGAAATGTTGAAATTTTGATCAGAATGATTGAAAAACTATGTATAGTGTTGAAGATCAGCTATAGGTATTATTATGTAAATAAATGTAAATTTCAAGTTCAAAGAATCAATTTATAAGCAATTTATTTATAATTTATTATTATTTTTATTGATTACAAATAAACATCTATACAAAATGTAAAGTAGTATGTTAAATTATCAATGAATTTCATACATACTAAATCATTTGAATTATGTCCAATAATTTTTTTATTTGTTTAGATAATAAATATTAAATAAATATACTGATTACAAACACTAGTATATGAATGACTGTTTACAGAATGTTAAAAAAAAAGTGTTAAAATATAATTAGACGTACAGATCAAATTTATTGTCGGTACTATTTATACTTAAAGAGTACCTCAAATAAAATTAATCTTTAAAAATAATTCCAACAAAACATTCACTGCAAGAATATTCCTAGGAACAATACTTTGTTTGAGTCCTAAATTCATTTTACATAGTCTGATTGAAGGTTATGTTACGTAAAAATACTCAAGTGTTATATTTAACCCAGGTTTATTTTGAAAAAAAACTTTTCTATTTATTTTTGATCTTTCTCTCTTGTTCCAACTCGTTTCTTCGATTAGAATAAGTACAAAGTCCGATCAAATTGTAAATATTATTGTCAATGTTTTAATTGGCTTTATAGATTACTTGAACCGAAATAGGTACCCCTTGATTTTCTTCAAAAGACTAGTAGCATTAGATGGTTGGTCAGGAAATAAACAAAGTACAAATTGTTCACTTAAGTAAAAACTCTTTTGTCAAACATGAAGGAACAGGACCTTTTATTACAACTACATGAACAGAACAAACACAACTTCCTGTGAAAAATAACAAAACCATCTCTATTTAACAAAAGAGAAATATTATATCTGATTCTAAATGGTAAATCAGCACGTTGATAATTTCTGAATGAAATTTATAAAATTGAAATAAATTTGTCCGTTTTTATTTTTCTTTTTTAAATATTCATTTATTTATTTATTAATTAATTTTTTTTTTTTTGCTAAAGCATAAGTAATGGTTTTATTGAAAACTTCATAAGCTTTATATTACCGTTATTAAATCTAAAACTGATATTACTTCACTATTTTTTTCGTTCTCGAAATAATCAAAAATTATTAAAATAGTGTGAATCGTGTTTTCACAAAATTCTATTTCGCATAAAAGAGGATTGACATGTAAATATACACGTTTTACGCGATCTTACTGATTCCTATGATTTTTTCTCAAAAACGGAAATTGAAAATCACATTTTCATTAAACAGGTTATTTAAGTGAACTGCACAATGCATAATCTTCAAAAGTCATGCTTCATTTGCAATACATAGCCTAAAAGAATAGCATCCACACTGAACCGCTACCATCAATATTGGTAAGTTGTGATTAAACCACTCAGGTGATACAAGGAGCCCAGCTAGCACAAGTATTTAAGATTGATTTAGAAAAGTAGGTTAATTGACTCTTACGTTCACGTTGTGGTAAAAAAACTTTATGCCATGTTTAGAATTAATTCTTAAGGTTAAATCCAATAATCAACCACAATTACCGAGGTAGTTTACTGTTACCTGGGTAGTTTACGTTAAGACTAAAAATTGACTCCTACATACTCAACCCATATCATAAACCCTACGTGAAAATGGGTATATTCGATCATACACCGGCATATATATACATAAAGCGAACTGATGACAGTTATTTTATTCACAAAATTTAGGTACCCTTTGGAACTTCTGAAGATAAGCGATTTAAACGAATACGATTATAGGGATATAATCAACAGTTTATTTAAAAATTCCTACAATACCTACATAATATCGATATATTTGTAACTATTCAAATACTTAACTAAAATATCCTTATAAATATCATAAAAAGCTAAGGAAGTAAATGAAGTTTATTATGCAGACACATCAAATTAAGAACAATGTACTGACTCGTAGATGATAAGAGGTCAATTGACACATTTTTGATAGACAATATCAGATCGTATAAAGACAATATCATCAACAAAAATAAAATAATAATAGATGACTTGTTGTTTATTTTCTGGAAGTATAGTGTATTATAAACATAGCATAACCTCTTTATGCTTTGCTATGTTATGTAAGTATGTGTATGTAGTTGATGTAGTTGTAAAATATAGTTGTAAAATGTAAAAATTTTTACATTTATTATTATTAGTGTCATCCTTGTCAATATTCCTAAGTATTAAATGTTGTTATAAAATGGAACGAAATAGGTGAATACATTGACATATAAACTAGAAAATTGCCTGTTTAGTTTTATAGCATGTGCTCTGCACACACCCTGATATTTTATTTTCAACATCGATAAATGTAGATTTTATTTCAAATAAGTTGAACATACTTTATTGTTTATGATAAACATTTATTGAAAATCTAGTATTTGAAAATCTATGCATTTTGTATCAAATATTTATACAATTGAATACTTTTAAATGAACTTCTGTTTATTGTCTGAAAAATACTTAGTTTTTCCGACGAACTTTTATTTTTTGTAACAGTAACAGTTGAAAGTATAGAACCTATAATTATTTGACTTTCTGAATCTTACATCGTTATAGAAGACTAAAATAAGATTCATGTTACTGGATTAATATTATACTCTCTAGTTGCACAGTGGTAGGACTTACTATAACACACTCGTGTGAAACTCTTACCGGTGCTGTTATGGGTATTATGTACTTACAAATTTACCAGTACTTAAGTACTACCAATCATTATGAATCGTTGTTTTTTTACTTTTAAATTTTATTCTGTACAAATTTAAACTTGAGCCTAATATTTGTACTCAAAATGAAACAATTTCAACGCCACCAGGCCTAAACTTATACTAACACATTGTCGAACAAAACGAATTTTATTTTATTCAAGTCTAATTGATTTTTTTGTGAAAATTAGTTCTATACTAAAAAATTGTTTTTATTTTGCCTGTATACATGTTACGAGAGTATATTTCTTGCTATATAAAAATACTTGTTGAAATCACAAGAACCTCTAAGCATCTTTGAACAAATTTAAAGTAGAAAGCTTTATCAAGAAATATTTTTTAAGGCACATCAAGATTGATATTTAAACAAAAGTTATTGGACACATTTAATTCACATATCAATATCAATTAATTTTACAAAATAATGAAATTAATATAATTTAAAATGAATACATTTTTGGACATATTGTCAAAAAATTTATAACATAAAGTCTAAAAATGTGTAATTTTTAGTTAAATATTTTATGGAGAGAAAAAAAATAATACTATTTTTTTAATGATTTGTGTTCATTGTTCTTGGCGACTTTTAAAACGTTCTGTGATGTGATTTGCTGCCAGGTTAGTGACGGGAGATATAACAAATCAAGTCTATTTAAACATATTTGATATTTTTCTATATGTGACCAAAAATATTTGGTGCGTGTACGCGCGTCAGAAGTTATACTTCTTTGGCATCATTAAAAACAATTTTATATTGAATAAAAATAAGGAAAGAAAATGAAATAATATAAGTACTGGAGAAGGATAATCAACACAGTCAATAAAGCTCTGTTTAAATTTGAAAAATTAAATAATAAAATATATATTTTCTTACATAAAGTGTAACATAAATCATAACAACAGCTTCAAAATTTGAATTTAGTGTGACGGTGATGCACGAGCATCTTAAAATTTCACTCTCATTATTTTTTGATAGCGCCCCTAAAGAAGTATAACTTCAAAAGAAAAATTCATATTTTTAAAAATTTTGTGCGTTTATTTATTTACTTGAGTTATAATTAGTTTAGTTTTAGTTTTAAAGTTTTATAAAGTAATGGAATTACTTTTTTAAAAGAGAAAATTATTTTCAAAGTTGATAGCAGTAATCTACCTAAAGTAGATGTACTAATTGATGGTAGGTGTATTTTTCTAAGACAATCCGGGCTTTTTAAGAAATTCGAATTGTAAAAACAATGTCATAAGTATCTATTTACCACTTCTTAAAATTAAATTAGTAAGTTCAAGTATCGTTTAAATTGAACGTATAATAAATATTTTATTAATAAAGTTTAAATTTATATTGTTCTACACATAAATAATGGAGTTTTTCACCACAAATAATTATTTTACGGTTATTGTATACAAATTTCCAAATTAATGTTAACATTTTTAGATACATTCACTATATAACATATATGAACATAATATTTGCATACGTTGGTACGCATGTATGAAGTTATCAGTCACGTGACAGAAGCTTTTTGCCATTGTGAAAATTGTGTTTTATCGCAAATTTTATCAATTCATAGTTTACCATCGTTTTTGACGTCAATATAAAAACATTGCTTCAAAAATATTACATATCATTCTATGTTGGGTCGTGATTAACTTTGATTCTACTTTGCCGATTTTGTGTGTAACTCTAATTTTAGAGACGTTATTGTATTTCCCTCATATTCTCTTTCAAGAATATGAGGGAAAAATAATTTAATTAAATTTATGACAATGCGTTTTTTGCATTCGATGTGAAATGATTAGCAGGAATTGTATTTTTTTCCTAGCCCGTTTTTCTTACAGGATAAAGTGCCTAAAATTTGAACTTTTTAAAATAAAAGCTAGGAATATGCGATTTTGCGAAATGGCATAAAGTAAATTCACACTTTCTACCATGAAAAGGAGTTATTACTTAAAAATTATTATTATATTATTAAAATATATAAAAAACAGATGGTGGAAGCGCAAGGAAAATTCACAATTATGATTTACATAATTACATTGGGAGTAGTTAATATCAAGTTTTGAGAAATCGAAATTGTACCAAGTAAATAAGGATCTGCAGGAGTAGTTTTAATTTTTACCTAATAAAATTTTAAAACTGAACTACCAATTAACAATACTTTTCTCAAAAGTCGTTACGTGGAGTCATTAAGTTAAGCTTTAGCTATCAAAAATAATTTTAGTTCAAAAATTTTCGTTTATTGTTGAAGTTTAAAATATATTATAAATTAATTTTTCACTTTTGAAATAAAAAAGATGATTATAAGGTCTAAAATCTTAATCAAATACAAGGAATTGGAATCTTTTAATTGTGAAGGATAAAATTGTGTTAAATTATAAGCAATGCGATTTCTTTGATTGGATGCCATGTAGATACTGACCATGTTTTTCACGATATTTGAGTGCCAGTTTTTTGGAATTGAGATAAAAGTTTTACGTTTAGAAAATTTCTGTGTAGTTTGTTTATAAGAATCGTATAATTTCAAAAGGTAAGTGGAAATATTTTTATTTAAAGGTAAGTGGAAATAAAATATGAAAATCAACACCGCAAATTTTCACTTGGTCTGGAATCAATAGTCATATAATTCCTACCTGATCACTAAACCATAATCGATATTTATTATAGAAAAATATATTTATTTCGATAAAAATGGAACGATATTGACTAACTACTATACTTACTTGTTTATTAGCTGTTGCATGAGCGAAGCGTTTCTTACCTGGGTTACCTCTTAAATTCGGGATTTCTGTTTGCTTGTATAAATTTAAATATATAAAAATAATTTTTTATGGTATATCCAGTACCTATACTGTATAAATTGTAATAAACCTCATCTAGTCATCTAGTTTTTCATATAGGTACCTAATTTTAGTGCGTGTCTTTCATCAAGACATACGGTAGTGAATCGTGCCATTTAATTTAAGCGAATGAAGCGAAGCATTAAGTAGCAAGTTTGAATTAACAGATTTAAGTGATAAAGTATATACAAAATAGATACAAAATGTGTTTTACGTTATGTTTGATATCGACAATTCGCATGTTAAAATACAAATAAAAGAAAAAAACCAGGAAATTTTTTTAATAAACGCAAATTTAATTAAGAATGCAAAATATAATAAAAATTTATGCGTGTTGTGTCAAGGGCCAGGATTGTGACCAGGACTTCAAATATAAAATAAGACAACTCTCTGCATGGTAAAGCTATAGAGCTAAAACTCAACTACCTTCGCTTACCCCATTAAGTGTCGACCTCTACAGATAATATTTGCTTATATGAACATCTACATATGACAGCGGGCAAGTGGTGCCGATTAACGCTAGATAATTTTTCCCACTGTTAGAAACCTTTTTTTTACAAATATTTCGTTGATGTATATTATACAATAAGTTGACGCTTGAAAGCACGAACCTGAAATATCATACACAAAAAATTAGGCAATTTCAGGAGCGTCGATCTTTAGGTCTAAAGCAGTACTATGCAACGCCGAAAATTGTGCATGTGTATGATCCATAGGACCTTAAATCGGTTAGCTTTCGGATCATTTGTTCTAGTTTTTCTAAATGGAGTTCCAGTTTTACTGGACAACTGCATATTTTATGTAATAAATATTCATTATGTATAATATTTCTGCAAACTTTATATATTGTAAACAAATCAATAAGTAGATAAAAAGAAAAATACTATTTAATATCTAGTTATAAAAAAATCATAACACATTATTTATTATATGGATAAAAGACTTAAAGAGTTCGGTGGTGTAATGCATAACCAACTTACATGAAATAAACTTTTATTGTTTTATAAAATATTAAAACAATATAATAAATGTTAGACTGTGTAAACAATATTATAGTTAATCTAATGATAAACAAAGATAGATAAAATGCAGTATTCATATAAAAAAGAATAATAACATTATACACATATACACCATACTACAATGATCATGAAATGTATATGTTCTACGTTATCTATTTTAGTATATGGATATGGAAGTATAATGTTACTGTACTTCACTTGTGTATACATAGATGGACTTACTTGTATCTTATTTATAACATACATTTATATGGTTTTAAAACAAGAATAAAATATTTTTTACTGTTTATTTTTGTTGTTTCTTGTATATTTTGAATGTTTCCAATCGTTTGGTTTTATCTTCGGTATTTAGTCTTTAATTTTATGTTCTAGAAAGATGAAAGGCTTTTGGAGTTTATATGTATCTCAGTACACATACTAAATACGCAAGATCTGTTGAGGTAAAATTTAAAATATATAGGTATTTTCGGTAAATTTTATATACTTATGGTAAGAATGACAAGAACAATATCACTTTGATTTATAACTGTAATTATGCTATTACTTATATATTAAAAGCAAATAAATAGTATTCTTCGTAATTTAATGGTCGCAAAATTCGTCAATAGTTTATAAAAAGTCTCTTAAGAATATATGTTTTTTGAAATGTCAACTTGTATTATACTGGAAGTAAATTCACACTTTCTACCATGAAAAGGAGTTATTACTTAAAAATTATTATTATATTATTAAAATATATAAAAAACAGATGGTGGAAGCGCAAGGAAAATTCACAATTATGATTTACATAATTACATTGGGAGTAGTTAATATCAAGTTTTGAGAAATCGAAATTGTACCAAGTAAATAAGGATCTGCAGGAGTAGTTTTAATTTTTACCTAATAAAATTTTAAAACTGAACTACCAATTAACAATACTTTTCTCAAAAGTCGTTACGTGGAGTCATTAAGTTAAGCTTTAGCTATCAAAAATAATTTTAGTTCAAAAATTTTCGTTTATTGTTGAAGTTTAAAATATATTATAAATTAATTTTTCACTTTTGAAATAAAAAAGATGATTATAAGGTCTAAAATCTTAATCAAATACAAGGAATTGGAATCTTTTAATTGTGAAGGATAAAATTGTGTTAAATTATAAGCAATGCGATTTCTTTGATTGGATGCCATGTAGATACTGACCATGTTTTTCACGATATTTGAGTGCCAGTTTTTTGGAATTGAGATAAAAGTTTTACGTTTAGAAAATTTCTGTGTAGTTTGTTTATAAGAATCGTATAATTTCAAAAGGTAAGTGGAAATATTTTTATTAAAAACAGAATATAAGAAGAAACCACGAAAGAAAATCTATACAATTAAATACATGGTTGTCGAGTAGATTCAACGTAGAGATATATAAAGTTATGGTGTTTACATTGAGTAAAATACTACAACAGCACATGATGAAAGTCAGTGGCGGTTGTCAGTGACAAGTAAAGTATAGAAGATGATTGTTGTTGTACACAGAGTCACAGCATGCATTGTATATTCTCTCAGTCAGTAGTGATCAGGGGAAATAAGTCAACAACGTATAGAGATTGGTTCGTATTAACTGACAGCCGTGTACACGATTGGTGCATGTTATAAGTGGGGAGAGCGTGTATATTCCACAAAGTAGCACGCATAGTACTAGACATACACTAAAAGCAATATACACAATAATGGTGGTAGTATAAGCCATTTCACGGCGATCAACGTCGTGCATATTCTCTGTCTTGAAAAACTTTAACACGAACCGGAGATCTATAGAGGGCACACACTACGCGCGCACATGCGATCAACATAAAGGATCCTCTCAGTAAATGAAGAGGGTTAAAACTACCTACTAGGTTCAGTTTTGTCTGCTCGATCTTAAGTAGGGGGCAAACACATAATAAAGAAAATAGTTTTATTCTAATATCGTTGTTCAAATTGTTCCGAAACTACTGTAAACTACTTTGTTCGGGGTTTTTTGTTCGCGCGCTCTATTTTATTATTTAACAATAATAATAATAATATAAATATAAAAAAAATTATTATAAATAAAAACAATAAAAAAAATCAAACTAATTATTTTTAAACATAATTGACTATTAATTAAATTGTATTTATTTTAATTAATTATTATCAATAAATAAAATTTAAATAAAAATAAATAACAAAAAGAAAATTGAATATCACAAAGTAATGTGTGAATTTTCTTTACTGGAAAACGTTAATGCAATCATTTACGGGGATATTAAATAAAACGATGCATTCTTAACCACGTTACACAACCGTTTTGTCTCGGTTTATTATTATTATTATAGTTGAGAGGTACTTAGTGGATCAATTTAATGGTCAGTTTTTATTGTGTTTATTATCAACAGAACATTCAACTATTTACATCAACTAACTTCACTTCATACAACTACTGCATCTGTATTCATCATCATTTGTTTATAAATAAATAAGTGTTGTTTTATTTTTTTTTTACTTTCTCGCGGAGTTATATTGAAATTTGAAAAAAAATTTAAGACATTTAGAAATGTTTGTCGATTTTCATCGAAAAATATACTCTGGTGGTAATTATATTAATTACTAAACACATAGTGGTGAAATGAGTTCCAAATTTATTATTGATAGTATGCTTCCAAAGTATCATACAAATCATCAAACCACTGCTGCAAATCTTGGTGTTCATCCACAATTTCAAGGACATTTATTCCCAAATTCCCCAAGTTCAGGTTTATCTGGTGTATCTAGTGCTTTAGACAGTCTTACATCATCAGCTGCATCCGCTGTTAATTATAGTACAACCTCATCACCAGCCGGTTCTTCACCAAATAGTACATCCTCATCAGCATCTCCTGGTGCTACAATTGTAGCAAATAGAATGTATCCATATGTATCTGCTGCAACGGCAGCTGCCGCACACCACCATCATCAACAACAACAAGCCGTAGCGGCCGCAGCATTTGGGGCAGCGGCTGCATCTGGCTCAATGGTACCTGGTTTTTCATCGTCAGCGGCTGCCGCCTCATCGGCTGCATTAGCCGCTGCGGTTGACGCAGCAGCTGCAGACAAATCGTGTCGTTATACAGCCGGACTAACGGGTGCAAACCCTACAGCCGATTCAATGGTCAATTATACGCTTGGACATCATCATCAGAATGGGGCTGCAGCCGCCGCCGTATCAGCAGCAAATAGTGTAAGTGCAGCATCTGCATCAATGGCCGTCGCTGCTCAATTTTATCATCAGGCCGCGAGTGCTGTGGTCGATCCATTATCGTCAGCATGTAACACACAACCAGGTGCCACACCGGGTGGACAACCAATTCCAGACATTCCTAGATATCCATGGATGTCCATTACCGGTAAGTTGAATATTTTAGTTATGATATTGTAATTAAGTAATCAAAATATCTTTTATTTTGACTACACAGAAATTACATTATTTTATTATAAATATTAATCAATTAATTATTAATTATGGGATAATAAATCAATTTTTTATTACAATATTTATTGCATCCTATAAAATTTTTTGTTAAGAAATGAAGTTCAGAGGTGAATAATTTGTAAATAAATTACGTAAGAGTTCAATAATTTTATTTTATTTTTAGTAATATAAGTGTATAGGCTTCAAAACTTAATTCTAAATTTTGAAACCATATGAATCTTAAATAGACTTATGATCTTTCATAATTTAAAATCTTAATCTTGATTAAATAATGATTATTTAAATTCCTAAATCTTATGACTCGAAAATTTTCTGATCATAAATTTAAGGTATTATTAATAATATACTCAGGCATATACAATATTGTAAGAAATGACTCTTAGCGACGTAATAATGAAAAAACATTTGTTCCAATAGGCAGTACAAAAATCTAAGTTCGAAATGGATATTATATTAGTGGTTAAATTAGGTATGCTTAGCAATAAATTAAAGCGAAAATAGGTTAAAAAATCATGGATTTACAGCCACTTAAAAATTGCTCAATGTATTAATTTAAGTTGAATTAAAAATGCAGGAAACTTTTTGTAAAATTAAAATAGACTGGCGTAATAAAACATAATTATTTACTAGGGTAATAAAACATAAATAATTTATTGTAAAATTGCTTTTAAATGCTGGTACCAACTCAATTAAAACACAATGTAAGTATTTAAAAATATTCTTCGAAAAAGTATATATATATATTTATATCTACAAACTTAAATATGAAAAGTAATTATCCGTCGGCCATTTTGTCTATTGATTGCATAAGTTAATGGGATCCAATCTTTTTGTTTGTAAATATTATAAATAGAGTTTTATGTCCATTTTAAAATACAAAATAGATAAAAGTATTGAAATATAATAATTTTAATAGGTTTTATCATAAAATATTAGTTTTGTATTATTATATTTATTTCTAATATATACTGCGCATGTGCATAGTTGATATATATTACGTATGTATGGATAATAATTATACATTTAGTATTTAGTTTAGAAATTTGCTTGGTAATTATTATATCGTAAAATTTTTAACCGACCATTTTAGTCACATTTAGTAAAAAATAATGGCTCATTATTTCTAATACACATAAAAAGGTTGTGGGAAATTTATGACAAATTTTTAAATGCTATATTAACCACTTGGAACTAATAATTTGGTTATGAAATTCCATATATCATTAAATTTTTTCTATGATTCAAAAAAACACCGTCGATAACCTTTTGTATCAAGTTTTCAGAGAAAGTTTTATAACCATTTAAGAATTAAAAAATTCACTGAAATATTTTACGGAAAACATCTCTACCCAAAACTTCAGCTATTCCAGTCATTAATTAAAGAATATCCTTGGATATTTTAAAGTAAATACATTAACTTTTGTGGTACATCAATTTAAAATTAAAGATTAACTCTAAAAATGTTATTATAAAATTTCACAAAATAACGAATTACAAAAGTATATTAAAGTTAAATTACAGGAAAACATGCAAATCTTTAATAACGTAACTGTACAGTTTTAATTGGTAGATAGATAAGTGCATACCAACGGATAACTGTTGAAACTCACATAAATTAGTATATTAAAAATAATTTAGGTAAGATACGCACTGCGACTATTTGAGGGCTAACGAACAAATAATTTTATCAATGAATTCAAACGCAATCAAATCAAAGTAAAAAAAGTTGCGGATATTTCAATACCGATAAGCAAAGTAATTAAGTATAGGCTTGACTGGTTTGGCCTGCCGTTTTTGATTCAGGCGTTGAATTTATAAAAATATCTTTTAAAAACATAAATATTCCCATTTTCTGCTCTTAAGTAAAATTGAATAGTAATTCGTTTAAATAAATAATTTTAGAAATGAGAGATCAAATGCCATTAAAAATGAATCTTATGGGTCTATGAACAACTCCTATCGTATGCTCTTTTAATTAATAATTTTTTGATAATATGCATTTGCTAATGTTTTTATTAATCAAGTGAATAGTAATGAAGGCCAATTGCAGATTTACGACTAAGCCCTCTGTGAATGTAGAATCAATTTTAATGTACATCCAAATGTAAAATGTTCCACATGGTAAGACCTAATTCGTAAGTGAAATAAACTATCTTTAAGTAAGTGCCTTATATTTCGTCTCTATAACATTTTACTGGTTATTTCAATATCTACCTATCTATTTGTGATTGGCGGTCCCTAAGTACTTTGAAGTCGTGAATCCGAACGCCAATTGAATTTATGTATATCCCGCTCCAATGCTCAAACCCTGGAAAATGTACACAAAGTAAATTTATTTTTCCCGCGTTTTGATAACAAAGTAATACAAATGATAAAATACGGTAAAAAACTTATAAATTTTAATTTTTAAACGGATCAAAATTTGCATCTTGAAGTGATATTACATAAAATCATTTACTTATTCATTCAAATAGTTAATATCAAAACTTTAAGTAGCCGACGGAATCTTTAATTTTTAAGAATGTTTATTTCAATTTTCATAGGTGAGATGAAAAATAAACAATTTATATCAATTTATTTAAATATTCGATTTTGTTGTTATGAAATAATTTTTTTCATAAATTTTAAATTACAAAACCTTCTACATACACTACTTACAAGCAATATAAGTTGATGCTTATGATAAATGATAACATAAAAAAAGAAAACCTTATGAACAGTAGCAAAACTCTGAATGTTTTTTTAAAATGTTTTAAAATAGACAATTAGATATTAGAAAATTAATATAAAACAAAAGGAACATCGTGGAAAATAATATTAATAAGAAATTGATTTATTATACCTAAATAGTTTTTAGTTAATTTAGAAACGAAAAAACATGTACCTTTATTAAGTCTGAAATTTAGATTTTTGTAATTTTTCAGACTGGATGAGCCCATTTGACCGTGTGGTGTGCGGTGAGTACAATGGTATTGACAAATTTTTTATTTTATTTTTTTTCTTCATATACTAATATTATTTTATAAGTTTTTTTTCCAAATACTAACAACACTGTTTAATTAAAACTGTACCATTTTTATAATGAAATTAAACATACTGTTTTTGGGAATAGTCGAACCAAAAATCTCTATAAGGGATCGTTTTTTTTATATTTTGATATTAATAGCTTAAAATTTATGCCATCTTTGGTGTCTATTGACTTGTGATTACTTATTAGAATTACTAAACAAACAGAAATTCCAAAGAGACTCATTGAGTTTGAATGGCTAAATTATATCATTTTTAATGTTTATTTTGTTGGAGTAAAGAAATTGATATACCCTTAATAAATAAACAATTTTATTTTTCCAACTATTTAAAATTGCCGAATGCCTATAGCAATTAAAATTGAAGTTTAAATGAAATTTAAAACACCGTCGAAGAAAAGGTTTTATTTCTTTTGTTAACATACGGAAAAAGTGTGACTGCTTGATTAGTAAACGTAAAAATAAATGTATTTCTTTTTTGCCAATTATACAAGAGTAATTGAAAAGTTGAGATTCTGAACTACTTAGCTCGACTACTCGAAGTTGTTAGAACAAGATGAAGAATGAAGCACCATAATTCTAGGATAATAATATGTAATGAATACCGATTTTTCAATTTTGAGCTTTGATAAAGCGCATTTTATTTTGTTTTTAAAGAATTACTATCCATCTTAAGTAAGTAATTACAATTAAATATTCTTATGCCGTGTATCGTAAAAGCCACTACTTCATATTTACAAATAAGAGATAAGCACCAAAAAAATAATAGGTCTTGTTAGCTCTCCCTTACCCATGTACTGTACAGGTAATAAATCTATTTTATTCATTATAATAATTATACCCCAGCCGTATATTATTTGTTTATCGACATGCAAAATTAAATTTTAACGGTATTACCTCATTAATTATTTTAAACATTGTTTTTCAAAAATTTCTGGAACTCCTTTTTCAAGTAAGTAAATTTCTTAGTGGGTCTATACGCGTTTCAAAACAACCATATCTAATGGCGTTTTCATAATACAATTCGACGTTATTATGGAAACATTTGTTTTGTAAGCATTTCATACTTAATTAATCTTTTTAATTACTTGGTTTTTTAAATTAATTACAACAGTTACAATATTGCAGTTTCTTTAGAAAATGTATTTTTAGTGTTTAAGTTACTGTTCACACTTGATTTATTGTTCACGGCAAATATTTTTTTAAATTGACGAATATATTTCATTAAAATTTGTGCAAATTGTTAATGAAAATTGTCAAATATTTGCTTAGGCCTAAAATTTACCATTTTTGTACAGTTTGTGCCTTTTTATTTATACATACTCAGTATCTAAATCGGCTAAAACTATCTTATGGCCATTTCTTAGACATAAATGGGAGGTTTGCTTTAGACTACTTTTCGGGCCCCATTAAATACTCAAAGCTGTGACGGACGAAAATTTCAATTGAATATTACATTATCTGCATTTGTTCTGTTACTCTGAATTATTAAAATTTTAGGTATACGAACAATATGTTATTATTTAGTAATCTGTCATTATTTCTAGAACGCTCTGGCACTGCCCTAAAAATTAAATAAATTTCCAATGGTTCTTTATCTAGGTATAAATCAGACAAGGATTAGTAGTTAATTACTAGATCACAGTCTAAGGGTATTGGTGAACTCACGAAAATCATTTATTTAAATGCTGATATCGATATAACTATCCGTTAATTACAACTTTGGAACACCACAAAAATAAATGCTATATTATCATTATTTAAATTATTCTGATAAGGAGCCAAATGATATCCTCAAGTCTTTATGAATTCAATTAAAAAAGTTTTATTCAATATTAAAAAAAAAAAAAGTAGCATTTATTTAAATATAAAAAAAATAAAAACAAAGTCGACCTTGATATATTAACCTCAATAAAAATATTATATGAAACAATCTTCTAAATTACACCCAATTTATTCTCTTTAATAAAAACAAAAAAATCTCTTCTAGGAGTTTGTTAACATCACTTAAAATGAGAATCATATTTTCTTCATTGTATGACACATCAATGTCATCATGTAGGGTGGCCCAACAAGTCTTATTTAAGGCATTTATCGGGCTAAAGAGATGTTTTTTCGCTGAAAAAATCCTCAATTGTTAATTGAAATCCAATGTTTAATATTTAGTTTTATATTAACTTTCAAATTTATAACAATGTTTAATTTCTAATTCTATATATATTCATTTCGACTACAATGAGGTCATGTTCAGTACGTGTTACTGTCTTTCAAAATTATTTGGTGAGACTTCATCAAATTAAGGATAACATAATTAATAAAAACATATGTACAAGACAAAAAAATGCATTTGGTCCAGTTTGTTAAAGCTCGCACATTTTTACTAGAATACGGCAAAAGCAGTTTGTGTTGATATGTTATGTGTGCATATTTGTGTATAATATGGTTCGAATGACATAGACTAAAAAGATTAAAACCGATATGGCAAAGGTTATATCCAAAAAAGGGACGTGTCAACATTTTTTGTTTAGGAATATATCGTGTTGGGTGTCAAATGAAAAAGTTGAGTTGCTTGCAAAAACATATAAGTACGATTTTATTATTCACTTAGCTACACTATATTTTAATTAAAAATTAAGTTAAATTATGATCGTTTAGATAACCCTAAAAATATCAAAGGAAATAATGAATTTTAAATTGCTAAAACTCAACGATACATGCGACCACGATCTTCTGAACATCACTTTATCTAATTTTGGACACTATTTTTATGTTTAGTTATAATACTATTTTGTACAATATTCATAAACTGAAAAATTTGTGTAATCTAATCGATTTTGTTATCTATGATTACATCAAAATAGTAATTGCCGAATTGCGTATTTGGCTAAATTTATTTTTTATTACTTCAGTTGAAGCGTCTTTACTTCACGAACAGAGAACTGAAGCTCCTTTTTTCTATACAATTTAAAAACGAGCAAATTATATAAGTTCTATAATCCTTACCAGACAAAGATTTTGATATCCTGTTTTGACGCCATTGTATAATATCTCCGCAAGAAAGAGATGAAAAAGCTTATAAATTCTTCATTTTGGAATCATTTTAAATTTTTTTTCCAATTTCGTAAGGGAATAGAGCTATAAGTTTCACATTGTGAAATATATCAATTATTTTAACTTTTTTTTAAATGTTGTTTTTGGTCATTTTTTAACTACTTTAGTTAACCAGTGACTACTACAATAGCTCACAGCATTGTCAGGCGGTCACTCATACTAGCACTGACTGAGATTGTTGACTTGGAATAATTCCTTATATTTTATTCTACATTATTGTTGTGCCACCCTTTACTGCATGTATGACGTTTTAAATATATTATTCGAAATATTTTTTTGGTTCTTATATCTATCTACCATTAGGTGTTACTATAACTAGACCATATTCTACACATTATATTATAGATATAGACAAAATAAATAAACAAAAAATTCATATAATGTTTATCATAAATAACTGAAAGTTATTTTTAAAATATTTATTCCATCGGTACTTACTCTAACTGTTGATAAAATAACATTCGATTAAGTGGTGAACCAAGTTGTTTGCCTAGGTTCGATATTAATTTATCAGGTTATGTTGCATTTAAACATGTATTTTTGCGTTTCATAAAAATTAACTTTAGCAGATTGTTGCAAAAGTATAATTTATAATTGAATAGTTATTGAATGCAAAATTTTTAACATTTATTAAATTTTTTGAGTTTTCTTTTCGTTTGTTGCGCTTCATGTCGTTAACTTTATCGTAAGAGAATCGCTGCCATGCTAAATATATTGCAACGTTGTCACATTTTTTCTGATATTCTAGCACTCGTTCAAACGTGCGAAAGTTAGTTAATGTATTTTAAGTTAATTTTCTCTAAATATTAGGTCATATTGATGAAGATTTTCAACGATAGATGTAATTTATCCAATATATGCAACATGAATTGTAAAACTTACGAACATTTCGTTTTTTTAAATCACTAAGTTTGTTATTTGAAAAGCAAATATTAAAAAGATTTTTATATTGTTATAAGTCACGCATAATGTCAATAGAATACTACCTTTATATTATGACGGTACACGTGATAACGGATAATTAGCACTGATCTAATTTTAAATTAGTATAATTAAATCAATCCGGAAATATATCAGTGAACAAATAGAATTCTTTATTATTGTTAATGAGTTTTGTTAGTACCTAATTGAAAAATTCTTAACAGACAAAAAAAAATGAATGAGCAAATTGGTATGCAAATAAATTTATTATAAAATTGCGTTACTAAAAATATACTTTTATTATAAATAAACTTTTTCTCTTTAACGCCCCTGCTGTCCAAGTTAACGAATAAATAAATGAGTTATTTCAAAAATTATATAATATGTTTGTTTAAATTTTTCTTATTCAAATCGATGTTAATGTGTTGGAATTGGACAAAATCGGGATGAATCATGGTCTTATCATTAAAAAATTAAACTCTTTTTTTGAATTTTTTGTAATGATTTGAACAAATTATAAAGACGAAAAGTTTCTTTACCCAACAAAAAAAAAAAAACACTTAACATTTAACATAAATTACTATTTTATTACTTTTGAACTTTTAAATTTTTAGATTTTACTCAAATATCTATTACCTACTTAAATTTAATGTGCATTAATATTATCGAAATTGTAAATTTATAATTTTAAAAATTTTGATTGAATTTAAATCTATTAAATTTTTTTTTTAATTTGTAAATAGGTAATAGATAAAACTAATATTATATAATAAATTTATAAAAAATGATAAACAAAATTATATTTACGAGTATAAGACTATTTGAGTTAATTATTTTATGACCAAATTGAACAACAACAACAAAAAAGGGACAATATTAAATCACTTGACAAGGCACTTGAGATATATTTTATTGTAGTAATAAATTTAACCAAGTGCTAAGTCTATTTCTTATTTTTAATACAATCATAAAATAATTCTTTTCGCAGGGTTAAATTCATTTTATGAATACTTATTTTCAAAGAGATTTTTGGAATAAATTTTAATTTTTTGCTCCAATTTATTATATAAAAAAATTTAACAACGAGTAATATCTCGGAAAATTATTACGATTGGGTAATTCATACTGATGATGACAACTTGTCAATTTTGAAGTCAAAATACGTCTTTAAAACAATACAAAAATTTATGATTTAGGAAATTTGAGAAAAAATAGAAATTTATTTGAATTCTCTTATTTAAACCGTATTTTTAAACATTGCGTTATTAAAACCATTTCAATTTCAACATTGGCTCTGAAGTCTATGACCGTTTTTTACGTTTAAGTCCTTATAACTGAAATTGAAGTCGCACGTTTACAACGTAATTCGTGCTGTAATTGAGAACACTGTGATCTTACAGTTCTTTGTCTCTTGCGACTTATCACTTTTTCATTCTGCCTCTGAAAAAAATTGTTGGGACGCATTTCTTTATCTATTCTTCATGCGGAATTAATTGCATTTAGAACCAATATAGTTTAACTAAGCTTGAATACTTAGATACATCAAACAATTTTTAATCAAAGATACAAATCTGTTTTTTCTACAGATGGGTGCTATTTGCTTACCAAAAGTAAATTTACATTACAAAATTAATCATTTAAAGTATTAATTGTCTTTTCGAATATCTTTATTATTTATGCAAAATAGAAATAAAAATCAATTTTTTATACATGACTCTAGTAATGCTCTAGTATTGTTATTGAAAATATTACCAATAAATTCTATATGAATATTTTCCAAAAATAAAATATAACTTCGACAAAACTGCCACAAAACCAATTTTAGAAAAATTCACATATATAGTAACGGACTGAACACATATCAAGAATCTCCGTACTATTTAACATTCTTTACACAGAATTATTACATAAATATTATTTTTGTATGCTTTGCGATAGAATCTGAACGTGTGTTGCACTCGCTATCGTAACGAATATATACATTTATTCGTATACAATTTATTTTGTAAATGCAAATCGGGAATGGTAAAAACGAGCATGCTATGTAAAGGGATTTTATAAAATATTGAGGGATCCAAATGAAAAACTATATGCTGGATATCCGTAATCATATCAAGTCACTAAAAGCCTTATACAAACCTTTAGAAGTGTATTTATCAAGGATTTGATATGATGAGGGGCATTGGAACTAATAAGTAAAAATGAAGTATCAGCGATGTTGAGATTTCGGTTTTTTCAGTTTATCGAAAACCACGACAACGTAGACTTTTTAATGCAAACTTTAGTATACGTTTATTGGTCAAATATTGTGCCAATACTATCATCACGGCTTTACGCACATGATTTTCTACCTACATAACTTTCGGTTAACTAATTTTTTTACGAAATTGCGAATTAACGAAGTAGAATATAAATTTTTATATTCCTTTATTCTTGGGACTTGTAATTTGGAGTAATGAAATAGGTTGGCCATATTTATAATCTTTTTTTTTCGTGTTTAATGATACAAGTAATATCCATAAGTCTCACATATTTTCAAACATTCTCCACTCACGTGCGTATGTTCCATTACTTATTCATAATAACATAGTAATTTTAAGTTTGTCACATTTCTATTCAAAAATTAAAAGTTTTCCAAAGTTTGTTTGTCTTTAAATTTAAAATACCTGTATTAGTAAAATTTTTCAATAAACGATTAGAGATTTGTTGTTGAAAATAAATTAACAAAGAGTATAATAACAAAATATGTTAATGTATAGTGGCTGTTACTTGAACTACTCTAGCCCATTACAACTTTGTTACTTAATTTTCCCAAGATACATTTCGTAAACTAATCGAAAGCTTAATCAACTGACCTGTAAGGATGCAAAATATTTTATTAAAAAATATAGAAAATTCCTATGTTTTATTAGTAGTACATTCGCTTTTTTATATTTATATAATTGGTAATTAATATTTTACGAACTCTCTGTATTTCGAGTCATCCATCCTATGCATATTTGTGTGGTGTGGGCAAAAATATATTTATTTATTTCTACACAAATTGGGACACGTTTGAATGCAGCACAAACATTTAAGAAATTATATTTATGTGCACTATACAAAAACGTAGCAAAAAAGAACTTCTTAAAATTTATATTCTTTAGATAAAACATATAACAAAACAAAAATATCATATACGAATTTTAAAATACACAGACAGAATGAATAAGAGACGATGAACGAGACTATCACAGACTGTATATTTTTATATAAGAAGGCAAAAAAAAAAAAAAAAAACAGTAAATGTATCCATTTTTATTTAAATTGAAGTGAAATCAAGTATATGGAAATATTTGTGCAAAAAGGAAATGAGTAGATTGGTATCATTTTAAATATATTATTAAAGATGGGTGCCGCGCCGCGTGCATATTGAAATTTCTCAGTATTTTGGATTTTTTTTTTGTACGTTTCTCGTTTCCCGAAATCTGTGAATTGCTTTTAATTAACCATGAAAACTGTCGATATCTGAAATATTTTCTATCACGTTTGGTATTAAACATCGATTCAATTGTATTTTTCTTTGTATGTTTTACTTCTATATGTAAATTTGCCATATTTGCATTCAAAGATTGTTTGAAATCAATGAGTGACTTGTATTGATAACCTGCACTAGCACATGATAACACATCAATCATTTTATCTTTTTCAACTATTTGATCACGTATAAACGATATATTTTCAGATGCACATTTATTCTGAAGTCATTTTCCTTAGGTATTTTTTTTTTTTAATATTGGCTCTTTAAATTTTTCACTATTAATATTAGTTTTTAAATTCTTTTCAATATTCTTGGTAGTACACGTAAGAAAAAGATTGAATGAAATATACGACTATATAGCAACTTTTTATTTTTAAGATGCATTTTCAATTCTCTGAAATAATCATGGTTAGAAAGGATATTTTTATTCTTCGGTCTTATCAATGCGTTATCTATGTTTTTGTAAGTCATTTAAATTAATTGGTGGTTTTGGAAAATTGTTATTAATGAAAAGTTCAGATTTGTAGTTTTACAACAGTGATTTGATTTTTTAGAAGTATATTCTGGACATAAAAAAAAGGAAACTATAATTGCGAAAAGAATGAAGTAAACTTAGTGAGCTCACTATTACAGAAAATTTTAATTTTTCAAAAATACGTTTTTCACCGTATACTGAAATTGCAACTCATTAGGCGGAAATGTTCATAGTATATTCCTATATATTAAGTTGAAGCTCTTCAAATTTTCCGCAAATAATACAAATTTATTAATATTCTTTAATAAGTTTAGGATATATAATTTAGCTAAGGATCGAGTGAAATATGTTACCATCCCATGTAATTTTGATTTCGAAACTATGTATCAATAGCTATGTTTCAAAACAATAAGTTATGAAGGATGCAAGACAGTTATGATATGAAATTTTTTATAATATTTTATTTATTAACTTGTTTACATAGTACAAACATGCAAGTTGAAGAGTTCAATATTTTTACTATTTCATTTGCGCAATCGTATTTACATATAATCGGTACAAAAAGTATAATGATCATATGGTTGACTGAATAAATGGAGAAAAATTAATTTGAAGATTCCGTTACATAAATAAATGCATGCTGATAACACTAATCTAAAGCATGTTATGAATGGGTGTGCCTTTCAATTTCTGATTTTCTCCTTCCTTTAGATATGTGCTATAAAATGTTCCATAATTAAATCAAATGGTTTGTTTACCATTGGTATTAATGCTTAGCTATGAAGCATATATAATTAATTATATATAAATCAGAAAAAAGCATCAATTTTAATTGAAAATAAAAACTAATAAACATCGATAATAAATTAGTAATTTATCAATCGATTATATTTAATAACAAATAAAAATAAAATTTTATTTTCCTATGTAACTAGAGATCTTTACTGATTGTAAATAAAACTTGGTATGCAAATATTAAATAACTAACCATATAATTGTCATTTGGATTGTTTTGACTGGCACAAATTCACTTTTTTATGTATAAAAATATAAATATTGTACAAAAAATTAAATTCTCTATAAAATATATGTATCAATCATTCAATTATATTGATTGAATAATTAA
Organism: Chrysopa pallens; assembly: GCA_020423425.1. Classification (NCBI taxonomy): domain Eukaryota; kingdom Metazoa; phylum Arthropoda; class Insecta; order Neuroptera; family Chrysopidae; genus Chrysopa; species Chrysopa pallens. The sequence goes on along the minus strand of CM035591.1, from coordinate 21,511,250 downwards.
AAATGCATGCTTTAATTGGGTAATTTTATATTATAACATATTTTATGGTTCAACGATATTTTATTTAATTGATTGTACGTTTTTTGAGTTTCTGATGTAAGTAAATTTTATTTACTTCACGTTTAATTTGTTTATATGGTCGTAAGGTCATTTTAAATTTTATAGTGTGCGCTTGTTAAGTTTATAAAATAAGAAAGATTTTAAGGTATTTGCAATCTCTAGTTTAATCGACAAAGAGTGGTATATTTTTGAGAAAATGTTTACTTAACATAAAATATATACAAAATAATAATGCCTTGCAGAATGCCTAAAATTATGACCAGGATTCCATCTTATATGGTACAAATTTTTGCAAAACTACTTTAGTTAAATACGATTTTAAATAATAATTTTATCCTTTTATCTAATTGCGATAATCCCATAGTAATTTCGGTAAAAAAATTTGTACGAATTCTTTTTTTTTTATAATCGTATATGAAAATAAAAGATACTAATATTTTTACTACATTTTGAAGGCCATCAGAAAATAAAAATTTTACTGAAGACATGTAAGAAATTTAACACATACAAAATAACAAATTTTACAGAATTGCTAAAAGAAAACAATAAATATCGATTCAAATACTATATCTTTTATCGAATCCAAGCTCGCTTACTTAATTTTTTGTTTGAGGTCAGAAAAATTATGGTAATATTCAATATTTTTATAAAAATTTTATTAACAAGAGACTATCTTTGCTTATTACCTACGTCAGATATTTTCCATCCCCAATTTGTATGCTGTAATAACATAATTTGATCAAGTCATCGATGTATAACCATACAACCTTTGACAAAAATTTCTTGCTGTAACAGACTGGTTGGAGGGATTAATAAAATGGTTTTAAAATTAATATAATTAAATTAGCAAACGATTTTTTTTAAAATCTCTTGCCTATTTAATTTTATTGTAGTGCGCACCAAACCTTTTGTGGACTGAATTATCTTGTTAATATAGTTATATCTTTTATCTTAACCTACATTTTTTTTTTTTTTTGTTAAATGAAGTGTCAACAGTGATATTTTAAATTTAATGTTGTCTATAAATTATAAAATTAATTTATTTTATTCGTATGTTTGTAACTGTTTTTTACCTCTATATACTTACTATCATGTTAAAAATAGATTTTAAAATCCTTTTATTTGATGTGTATCTCGCTGAAAACGAATAATGGCTAAATATAATTTTCGGGCTTTAATTAATTAATATCAAACTTACAATTTCTTTTTTGTAATTAATACCGTAATTAAGCACTGATTTTTAGAATTGAGAATAATATCTAATGGTATTGTTTGACTACTCACCATATAGTTTAGAGTACCAATGTTTAAGCTATTTTAATCAATATATTTCATAAAATATGTTTTTTTATATTCATAAAGTGTGCTGAATTTCAGCTCAAATTCAGAATATTTCTTAAGATATTTTGAATATTGTTATGTGTCTTTTACATATCGGGTAAGAATAACACGATGTAAAAATAAGTAAAGGTCAAAATCAAGCATTTGTTTAAATTCAGAATTCACAATTTGACCACAGTACTTATATAAAAACATCTAAAGTAAATTACGATTCAGAGCATGAGTATGGAGGTGGTTTAACTTTCAGTATATAGTTGTTTTAGTTGTTTATTTATATTTACCCAAGTCAAGATTAAGAAATATTTGAAAACAAGTCAAGATTAAACTTTATAATTGGTATACATACATGATAGTTAAATGAATCAAAATTTAAATTTTTATATCCAGCCCCGCATAACAGCCGTAAATTTGTGTAGTTTCGTTTAAGGTATATGTAGACTTTTTTCAAAAACTTTTTATTACGAACCATGAACAATTTAAATTTTTTTATAATATAACGATGGGAAATCAGCGAAGAAATTTCATATTTTAAAGTTAACTGATGACTGACTTCATGAAAAAGAATATAAGTAGAGAAGAAAAATCGTTAAATTTTCTGAAACTGTAATATAGATACGATTCAATTTATAGTAAAAATGTAGAGTCGTTAGGAAGAGTAAAGGTGGTTGGTGTTGGTGTTGTCTTAAATGAGAAGTATTTTAACTTATGTAAGTTTTGCTGGCTATGAAATTTAGCTGGTCGTGGATTTTATTTAGTCAAATTATCTCAACTTTGACAAAGCGTGAAATAGACTTAATACCCAACGCAAAAGAAACATCCATTATATAATTGAATGTATAAAGAGATTTTGTTCCACAAGCAACGGCACAATTATTTTCAGAAGCAAAACTATTACAAAAATTTAATTGACTCATAAGTTCTTTATATTAACAAAAAAGTTTCTGTGTTCATATTTATAAGAAGTTTTTTTTTTTTTTTTTAATTTCTGGCTTTAGCTACTTTCAGCTATATAGCCATTAACCAAAGGGGATTATTATTATTATTATTTATACAACAGTACACAGTACTGCTAGGTGGTCACCCATCGAAATACAAATTGTGACTGCTGTTGCTTAACTTTATAGATTGGTCTAAGCATGTCTTTATGTTACGTCAGTCCGGGGTCATATAAGAAGTTCAACACAATAATACTTTGGACAAATAATTTAAATATTAACTACGCCGCTAAAGCATAACCCTTGATACATACCTTGTATACCCTCTTTTACTCCTCGTTTGCAAATTCTACATTTGCAATGCATTTGGAATGAATGCCACTCAAAAGTGTAGAAACTTTTCAAAGAAAATATTACAAACCTAATACTAAAAAATAAACTTTTAGTAGAATAACTTTTTTAAAGGTTATTTCTGATAAAAAAAAAAGATCCATTCAGTGTTAATTAAAATAAATAATATAAATTTATTTTCAAATCATATTAACGATTCAAGAAAAAATTATACAAAATAATATCCAGCACGTTCCAATTACCTACCAATAAATGTTTTTATAAACCAACAAAAAGATGCAACTAGCGAATATTCTATGAATAGATAAAAGTAATATATATAAAAAAAAAAAAACAAAAAAACTAAACACGTTATTATAGAGTAAGTAAAAAAAAACAAAAATATGATTTTATACATCTACATAAGTTTTAGTAGTTATATTATTATACATATGTAAATATGTATGCAATAATAATAATAATAATAATATACATAATGTTTAATAAATATTCAGTTTATTATAACATTCATAAAGCACACTATGGTATCCGCAGCATGACGTTATGTTTGTTGTGTGTTGTGTGTTTTATATATCTATCATCTTATATTTATTTATTTATCTCTTTACATACTTCTCAGTAAACTTCATTTATATTTCTTTGCCATTTTTATATTTACTTTTCTTGATGCCTTCTTTTTAAGGTGATTTTATTTTTAGTAATATATTTATAAGGATTTAAAAACACAAAAAAAACTAGATAAAATTTGCAGCAAATTAGGTACTAGGTATTAGCAACCATTGAAGCATTTTGTTTTTTACATAGGAGTCTTCCACATAGGAGTTCTAGGCAACAATATAGTCCGTTTAAAATATAATCATAAGAATTAAGTCATTTTTTATGATTTTGTGTCTTTGTTCCTAAGCGAATTCCAACTAAATCTATTAGATTTAGTACCCGCTTACATCATATATGAATTGGTTTGATGTAGGCCCAATATACAATTTGTGAAGAATGATATCCCTATTATCTATTTTACCAATTTTTATACCAGTAAACCAGTAAAAAATAACCTAATTTTATTTTTCGCTTCTTGTTATTCAATTACTTAAGATATTTGAGTTGCCATACTTTAATAACGAAAGAGTAAACAAATTTTTGTAGACATAATTCTTTAATAATCTATTTGTTTATCAAAAGTTTTTGATGTTTTTTTTTTTTTTTTTTTTTAATAATAACAAACGTTACTTTAATTAAAAAGTCTTATTAAAACGCATTGCTCGTAATGTAAATATACGAACTTTGATTATAATTAACTCCAATAAAAGACTTTAATGAGTATACAAAAATTTAGAATTTTTTCACACTATGACTTCAGCAGTACAATTATTTTAAAGTAAATGGTATTTTTTAGCAAAGAAAAGTAAAAATAGTTTTAAAATTCTTGTTTTTGCAATTCTCGTGAAATTTGTTATCCTTTTATAACTAAGATTTTATTATCTTTACAAATGAAAGGATAAGTTTAACAGTTATAAATATCTTATGTCATAATTTAAAACTTTTACATAAAAAAATATATATATTTTAGAAAGTTGTTTTAAAACGACAAAATAACTCTTTTTTTAACAATAAAAAACCCTTTTGATTTAATATGACTTCTTTTCTGCAAGTGATTCAGTTTTAGAAAGTTTTTTTTTTTCTTTAATTTTTAACTTGGTGTGAAGAACGAGGATGAAGCAAATAAAAAAAAACTTTCTTTTATGGGTACAAAAGGCAATTATGGACAGGACAACATAATTATTAAACATCGTTCGATAATACAAAACTTCTAAACTATATTCTTTATTATTCAAAGTTGGAATTAGTATGAGAAATTAATTCACGAAGGTAGAACATAAGAAAACAAACATCAGAAAATCATAGCTGAAATTCCTATCAATACACATTTTGTATATATTTTAGTTTTTATCTGTTTTAATTCTTAAACATGTTTTAAAATATTTTATCTTTGAAATATAAGGATTTTCTATTCATTTGCAGTACTTAAATAGTTTTATATTTATTTTTCTTAAATTTTTATACTTCGTTTTTCATCGTGAAATTATAAAACCTTCACTTTTCACTTGGTTTAAATTGGCACAGCATTTTAGTAACTTCGTATACTCAATATAAATATGCTATTATTGGGGAATTCGAAAAATGAGTCCTCTATAATAAAGAAAATCTCAAATGTAGTATACTTTGTATTTCTATCAATTTTCACGCACAAATAACTCAAAAAAATAATTAGGTGAAATCTTGACTTGAAAATGGAGTTTTTCTCTAAAAAATAGTTCTCAATATAAAATCAAAATAAAATTTTGATTTTGATTTCAAAAATGTTTTTGGGAAAATCTATTCCATACGACTTTTATTTGAATTTCAAGACTGTGTACACCAAATACAATGTATATGATATTAGAGATTGGCTTTATTATAGAGGCCCCTTTTTTCAAATAATCAAGAATAATTTCGTTCACTGGCAAAATAGAATCGAGTATACAAAACGTTCAAAGATAGTTTGAAGCCAAATTTTGTAAGTTTAAATATAGATGCTTTTTCGCAAGAAGTAACATTCATTATTTCGAGGTTTGAGAAGAAAGTCATTGATATGATTGAAATTATGAACGAAAACCTAAAATAATTACAACAATATTTATATTGCCCCACTCAATTACGCCACAATAAAAGTCGGGGTTCAGACACAAATAATTACCAGTGAACTAAATATACATAGATCAATTAACAATACCCATAAATATAAAATTACACAAAATGCAATTATATGACTGATTCATTTTAAGATAAATACATGTATAGACATATATTTTATTTTAAATTAAAATAAATGATTTCAAAAAATTATTTCACAATGTTAAGGCGTGGCCAGTGACCTAAACATTACACACAAACACACAGTCGAAAAGGTTTTAATATAAATTATCAAATACATATATAAATTACAGTAAAAAAAGAAAAAAAAACTAACAACAAAAAAATATATTGGAACTTACAAACAGGCTAAGAAAGAATGGACTTAAAACCAGTTATAATATTGGGTAGATTGTGATATAGCAGGCAGCATGGTTGTGTGTTCGTTCGTTACAGAATGGCAGAACAATAAATAAAAATTTTAAAATACATATATTATTCAATATATATTTTTATTTTAAATTGTGATCAAGTATCACCACATATATCTATCTGCATGTTGTATAGTGGAAGACATAAATAATGTTTTACTTCTAAGATATTACTTCAATCATTTGTACCTTTGTAAAAACAGTGTGTCTCAAAAATATAAATCATTTTATTAAAAAATGATGACTTAAAAATTCTTCGCAATTACCTCAATGTCATATTGAATGTACATATATACAATTACAATTCATAATTTTATTATCATCATAATAACGAAATTCTTATACGGAGCTTTCAGTAAGTGAAGTGGCAGAAGAAGTTATGTAACATAATTACCATAGCTACCATAAGTCAATAATTATATTAACTTTTGGTTCAATTTAATGAGTTTTTTCTTATTTAAAATAATTAATATTATTTTTTATTCACTTTCTATTCAAGTTTTAATAAATGACTAAAATATTAAAAGATATGTCTTGATTTTGGGGTGACAAAAATACCCGAATATAATCAATAGAACGATCTTCGTTTCTAACACGGTTACCCAATCGTACTACTTTTTATTTGAATTTATAATCGTATGGACTGATTGCATAATTAGAATAGTTTATGATTAAAAATATTTAGTTCTAGGCATTGCTTATTATAAACATTGATACCCAAATATATATCTAGTATCTAAATAATTTTCTTATAATTCAGACGAATAGTATTAACGATTTTAACGAAAATGTCTGTAGCAGATATAGAGCTTTCAATTTGCAAATTCATCAAATTTGCTTTAATTTTAATCGACATTAAGGGCTGTGAGTCAACGTTGTCATCGTCTATGCTTGACTAAAACTGCGAAGTATTTGAGACCTTATGAATTTAAAACACTTTCAGAATATTCTTTTATTCGGATTCTTCAAAACGCTTTATGTGTATTTTGCTATAAGTTTTCTCCATTTGAAATACTATTAAACAGAAGTATTTTTGCCAATAATTTTTTCTCCGTATACTTTTTGACCAAGTATTTCAGTAGCGATTACGAAGTATTCTATCAAAAATTACGTGTATTTTATATATGCCAACTGTACATAATACCATTTTTAGTAAAATCATAAGTGATTCTCAAAGCGTGACACACCTTTTTTGCGCCATTGAGAATTATATTATTGGTATGTAAACTCTAAAACACAAATATACACGTATATGATTTTCTTTTTAACAAACGTGTCGTAAAGAAATAATTTCTTGGAATACACAAAACAAAACTTAAATACATAAATTTATGTAAATCATTGAACAGACAATGGCTCTATATGAGACCGCGTGTGTTATAACCTATATCTTAGTAGACTGACAGTGGTTCCAACAATTTTATTTCATATGATATTAATTTATGATAAAAGGTCTAAATAGAAATATCGAATAAATTTTAAACCACTAAAAAAAAAAAAATTGAACAAAAAATATTCACATTTTTTGAGTTTTGTTCAATCTCCGGTTATTTTAAAGTAATTTAGATTAATTAATGAGAGAATTAGAAAACATTTAACGATTTACACTTCGTTCATGTTATACATGTCTTGATTTTTTTAATAAATTCAGACACATTTTTCCATGTACGCGTTTGCTATGTCTACATTCCATTTTTCATTTTTAAGTCTTAATCTAATCTTATTCTACACAAATTTTGTTGCATTATGCAAAGCATTCATTGCAGTAGGCTAATTTTTGAAACATTATTGTCATTTAATGACGGGTGGTTATGAACTTGTGAACAAAATGTAACGATACAAAATAATTAAAATTATTGTTTTAATTATTATATTCAAATTTGAAAAATTATTAAAATTGATCCAAGTGATATTTCTTGGCATTAATGTGAATATACACTGTTTTTTTTTTTTGTCTTAGAATGGAATGAAATCTTTTATTTGCACTGTTAAATTTTCACTATTTCTACTTATACAGTCTGCATATAAAAGATGTGCCATTCATAAGTTTTAAACTCTTTATTAGTCCAAAATTCACCCATCTCCGTTGAAGTAATTTTCATAACAAAAATAAATAAATTTTATATATATAGAGAGAGAAAATTCTTGGAAAATTCGGAAATATCACAGAAATGAATTATGAATAAAACATGATTGGAGTGTGGCCAAAGAAAAATTTTACTTGATTAATTAATGAAAATATGTTTAATTCATTTGACTCGACTTTGTATAATATTTTCAGGATAAATTCAAAATTTAACCTTTAAACAAATTACATAAACTATTATACCAGTGTTTTTGAAAAATATATTTGACATTTATTTTGACATATATTTATAGCTTTTTAGACACTTATTCGTATTGATATGGCCAAGAAAAAAATTTATGACTTTGCCAATTTACATAAAAAACATAATATAAATCTAATTGTATTAATAGACTAACATCTATTCAAGTCTAAGTGCCGTACACAAATGTGTTGCATGTGTTAAATGTTTTTGACATGAAGACTCACGGAAAATGGATGTAATCAGCATGGATTTTAAACCGTAGGTAGGCGTAACATGCAGACAGAATCGAAGCCAATCAATTCTGTTCTATGGATCATGATCCAACTTTGAACGTGATCAAAGAAAATAATTTAATTTGTTTATTTTAAATTAATTATCTACCCTCTGTATTAATACTCAAATAACAATTGAACTAAAACTTAAAAAACTATCGTTTATGAGACGAAATTTTAACTCAAAATTTGTTTTGTTTTAAGTTAATGTATATTTATATGAATGTTAGAACCCTACTTTACTGTAAAAATTCATTAAATTCAATTAAATAATGTTTCTCTTATAAATATTTATTACAAAAGAGATTTTATCTCGACTTATTTCGAAAAACTTATCTATTTCCTAGAATTAATACATATAGGAAAGAATTTAGACAAAATATAATAATAATACATGTATTGAAAAACATTCCCGATCAATGAAACATATTTCAAAACAATAATTATATAATATAATAATAATCAAATATAAACAATAAATAAAAGTTTTTATATATATATATATATATAAATTTTTAAAATAAATGTTTTACTACTGTTGTTAATTTCCAAACAGCTGCTTAGAACAGTGATTGGTTCGATGTAATTAAACAGAAACAGAAACTGTTAAAATTTTTTAATTTTAATTAATATAGATAAGCTTTAATAAATATCATTTGAATGTTATTGTTAGAAAGTACAAATTTATAAACATCAGATTAAGACATTTGAATTGATTTTTTTAAAAGAATTATTTACAAACATGTTATAAAGTTAAGTTCATATAAACAATTCAACATATTTATGAAAAAAAAAGAGAATTTCTGAGAAATTGTTATCTGTAATTTGTATGCATTGGTGATAAATTTTGGTGATGTTTTCTTAAATTCATTATGAAATGTTTTCAATTATTATTTTATTATTTTGTCACTTATTAAGAATTAAAAATAAAATTACTTTTCAATTAGCCTTTATGAATGAAAGAATATTCAACTGATAAATTCGAAATAAATTGCCTAAGTTCCAATGGGTCCCAGTTGTTTTATTTAGGTTGATTAAGTGAATCCCGAATTTTGACTTATCTTTACCAGTTAAGGTCACTAGAACCTAATTCCATCATTTTAAGAGAGATGTCTGTATGTGTCTATGTACGTATGTGAGTTTGATTTTTTTCATGTGGATTATTTCGAAAAAAATAATAATATCAAACCGATATAGGTCTCACCGATTTTCTTTAGGATAAAAAATAAAATACAATAATAATTCTAATAACAAACAAGTTGGGGTTTAATTCCTCCTCATTAGCAAGTTCGTCGTGGGGACTTTGAGTGTCGCACAGCTTTTTTTTTAAGAAGGTGAGAAAACTAAAGATGCAAATTCGAGTTTCTATTCATTTAAATATGGTTTCACTCAATTTGTACTTTGAAAACGCCTCTCATAAATTATTATTATTTCGATTTTTTTTTATTGATTAAACTTGATACAATAAACATATTGTTATATTATAAAAGAGAATTATTCATACATTGATTTATTGAAATAAAATTCTTGATGTATTAGTTTCTTCGACCGATAAAGAAGTTTATTTTATAGTACCTACGAATTATGAATATAATTCAATTGCTATTATATATTTGTAAATAAATATTTAACGATATTGATAAAGTATATTTTAAGTGATATCAAATGGATTTGTTCAAAACATTTGTGATATAGCTGGAAGAACGACTAGAAGTTAAAACGTCCTGGGTTTAATTCCCGACAAATGGGTATCGTTTTTAAAAGTTCCATCTACAGAGCTGATAATGTCATTTCTATTTATGTAAAACGAGTACAATGTGTTAATACAAACCCCAAAAAGTTGGCATGGAATTATAAGAATTGCCAATTTTTCTCAATTGCTCCTAATTGCTCACTATTTGCTCAATTAAAATCCGCAATTGCTCACATTAATAATTAATTATTTAATTAGTTATAAACAAAACAAAATACAAAACGATTTTTCTCATTTACGTGAAGACCGCTCAATTTTTCTTATAAATCTTTTCTCTTATCAATTGCTCACTATTTGCTCACCTCAGTGTTATGCAAATTTTTAGTTAATTTCTTTAATTTTTTATAATTAATTAAAAGTAATTATTGCGATTTTAAATGGTGACGTGACTGGACGGAGATATCTTCTGCGCATGCGCATAAATAAACGTCACCATTTAAAATCGCAATAATTACTTTTAATTAATTATAAAAAATTAAAGAAATTAACTAAAAAATTGCATAACACTGAGGTGAGCAAATAGTGAGCAATTGATAAGAGAAAAGATTTATAAGAAAAATTGAGCGGTCTTCACGTAAATGAGAAAAATCGTTTTGTATTTTGTTTTGTTTATAACTAATTAAATAATTAATTATTAATGTGAGCAATTGCGGATTTTAATTGAGCAAATAGTGAGCAATTAGGAGCAATTGAAAGAAAAATTGGCAATTCTTATAATTCCATGCCAACTTTTTGGGGGTGTTAATACAACAAAAGGTTGAGAGTCTGACAATCGCATACAACAATGAAACTGTTCATCTATGTAACATATGCTTGTTTTATAGTAAGCCTCTTTTCCGAATTAAAATAAGACCCCTTCCTCTATTTTTTCCAGTTAATCATATTCGCCCATACTATAGGTATGTAAATCGGTATTTTTTTAACAAATTTCAACAGATAATATCAATGAAATAAAATCATAATAAATGATAACAAATAGTTTAACATTAATATTCAAGTTGATTACGTAGAAATTGTAGACTATTTCTTTTAATATAATTTCATGAATCAATGTACTCTTGTATATAACATAGACTCATACAAACATGAAAGGAGTCTATGATTCTACATAACAATAATATATATTGTGTATTAAAATATTATTTACAAATACTAAACTAAACTATGATTCTACACTATACATATAGTAAAATATAATAATAATAACAATAATAATAATAATATTATACTTAAAATATTTTTAATATCAACAAAATAATACAATAATCATATATAGAGATGTATGTTGAAAAGAGAGGTAACCATTTTATTAATTCTGTTATCATTTTTGTGAGGAAATGACGTCATTTTATGAGATCAAGGCCGATCATTTTTTATTACTGCTTTTAGCATATTATTATTATATTATTACATGTTATACTAAATAAGTGACTATTTTGATAGTCTCCTATGAAACTATAAAAATTATATTTAGATAGTATCAATATATGCATTGTTTTTTTTTTGTTTAATACGTTTGTTGGTTGAGTTGCTGAGAGGTAAAAATTATATTATGTTTAAGTTTAAATTTAACAGTACGTACCTGTTAATATGACACAAAATTTTACTTTTTTTGTTGCTAAAAGCTATAAAAAGCTAATAATAAAAAGCTTTAAATTGATAAGAAAACAAATAGGTATTAATTGAAATATGGTGGAAACGCAAGGAAATAATGGAATTACGTTGTACAAAACTTACATGCAATTTTTTTATTATAATACGTCATAATGTCGTCATGTGTCATTTTTCATCTGATTCATAACAAATATATTATATACAGATAGACAACAGGACATGTGAAAATAAGTACAAGCTTGTAAAATGTTCATTAGTATGTTTTTATCCAATATAATACTGTTCTTAAGATGCTTTCTTTATATGTTAACTTAACAATTTAATAATTTTAATTTCAAAAATAGAATATTAAAAATAATGGGGTGGTTAGAATCTGTTAGATTGGCAGATTATAAGACCAAACCAGAGTTTTTGACATTGTATTTTAAATTTATAATTATTCTGAATTTATTAGCATTTATTAAATTTAATATCAAAAACCTAAGGTCTAAATCACCGCTAATGCTTATCAATAAACTTTTCCGTACTCTCCACCATTAAAATTTATATTTGAAATACTATTTTCAAAATCTGATATGAAATTAAATTGACAGATCCGCGTATAAAATTTGTGATTAAAACACTGTAAATAATTTTTCCAAAAGCTTATAACGAGAACTATTTTGAAAAACAAGGTCCTCAGTCTTTAATACATTTTTTTAAAATCAAATTATGTATATATAATTGCCTATAGTAAGTTTAAATGAATATATATCTATTTTGAAATCATGCAAATAAATAAATAATTCTTGATTGTTGTTGATTTATTTAAATATAGATATATGTGTTAATTAATTTGTTGTCATTGACATACTTTGGTATCAAGTGTTTCCATTTCAATCATGAGAGATGGTAAATAAATTTCCGTATAAATAGATCACAATCATCTTAATTTTTATTGACCAATTTTACGCATTTATTAGCATCACTCTACATAAATTGAAATATAAGTATTCTGATATTCAGTTCATTCATGAAAGTTGTTCAGAACACAATATGTAAAAGTAACTTGACAAATTATATATTCTGTGTCCAATAATGTATACAGTGCATGTCCTATAATAAGCATTTTTGAAGAGGAAATGTATATCATTATGTGATTTATAGTTTTCCAAAGGAATTTTAAACTTGAGTAGATACCAAAAATCTTCTGTGCTGATAAAAGTAACAAATTTTTTTACTAATAAATCATCCGGATCTTCAAGAATAGTCTATTTGTACAAAAAAAAAACATCAATTGTTATTTTTCGGAGCGAAGCATGTTTAAATTTGAATAAGGCTTGAATTGAGTGAACATCGGGAATCAATTTCCAATCGGTACCTTTTTTAATTTAACTCGGTCTATACTTCACATGCTACAGTTATTTTCCATTATTGTTACTATAACAAAATAGCAAACAAATTTCAAGTTTGGGAGAAGCATGATAAGATATCAGCGCCACGGTAGGAAAAGTGTGAATCAAGCATTACACTACTTGGCTGACTGTTTTTATAGACTGAAGAAATGCGTCTTATTATTTTAATAAAATGTAAGCCTTATGATAAACGGAGAATCAATTTCCAATCAGTTTCTAAACAATACCAAATTAAATACTTTGGTTGTAGGTTTTTGTTTTTGTTGCTATTTGATATCCGAAATCTAATAGAATAATTCCAAAAAAAGTACAATTTATTTCCAATAGATTTTTTTGTCTATTTAGATTATGAATGTACGCACACAATCAATAAACAATTAATATAATTTATTATTTAAAATAAGTAACATTAGAAGTATGAATAATAAAATATTGATAAATCTGATTAATAAAATGACATTAATTAATATAAGTAATGATATACATCTATTTATTTAATGTTTATTTTAATGAGCGTTTTTATATAATAATTAATGTGTTGTTTATTTATTTTTTTTTTTAATAATAGCTTGCATGTAATGCTAAATTTTATTTTTATGAGTTAATATGTAATAACTATATAGCAATAGAATATAATATTATATTAAATAATATATTAATAAACTTTATTAAAAAATAGAAAAAATAGTAATAAATTCAAATAGCAAATAATACGTAGGGTTATTTATTCTTTTGATAAAGTTAAAATAACAACCAACAGTACTAATAGTTTAAATACTCGATATATGGTTGATTATCAGTGTTTGTCCAGTTTTTAATGACTATTAGAAGCAAACAATTTTCTTTGTAACAAAAACTATTTTTGAATAAAATTGATTAATAAAAAATACCATATATTGGATACCAAACAATAAATACGATGTTTATAAATGCAATGTATCGTTGAAATCGTAAAACACAAATCTCGTGTGAAGCCCGGTGTTTGAAAACCAATTTAATGCGCTAGATATAGTATAGACTTCATAATTTATAATATAACACATATATTTTTCATTTAGAATCGCCTCTCCTCGAACATTGAAATTAACTATATACAGTAAAACAGAAAAAAACAACTACTCTTCCCTGTACTAATATATTGTGTTCGTTTGTAGTATTGTGTGTTGTAAGAAAAGGATAGCTTAATATCAATTATACTATTATCCATATATTCATCTCGTTCTACGACTCATTGTTATAATAGTGTTAGTTTCATATTATATGTATGTGTATATATATATATTCGGGGTAGGTAGCACTCGGAGTTATTAGAGGGTAGATTTGTTGGATCAATACCAAAACACAAAGCGTACATATACTGCTTGTTCCTGATGTGTACCATACACATCTTGCCCCGCCTAAATATTCGAATCATGCAATTTAAAACTCACCCCTTGTGCTTTCGATGGTAGAGAGCAATTGTTCTATGTTTGCCAGTGTGTGTCTATTTGTGTATATAGATATTGAACGAACTATTGTAAAACCCTAGCTTGAGCTTGTACCGGCAAACACTGGTGGTTACAACACGAGCTACCATGTACATGTAGACTGTGTGGTAGTGGTCGTGAGCTTTGTTCAAATATCCGTATAAACTAAAAGCAAATAAAGTGAGCTTAAACCGCAGTTGCAATCATTATATCTACACCATTCTCGGTTGTTAGCTAGACAATATTCATAGAGAACTTAAAACTACTACACAGCTATTCGGTATGGTAGTGTGTGTGGTATTTTGTTATTATTATTATAATTTTTTTTTTTTTTTTTTTTTTTTGTTAACTATAAACAGAGATAGTTTAATATGGATTTAAATATTTCACAGTTTATTTTATCTTTTTTTATTGTTTTGAAGTTTATATATATATAAATATATATATATATATATATATATATATATATATATATATATATATATATATATATATATATATATATATATATATATATATATATATATATATATATATATATATATATATATTTTTTTTTTTTTTTTTCGTTATATTTTGCATTTTTTTAATGAAATATTGAACTATTAATGAAAATAAAAAATTATGATATGTTGTTTAATGCAGAATATTTGTTGTTTAATATAAATTTATTTCATACTAAGGTCTGGAATGAGATGTGATACACGTTATGGTTGCAAAATACTTTGCCGTTTTGAAAATCAATTTAATACAAGCAGATGATATAAAAACTCTTTTATAAAACATAATATGCAGAAAAATACAGTTTTTGTTAAGTAAAGTTTTTTAAATTCAAGCAGGAATATTAATGGAAGTAACTGTAAGCTTAATGCAATTGGTCAAGCTTTGTTTTATATTTCGTGGATAATTAACAATACTTCGTAAAAAAATTGTTATGGAGTTTACAGAGACAGTTTGGACATAATCGAAAAAATATTTGTAAATTCATTATATTCTCTTTCAAAAAAAAAAAAAATTCATTTTAACGTTATATCTATTTTTCGAATTAGTTTGATATGGGAGGGTTTAAGATTAATTTGAATAAGGAGTAACATTTTGCAGTTGAATATGGAGCAACATCCGAAACATGTCGCATAATTAGAATAAAATAAAGTGGTTAAGCAAAATAATAAAATTGAAGTGTGTAAATTTATTTATCCTCCTAACGTAATTAATTAATTTAGTTATTTAAACCAAGACTTTAATTAATGTCACCTGGGCTCCAAATAATAATTATTTAAGTGACAGTTCGGTCAATCTTATCAAATCTTTCAACTTAAATTTGAACGTTTCATGAAATCCTATTGAGCTGAAATTAAGCATCCATAAACTTGATAATAATAATATGACATAATATAAACTGAAATAATATGGTTATAAAACTTAGTCTTATCTCTTATTATAAATGGTAGTATTTCAAAAATATATTTTTGTACTTATTTTTTATAATATTATATTGAATTGATTATAATAAAAACTCAATTTTTTCCGTATTGATATAAATGTAATTATTATATTTTAAGGAGTTGTAAATTTTCAAAGAATTGCAGTTTAAATAACCTTTTTTTTTTTTTTAATTCAATGTCAGTTATGTATCTGGAATACATATAAAATTATAATTGTTAAAATGGAATACGAATTTTCAACCACTTAGATAAAATCCTCAGTAAAACTCATCATGTCAAAAAAGTGCATATTAAAGATTTTTTAATAACACAAACTAAGGTAAACATGTCCAAGTGTATCATAAAATTATATTTTAATGACATGTAAGCAGACAAAGAGGGTATATTATTTATTTTACAGGGGTGTAACAAACTAAAAATGATATAGACACCAACGTACTTTTACCATACATGATTTCAAAACTAGTATTCTTTAGCATCAAACCATCTATGCTAATATATTATGTATAACTATTAAAAGTAATCAGTCTAATTTTATAGTAAAGTTTACATGTGTTTTATGATACCTACAATTTACACTTAAATTATGTCATGAAATATTATAGACATTACATTATACTTATGTTGTTATAGTGTTTTATGTATATAATCGTGTTATGTTTATGTATACTTTATGAACACATAAGTTGTACATAACTGACATTATATGTATGAATTTTATTCATTCATCACATCATAATGTGATAAATCTTACCCAGCTCTTAAAAATATTTCTGAAAAAGTTTCATTAAAAAATACTATTTTTAACCATTGGAAAACTAAATAACTGAACACTTATTTTTATGCTAACATAAAGATAACAATCATTACAAGGCGCTGAATTTATCAATAAGTTGAAGAAAATTTATAAAATAGATTTAACCAGAACTTCGTCTCGTCTTACAATATTCTTGCATGACAAGTACGCCTTTATAGCTTATAATTTTTTTCATCAACCCAATCCTACAATTAATTTTAGTCATGACGTCGCGAATCAAGTTGCTAACATGGTTATAAAGCATACGCTGTAGTTTGTAGTATAGCTTACCAACCTGCCGAGTCCGTTTTGCGGTGAATTAGAAATCACCTTACCTACTACAACTTTTGTATGTACCACAATGTGCAAGTTAACTATACTAAAAGAACTGTTGTCTATTCTCTTTGATTTGCAAATAACTAAATTACAAAACGTGACTAAAAACTGGACTAAAAGTACATTATAATTTCCTGAAAAAAGGTCGGAATATTATGTTTACTGATAGTTTCCATTAATGTTACATAATTATATAAAAATTTGTTCAGAATTCTAGTAGATAAAACTATAACAACATGTACCTGTGAAAATTCGAATCTATTTTATGCCAATTTTTCAAGAAAAAGAATTAAAAAAGTTATATAAAACATATAAAATAAATATAATTCTTGTATCGATATTTTTTTTTTTTTTTTTCATATTCGTATGAATTTTAACTCAATCAACGATTTTTTTAAATTTTGTCTCAAATTTCACATTTGTTGTGTAAAATAGGTAATTTAACGCGTATCATCAAGGAAGCGTGTTTTAAATTATTTAAAGTAAAGACTAAAATCGCTCATACTGTTTAAAACTTATCCTACCCTTCACCAGTCAATTTTTTCCGTTTTCAACCTTATTCTTCAATAAACATTTATTTTAATTTGGATTTTTTGAATCATTTATCGCAATTAATATATACAATATTGATTATCAATTTGAATATTCATGAAACTTATATCTCGTTTACTTTGCGAAAAAACAATTATAATAAAATTGGGTAGTTATCGGAAAGTCAGAGATTAAGAAATTTTTTTCCTTATTTCTTATTTGTTAGTTTTGTTTTTTTCCTTATATTTGATGTTTTTGACGATTTGAATATTGTATTTTAATAAATTTATTTGCTATTTATTGTTGTAAATAAGCCGATTGAATGTATTTTAATATATTACCATTATTGATTTTATCGTGGGAGTTAATAATATATGCATGCATACATTGTACAATCTGATATAAGATGACCTCCCAAGCCGATTGTAATTTATTTGAATTGAGTAATTTTTCTTATTGATAAATTTTAATTAATTATTGTTGTTTTTCGGATATCTGTCTAAGAAGGTGTGTTGATGTGCTATAATAATTTACAAACCTACACATAATTTCTATTCATACACGTCATAATCAACAAAAGAAATGCATCATATGTTCACTTTCTGTAGTATCGAAATTCAAATTACTTTTGATTTATTTAAAAAAATTTTCATTTTATATTCTATAACTAATTTTTTTATATAATTTTTTAATTATATAAGTAAAAAAAAATTATTATTTGAGTAAAAATTCTGTAAATATTTATTTCTTTAATATTATGACAATAACGTTTTCAAAATCATGACCACAAAATATTTCTAAATATAAAATCAAATTTCGTTTTTTTCTAGAAATTTGTGCGCGAAAATTGAAAGAAACACAATTTACATCACATGTAATTTTAGTCAATAAGTTGTCAAAAGCACACACTACGTCAAAGAGTGAACTTCTTAATATGAATTTACAATGCTTACCTATATTTGTTTCGAAATAACATATTTTTCATTCATACCCACGAATTAACATATGCATACATATGTACATTAATTTATACTCTAAATGCTAATAAATTCAACAATAATTCGACCATTAGAATAATTAGTTATGATTACTTGATAAATTTCCAAAAATTGTATTTATTTATATGTAATAATAACAAAAGGTCACATTTAAAATAACATTTAAATTTTTGTATAAAAATAAATTGTTTATAATAAATTGTAATATAAATTCGATATTAGCACCTAACTAGAAATAAAAAACAATAAACAGATTAAATAAATGTTTAATAATTTTATTTTTATTAAGTCTAAATATCAAAAATGCGTGTTTTAAGTAAACAAAACATAATAATCATTTACATGATTATAACTTACGCCAGATCACTTCACATGCTAGCGCGAAATTTAAATGCATCCACGTTAAATTAAAAAAAAAAATTATATCTCTAATAAAATTAATAAAATTCTGAATTAGATTCTAATATTTTCTAACATTTAAGTATACGAACAACGGTTGGTTACGATTTACGGTCGCTTACCAACTGAGTTACGATCTATTCAAATTTTCAGGTAGTTCGAAAAATAATTTTCGAATGCATATTCTTGACATTTTATTAAATATATGTGAACAGTTTAATTCGACGCAAAAAAATTTAAAATATTTTTGTTTTGTTATCAATATCATGCTCATGAGTTACGGAATAAACACTTTTATTTATTTCTAAGAACACTTTTAGTTAGTTAATGAAATAAATAATTAAATAATCTTCAAACAAACTAAACATTTGCGTTTCTTACTCAAAATTACAAATTGTATAGTAAAAATATTTATTTGTATATTTTAATGTTCTGGACGCTCGAAAAAATTCCAAATTTTTGAATCGTTCTTTAAACAAACTCGTTCGACTCGTAGTGAAACCAAAAATATTTGAAAGTGACGCAAGCGTGTAACTTTGCATAATATAAAATTATATATTATTATAAGTTAGAATTCATGTTGAGGTGTACTAAGGAAAAGATTATTACTGCCCTATCGTGCACTATTAACATATAAGTATATTTACCACATGAATATATACACTCATATATCTTCTATTGTATATATGTACCTATTACATACGTATGTAGTAAGTATACTAAAAACATTTTATTGTGTAACTTGACGTGACAGTCACACAACAAAATGGCGATAAAGTAACATTGAAATAGCTCCTTTACGATGTTAATTCTATGTTTATGATATGACATGTTTAACATTACTTATAATAATATTTTAACACATTCTGTTAAATAAAGTACTTTTGGTGTACCTTCATATTACGTATAAAGGTAATTCATGATATCCTATTAATTGAAGTGAAGGCAATGTTTCACAAACAGACAGCTATCAACCTAGACAGGGCCCTTAAGAGTAATGATTGTCATTATATTTGTCGAATATGTGTATATTTTAATTTGTTTTATATGATAGGGACATTTAATTTTATTTAACCATATTTTGGAAATTTAAATTTATTTCTATTATTAAATTAAAAGTATTGCTTACAAGTTTTTCTATTTAAGTCTAGAAATCACAGTATTGTTATGTCAACAGTTTTTCAATTGTGTCAGATGGTATTGGCTAGCTATCAAATGTTAATGTTCAATTTGACTCGTATTGCGTTGGTCGATTGAGCTGAAATCTTGCATACATATAGAAGTGAGATGTCAATATAAAATTTTGATATAACAAAATATAAAAATTATAGGAGCGTTGTAAAACCTTAATTATTGCTTTTTACTCTGCGCTTCTTTCATATTTTGATACATATGCTTCTTTGATTTTTTATGGATTGATATCCATTTTGTTCATTTATTTATTCGGTTTGTCTTGTTTTGGAATGATGATTATTCGTATGTATAAATACAAACGATTATACATA
The DNA here is from genome assembly GCA_020423425.1 of Chrysopa pallens. NCBI lineage: Eukaryota > Metazoa > Arthropoda > Insecta > Neuroptera > Chrysopidae > Chrysopa > Chrysopa pallens. The sequence goes on along the minus strand of CM035591.1, from coordinate 21,490,623 downwards.
TCTCGTCTGCACCAAATTTCCAATTTTATGCTAAAGAACATATTTTGACCAGAAATACATATGTAAAATTGACTTAATAGAGCACTACTTTCGTAGTGCTGTTTTTCAGAAAATTATTTCAGAAACCCATTATCAGTGATTTTTTCAAAAATAATTTATTAAATAAAATTTGCGTTAATGTAAACTACAAATTCTCATTGCTTGGGGCATAAATGCATCATATTAGAGGATTAACGTTAATTATTTAATTCAGAAATCTTTAAAATTATCGTGTTTCTGAAATAAATAAAATTATTATAAGGCAAAACTCACCTCAATTACATTCAATTCCATCAATCTACTATCATTTTGATTAAATTACAATTCTATACAAAATCAAACATGCGAATCAATCTGTTAAAAACTTATTAACTAATTTGTAAAGGCAATTTGCATAATAAATATGAAACATTTCAATAAAAATTCTGAAAATAATTTACTTTTTTGCATAAGTCATTTTTGAATAGCTATAAGCATCATATAATAAAATTTCTTTATCTAAAGTGTCAAATGTATTAGAACGATTCGAACATCTGGTAACGTTGCTTGAATCATAGTATTACAATGTAAATAAATAAAATACAGTAAACTGATTTATTAAAAATAATATTCCTAATTTTATTATAAAAATAATTCATAAAACGTGTTTGTGATTTTTATTGGATTTTACTCGCCAAATTGTAGTTTAATCATGAGTTTACCGATAAATATAATAAAACAGTGTCTAAAATTCTTTTTATTATTGTGATGGCAAGCAACTACTTTGTATATAAGAAAACCAAGAATTTCAGTTCAAGATAATAATGGGAATATTTTCATTTAAATTTTTAGCAATAAAAAACATAGGCTAGATATTAAAGGCTAGATAGATATTAAAAACATTATTATAATATCAGTAAAATAAAAAGGAGCAATATTATGACCAACGAAGTAATCATCAAAGTATGAAAATTATATATAAAATTAAAACAGGCCGCATCATAATATTATAATAATAATCATCGTCATTGTTTTTTGGGTACCATTCTATCCAATTTATTTTGATAATAACGAGAGAAAATTCAGGACTACACAAACTATTTATATTACTAATATGAGAGTAAAACGAATTAAACAAATGACAATAATATAATAATTGTGAGACATCTTTAGTCAACAAAACAGTATTACAAATGCGTCAAGTAATTTCTAATTCACACCACGAACACTGTTCATTGAATCGACCACGAGAATGTTTTGTATAGGACCTTAATTAGAGTCAGTGAATGTACCAACAGTATCCCTCTCACATCCCCTTAAATTGTAGTGTCATCACAAGAAAGTTTGTATACCAGGTGTAACAAAACGATCGAAGCATAATATCCAACAACAAATTTTTATTTTAGCGGAGAATATATTTTAATAGTTATGAATTTGCCACACTGACATAGCAAAATGTTTTTATAACAAATATTGTTTATCAGCGAAAAGTATTTTTAAGACCTCTTTGAATAAATACAATTCTAGATTGATATTGAACGCACACTGCTAAAATGTAACGCTTTATTGCAGATTAATGCATTTGGCTGTTAAAGCTCATTAATTACGTATACTTACATATTTTGACCAAAAAAACATTTATGTTTTTATACAGGCCTTTTTGTTTTTAAAGGAGCTAGACTTTTCTCTTAAAAAAACACAATTTAAGAAGTGTGCTTTCCAAATTAAATGATGGTTCGTAGCTGTGTAAAATTGTCTCGCCTTGAAAGGATTTACGAACCGTTAAATCATTTGAAAACAATCCGGTATCAAATCTCATTAAATATAAATATACTTGTAATAAAATAAAATGGCTAAAGATGTCTTTAAAGACAAACTAATGTAGTTTAAATTAAATAAAATGAAAATTATTGGATATATCTTAATTTTGTGCGAAAAATTTACTAAATAAAACGTTCGTCAATCTCTTGTTCGTTTTGAGTCAGAATTGACTCTCAAAAGTCTGCTTCATCAACTAAATTTGTATATGCGGCGACTATTTTATTACACACTGTACGAGTTTTACCGCCCACCCGTATTTACGGTAAACTTAATACAAGCTCATACAAGGAACTTAATAACTAGGGCGTGTTACATCATTCTGAAAATGCCAACAGTAGGAAACCCTTCCTTATATATATAGCAACCCTTGGGTCGGTGTCGACAACATAGGGTGAAGCTGTAATTAATAAAGAATTCTGTGGCTACATTCGAGTATATATATATATATATATATATATATATATATATATATATATGGCATATTATTTCACTGTCGAATAATTCTCTTAAGCACAAAACGTTAAATTAGAAATTTATAAATGACGCAGATGTTAAATTGGTTATAATATATTAATTTTATAATTCCATAAATAATTTTGTATTAGACAATTTAATATTTAATATTGTTTTAATTAAAAATTTTTGAATTTATATGCTGGATGAAACTTTTTGGATTCATATATTTTGTTTTGTTGTTTATTAAACCACATTAAACATATGATACTCATGCTCCCATAAATCTATGTTGTATTATATTTCTTTTTTGTGTATGCATGTCATGTTTCTATTATTCACTATTATTTTTGTTTTCAATTTTTTAATTTAGAAATTAATTATTCATTCATAAAATTGCATTACTGATTTTTATATATTTGATAATGTTTTAATATCTGCCATTAATATTTTTTTTCCACAAGGTAGCAAATTTTATCACCCAAAGGGAATTTCTTTTAATGGGGCCGATTTTGTTAATCTGGGAATTTTGGCACATATTTTATTTACATTTCAAAGTCAATAACACCCAAAGTTTTTAGATACATTCCTGTGTACTCGTTTTTAATCGTCTCCAATATGGCGAGAATGTGTATAAAGAATAAAAGATTCACATTACTCCGTGTTAAATTATTTTCACACGATTACTCGCAGAAAGCGAATACAATCAATCTGATTTTAATGAAGTTTTGAGCGTTGGTAGGTGTCTATGCAGAATCGAGACAATTATATTTAAGACAACATCAGTCAATTGGATCAATTATAAGCCGGAATGGTAGCGACTGTCCAAAATTCCTTCAAGAAACTCATACAAAACTATCTTACAAGAAATTACTTTTATAATAATACAAATTATATAATGATATGTATTACAATTCATGTGTTGATTAATTGTTATTAACTTGAAGTTGCGTCTAATATTAACAATTTATGCAAAAATATGTTTCAAATCAAAGTTGTTTATTTAAAAAAACAAACATTTTTGTACTTCATTTATCTCTAAAGATTTTTATGTGGACTCATGGACACAATTGACTAATTTTGTGAAATATCTAATAGCGATTCTACGTAAACTAAGAATTTTTCCAGTTTTTCCGCATGTAAAACAATATTTTTTCCCTATAGTTTGACAAATGTATTTGAAAAATAGCCTCAAGTGACCTCATAACATGAAAATATGAGATCATACTCAGTTTTGATTATAAGGACGATTCCATTAACTTGTAGTACAATTAAACAGTGTTGAATTTCAACTTATAGTGAAGCCCCTTAAGGAATATTAAAAGTATGAGAATCAATAATTTGTAAATATATTTTAAAAATTCTTAAAAATTAAGAATTGAATATTGCTATTCCTGATTATACACTCTACTAATACGTGCAGTCATGCCCCCTTAAAAATTCTCTGTGTTAATATATAATATAAATATTTTCAAAAACTTAAAAAGGTACATTTTGTTTGTAATGTGTTAGATTGAACCATGATATTTAAAATTTGTAGATCTACCTAAAAGTTGGTAGAGTTGGCAACGCTGTAAACCGGAAATGTTATTTTATATGAAAATCACTTTTAAATCACGGCATTACTTAAAGGCATCTTAATAAATTCAAAAAGTTGTTTTTTTTTAAACGAAAAAGAAAAAAATACAATAGTTTTATAAATAATACTTTAATGTAAATAAATGATTAAAATATTAAACAAAATTTAAATAAATGGCGGTGAATAAATATAAAAAAATTAAGACAACTGATTATCTAGTGACTGTAAACAATAAATAGAAACATTCAAAACGAATATAAATGTTCATATTATTACCAATAAACACTTAGTTAAATTTATTTAAATAATACAATAATATTATAAATTAGAATTAATAACCTTTTTTTTTTTTGGAATGCGATAATATTTACATATTCTGGGTGAAATTTATGATAAAGAATTCAAAATTTGACATTTTATCATATGAACAAATCACACTTTTTTTAAAGACATCATATCCGCACCGTGTATAATGAACAGCTTCATGAAATGCCAAGAGCAGGTACAAATGTACAATAAAATATTCGTATCTTAAAAATTATAATAATTTACAATTGCAAAATATATACTAATTGTCCTCAGAATTAATTTCCATGTACATATAATATACACAATATTAACAGCATATTACTTCAGTAAATTCGGAATTGCGTATTTTTCATATATACAGCAATTGCATTTCTTAATTTAATAAAATACATCAACGTGAACTAAGTCTTTTCGAGATCGAAGCCATCTTAAAAATAAGATTTTTGCATTTACCTCGCAATCTAGTAGGACAATGAAAATTTTAACTTTTTTTTTTTGAACTTCTAACAAAAGTTTTATACTAAAGTAAACAGAAAAAACTCATAAAATAGATTTAAAATAAAGCTATGTATTCTCTCAACTCCTAATCATTTTTTATATTTTAAATTGTTATTAAAGTTTATTTTGTAGAAAATTTCCATAGCTAAAGTTTCTTTGCACCTCCTGCACTCTTAGATAAACTCAACTCGATGTAATCTCTCGCGGCGGTAATGATATAGGGCACAGATTCTAGTTTAAAAACAGTGGACTTTAAACAATTATTTTTATTCTTCAAAAAATGTAATTTATTGAAACTAATGCTACTTGATTTATTACCGTACATCGTGTTTAAACATTCACTTTTTTCTCACTGTCTCAGTATCTTCCAATAAAAAAGTACTAGCAGCACATACATCGGATTTTTTTTTAAATGAATAATTTGATTAACTTTTTGCTTTCTCATTAAAGCACGAGGTTAAGTTCAAAACAGATATCCTGGTAACTAGTTGAGGTACCAATAATTTTTATTACAACAATCGAAAGGTCTTATTTAGAGATATTACTAGGAGACTTTTTTCCGAGGAATATTTTAATATCTATTGTTTCAAATGATTAATTAAAATGGTGTAATATAATTAATTTAATTTATGTATACGTAATTTAATATTTAAATTATATATAATAATTATCTAATGCATATTAAAAATATTATATTTCAATAAAAATACAATTTATACAAATTCCACATGTTTATCATAACTCGTAAAATAATTATGTTTCTTACACCTTTATAGCCCCACCAACTGCAAAATATTTATGTTTTTACTAACTTTATTATTATTAAAACTACCGTGTGTTTGATTGTTATGTGTGATATATTTATAATGTTTGATATATATTTTAGTTCATAAATATATTGCTTATAAACTTTCAAGCTCTTAACAGCATCCATTTCCCGTGCTCTTATGGATTAAGAGCTGGGCCATGGTTCCATTGGACCTAATTGACCAATTTTGACAATTCACGCTCTTAAACTCTCTTTTTATACCTCACATATTTCATGCATGTTAGATATAAAAATATTCATATGAAAGGTGCATGCATATTGTAGATTAGATTCCAGATTCTACAGATGAAATTGGAGGTTTTAAAATAATAGATACTTTTCATCTAAGTTAAGCTTTGTTGCGCTGAGCCTCTGTGTGTCTATCAAATAATTGGAATATTAAAATTATAGAGTTATATACAAAATAATATAATTGTATTTGCTTACAAAGTGGAGACCTTCGAAACAAATTTGTATTTATAAAATTGTTTTAACATTTATTAAGAATTGTTCGTTGTTTTTCAATTACAAGTAGTTTAGTAGAATATTTTTTTATAGAAGTCTCTGAAACTTATAGACGATTAAATGTCTTTTTTTGTAATTATTCAATAATCTTTATTTCACATACAATTTACATGGAAACAATTGAACAATATACACAATTATATTTTCTATAATGATAATGTTTTATTACAAATTTTGGCTACTCGTGATGCATGAATCGATTAAGATGTCTCCTTCATGTACTATGCATAGTACGGATACTGTAATAATGGAGTTTAATAATAAGGAGAATGTAATTCCGTTCATAAAATATACTCATATATAACAGAGACCAGCCACATCGTTATTTTATATCTTAATTTCTTTCAACTGTATCTATAATTTTTAATTATATAATTAATTTTGCGCTGTGGTTAAAAAGGAGAATATTGAGTGTAAAGTAGGATTTGTTTAGTAAGTTATCAAGTTATTGAACTTTTCACTTGGTCACTGGTCACTGGTGTAAGTCAGGTATATCTAAACAGCATAACGTGTTTAAGTTGAGTGTTTTTACTTCAATATAAATAGAAACACTGTTTTGTGCTTATTTTCGCAAATTTTAAATGAAATCCAAAAATAAAGCTATAAGTCTTATGTATAATTTTCGAAACCAAATAATTTGTATATGTAAATACAAATTGTATTCATGTAGATAATAAATATTTATATATTATATCTGTTGTTTATCCAATTGGGAATAACTGGACATTCATTTTCATCATTGGTTGCAATAAGCTCACAAAATAATATTATTATTATGCAAATTGACAAACATTACATATAGTGAATGTGGATAAATGCTTGAGGATTTTCTCATAACATAATGTATAAGGGATGATATAGATATATTATACATGTGTATAATACCTCTGTGCATAAATAAATGCCCTTTATTATGTACACCCTTTCTCTGAATACGGTAATACTTCGATATACTTCACTGTCTCTACATATATATGTGTATAGATACCAAAAGCATTTATAAAAGATACCAGTTTTCCACATATCTTTTGCATGTAACTGATGAAATAATGTTAATAGTTTAATTTATCTTTACTCATGATGTCCATCGTTCTGGAATCATTTATTTAATACAATTTATTGCTGCATCATTTATCAAATTTAAATCTTAGATGTTGGGGGAATTGAATCTAGGTGGACAAGGGGTCAGATCTAGTTTACAAAACTTTTCAAATGCAAGAATACGCTTAGAATTCCAGTTTCTTCCATAACTTGAATGGCTTTTATAAATACAAGTATATAATGTTAAAACACTACATCAATTGGTTCCTTGGACTCCTTGTAAACTATTCCTAAAAAAGTTCTAAACTACTAAATTTCCTTTCTTTGTTATAAGAATACATTTTTTTTTGGTTATTTAACGGTATTTAACAAAAACTACCAATAAAACACAAAGAGTCCATATATTGAAAAATGTTTAGGCAAATTATATTTTACTTTATACATTATTCACAGTACATCAGCTTAGCTAACTAAAACTTTGGCCAATAGTATATGCTCAATGGTGCATCACTTAAAATACGTTTTGTTCATCTTTATTCGTTCAATCAAATATAAATTTTTTTTTGATATGCTGTTATAAATTGCACCGCGTTAAAATTTGAATTAGAGGTAAACAGCTCATTTTTCAATTTGAAATCCATAATATTTTCTGTAAAAATTTAATCAAAATCGAATGAATGGTTCACCATAAATTTCATTTATTTGAAGAAAATGTATATATTCGTGTATTCTACCGAATTGCTAAAAAGATTTGTTGTAGAGAAAGAGTGATTTTGTACAGAAAATCTAAGAATTATAAAAAATTTAATAATATATAATTATAATGGCATTGAAAAACAATAGCGAATAGAAGAATAGTTAAACATTTTCTTTTTGTCCAAGCAATTTTGCAAATATTTTTATAGTCATTTATAAAATCAATTTTGTTGAACGTAGTAAACCCATTTAAAAATTTAGTATTGTTTTCGTAGTTGTTATTCGTAGATATAAAAAGCTCAGTACCAATTTAAACCATTTATCATATAACGATGTAATATAAAAGTAAAGAATTTTTTTACTATAATAAAAGACCCCATTTCTAAAAATAACACCTAGAAATATCTTCTACAACAAAATAATATTCTCTGCTAAATTTCTGTATATATATATATATATATATATATATATATATATATATATATATATATATATATATATATATATATATATATATATATATATATATATATATATGTGTATATATTTTGTATATACCTTCCTTATCCCCTAAAATATCATCATAATTCGAATGATACCCCAAGTACCAATTCAGTGTTAACTGTCGATTGTCCATCGCCATCGGTGTTTTTGCAAATGGTCAATCGAGACACATTTAACACCCAACCACCCTACTGCTATCTATATGTATAGTCATTTTATATCCCAACCCTTTTTTTCCATACTCCAAAATTAAACAAGGACAAAATACATATTTAGTATTAAATGTTATTATACAGCTAACTCTTTTTATGACTATATTTAGCCTATGTATTTAGATTACATAATTTTTATACATTTTTTGGTGGTTCCAACCCTTTCTGTAAGGGTTGTATTTATTGTACCATCCCTTGCTTATTAATAATGTAACTGAATTGTATGGTAAAAATAGCAATTGTTTGTATACTCCCGTTGTAATTTATATTAAAATGATTCCCTTGTTGTTTGTAATTTTAAATTGGACAATACTCTATAGTTGTATTTTTTTTTTGTTGGATTTATAGAAAAATTTATTAGAGGATTATATTTTGTTGAATAATTTAAGGGATATTTATTATAATTTATTTAAATAAAATTTTTATCGTTTGTATACTTTTTTTTTTTTTTTTGTTAATGGATTTGAGAGATAATTTATTTGAGTGCAAGGTCAATGTCTCATACTAAAAATAATATCCTCACGTATATTTTATTTTTAATTTCATGACAATCATTCGCAATAATTTAAGAACTTTTGTTTATAAAATACGAACTTTTTAAAATCGTTGTACAGTTATTGCTCGTTTACAACTTAATTTAACAGCGAATTTTTTGAAATAATTTTTTCACTTTTTAAAAAAATTATTTTAATTCGTAATAATAAACAAATACTAGACCACTTTTAACGTATTTGATCAAGAGTATATTATTTCTTGAGATACAGCATTGATATTTTAATAAGTTTTATATTCCGTTGAATAATGGCTCGACAAACCATATATAAAAATGAAGACGAGTAAAAACCAAATAGGATTTTGAGTACATTTGTATAACTGTAAAATATTTTATTGAATTTTGCTTATACTTTCAAGTATTATAGTTAAATAGGCCCATTGATTTCTAAATTTGAATAGACAACAATTCAACTCAATTTCATTGTTACCAAAAGCATCGTAGCCATCGGGACATTGACAAAATATAATAATAATTTATTAAAACCAATCAATGAAGCGTTACATCAGTCAGACATCACGATAAATGTTATTGTATTATTTCAAATTTGTATTTTTATTTATTTATTTATTAATAAAAGCAATATGTAAATTTTTTCTTTTGTTAATTGTAGTTAACATACTGTTAAATTAATCATAAATTTATTGACAATACATTCAATTGCGAATTTATATTTAAATTTTTAGCTTCTGTACAATTCATTTACCTATTATATATTTAGAAATAGATGGTTTTCTAACGAAAAAAACTATTTCTTTATGAACCTTTTGAAAATAGCAAATATTATTTATCTCTGCAGATTTATGTCTTGCTATTAACTTGTGAATATATTTCATAATTTAGGATACAATTTGCATAAAATAAAATTTGTTTGTTGTGATTATTCGAGTATCGTATTGTAATTCAGGAGAATTACAATACGATATGTATTGAATACTATATATACAAATCTAAGGAGAATTGTCAAAAACGACACATTTATAAATAAGACAATCTCTTATGTAATATCCATTGTATATTTTATAATTTCGCATTTAAATAACTACAATAATAAGTTTCAAAATGTAATGAAATTTGAATTTGAATGAATTTGAAGAAAAACTGTTTGGCATGCCCTTTTTTCATATCAAAGATATTTTTTAGTTATTTGTGACTGCAAATTGAAAGAAATGCAATATTTAAATATTTATGATATTAGTCTCTCTTCTCTCTCTCTCTCTCTCTCTCTATCTCTCTTGTTACAAATTTCGTACTATTAAATGAGTTAAATTTCTTTTCCTTTATAAATAAATGTAGATACAATCAGGATTTTCCTTACAAAAACACTTTTTTTGTGTCTTGAACACAAAAAAGATTTATCATGTAATGTGTAACTTCCATGAAATCGTTCTTATCATTAAAATTTTGTCATTTTTGATTGTCTTACCTCATTCTAAATTACATAAGACACATCAAATTTATATATATATATATATATATATATATATATATATATATATATATATATATATATATATATATATATATATATATATATATATATATATATATATATATATATATATATATATATATATAAGAAATTATTAATTTTATTTACTGGCCAGTGTACCTGTGTCTATATAGTAAATTTTCGAACACTTAAAGTTAAAATTCTATACAAATAAATCAAGCTAAAATATATAATGTTTAAAAATGTAAATTAAAGAATTTTTAACTAGATTAAAAATAGAAGTAAATTTTTGTGTCATTTTACAAATTACTATTATAAAAAATTCATCTAGATACCAAAATATATAAGCATTCATTCGACTAGCATATTATAACATACAAACAACTTTTTGAAGAAAAGCCTTTAATATAACCATTTCCTTTTGTGTCTATTGTGATATGTCTTTATCTTTGTTTTATTTACATAAATTTAATATTATATCTCTTTATTTTTCATTTATTCACTATGTAATCTGACCTGTTTTGGTATTCATACAAATATAATATATTAATAGGATTATTCTACTTACAATACTGCAGAAAGCTCTCACTTCGCATACACTATTTATGTAAAAAAATTGTCTTTTTGTCTGAATAGAATAGTTTGAATAAATATGTTATTTAAATTTATAGAATTTTTTAATAATTACTTTTAGTATGATTACTGGTCTGATATTATTTCTTTTTTTTTCTATAAATATCGTTCTCATAAATAAAACATAAATAAAAATTGCAAGAACATAAAAGTTTATTTTTTGTCAGTAAGTTATTTAAATTCCGTTCCGATCGTGCTGATATTTTTTATTTGCAACTGAATTTATTAATAAATTAATTTCATACCGAAAATAGTTTTTTTTTAATGCAAGATTAATACCTTTAAAAAATAATAATACAAAATTATTTCTGAGATCAAAATCTTGTTTAAATAACAAAATTTCAATGAACTAGATAAAAGTTTTAAAAAAATATAAATTTACTGTTCTCTTTCATGTAGCTCGAAAAGTTTTCGTATTGTCCACATATTAAAATTGACGGATGAAGGTACTTTTTTTTTGAATTTAATCAGATGATAATAGATCAAAAATTTAAAAATATTTATTCTCATATGTGAAAAATTGGATGTCCATTGTTCGACAATTGGAAAATATCAATTTTTAATTTATCAGATTGAGGAAGAACTTGTTATGCAACCAACAATTATGTTACAAAGAAATTTGAAGATGGGGGCTTATCATCATTTCATAAAATGCATACATTGATTTTCTTTCTCATATTTTTCACTGGCATTTTTTTTAATGTATACTCAACTACACAAAAAATGAGACACCTAAGTTACACAGATTTTAAATAATAAAATTCACGGTTTTTACGATGTTTTAAGTTGTTTTCCATTTTTAATTTGCCTGTAAAAGTAAAACACTGATTTTAAATTAAATAAATTAGAAATATCTCTAAAGAATAGCAAAATTTATAATTTAAAAAAATTATGAAAAATTGTGATAGTAACGACCGTATTTTTGTTGCTGAGTATATATTATATACTCGCTTATAAACTTTTGTGTAGTTTTATGCCTGTTATGTCTCAAAACAAATAAATTATATCAAACATAGAAAGCAAAATAATATTTTGTAATTTAAATATTTATAGATGACCCGAAATTTTTAAAATAAATCTCTTTTGAAGAAAATGTTTACAGCAAATCTTATCAATATTATCAACTCTATATACATAATTTTTAGCTAAGTAACAAATACAATTCGTAAAGTAATTAATAATTTCTAAAAGAGATTTCAATTTATTTTATGAATACTGCATTCCTTACATGAATTTATAGTCTTATATTTAATAATCATCTAATACACTTTGTGTAACGACTTTGCATATTTGCATAACGTAATTACGTTATTAAAACGTGACTCAAGATAATAAATATGGGCTTTAATTTCAGTTTTTATCTTGATTATGCGTAATGTATATACTTTTATATATATTGACTATTAATAGCTATAAAAATACTAATTTATGTGATTTGTTGAACGTTAGTGTTTTTAAGAAAAATAATTCATTAATTAAATTGAAATATTTCAAAGATTTATATAACATTTGTGTGATAAAATTGTGTTTGACAGCTATTTTCCAGTTTTTTTTATACTTCCATCCAATATTATATATGAGCTACCCAATTTTTTTATAATTAAATGAATATTTCAATCATTATATTTTCAAATCATCAAAAAGAATTATACTACACATTTAAAACACACTCGGATCTCTAATGCATTTTTTTAATTTAATATTTCACTGAAATATTAAGATATTGCTTTTCCGATCCACGTTTATACACGTAAAACTACTACGATGCAATAAATCATGTTTGTAAAGAAAATTACACAGACCATAAACCTGGTTTAAATGAATAGTCAACAATTTTCACATCATTAAAAAATTATTTCTAAAATATGGCCTTATTTCTTTCTGAATATCAAATTATTGGTTCTTATTATCAAACAGTTTTTAATAATATTATATTTACATAAAGAAGATATGGTGTAACATATTTACAGAATCTTCCAGGATGAGGGATACACACATTACATAAAGTTGATATATGGCAATACTACATTTATAGACCATAAAAAAAATTAATTCTCATATTAATTTTTTTGTTGTTGTTTCTATACATATACGGACAGTCAAAACTGGCTCAAAGTAAATTTTTTTTTTAACAATTTGGGAAATTTAAGTTGCTTTTTAAAATACCCACCAAAAAGATCAATAACAAGTGTAGATAACAACTAATAACTAATTGTTATGATACTCGACATAGTTTGGGTATCAATGTGTGATCTATTTTTAATAATTAGCATCCATAAAATACTCTAAATATCTAGTCTATACAGATATACTAATGTATATTGTAATTATATATGTGTTTCAATTCGCTATTTCTTTTCGTTTTTGAGGTATATTGATGACAGCCGGACAGCCGAACGGGCGGACAAACATTAGACTAAAATTCTAGCGTTACATACTTTAGACTAAAATTAATATTCTTTGAAAAATTGTCAAAGAAAATGACGAGTATAAAAACATTATAAAAATCATATAGAATAAAGACATTCAGGTTTTAAAGTCTATAGCCTGAAAAAATAGCATTACCTTTAATTTTGGTTCATTCTGTATAACACGGTTATGTAATAAAAATTTACATTTTATATTTATATTTATATTGATATATGTTATTGGGTTTTATTGTTCAACTGGTTTTACAACAAATTATGATCCACTAAAAAGGCTCTCAAGTCTAATAATAACAGATAATTTCTTTAGAAATAGTTTAATTCAATTTTCATTTTTTATGACTTTATTTATACAAAAATTTTATTTCTTTTTTGATTTTTTGTTCTTTTTTTGGTCAAAAGTAAAGCCATTATTTGTTTTGTTTTGCAAACAATGTATGTATATTATTTTTGACCCGGATTTTATGTGACATCTGTCTCTTTATAGTAATCATGGGGGATTGATCATTTTGGTACCCCTATCAATTATAAAGTATTTCTTGCGATCGTTGATTTGATGGATATGATGTGCCCATTGGTTCAATTTTTTGATAACATGATGTCATTTTTATATTCATATTACCAAACTTCGATTTAATATAAATTAATATTTGTGTATTATAACATTTGGAATGTGCTTTCCATTAAAATAGCTACTGTGCCATTTTTTTCATTCATGAGAATTTGATCAGAAATCTATATTTTACAATTGTATTTGATTTTTCACAACTTTTCACAAAAAAATCAAATAAAATTAAGAACTTCACTGTAATCGCATACTAGTGTGCCATTATTAGGTATACATTTTACATTATCAACTACACTATTTTCGTATTCTATGAACCATGTGTATTAAATAGAAACGCTTCAAATACGCTTCGTGAATAAATTTCTCTAGTATTATAAATTTAAAAATAACACACAGTTTCTTTTTTAATCTAAAACTGAACTTATTGCTGTATATTCTTCAACATTTTATAATACATATAACAACTAGAATAAAACAAAAGGAAAAACGTCACATGGAAAATTGTCAGCATATTTTCCCCGAAAGTGCTTTTAGGACTGTTCTCTTCCAGTCTTACGTGTATTATTTTTTAATATCTGAAATTGAAGAAACATTGATTGAGATATTTATAATAAGGTCTCAATCATAACGAGTTTTATAAAAGAATTAAAAAATGAATGTTTACTAATTAATTTTTACTATAAAATTTGTCCGTAGTTCTTATACGAATTATGTTTAGAAATATCAAGTAAATTTAATTATAAGAACACATTTGGTAATTATAAGTTACAGTTTATGAAAGCCACACACGTTGATAAAACTTGACTATAATTTGAGTTGTGTTTTAGAAATAAAAAAGTATGGTATTCCTATAACTATTTAAATATTTTAATAAATTTAATCATGATTAAATAGTATATCTATATATATATTTGAGCACATGACATTTATAAAAATATGATTTAGTTTATTTGATAATAATTGGTTTACATACTGTGTAATTAACATACTAGAAAATATAACTCTACGAAATAATAGAAAATCTTAGAACGATAAACGAGAGATCTTTAACCAGTTCTATTTATATCGTTCATTTATCGCTTGGTTGTAAATCGCTTCTTACGGATTGACTCTTTGGTGATCAAACAACCAAGAACAATCCAGACAATTTTCGATTCAACGGATATTATTTCTCACTTAGAAAGTGCGCTTATTCACCTGTTATAATTACTTATAAAATTTATAGTTTTAGTATAATAGCTAAAAAAATAATTAACTGTAACGCCGAGTATTGCATAAAAAAGAAAAATTTTGTAACTGTTTATACGATATATTATGTGAACCACTGAGTATATTTTTATTTTGATCCTTTTTCTAACATTCCCGATGACCACAATCCATGAATACCGCAATATTTTTCTGCCACTTAAATACTAATTTTAAGCACTAGCTATTATTACTTGGTGTATGATTACACAAAAATGAACAAATTGCCTCTATCACTCGACCTAGGGTTTGCAGTTCCGTATAATGCGTATATTTTCTTCACCATAATTACAAACAATAATTGGTGCTACGTCCTACTTTTTCACTTTATCCTATTATGATGTAAATCTAATTAAAATGAATATATCGGCAATTCAATGATAATTTAATTTAAATGGCTTTATACGATTAATTTAAAAATGCTTTTAAATACCCACATTTATATTTGCATTCTTTTTTGTTTCTATTAAGATTAACATAAAATATATTTTGTACTTGCTATCCTCTGTACGATGTCCAAACTTATCGATTTCGAAATTAAGGCCATTACTTCACTATTTGCATTGACTTTATAATGAATGATTATTCAAATAGGGATGATGTTGTAGAGAAAAGTCAAAAAAAAGGTCAAGGAACATTATATAAAGTTTAATGAAAATTAACCAATTACCTAGAAAAACTAATTCTTACGGCATTGTTTATTGTTTACAAGATCTAATAGACGTGTTTAATAGTATATATTTATTCGTCTATGTCGTCGTATTTATTATGTTGTAGATCACACGTAAAATCATATCTTGCCACAATTTCTTAAAAGTACGCCATATAAATCAGAGGGACTTTAATTGGCAAATAAAAGGTATAGCAACTAAGAGATATTCTTTTCTCATGGGGACCTACAAAACAAACTTATCATACAGAAGTTTGATATTCCAAACTCAAATGAAGAATTTTGTCAATGCGGATATATAGAGATTATTTTGAAACAATAGAACATAAAAATTTTTAGAGCAACCACATATGAGCCATAGCTGAACCCTTCTCAAATGTATCCCAGTAATAATGTGTAAATCTTTTAGTTTCTTAATATAAGTAAGCGTAGAATTTTAATCTTATTACGAAAAACGTTTTATTTTTAAATGATAGATAACCGTTAATTATTCAACGAGTGTTTTGCATGTTTTAACCTACTATATATTCACATACAACGAATATATTATACACTAATCATAATAATAATAATAGTACTTAATAATATGAGCCATATTGTTTAAAGTCCCATATGTTTTCAGATTACAATATTTCGTAGCGTTGTGCACACAACGCTTTCTTATAAGTTGCTATGTATATAAACTAGCTTTGTAAAGCTTATAAGCGTATATGAATGTATATTTGCTTCTATTAAATAGTATTATACTATGCTTAGAATGTCGGTTGACTGTCGGTTCATTACTGTCAAATGCAGGTTTTGTATATTAAAGTGTATAATAAATTTTAATTGTAATAACTACCACAGTTTGTGTGAAAAACCTTTAGAAGAATACTGTAGTCAATAGTGTTTTAGTTCACACTGTGTATAGCGCAAAATACCCATTTGGTAGAAAATTTTAAAATATTAAATTATTTGATAAAAAACAGTGCGATGAAAATTTAAGTAGGTATGTGTTAAGTTTAAGCGTAAATAAAGAAGATTTTATATGAAATTTTCAAAGCGAATTTGACAAAAAATAAATAGTTCACATAATAATTTGGTATACTATTATGTATAGTTATAACATAGTTATTTTTTTAAGCTCAATTATTATTATTTTCTAAAATAAAGATTATCGGACTGTATTTTTACGTCGCTTTCAAACTGTGGCAAAGAAGCTGAAAAAATAATATTAAAGTACTTTTTTGGAAAAGTTTGTAGATTTTCACATTATAACTCAAAATTTGTTGTTAAAAATAAATAGCGTTCGCTTATTTAGACTTCCTAACTAAAAGAAAAGATGCTATTGAAAGCAAAATGATAAATATCATATCAACTTCTTTTAAAATTCGAGTGAAAATGACTTTCTAGTTTAACTGGTTTTAGGTATATTTTCGAAGTTTACTCATAATTCAAAGATAATAATAGATCAAATTTTTGAAATTCAATAATATATTGCTCAATTTTGTTTCTTGTATGAATCAAAAACTTGAATATAAATTGATACACAGATGCATAATAAGTCAAACCTACTTGTTTATATAACGTGGGATTAACAGAGACTTTTTTTATTGAAAATTATGAATTTTCTAGTCCTATAACACGGAAAAAAATTAAAGCTTGTATAAAAAGTAAAACAACTGCTAATCATATGAAAATGTTGAATATTATATGCATTTTCTATTCTATTTTAAACAAACTTTATGCTTTTTATCTGATTTTGTTATAGTGATAAGTATATTTACCTATAGTATAGTGCAAATACTGTATGAATATTAATGTGGAAAGGTATAAATAAATTGTACTTCTCGTTGTATAAAAATGATTTGTTGTTTAGAAAAAATTTCTTGACATATCTATGCACTAAGTTTACTTGCTTGCATATGTTTGTTACAGAAGTAATTAGATTCATAATTTAAAGAACTTAATTGGTATATTAACTTTATAAGTAATTTTATGACGTTAAACTTTTCAACCGCAGTGTTAAGTCTATGTTTCTATATTACATATAATAAGTATATTTAATGACGAGAATATTATTCAATATACCGTATGTTTCAGTTTTTTCTAAATATAACAGCCCATGTTATTATTGAAAACATTGATGTCGTTTTTCTCAGCATTTGGTAGATCTTATTTTTTGTTGTTTAATAAAAATAATCTAAGTTTTATTAAATCTTTTGAAAGTCATCCTTCGATCCGACTACCCTAGGTCAAAACAATTCGCTCTTTAGTGCAGCTAACCTAAGAAAAATTTTAATTTTAAAATTTGTTTACTGAGAAGTTTTGCTAAAGTGTGAAATCAAATCGCTCAAGGGCAATGACTTTTGCATAATCTGATAAACTATGGTCAATTTAACCTGGATCAACCAATACATTCATTGAACTCATGATTATTTTATGCTATATTTTAACAACATAGGTAAATACACTTTTTATAATATACTTTGATCAGTAGGTGAATGAAATACGCACTAAAAAAACCCACATTATGTAGGATTAGATAAGAAATACCGTGGTATTTAATGTATACTTTTATTTATAAAATTTATTAATTTTTATTCAAATATTAATTACAATGTTTTAATATAATCATAATATTCAAATGTAATTCAATTAACATTATGTGCATGACATCTTGAAAACATGCAGTAAAAAAAAAATTATAATGGCTAATTCTCAAGTTCATAATTTAAATTATAATGTAGTTTTTTTTCTGTTAATTTATTGTATCTACTAAAAACGTAATAACCTAAATTATCTATTTTAATTAGTGGTTAAGATAAATGTGTTGTTTAGCTGAATTTGCTAAAGCTAGTTTTAATAAAAAAGCAAATAAGAATGATGTTTATGAGTTTTGATAAAGTACCAGAAAATAAATTTTTCTTAAAAAAAGATTGTATTTACACATAATATATGTTAATAATAAACATAATAATAACTTTGGAAATGGGAATGGAAATAATAACTTTGCGCACATTTTCTTTCTTAAAAAATAACAACGTCTATTATTCAATCGAAATTTACGATTTGAGATGAAATTATATAAGAGCAATTAATTTAGCAGACAACATATCGAGCGTTTTACAAGATTCTTATATTAAGCTCACTAAATACAATGCATTTATACTTCCTTCGCAGTTCGAAAACTCACCTGAACCCTAAATTTCATTATATTGCTTTATTACTTTGGCGTTGATTATTTCGGAATCCCTTAAAATCTATATGTTCGTCATGTATAACTTGACTTAAATTATACCATGTCTTCGAGAACCATCCATATGGTATTTGTTGTAACAGGGGAACTCAAAGCTTTACTTACACAAGCTTTAATAATGCGATCTATTTTATCTCTTTAATCAGAGATGCACCAGAAATATAGTCTTAATAAAATAAAGGATATCACTTGATGGAACTCAGTTCATTTCATATGGATCGAAAACAATCCATGCCAAATAAAGGACTGCTTCTTTTATAGAAAGGCTTTCAGGTATACAAAACTGCAATTATAAAAATCTGAGTTCGTCTTGACCACATCTACGAAGTACATTCCCTGTGAAAGAATACTTAATACATATCTTGCCTAACCACCAGTTATAAATTGCTGAATAAAATAAAATGATTAATTCGTAGTTTTATTTCTTAAAAATTTTAAAAAATTTGGCACGTAAACAACAAACAGTAGTTTTAAAAATATGCATAATACAAAAACAATTGAATAAATAGTTTTACATTTTGTTTAAAAAAGAAATAACTATATAAAATTTATATGTTATATAATAATAATAATAATAATAACATTTATTGCAAAAATATAATAAAAATTCGTAAAGCAAAAATATATATAGCAACATTATGAAATAAGGATTTGTAGATACGTACTATAGGAAGAATACATACAGCAAGCAATATAAGTTAGTTTTTGAAACAAAGAATCCGTGACATTTATATGCCCCAAGGCGATCATTCTAACAGTGAAACATTTGAAGCTATCAGGATATCGATTCAAGTCGAACTTTTAGTTTAGTATAAGTATGTTTGTATGCATGTATTTTATACGAGTGGTATGAGTTTCACTACTTCGAATGTATGTTTGGATGTAGTAAAGAAAATGTTTCTGATATTCTTTTTTTATACGGTTTTGTCTTGTATACGTACTTGTGAAAGAGAATAAAATATTTTCTAAAGGCCAAATGTTCTACTATATCAGTTTCTATGTATGTACTGTTTTTATATTACTCTATACAATTACAGGGTGATTGAGCTACATATAAATGAGAATAACCTTATAAATGGGAACAAAACTATATAAACCGAATCCTCACTCTTGTTTTCCAAAAATAACAATTATGTTCCCAAGATAAAGATAGGGTAGGAATATTGATAAATACTTTTACAGAAGATGATATTTGTTAATTGTAATTGATTTATAAAAGAAAAATCATTTTAATATTCCATGATTAACGAACTAAAAAGTATAAAATAATTTAATTTCAATCGAAAAGTACGGGGATCATGCAGCACCATTAGTTGACCTATTAAGAAATTTATTTTATACTTTTTAGTTCGTGATAAGAAATGGTATATTAAAAATTATTTTAATTTTAGCATTTGTATCACTTTCTACTTTTTAAAGTTATGTGATTGTAAATTTTGGTATAGGGAATGTAATTTTTTTCTCAATGTCTTTTTTTTTATTTTCCGTTTTCTTCCATTTTCACTCCCCCTCTTTGTGTTTCTTCTATTTCTTTATATTTTCATGCATTGTCATCCACTTCTGAGCTCTAGTCTAAATAATATCTAGCTAATCTAGGAAGTTAGTTTAAAATAAATTTCCAAAATTCCACTTGGACAGATATGCAAGAAAGCGAGTAAATAAAAACATAAATGAAGAACCTTGCACATTAGATACTATACACTAAAACCTTTCCGTTCTGTAGAAACTGTTTCACAAAAGAAAGAAAAAAAATAGAAAGTATGGGAGAGAAGATCATGTATACTGAGCTATTCAAAAGTATTATATTGTATGTTCTATAGCATAGAAATTATGACACGTGGTTAACGATTTACAACGAAGATAGTAGACGTTTGTTTTTGGTACTTTTTAGAATTATATTCTTATCCTTTTTTTGTTTTTCCTTCATTTTTGTTAAGTGTGTAATGGATGAAGGATTTTTTAGTATATTTTTTTTTTCTATTTGTGTCTCATTTATAAAAGAATTTTTATACAAGAATAAATGTTATTATATTTATTTTGTTTGTCGTTATTCGCATGTTCTTTGGGTAAATTATTACGGAATAAATTGGTATATTTTGTTGTTTATTTAAGGTTTTTGTATAAATTTTAAGTAGAAAATAACTACAATTATATTTGAATTTATGTCTTGCGAAACAAAATAAAATTAAATTACACAACATGGTTGTTTAAGACTATTGTGCAAAATCGAATATTTTATATTTATTAAAGTACCATTACTTAAGTTATATGAGAAAATTAATACAGGACAACGATTTTGTTTTTAAAAGTACTAAGAAACACAATGAGCAATGAATGAGTTTTTGAAATCATTTTCGAAAGAAAAACATAAAAGTGTTAATCAACATCTTAATAAACCTATCAGGTTCACTGTAATCGTGATAAACTGATTAAAATTAATATTTTAAAATTAACACGTATTAAACAAAATTTTCACTTGAGAATTCATGCAATATTAAAGATAGAAATTTTCAGGAAAATAATAACGGTTTTGTAGATTATTTAGTAACTGCAACATTTTTTTGTAACTGTTTATTGAATTTGGGTTCAATTACCTTTTTTCAATTGTCTTAACAAAAACATTACTTTTAAATAAAATTTATTTTTAGGAAACAAATTTTTATTGTATTAAAGGATTAAAAAAACATAATTTGAAAATGATTTTTATTTGAAATCTTAAATATAAATAAGAGTGTGTTATATATAATAAATAACATCGATACCATAATATTAAAATAATATTGTATCGTATTCCAAAATAACATCTCAATCGATAATTAATAAATTTAACTGAGATTTTGTTACAGATAGGTATCGAAATTGGTGCACAAAAGCCAATACTGATGCATTCCCTTGTTTGGTAATTATTGATCCAAAATATTTCTCATTTAGCTAAAATAGTTTTTAGTTAATTAAAATGAAAAAAAAAATGTATTTCAATGAGTATTAAACGTATTAAATACTTTTGGAAAAATGCCCGATTTAATATTTATTAATACATTATCGTTTACTGCATACTATCGAACGAACCATGGTTGCTTGAATCATTTTAATTTAATGAAAACACACAAACAGAAAAATGTGTCTCCATTGGAATTCTACACAATATAAATTCTTCACAAATTAATTAAATGTTATAATAAACAATTTATTAAATGCGAAAATGTCAAAAGAAAAGTGGCTCGAGTTTTTCCCCACACATTATTTAATAGAATTCGAGTAATCGAATAAATGAATAAGTAACTTTTTTGGTATGTTGTTGAAAACTCATTTACTTTTAGAGGGCAACTTTTCTGGCAATAAATGGAAAAACTTTTTTTTCCTTCTTTCCCCTTTATGGTAGCTACTTAACGTATAACATATAAAATATAAGTTATGTATTTTAATCTAGACAGGATACTTTAAGTATTACTACCACACAAACACACACACAAATACCATGGCATCACTATACAATAGATTTGGAGTAAAATATGAATGTTCTCTCCACGAAAAAGAGGGTGCATTGAAAATTGAAATGTATATATACATGCTCTATGTAGCTATAAATTTTTATATATTTTGTATTTCCCAATTGGATTATACTGATTTGAAAATAGTGTTTATTGTAAATTTAACACCTTCATTAATTTTGATTTTTGTACTGGAACAAATTTTTATTTATTACTGCTTGTTTTTGATGACTTGAGTATAAAAACAAATATTCGAAATTTAGGACATCTGTTATTATTGATACCAATAATAAAAAGTTCATATTAAAATGTATCTCTTCAGAATTACAACACAAATATCCTATGTGTCTAATCCTGTTGAATCTTATTTATTTTAATGGAAAAATTTTTATAACTGAAAGTTTACATTCTGCAACTCTCGACTCTTACATAACAATTAATGTTAAAGCCAACAATTTGAAAACGGTTTTTGAAACTTGTTTTTTTGAACAATGTGAGGTTTGAACATTCTGATATTTAATCGTTTATTCGGTTCATATTGGCATGATATAGGATAAAGACGTAATAAATTGTTAAAAACAATATCTGCACAAAAGTTATCTTAACAAACATTTATTCAGCAATTAAACAGATTTTTACTAAAACGTGAAAAATTCTGAATATTATAAAACTCCTATAAAATCGAAGAAATAAGTTAATAGGAGCAGGATTCTAAATTTCTTATTTTAACCGCTTAGTCGAAATTTTTTGAATATATTAGGTGTTTCTATTGTTTTAGAACCGAGAATCAAAACGAAAATAATACTTCCACTTATAGTTCATTAATAATGAAACTAAAAATAGAGAAAATATTAGATACTAGTTTCATTATTTGGAAACCTTTTGAAAACCGGAGCTATGGAGGATTTCATTTGCCGGTTTTTGGCATAGTAGTGACAACAATGGTGGATTGAAAATTTCGACCCTTCTAAACTTTTAATTATGTGTTTTTATTAATTTGCAAACAGATTTATGGACTAACATTCATATGTTAAGTTCAACCCCTAAATATAATTGTAAGATAATAGGAAATACTCTGCAATTGTAATATTCAATTTTCAACTCGTCGAATTTAAATTTAATATGAACAATATTCAAAATAAGCCTGATTTATTACTTTTATTTCTCTTATTAAATTGCACCATTTCTAACGAGGAGCAATCAAATTAAATTTTTAAATTGACATTATAAATTCACATAATTGAATTTCGCAAATCCATTATTTAGTTTTTTAAATTACGTTCAATAATTTTTTCACATTCATCCTGTGTTTTTTATTAGCATTATTTCATTCAACCTAAAATACATTTTTGTTGTTGTTTTGTATGGTGTCTGTTGAAAGGGATTATAATGGTAACCAATTTATGTATAAAAATATAAACAATATGGTGTTTTACATACAATAAATTCCCTTATTTGTGGGTGTGTATGTGTATTTGTTTGTTCGTTTGTGCGTCTATGGATGTGAATAAAAAAAAACATCCCCCTCAAGGTAACATATCACTGTCATTTCTGCCGGTGAATGTAATATATACTCACGTACATATAAAATTACTAAAATTATTCGAGCAGGGTGGATTTTCAAAATTTAATTTCGATAAAATATATGCGTTCATTTTAAAATTATGTTGTTCTATCAAGCAGAAATATGTAACGATGCAAAGATTGATTTATTTATGATGATCTTTGAATTTTATATGAGAAACTATTTTTAATATCGCTGTAAAACAAAAATCAATGTATATATAACTCGATCAATGTAAGTGATAATAAACTACAAAATGATTCACCCATTTTAGTCAAAATAGTAATGTAAACTTACTTTAAAATTGGTGTAAGTTCTGGTGGAATTTTTTGTGTGGAAAAATATGGGTTAAAGAAAAATAATGAAAATCTATTTCTGTGATGCTATTAAGAATATATACTGTTTATTTCTTACATAACTTAACAGCATAATCCTCTATTAAATTCAAAATTGATATTCAGTAAATTGACTAAGTAAGAATTTTACTGAAAATATTAGTACCAAAAATGATTTTGCTTAATTTTCGTGGTTCGCGAAGTGTAATGTCTTTATAGTTTTATTGGAATTTCTCTAAATAATACCAACTATGATCAAACAGATATTAAAATAATTTTTTAAAAGCTATCTAAAAAATAAGACTAATGATTTATTAATTCCATCTATGGTGTATTTTAAAAGTATGAAAATATATTTAAAAAATTTATAAAAATATATTGTTATAAAACAGCCAGAAAAAGCAAATGTACAACAACAACAAAAACGATAGAAAATTTTTTTGTACGGATATATTATTTGTATGAAAAATAGGTCAGTTAAAGGATAGAAATACCTGTTTACACGCTAGCTTATGAATAATTTAGTGAATTATCACGTTAAATATCAATATACGATATTTCAATAATTTAGAATAAATTTTCATGAATTATATTATATTAGGGAACGGGGAAAATTAATTTTTAATCAAAATTCTAAATAACTCTTACTCATTTATACGTTTTATGCATGGTAGGGCTTGGTCCAGTGGTACCGGGCGGGATCGGAGAGAGGATGATTGAAGCAGCGAACCTTTTGGGTAGCTATACTGTTTTTCTTATTATATTTAATATTCCCTACTGTAGCTTTATATTTTCACATTTCCATATCCTGCATATATAAAATATACGTGAAAGATATTAAATTTAGTCTAATGTTTGAAGATTATTTTTGTCGTCAGTCCCTTCGTTATTTCTCTACATAAATACAATAAATTCGTATCGTATTATAGAAGTGGTAGGTTTACTATGTTTTAACAAACTTACTAACGAATTATTTTGAGCAAAATAATTAAATTAAAAAGTTAGTTAAGGTGATAAATTTTATTTTCGCCTCGCCACTTTCGGTAAAATAGTAGTTGTTTCCCAATCTCCATCTAATGAGAAAAATTATACATCTATCATACAATCTTTGTTAAAATACTGTATGCTGCTATTGCTTTTAGAATAATAGTAACCACAGCTAAAAATGGATTTCTACTTGTATAAGATATTTTGTTAAAAAGATATACTTGAACCAAAAAATTGACATTCTAGCTTCAATTTGTAGCAAAAACGTGGTGAAATTTGAAGATTTCAAGGCAAAAAATTTAAAAATAATAATAAATGAGAAATCATTGAAAGACATCCTTGAAAGAAATTCATTCTAATGAAAAACCTTAGTCTTTATAATAGATTGAATAATTATAAGGGTGTTCTAACTTGAATTTTGTGGGTAAAGATATGAGATACTATTTCCCGAACTTTCGGATATATGGCTATAAGTCACGTAATCGGAAAACTAATGGTGAACGAGTACGTGTTCTATGTGGTAAGATGTAGGACGTTGAACATTTGATTACAGATTAGAAGATTGGGAGGGTAGATCCTGAGATCTTAAACAAGTTCTAAGTAGTATAGATTTAAACTCCTCCCAAAGCATTTTAAATGTACATGATGTTAACATTCTACTCTAATACTAATGGGAAAATTTTTAATAAATACATTTGTAAGACGTCAATCATACCTATGTTACCTACCTTCCTTCATTTGCACTAATTTTCAGTTATTTTTAGTTATTTAAGTTCTATTTTAATTTTTTTGAGATAACTTTCCCTTATTTGTTTAGTCATTCTTGAAAGTTTTTGTTTTTGTTTTTAATTTTTTTTTTCTGGATTTATTCAGATTTTGATTTTTATATTAATAAAGAATAATAATAATAATTGTAACAAGAAAAGACTTTATGATCCCAGAAATTCTTTTTCTGTGCGTGGTATTTTATTTGCAGACTAAATATCCAAAAATAACTTCAAAACAAAACAATCATGGAAAAAATATTAGTATTATCGAATATTATGGCAACAAACTATGGTTGAGGTATTAGTTTTTGCAAATTTTTTATGAATGAACTTTTCGAAATAAATTGAGAAAATCATGGCTTCAATGAAAAAATTATGCCGGACATGATACAACTATTAGAAATTATAAGCGTTATCGTGTAAATGAACGTAGCGCAGAGCATATTATTCTTTCTTTTTAAGTGTGGTAATTTATAAGAGACATATATGATGGCATCATCAAAATTGATCGAACCATTTACATTTATTTAGTTTATATAATAATATTACAGGGGCTGCTCTAATATCATAAAAATCACAGTTCATTTCATTTTGATGATTTGACAATTTTTAGTAAAAAAAAAATAACACACAAAAGACACTTAGTTGAGATAATATAAAATAGAGTCTTTTAATATCACGAATTATCAAATCCATGAAAAACGGTTGAAAACACTCTACAGAAGTGTAGGTATTCTTTTTCGTGAATTTAAATATTTTGTGAACATTAGTAGGTGCTTATGATAATGTAATAAAAAATGTCATTAATAAACGATAAGGGGCAGCCAGAGAATGAAATTTTCATTACAAATTTTGTTAGATTATTAAAAAGATTTTAATGAGGTGATTGAATATTTTTGTCTGAAATCTTGCTACGAGGTTAAAATTAAGTAAATCTAGAACTAATTATGATATTTAATACAATGTAGTAACATCGTTTTTAATCAGTCACAAATCAGTCTTCATATGCTCCCTTAGCAGTCTGCTAAAGTAGGAAATAAAAGTCTATTCTGGGCAGGGAATAATGTTAGATAATAGTGGTTTGTATTCCACGAACAAATATCGTTGCTATAGACAAATAAACCCACATATGTGTAACGAAAATGGCTCAGCAAGTTTTCGAAACATCGACACATATAAAATTTTTGAAAATCAGGGCAAACAATTTTTTTAAACTGTAGCACTTTACTTCCTAACTCAGAAAGTAATAGAAATTGCTAGAATCAACTATTATGCCAATTGAAATGTTTTCACCGCAACGAAATATTTCACAACTGGAGGAAGATAAAAGGTTCATTTAAATTTTTAAGAGCCCTCTAAGGATAAATATATTTGATGATATCCCGATAATATTCTAATTTCTCTTCTAAAGACTTGCTATAATGAATAGCAAATTACTTTTATAAAAACTGAACTTTAAGCTTGTAAAATGGCATAACTTTATGAACCAATTTGATATGGTTAAACTGTAAAAAACAGATACTAATCTAAATAATGTTCTATAATCGTCATAAGTGTTATTTTCATTTCTGATAAGTTGTTATAATAAACCCATTATGACTTCCTTGAGTACAGTTAGAGAAATAGTGGGGTTTAAAGTAGTAGTAGGTATGTGGTGTACTACAAATGTTAGAAATAAATTGCATCCTCTGCAAGTGAAGTTTTCGACATCTTTAAACGCAATTCAGTAGATTTTATGATCTATGAAGATATCACATTATTATTATATAGGGTATATAAGGGTGTGTTTATATGTTTTAAGCGACCAACATTCTCTACATCCAATATTCAAACTATGTATGTGTGAATTCTCGTATATACGTAGATATATTATATACATCTTACAAATGTGGATATCATCATGATTCGTTGATTTTATCGTTTGATTGTTTTTAGGAAATAATATGAATGATTTTATTGGTTAAAACATGGGTTAAGCATTATATTTATTATCTGTTTATAATTAACAATATTTTTTATTTTATTAATTTTAGAGAGCATTAATAGTTTCTAGTAGAAATAGAAAACTGAGTGGTCTTCAGTTTAAAAGTAAAAGTTTTCGTCTTTGTTACTTCTTGAATATGTAAAACCGTAACCAAAACAGATATGTTTTAGTTGTTTTTAATAAGTGTGTAATAGAGTTGCATAAACTTGTCATCTTTGCATTTCAATTGAACCAGCTTTACTTCACGAACATGGATCTAAGTTTATTATTTTTTAAATGTTTAAACAAAAGCATGATATGGTATGACATTACCTATACGGTATTATGACGACATTTATACTATGCAAACTTATATCCATATGATTACGAATGAAAAATTTTTATTAAAATAAATCCTTGAATGAAGTTATAAATTCATTGTTTATGAATCAACTTAAATTTAGTTTTCAAATTTTGGTATTGAGTCTAGTTTCACATTTGGATGTATAAATTAGGGAATTTTTTAAAATATTAGATTGTTGTTATTTGAATTACTACCCGTAAAGAGTCGTTTATAATTTTTATTTTTTTTAATGAACGTTTGTTTAATAATAAATAGCATAGTCTTATAAAAATCTTTAATTTGTTAACAAAAATATACTATTTTCAAACAAAAAGCCATTTTTAAAATTATTTCAGCTTATATAATAGCGTAAATAACGAAAGACGAATGTACTTCTATCACCATTTAATTAAAACACTTGTCTTGAATACTTAATGAAGTTCCGGTTAAACTTAATATATTAAAGGAATACATTTGCACATACTGTTTTGGTATACAGAATGATTCTAAATAAACAATTAAAATTTTTCGAAATTAAAAAAAAAAAACAAAAAAATAAAAAACATTTAATTATTACTTGTGTAGATTTAAGTTCAGGTTGTGTACTAGGACTATTCAAGGAGCAAGCTATATAAAGCCGAAAATTGTTAACTAGTCTTCAGTTTCTGATCTTTTTTTGTAATATATTTTATTTGATATTAGTAAAACCAAATAAAATTCCAAAAATATTTTTGTGAGTCTTACCACAAAAGGACGTCTTTTATACATAATTTATTGTCTCTATGTACCCATAAAACTTGACTATATCAACTAAATATTTTCTCAGTATATAAAAAATAGATTTTTTCTTTAAAATTTTTCTACTGAGTATTGTTGATTTCAACAGACTTCTTTAACAGACCTCTCAACATTCCAACTCCAATCAACTCCATAACATTTTTATATAACATAATAACTTACTTATTAAGATACACTTTAATTTCGAATCACATCTTCGGAATTTTGTGAACTTCAACTTTGTTTTTCAAGTAAAATTATAAAAATTTAAATGTACAATATTTTACAAAGTAGCTTTTCTTTCAAATTATTAAAAAAATTAGTGCCATTTTAAAGTAAAAATAGTATAAACTACAAAATAGGAGTATAATATTGTAAATTGGAGATATTTAATAAAAGTATACAAATTGAATATTGTAAAAATATACCTACTGCTAATTGAAAATTAATCAATACAAATATAGTAAATATGTTAATATGTACCTACATTTAAATAAAAATGTAGTCTTTGATCTACGTTTGATTACCTTAAGGTTAGAAGTTCAGTAAAAAACGTTTCTGAAAATTTTGATTTCAATATGAAAGGAGAATTAATTCAGGAAAAGGATAAAGGAAAATTTTGCATTAAAAAACACTCGGTATATTTTTAAAATTTCGGAAATATATTTGAATATACAAAAAAAATTTTTAAAATTTATATATATAAAATACGTCAGCATACTTATTTTAAATAATGTAAATGCATACTCTTTATATTAATTTTAATTTAAATTCATTATGCATATTGCATGGTAGCACAGCGCAGCCATGCTTTTCTATGTGATATGTTTTATTCTGTGTGGATTCGAGACGCGGT
The DNA here is from genome assembly GCA_020423425.1 of Chrysopa pallens. NCBI lineage: Eukaryota > Metazoa > Arthropoda > Insecta > Neuroptera > Chrysopidae > Chrysopa > Chrysopa pallens. The sequence continues at coordinate 21,460,290 of CM035591.1, read as the reverse complement.
GTATGCAACTACATAGATATAGATAGATAGTCACACAGTCACATATTGATGGTACCAAATGAAGCGACCGACCAGTCAGTCACTCAGCCTGCAATGTATAATATTTGATTTTTGTATGCAGTCTAGACATGTGTGGTTTGCAGCAGATATACAATATACACAACACATATACAACAACATGGCGACGGTATTTGTACACTGCATATTATCATTTGCCATGGACATGTCGTTATCCTCTTTGCCAATGTTTTGTGGTCATATTATAAGCATTATTATTATTATTATTATTATTATTATCAGTATTGTAAATAAAAATAATATTCTTCTATAAATGTCGATTTCATTGGTATATGGTGTGAATTATTTACGTTATATTAATGCCTTTTTTTTTCTATCAAACATGACGTATTTGTTTATAAAACTTGTGTGCTCGTGCTCTGATATTGGAACAAGTGTAACAATACTTTGTTATGTCAATATTGTAGCAAATAATTGAAGTTTTTCTTCCACGTCATATGTTTATTGATTAAAACAGTATATTCTTGAATCGAGAAGTAAAACACTTTCACTAAAAATTAAAAATATTTTCTTAAATTATTGGTTATTATAAAAGTATTATACCTAAATATGTTTTTTCTCTTATAAGTGATATCATAATGTTAATTGGCACCCATTTTGATAGAAATGAAAAAAATGTATATGCTCATTTTAAATTTGAATTGCGAAAAGTCTGGCTATAGATTCCTAATTTTCGTTTATCGTGGTAAACAAAAATCGCTAAAGGAATAAAATTTGGTACCATCTGATTTGGTGTATTAAATGTCTCATTATATCTCTGGTGCCATCTGATTTAAATGCCGCTGTGTGTGAAATGTGCCTAAATGTTGCCGAAATCGGAGATCAACGCCGTTTCAAATAAGATATATCTTTTATAATTGAAACTTATGAAATTTGACCGGCACAAAAATCAATTGACTGTCACGAGCACATTATATTAGTAATTGCTTTTCTGTCACATCAAAATTTTTTTAATTTGAACAAAATAATCTTCAATATCTATAATAATGTAAAGTAAAAATTATGTCTACTTTCGGAATGCGAAATCATTTTCGAAACAGTTTTAAATTAAAATTTTGTTTTTAGCATCACCAAAACACTTTTAAAACATTAATTAATACTTTCAATAATTAGTATGTTAAAAATCCGTTAAATAAATTTTACTTGGACAGCCAATTTTAATTTCAACTAGCTTATTTATTATGTTCCTTAATGATTTTTAATATTATTTTTAAGGGTCTAAGCATGTAATGTAATATATAATTTAAATAAAGCTTAAAATTTACAATACAGTTCTTTATGCTTTAATTAAATACAAATCAGTATGATATAGGTCTCATGACTAATATTATAAATCCTACAAAACCATATATTAAAGTTCGAATATAATTTAAAAATTTATAATGTGCGTGTATAAATTTGTATTAAAAAGTAAAAGTTTTCTGAGAGTGTTGAAATTTTCAACATAATTTATTTAACATTAATTATAAAATAAAAAATTGATTTTTATAAAAAATTTACAAATTGATGATTACATATTTTATTAGTAATTTGTGTATACCTTTGGTGTTCTTTAAATAAGAAATCAAGTCGTGGTGAATGTAACTTGCAGAGATCAAACATTTTTTGATTTTGAATTTTTCTTTTATCTATTATTGTTTAAAACTTAGGTAATGGATATATTGAAGCCATTGGACCGATCATTCACAAACTTTTAAACTCACTTTTTAAATAAAAATTACGCCACAAAAATTTCAGATTACAATATATTTTTCCTTTTGAACTATCTTGATGACGTACATTGGTATGAAAAAATGTAAATTAGGTGATTCTAAACACCTATAACTAAATTTTATTCGTGCATTCGATATTTACTAGCTTTACAAACTTAAGGCTAAAAATAATCAAGTCTGACCTTTTTATTTATGACAAACATTATGAGATAAATTTAGAAATTATTTGATTATATTTAATTTTTCTCCTCTTAAACCCAACATGTCTTGATTTAAATTAAAAAGTAAAATACAAAAATTGGAAGAGAATTGAATAATATTTCAATAGTAAAGAAAATTTACAGGGTGAATACAATTACTTTCTGTCATAAAGTTACCTAGTCAATATCATAATATTATTTTATATACCTTTATAATAATAATAATAATAGATAATAATAATCTTTAATAAAAGATAATAATAATTTACTTTGTATACACACACAGATAGATACACTGTAATAAGTACCTACAAGTAATATTGACTTGAAAATCACCGTTAAAACGACCTATTATGTTGTACAAAATTATGTTCTAATAAAATTATTTTATTATAGGTATTATTATAAACTATACGTACCTTTATATTTACAATCATAGAGACAGATTTTAGTATCGTAAATCATATAACAATTCATTATTGTTCGAATTAACAATAAGTATTTGGAATCAGAGCAATTTAAGATTTTTGTTTGTACGTGTATGTAGAATTTACTTTGTATAAAGACATTGCATCATTATTATTTGATATAAAGTACAATGAATCGATTTTAACGGAAACTCATCTTAAAATAAAATACTTTAATGTAGAATATGGTAGTCATAAAAATCGAATACTTTCAATTGAAAAAAACTTTGACCGGATTAATTGGACCTGATTAGGGATTTTAAAAACAACAGAATGTTTATAAAGCAGCCTAGAAATATTCTAAACGCACGGTGTCTATATCGAAGGATGAAGATGGCTATAATCATTTATTGTTTACCTTGCTAGCAGACTGTAATATTTGTGTTATAATTTTAGAAACTATTCATAGGTTATTTTAAAATTATTTAATTTTTTTTAGTTTATTTTTAATATAATTATAGAAATAATATATATTTCATCTTTTACAATATCTTTCAACACCTCTGGCTAACTGTGAAGTTCAATTGAAGTACTTGCTTGTTATTTATTTTAGAAGTTTCCAAATTAACCTACAAATGTATTGGTAAACAACCTAATAGAACTATTAGAAATGCAGATAATATAATTTTTTATTTCTCACAGTAAATACAAATTAATAAGAACCGTTATTTAATTTTTTTTTTTTTTTTTTATTATTTCAATTTTTTTATTTTTTTAGTACAAAAAATATTTTGTTTTAGAAATATTTGGTCAAACAAAAATTTAACACAACATTTTTAATAATAATTTCTATTAAAACATGTCGCAAGACATCTCACAACTTGTCTTTTGTTTCAATCTTATTTTTGACCATCATTTTGTTTTGTTCTTCCAATTGATTTCATTTCATCCCCATGTCGGAATAGAATTAATTGTATTATAATTGTTTTAGTTTATATTTTTTATTTTATATTATTATTTTTTTAATTTCACAGCCCTTAGTAGTGTCAAAATCTACTAATTTATCGTTGCTGTAGTTGAGAAAGATTCTTACTCATCGAAAAAGAACTTTCGTAAACGTAACTGTCTATTTCTTAGAACTTATTGAATACTAGAATCAATAAAATATTTTGGATTGAATTTATTATAATTATTCCTGTTTCCCAAATTTGTATTTATTTCCAAAAAGACTTTTTAGTTAAAACGTTAAAACTGAACAATATATTTTAATATTTAATAAGAAACTAATTTTTATTATAAATATCGATTTTGACTTTGATATCCTGATATTTTTAACTTGATATCCTGCATGAAGACATATTTTCCCAGAAGAGTTGTAGTATGTGATACAAAAAGTTTTCATATATACCTATATTCATGAAAGTGACCAAAAACCATTTCTACAGCTGATCCAAAATTCTTATTAGAATATTTGACCCAATACGCATACATAATAAAAAAGAACAGCGCCATAATCTCATACAAATATTTAGTAATAAAAATCATTCTAGATTATGTTTTATATATCTATGAAACTGATATCCCTTTTTTTTTTTCTTTACCTATTACATAACATACGCGTCTCTACACATACAAAAACTAGGTTTAATGATTTATTTGACAACTATACCATACTGTTTGCTGACTGCAGGAACGTAAACTTTCTGTTCTATTAGGTATTATAACATTTTGTGAGTAGGGTTCACCCAAAAAAAAAAGGAGTTATGTATCGTTCGTATACACTACGTAAATTGTGAATAATGTTTTTCTGTTGGAATGAGAAAGTAACATATATATATATAGGGTTGTCATGGTAACGGAGCCATTAGTTTTTGTGTATGTGTATGGAGTTGAATATCAACCAACAACTAACTACACAACCCCTTGCCCAATGACTCAACCACTGTATGAGAATGTATTATGTAATCTAAAGAAGTATTCCTCTACCTTCTTCTATTCAAGCGATGTAGTTTACCGTACACCTTTGACAAAAAAAAAAAAAAAAAACTGTTAATAGAAAATTGGAATGCAGGGAAGAGAACATAGATAGATATAACAATAATGTATCTGAAAAAGGGAATGTTTTAATTGAAATTCTTTGAATATTTTTCGATTTATTATTCGAGTCGTGTTTTTTCTGTTTGTTTTGAATCTTACAATACAAAAGTTTTGTACGTCTGAAAAATGCAAAAAATAAAATTAATTATTTAGAAATTAAAATTCACCAATAAACACAATTTATTTTCAATTACCTTATATAAGACTGTTATTTAAGATTCCAATTTATTATTTCATGTCAGGCTATTTAATTTGCATGGATTGTTTGAGGTGATGATTTTTCTCTCTAGAAAATTTTTATTTTATATAAATACGGTCTGCATAATCTTTCTTTCATCACTTGTTTTATTAATGCACAGGAACATAGCACTAATCCAGATTAGATCTTCGAAAGCAAATCTGAAAAGAAATTACCAATAAATTGAATTGATTTGAGATATTTGTAATATATGCGCATATATATGATTAAGGTTTTTAATAAACACATAATTTGAAATACTTTAAAACAAGTTGTAAAATATTTTAATTCTAATATATTACCATAAATTACATTTTAAGCATTGGAATAGCGTTTAACAGCGCTGATCTGTTGAAAAGTATAAAGTTATAGTAAATCAATATAATATTTCGAAGGCAAAATTTAATGTGGTTGTGTTTTTCACTCGTTATTTTGGCTTCTAATGATTCTATTTAAAATTAATCCATTTCCAGATATTCTTAAAAAGCCACTTCATTAAAGAATTGATCAACTGCACGATCGTTTATCGCCGATCGCAAAACTGCCGAAAAGCCAGAATTTTGACAACTAAAAATATGACTAATGGTTGAATGAAGCCTCTTTTGCCATCGGATGCCAAATTTCAACATCGTTTATTTGCAGGCAATCCAAAATTAAAATTTTATTTTTATACTCATTTCAAAACCAACTATTAGATACTTAAAATTTAAATTCGACGTCATTCAAATGATAATGACTATTTTTAATTTAAAAAAAATCGTTAATAAAAAAAAATATTAATTATGAAACCAACTTAAGAGGCGAGGTGAAGTCAAATTAGTTAAATAAATTTACTCTAGGTTATATCCCATTAAAGGATGTTACATAGAGTGTCACCATAAATTTGAAATATTTACTTCAAACCCTTTCAGCACGTTTTTTAAAGAGCTATGATTTGAAATTTACAGTATGCTACAACCATAGCACTTCAAACTATTAATAACCAATAAACCATAGAGATATTAATAGTAAATATGATAAATACTATAAACTAATAATAATATTATTAAAAGATGATTTTATTTTCTAAAATAGTTATAAATTATAAATATTATAATATTATAAAATATTAATGTCATAATAAAAACGATAAAAATAGTATTAGAACATACTATTTTTAAAATTATATTTTTATCACATTTTATTACTAACGTATTTATATGTAATAATAAAAAATAAAACAACAAATATGAGATCTCGGTAGTGCTTGGAACCACTAATAAAATCAATTGAGAACACATTTGTTTAATCGATAATCTGTTTTACTTCGTTTTTTTTACAAAAATATTTAGTTTTCAGAAAAACAAACATAAATAAATTATTGTATAAAAAATATTTTACAATATTGGCACGCCAAATTTGCTTAATTAATTATTTTATTTCAACCCACACTATTAATGTGTAATTAATTAGCTGAATAATAATGCTAGATGAAATAAAGGGGTCCGATATTACTTTATTACCTTGAATAGGTCAATCACTGTGTGTGTATTCTATTAAAAAAATGTCCACATACATTAATAAAAATATATTCGAATATGGACAAGTAATGGTTTTTTATTATGATTTCCCAATGAAGAGGTAGAAAGTATCGCAATGCACAATTGACTATCAACCATCAGTATTTTTAATAAATATGTTTCCATTAAATAAATTGAATCTTTAAATTTTAAATTTATGATATAATCCTGTTTAAAAATAATATATACTAACAAATCGTTTTCTAAAGGTAGAAGACATTTTCTAGGAAAATAATATTCATGAATTACATTATGAATGAAAAGTATACTAGATAAAAATATTTAATTCAAAGTTATGTATGAACAGTTTATCATAAAAATAAAAAATATAAATTTTATTAAAACGACTTGAATGATATAAATAAATAATTAGACATTTTATATTGCATTCATTTATGCACACATGTTGTAATAATAAAATTAAAAATATTCATAATTAATTAATTATATCATTAATGTTTTAAATAAATTTTTATTATTATAGTTATTGGTATTTAATATTTATTATATTTTTTTAACATTATTAAATAAATGTTCGCATTACAATAATCGTATTAAAAATATACGTTTAATAAATTTATTGTTATTTATCATAAATTCAAATGCTCGTATTTTTTAATTGAATAAAATTTGGTGTATATTAGTTTTCTTTAATATTCTGGTAAACATATATAATGTTTGTATAATTCCATTACTAGTGGTATTTGCAATTGCAAATTTAAATTATGTTTGATCTCCTATATAGTGAATCACATAAGATTATTCTTTAATAATCTATGTGAATATAGTAAATTGAGAGCTAAAGCATGATACGATTGGAATCGGTTGATATAAGATACGGAGGTAAAATCCGAAGGGCAGAGTTTAATCATAATTTTTTGCATCGCTTAACAGGATTTCGGAATAAAAGGATTAATTTTATTTAACGTAGCATAACTTCTACCATATACAAATTTTTTTATTTAGCTAATAAAAGCGCAATGACAAAATCGAAATGTTGACTCTTTGCCTACATGAAGAAAAATATTTTATTAATGTTTTTTTAGTATATATGGTACATTTTAAAATGAAATTGACTAATTTTTATGATTTTGTTGGTGCTAATGCAATTATCACTTAATTTAGGTTACCACTGGTCCACCAAAAGAGTATTTTTTATTGCAAATTGGTACTTCTGGTAAAATAAGGGCTGAAAATAAAACATACTTTTTTGTTTTAATTTTAAATAGTGTATATCAAAAACTAAACAATTTATGCAAGAAATTTTTGAATACATGAACGAATTTCCTTATATTACGGTAAATGTGAATAGCAAACAATCTCTCTTTCTTTACCAAACCATAAAAATACATAAACATCACAGTAAAAGCAATTAAAATCATATAAAAAAATTTTTGACTTCAATACTATAGTCATTTTGTATAATTTATTCAACAAACTTAACAAAACAAATAAAAGTAAGCTAAAAGTCATTTTAGATGTCGTGGTCAATGAATACCTTGAAAATAAGAAATTTCAAACCGTAAACCTACCACATACCGAATAATTTTTGACCTGTTTTATCAAGAATAGTCTTAGTCCTCTATACTTACAAGACGTTAAAAAATTTAGCTTTATCAATTTTTACTGACATTTTTAATATAAAAGGATATAAAACTCTTCAATCTACCTCACCAAATAAGGAGCTAAATTTATCACTGCACATCATCGGTCACGCATATGGAACTAAGGTTCTTGTTTTAAGAATCTAAAAATGGAATATGGACGTTTAATACTTTTGATAAAATAAAGTGTTGCTATAAATAAATGACGTCATTTTTACATCTTGTTAATCCATTTTACCAAAAAAAAAAATAAAAAAAGGAAAATAATCCTTAAAGAGCTTAAAAGTCAGAGGAGTTCGTTCTTCAAATATAATATATGACGTCATTTTTACATCTTGTTGCATATTAAACTTCGTTTACATATATAAATCCATTTTACCAAGGAGTTCGTTCTTCAAATATAACATTTTCAAATTCATGCAGTTAAAATTTTAGACAATTATCATGACCAGAAATATTTTTTTAAATAATATTTTACATATCTCTAAAAATTCTACCGTTTCATATGTATATTGTAAAGTTAAACGACAAAATGATTGGATTAACTTTATAACTTATCTAATTAAAATAATCGTATTCTGAATGTTTCTGTATGTTTGAACAAATTTTATTACAAAATTTATTACATTTTAAAAATAATAAAAACCCATAAATAATTGTTATTATATTGTATTAAATGAATTTATTTAAGTAAATCATATAACTATGCTGTTCTATATAAACGGAAGTAAAATTTTTGTTTTTATAAATTTTTAATACCTTTATTCTCGGTTTAATAAAACCACGCAAAATGCTAGTAAATTTTAATGTTAAATAACAAAACGTATATACAAAAAAAATTACACGGTGTGAAACAAACAATATACTGGATTTTTTACAATACTAGTAAAAATGTTAATACTAATTATTCATCCGAAAACAAATCGTGGTGTATACGGTCTTTAGAGACAAGATGGATATATTTTTGAAGTTATTGTATTTTTATTATATATTACTTTAAGTGAAACTTTTTGTTTGCGACTTAAAGATTATATTCGTACACAATAAAAAATTTTAAGTATATTAAGAAATTTCAAGTTATGAGTTAAAATATTATTTTTAATAAAACAAAGCTTTTTATATTTTTAAGAGGAAGCAATTAAAAAGGCCGTTTTCTTGACTTTGAAGGTTCGATTACAGGCTAATACCAGGACAGATAAAACTAATAACAAAATTTAAGATTCATTCGAATTTCGATAACGCATTTTGCATTCGTAGTATTTTTTCGATTTACATGGCTGTTAAGCTTTTTCGAAGGAAAAATATGTACAGATTAAATTTCATTATAACAATAAAATTCCAATTAAAAAATTAATAAATTATTTTTATTACTAGAGGACATTGTAAATATTATAACTATTTTGTAAAAATTAGGTATAGAAAAGTTCACATCCAGGCAAAATTTTACAATAAGCACACTAAATAATTCGAGACGCAGATATAAAAATTTTGATTTTTGGGGTCAAAATCTTTTCTTTCTATCAGATATAGGTATATACAATGTTGGTAATGACATTTATGATTACATGTTTTACTGTAAACCGTGAATAATTACTTATTTTTAGTACAAGAAGAAAACCAACTAGAATAAATAAATAAAAAATGTCATTGTTTTTGAAATCTCTGTTTCAAGAGAATTTTTATGTATATTGTGTTCGTTTTGGTCGTTGAGTTTTTTGATTGGAACTAAATGAAAACTACAACCAGGAACTTGAAATGAAATTTAATTTGCTGAAAAGTATATTTATTGTATTTAAAGTTATATGTAGTTTTTTGAAAGTACATGTATTTTAAAATTAAATATAATGTTTTTCGATTGTTGTTAAGGGATGGAGTGGGTGAATTCGTGAATATTTTTTACGACACAGTTAAAATCAAATATTTATTAAAACTAATGGCAAATTATTGTGCAATATTTTCATAAAGGATTATAAAGAAATAAAACAATGACAGCAATTATTCTGAACCGTCCCGGAAAAAAAATCAAAGTTCGTTGGTTAGATAATTACTTTCTCCAGGTAATAATTACTTTCTCAAGTGTTTTTCGAAATTTTAATTTTCCACTTTTTTTAAAATTCGATTTTTGTGAAAAAAAATTGCGTAATTTGTTATTGTAAAATAGCAAACATCAATATATTTGAAAAAAGACACTCCGGCATTACCTTGTAAATTATATACAGAAATTGGGTGAAAAATTTTTTAACGATCTGTACAATTATTTTTCAGTAATGGGGGACACCTTAAAAATGATAGTTGTGAGCAAATGCTTTAAAGTTTTGAATATATATAATTTTGAATAAACTGAAACGCTCATAAGTGAGTTACCGCACAATGAACCATTGATGCCAGGTCCATAAAAGATGACACTATCATCTATGATGTCTAAAGCAATTTTTTGGCGAATCTTGCCTTCTTTAGTCTTTTATTCATCTTCCTGCTCTACTTGGCTGATACAGAACCTTAAAAGCGGAGGGACGCTCATACATTGATAATATCGGCAATTTTGCTCTCATCGATCTGAAACTTTAACTCAATATTCTTAAGATATTATCACGGTCCTACTGAATGATATATTAGACAACCTTATCTCTATTTGAAATGTCAATTCTTTATAGTGAAATAATTTTGTGATGAAAAAATGATCAATGATCATAAAAAATTTTGAAAATTCCGCTTTAATTCAAAACTTGCTCTCTAAAAGACTCATTATAGTGGCGAATAAATCGTATAACTATTTTAATAATTATTTGAAATATTAAACCGGAAAACCAATTGATTTTGCTTTTGATTTCAGAATAATGTAAATCATTTCCATGTCCTAGCCTAATTAATTCATTTTTAATAATTAGCCAAGCGATAAATCAAGTCATATAATAAAGCATATTTTAAAATTTTTAAATCCACAAATGTGACATTATGATAAGAAACAGTCATAAAATTATGTTTAATTGCTAAAATAAATGGAAGTATTGTACAATATAACTGTGATTGTTATAAAATAATAATATAAAAAAGCTAGTTTTCACACATAAAATGTAGTCAAACTAACTGACCCATTGATAAAACAACAACGCTTATAAAAAATGGAAATAAAAAATATGGAAAAAAAAAATATTTAAATGCATTTTATTATTATTTAATGGCCATTGTTTTGGTATACTTGACGATTATTATTAAATCACTTTTATAGCTTGCTTAAACGATTATTATGATCATATATTAAATTTTATGTAGTTATATTTAATGTCTTAAGTGCGAAATTCCCTTATTTTACTAATCATGTATTGCTTCTTTTATCAACGTAGTATAGAAAAAAAAAAAAACTGTTGCATCAACATTGAATATTTATCTGATTTTATCACTGGTATAATCATTAAAATTCATTATGTAAATTAAAAACTGTCTTTTTAATACTTTTTTTATTATTCGCTTCCATTAAATTTGGTTCAGGGAATTACACTCACGGTATGTTATATTCAAAAGCAATTTTGAATATCAATGTAGGGTTTATTTTTTAATTTTTTTAGTAATCTAACCAAATATATTGTACACAAATGAAAATAAGAACTAGCAACAACATAAATTGTTTATATATTCGACACATGGTTGAGTAACTATTTTTAACGATAATAATTCATAAAATACTCTAAATACTCTGAATACACAGTCCATACACAAAGATATTAATAATTAATAATTTATATTTATATAAATATATATATATATATATATATATATATATATATATATATATTAATTATATATATATATAATTTCAGCTCAAATACAATAAACACACATACAAGCTAAATTTGAGCTGAAATTGTAACGAATTTAACAGATGTCTCAAACAAATGTATTTTGTTTTGAAAAAGAAACTTCATTAAATCATTACATCTTAAAAGTTGTATGAATTGATTGGACTCAATGGAATAATTTTGTTCATTCACGATGTTAATCTCACTGTTTAATCTTGAATATCCTATCAAAATTTCAGACCACGATCTCCTTACGTTTGTGAGTTATCTTGATGACGTACAGGTGGACATCTGTTTATCCGATATATAAATGTAAAAATTAGTTTATTCTATGAAAATATAAAAAAAAACCTTCTTATTAAATTCAATACTCTCTAGCGTTACAAACTTTAAACTTAATGTATCTAACATATTATGTATTGACTATAAAACCCTTTGAAAATTTTTTTGATTTAATTTTGTAGTCGTAAAAGTAAAATAGGGCAATTTATTAGTAGTTGTAAATACCAATAAATCACTGACATAATATTCTCAGTTTTGGTTCAATTATCCTTTCGATAAAAAAAAATTGTTAGGTGAAAGTTTTAGAATATACGTTAAATACATTGAAAATGGTACAGTTTTTTACTTTCTTTTGTTTAATTTTAAGTTTTTTAACATATTAAAGGGTGCAAATTAACAAAAAAAAAGCAAAAAAAAAAAAAAAAATCAAATAAATTCACAAAAAAAATTCTTTTATTAGAAAGTTTATCCTTTTTGTTTGCTTTAAAAGGGTTATAAATTTTTATTTTTTACTTTAAGGTGTTAAAAAATTTTGCAAACTTTCTTTTTTATAACCCATTATGTTTTATAATAAGAAAACATGATATTTTTTTAGAAAGTTTTTTATAAAATTTATTTTTTGTTAAAACCAAAATATTTCATTGATTGCCTTTTGTTCTAGGTCCAAATGGATGTCCAAGACGAAGAGGTCGACAAACCTACACACGTTTTCAAACACTGGAACTAGAAAAGGAATTCCATTTTAACCATTACTTAACACGACGGCGGCGAATTGAAATCGCTCACGCACTATGCCTAACAGAACGTCAAATAAAGATTTGGTTTCAAAATAGACGAATGAAATTGAAAAAAGAATTACGTGCTGTAAAAGAAATTAACGAACAAGCGCGAAGGGAACGAGAAGAACAGGATCGGTTAAAGCAGCAGCAACAAGAAAAACAAGCAAAATTAGAACAACATCATAATAGTCACCATCAGCACCATCATGATCCGATGAAAGGTATGAGTTTGGATAAAACAGGTGGTGCAGCTGATTTATTAAAAGCTGTTTCAAAAGTTTCTACATAAATTTTTAAAAAGTCATATTTAATTTAAAAAATTTTTTAAAAAATATACAAATATAAAAATCCGTCGATTTATATAATTTAAAAACCAATTTTTTTAATTTAATTTAAAAAAAAAAAAAAAAAAAAATGAAATTTTCGTTAATTTATAATGCTTACGATAAAAATAAAATAAAAAATAAACAAACAAAAAAAAAATAAATAAACCTTAAAATTTAAATAAATACTGGCCCACACTCATAATACGTACTAGATTATAAGTTTAATATCGTAAAATTGTAAATAAATTATTAATATTAGTTGTGAAAAAAAAAAAATAATTAAAAATTGTGTCGTTCAATTAATTAACGTCCTTAATTAACCAAGCAACATAAAAAATGAAACAATTTTTTCAACAAAAAGTATTAAAAAAAGAAACTTTACATGTGATATACAAAGAACATTCATTTGTTATTTGTTTTTGTCTTAAAAAGTAATAAATAATTAAAAAAAAAAAGGAATAATAATTATTGAAAAAAGACGCTAGTTATTTAGTGATTTTGTATACAAAAATTATTTTGTATACTTTCGAAATATGAAAGAAGAAATTTAACAAAAAAAAAATCACTTAAAAATATTTGTATTTTTATTACAGCGAAACTGCTATCACATTATCAAACAGTTAAACTTGTTTATGATTTAACTATTTTTTTAAATGAAATAATGTTAATTTGAAATATCATATGTCGTTTGTAAATTCATTTTTTTTAACTAATTTATTTCATGGAATTTTAATAATTCTTTAAAAAATTGTTATTTGCTTCTAAAATTTTTAATAATTTTATAATTGTTATTGTATTATCCCTACGTTCTTTATTTTACATAAAATAGATATTTGTTTGTTTTATAAGTCCGTCCTTCAGTTATAAATAAGTTTATAAAAATTCTTTAAACATAGTAAATTCATTATTTCGTACAATAATTATCAATACATATTTTCATATCCAATTTGAAGACTGAAAAATGCCAACATAAATAATCCTTTTAATAAATATTTAAATGTAAATGTGATTTTGTTCATAAATTATTTAGGACGTCAAATGTAAACAGGTATGTCCAATTAATTGATCTTACATTAGGAGATAGTGTTAATTCAGTCTTAGGCTTTCTTTTAAATGTTAATTAACAGCCACACTGGATATGTTTACGATATGTCCTGATGAATGAAACATATTTTCGTGCTCTGATCTTGTTAATTCATTTAATCGACTTATGAACCTAATAAAACGCAATTTTAGAATTTTAAATCTACAGGAATTAAAAGGGGAAAAAAGTTATGCAATTGTAAACGTATGCTGACTTAATATAAAAATATTCACTAACAAATAGAAATTTGAACAATTTCGATAGTTTCTAACCAATATTTGACAAGGACCAATATAGAAATCTAACAAATCAACTGAATCACAATTCATTCAAAAACATTTGGTAATTCTTCCTAAAACTGTTTTAAGTAAACATATAATTGAACTCAAAACATTTATAAATAACTAATTTACTAGGTCGATGGTATGGAAACAGAATGTAAAAATTCGATTAGGCAGATTTACTAGAGATTTATATAATCAACTTATTGCTTAGTTCCTAATTGCCTTTAAAATTATTCGTCTCTTTGACTTTGAAAATAGAACATTTAATTTTTTTCATCAATAACCAAAAGGAATTTGCATATACCAGAAAGCATTTAATTAATTGATTGGCATCTCTTAGATTTTTTCTAAAAGTAATCATTGAAAAATCGAGTCGAGACCGTTTTCTAATTGGAATGTACGATGCGTCATATATAGATAGAGCTTAAGAAAATAGAACGATAACTTTAGTAACCTTTAAAAACCGTTAATAAAAGAGGTTTTTATTAGTAAATACTTCCGAAATATTATTTAAAAACATTGAATATTTTTATCAATATTAATAAATTATAAATTAAAATCGTATTGCAATAATAAATTTTATGACAAAAAAAGAAAAGGTATGAATATCTTAATGCATTATAATCGGTAACTTAATTTCAAATGAAAGAAAAGCAGATCTCGTTAAAATCAGTATTAAAATAAATGAAATTTGACATTTTGTATACAAGTCAATTATTATAATAACTATATGACAATTTATAACGCAATTTAATGTTTTATTTTTTTGTGTTAAAACGAGTTTTTATATAAAAATTTTTGTTTTACAATTTTTTCCATTAATTTTTTTTTTCATTTATTATTATTATGCAATTACTTTTATATTTTTTTAACTACTGTTATTATTTTTACAATTTCCATGAAATAAATTATTACGTTACTTCCTTTTATTTGCAGGTCAGGTACTCTTGTTTAACGCTAGAATTTTATCTATCACATGAAAATATAGTATTTAAAACTCTAAAATCTTCGAAATACGAATTATTTTTTGAATAAAACGCTATAAAGAATTCTTTACAAGTGATAGAATGGGATTATCTTAACCATTCATTCTTTATTATTTTTGATTATTTACAAGCTTCATATTGAACATATAAAGCTTATAATAATCAAAGAAAATAAAGTTTTCCTTATATATTATCTGTTTTTTATTTTATTTTTTCAATATTATGCTTTATTGAATTGATTTTATCTGGCATCAGCCTCAATTATATTATTTATGGAACATATTATACTGCTCAAAATTGCTTGTTAGTTCTTGGTGTAAAATTTAAATTGATGTTTAACTAACAACGAGGTTTAACCAGATTCTAATACTAATATTAATAAACAGCAACTAAATAACAAGTTTGTTGGATATGTACAAATATAGGTATTTCATATCAACAGCGTTTTTCAAGATTATCTACCTCTATTATTTTAATTATTAACTCACGAAAAGAAAAAAAATATTATTGTGTACATATATTATTTTATTAAATATATTTTATAATAATTTTTAAGAATTATTTTTGATTTTGATATTTTATTTTAGAAAAACAAATGTTACTATAATTTTTCGCTCATATTTTTTAATATTGTAAATAATTTTTCCATTTTTATTAATTGTACATTTTTGTTTTTGTTTTTGAATTTTCATCAACTGTTTTAATGATTTTTTTTTGTTTTTTTTTTTGTTTTTGTGAACTGAACAATTTTTATTGTAAAAACATCATCAAAAAAATACAAATAAACAAATTTGTGCCAACAAAAATGTAAACAAAAAAGAAAATTTTCGACGAAGATATAAATTTTCAAAGAAAAAATAAACGGCCGAGTAATAAACGCTCTTAGTACATTATACGTAATTTGGTGTCAGGGTAGAAAAACCTTTACAATATTTAGAAAGTAAATTTTAAATGAAATTCTTATTCAAAAAAATTAAAAATATATTTTAGGAACAAACTGTTTAAATTTAAAAACTTTGAAGAAAAGAAAAGGTATTTTTCATTTTTTTTTTCAAAAATATTAAATTGTTATATACCTTTTTTCCTGGTATTTTTAAACTAAACACTATATATATTATATACAAAACTATTATATATATATATATACTCTACCTTAAAAATATTTGTCGTTATACAAACCAATTTGCTGTATAAAAAATTAAAAATTAAACGAAAAAAAAATTTGATGTTGTTTGTCCGAATCGTCTCACTAATTATCATTAATTGTATTATTAATTAATTATACTTTGTAGTACTTTGTGAATGTTGCCTATTTGTAATCAAAACCTAATTAGAACTAGTTAATTATAGGAATAATTATTTGGCTAAAGCTTTTCATTGCATATTTCCATTTAAATTCACAAATTATATTTCTTTCATATTGGCTGGGTAATATGCAATTTTTTTTAAAGTTCCAGAAATTAAACTTTAAATAGTACAATAAACGCCATAACCCTTGCCCATAATTTTTTTTTAACCGTTATTCGCCATATTTTCTTTTGTTTGTTTTCTAAAGCCTGTGATAGATGATACATAAAAACAATTTTTATTTTTACTTATTTTTATGTTCGTGTGTATTTTGTAAAGCTATTAGCCGTGTATACGCTATGAAAAAAATTACTATTTGTAAATATGGCTTAAAATGAGAAAGGGACAAAGTGAGAAATTTTTGAAAAATATAATTAATTTTGAAATTCTTTTAGTGCAATGTGTAAAAATAAATTTTATTTTAAAAATCAAAATTATGATTTTGTCTTTTGTGTGTTGTATTTTTTGTTTATTTTTAAAGTGGTTCTTTAAATTGTCAAACAACTGTTCGACAAGTGGATCACAATATAATTAATTAAGGCTGTCTGTAAGTGTATGATTGAATGTGTGAAATCCTTGATTGTTTTTGAGTTATGAAGTTTTTTTGCTTCGTATTATTATTAAATGTGTATTGTAATAAACTAATTAAAAACTATCTTCTCAATGCCGAATTAATAGTTTTAGTAAATTGAGACAAATAGTAAAAAAGATAACGATCTTGTTTGTTTAATTTTTGAGTAATTATTATTTCATATAAGCGTCTTTCGCCAATTTGAATAAAATTTTGAATTGTAATATTATTGAGATAAATAATGAATATTTTATCATTGAAATAAATATTGAATAATATAATTTATTATTATCACTCCAAAGTGCATATGAAAGAAGGCCTTGGATTCTAACAGAAAAACTGTTTTCGACATTTATTGTACACAAATTTAATTCATCCGTATAAAATTGGATATACTTGATTTCCATTCGAGAATATTTTATCGATTATTATATCACGCATATACTATTCACATAATGTCCGTATATCACCGGTATCGGTTAAATTTCGGTTTTAATATTTCCGCCAACCTACACCTGTAGTATCAAAAAATGTTACACTTTTACCTATTTTAATTTTTATCTATTTAAAAACATTAGATTCTGGATTTTATATTATGTTGAGTTGTTTATCAAAACTAATTTAATATATCTATCTATAATATTCATTTTTATGTCAACAAATTCTCAAATAAACCATAAAATTAGTGTATATTCAAATTTAAAGTAAGCGAGGAAGATTTAGGCGTTGCGTTTTTTGATTCAATGAGTATATTTCTGAAAATGGCCATACTGTTCGAAACGTATTGGAAAATTAACTTAATGTTTAATTTTAGTAAGTAATGGCTAAGCTAAATAAAAGTTTTTATTTCTATGGCCACATGTTTATCATAATCTTATGTTTAGTCCTCTTTTTGGTATACCTATTTGTTTTACTACACTAACTACAAATTTGATATTTCATTGCATAACATATTATTTCATTGAATAGAAAACCGGAAACTCAATAGTGCCTACTTGAAACCGGAAAATCAGTTGATTCAACTTGTTTTAAATGATACAATTTTTTAATTAATTTTGACTTTCATTATTTTCCAGAAATATTCTGATTTTATTTATAGGATTAACATTGCTATTTTTTTTTTAAATTCTTGTATAATCTTAAATCTTTATCTACTGCAAAAATAATAGAAGACTAAAAAAGCAGCGTAAATGAATATACCAACCCTTGGAAAAACATTTATTACCAGTACAAAAAACGTATGATTTAATAAATAATAACTTATAGTAATTTTTTTAAATTACAAAGTAATTTTAGTTTTGTCTAGAATGTCAATGTTTCTTGACGTAAGAAATAATATAATAATTACTCAAAAATTTGGTTTAAAAAATTGTCTCCAAACATAATTGTATTAAAAATGCAAGAATAATTTTTTCAAAATAAAAAGAAGAAAAAATCATTTAAACAGATGATTGACGATTGTAGCATGTGGTGACGCCATAAAAAAACTGTCGCTTATTTATTAATTAAAAAAATTAACCTAATGACGAAAAATATTAATAATAATTAAAGAAAAAATTAAATAGAATCAAAAAGCCATATTAATTATTATAAATATAATTATTATTGTATAATTCCCCCATTCAAACGCATTCAAATACAATGAGCATTAACAAATGCGTTATCTAATTAATAAATATAATAAGGTACATGTTAATAATATACCTGTCTTGTCTTCTTTGTACAATACATATTGTATGCGTTATTGTGCGCATATTAAATACCTAAGTACATCTATTATTAATATTTACAAAAAAATAAAAATAAAACAGACAACTGCATAACGAAGTAGCGTGATTTCTTTTCTTAATAAAAATAATTTTTATTGAGTAATATGATGGACAATTAATATAAAATATTAATAATAATAATTATATTAAAATTTACCTTAATAATATATATATATAAATAATATGATTAATTAATTATTGTAATAACTTCTCATATTTAATATTAATTATACATTATGATTAATTAATTATCTATATGTACAGAATGTCACACAATGATAAATAAAATCATTTTCTTTCGAAATTATATATTTGTTTTAATATTAAGGTTATCCTGTCTTATTTGACTTTTCAAACAAGTTTTTAGGTGTATTGGAACGAAAAATTTTCTTATTTAACGAATGTATAGCGAACTCCAAAATAGTTTATAGATTTCAAAAAAGACACTTGAGCTTTTTGAAGGTTACGACAGTTGCAGTTCGTGGGTCATAATACAACACGAATAATACTAAATACGTAACTGTAGAAAAACTAAAACTATAAAACAAAGAAAATAAGTATTGCAAATTTTGTCAGATCGTTAGTCACTTTAGAAATAAATGGGTTTGACATTTTTCTCATGGCTTACGAACAATACAAATGTAATTCTGTGTTTCCAAAGGTCTATCAAACACAGAGAGCAACCAAGATGATGATAGAGAACTTACAACATGCAGGTTAAATCACAAGACGCACACACAAATTGAATCATAAATGGAGGCTTTCGTAGAAGGTATGCTTTTTCCAACGTTTTTATGTTTGAAGCATATCTCCCGAGACGAACCACCAGGTACGAATTAAAATAAATTCAAAAATTGTGTGCATATTTTCCTTTCAATCAAACGCATATGACAAAATTTGTTTATTCTACCCTTAAACATTGTTGAAAACCTCTTCATTATTCGTGCTGTCGAAAACCTTCGAGCACCAATTTAAACTGATTTCAATAGATATTATAATATTACATTCAAATCGCATTTTGAATTGTTATATCGAAAACTTCCGAATATCCATTTTCAACACATTTAATATCATATTATTATACTAGCTGGCTCGGCAAACGTCGTTTTGCCACATATTTCTAATTAACTTCAACATTTATTAAGTATAATAACATATTCTTAACAACTTTCCTCTATTTCTTAATACTGAAAGCTAAGGCAAATTAGAATAAATATTGATATTAATATATATTTTAAAGCATACCCGGACACGTTGCGGTGACAATTGAAATTACATCGATTGCATGCAAAATTTGAAGCAAATTGGACGAAGGAATTCCGTTGTCCCATACAAACTTTGCCTCTGCTTTTCATCCCATTAGGAGTAGAATTTCAGTAAAATCTTTTCTTAAAGGATGTCCGGTATTTGATGTGTAACCCACTATTTGGTGTGGGATACCAGTGATACGAAATATTTATATATACACTCGTGTTTTATAAAAAAATTGTGCTGTGGTTCTCATATACTTGATGAAAAATAGTAAAAGGAAGTCCAGAACCACTAATATAGAAAAGAAAAGATAAATAAATTATATTTTGAATAGCTGACCCGGGTAAACTTTGTTTTGTTATATAAATTATTTCTAATCAACATCAATATCTCCTAAGTATAATAAAATATTCTCAACTGTCTATAACTAAATAATGAAGCTGGGGCAAATCAGAATAAATTATGATATTAATTTATATTTTGAAGCATACCCACCCGGTTTACGCGTTGCTGTGTTATTTTTCACATTTTAATAAATGATATTACATCGTTTACATGCGGATGCAATTCTATCCTTAGGGGAAGAATTTCAAATCCTTTCTTATCGGATTCCCGGTATTTAGTGTGCACCCGGTACATTGTATCCACCCGGTATTTACCTGGTATTTGCTGGGGTACATCCGGGACCGCGTTCACCCGATAATTTTTGCTGTGGTACACATACACTTGATGAAAGGTATATGGACCTCCTGAACCAAGAATGATTCCGGTAATACTTGAACAATACGATATGCACACTTTATATAGTTAACAGTTCGTCATACTGCTAGTGAGAAGAGATAAAGAAGTTTTATTTTGAATAGATAAAGAAGTTTTATTTTGAATTTCAAAATTAGATTTTGGTTTCTATGGAAATGATGATTTGTAACATGTGAGAAAAAAAAAAGACAAAATATGATTCACAGCTAGGAACATTTTGTATTCGAAAATTAAACTGTCGTTTATAGTATTTTCCTTT
Source organism: Chrysopa pallens (assembly GCA_020423425.1). Classification (NCBI taxonomy): domain Eukaryota; kingdom Metazoa; phylum Arthropoda; class Insecta; order Neuroptera; family Chrysopidae; genus Chrysopa; species Chrysopa pallens. The sequence continues at coordinate 21,438,901 of CM035591.1, read as the reverse complement.
ACTTATTATTTATGTTTCTTTAAACCTTTTAAACCTTCCCTGAACTTTCACGAATATTGCAAGACCAAAATTAGCCAAATCGGTCCAGCCATTCTCGAGTTATGCGCTTACCAACACATTTTGCGATTCATTTTTATATAATAAGATATACAATTCATGTAATAATGAATGATTTTTAATAAGAAAACTTTTTATTTCAGAAAATATCCAATAAAATAACCATCATAAATCATTTTCCTTTAGCAGACGCATATCACAAAATTTCCTTTTATTATTCCTAAAAGATTTCTAAGCACCGGCAAACTTTATCTGATTATAGAATTTAGTTCACAGTTTAATGCTCGTAATGATGGTCGTAAAATGCTCGAGCATATACAACAATGGATAACATTTAAATGTCAGGAGGTATAATGCTACTTCCTTCCTACTGCTGACTGTCAGAAAACACAATTTTGTTTGAAAAAATAGTACGAAAAAATATTTTTCACTGATATAAAAATGTATCTACGGTGTGATCCTTGAACAACAAACGATGATTAAAACTATCTTTTAGCAGTCTTACATTATTCTAAGATAATATTATATTATTAAATGACAGCAAACTGGTTTTATGGTTGTTACTATTAGAGAGTGCTGAAAAGTGAAGCTTCAAACGAAATTATAGATCAACTCACTTCTTTCCCACGAAAATGAAAAAGAGCTATTGATATTACGAATAATAAATAAAACTCGGCCAAGTAAAGTAATAAACTACACTGATATTTATGCACACTGAACTTGTTCGTGATAAATGAAGAATATCTTTAGATTTGGTCCGTAATGGCTTGATAGATTGAGTAGAAATATTGTAATATTATGTGAAACAATGGATTTTCTTCATCCGTATCAAATAATTTAAATATATTTTTTGTGGCAGTTGATTAAAATTTTGTTCGCGATTTTCTGATATAAATTTTGGCTTTTCTCACAAAATTCAAATGTCTAATATAAAACTAAATCGCGCTTCAATATACAAAAGCAATTGAACAGTTCTCAAGATATCGGCAGATCCGCATACACGAAATCAAAGTCAGCTCAGTTTTCACTATCAGATCTGCAATACTCACATATGTGCATCGAAGTTTAATTTAGAACCTCTGAAAATAATCTCTTAAAATAAGTTCTGGTGTGATTTAAACTCTTTATAATTATTGAGTTTTAATGTGACTTTTACTCGATTGCATTAGATTCAAAAGGAAGGTTTATGATTTTAGCAGTATTGTATATTAACTACCAAAATAGTTTAAATAATATTTAAGAACTAAAACCCTACTACGGAAATGTGCTCCTTAAATTAGAACTTATTTGATAAGGATGACACACACATGTATGTAAGTATGTGTGGTTATATGTATGTTTTTTTTTTTTTTTTTATATATAGCGAAGGAAATTCTTTTGCGAATCTCTGGCTTAGATGTTTTGCCTGGTATGTCGGACTCGAACATTAACTTAGTGGCTAATACCGACTAAAACCTCCGCTATCCTCTGAACTCTGATCCCCCACGGTATCCGCCGTTAGGCATTACTTCGTGGGGGGGAGGATATAGCTACTGCTCTTTCTTCTGGTAGCTTAGGTGTTATTTTACCTTTCTTCTAGTTGTTGTCATTTGCCCTTTTTCTTTCGATGGAACGCAAGTATATAAGGACTTCTGTTGCAAATTTGCTGATGGCGTTCCAAGAGGCTCTTGATGACAGCATTACTTCGATAACTGTCTCTGGTTGGATACTCCGGTGTAAGATAATCTCGAGTAGATCACGCTGTCGATTAAATCGTGGGCAGTCAAAGAAAACATGCTCTGCATCTTCGATTACTTCTGGGCAGGACGGGCACTCCGGGGAATTATCGTGCTTAAAACGGTGTAGATAAGCCCGGAAACAACCATGTCCTGATAACATCTGCGTGAGATAATAGTTGACTTCTCCGTGACTACGGTTCAGCCAGACATCAATCCGTGGTATGAGACGATGAGTCCACCCTTCTCTGCAGCATCCCATTGAAACTGCCAACGTGCATAACTCTTCAGTCGTTCTTCTACCCTGAGTACTTCAGCGCTCAGTGTGGTTGTCGCCTTTAGATGGTAAAGGTTCCGTCTTTCCTTAGCTAGAACTCGAAAAGATAGAGTTCCGGAAATGACGCACACTGCCTTCTCCGATATTGTCCGAAAGGCGCTAGCTACTCTTAAGGCCCTCAGCTGATATACTGATCCAGCTTTCCGCCATGAATCTTGGGTGTCTAGCGTGTCTTATATGTATGTAAGTATGTATGTTTGTTATTCTTTCATGGAAAAACTACTGAATGGATATTAATGAAATTTCACAATAATCTAGCTTATATATTAGAATAACAGACTATAATTTATAAACATATTACACCGGATGTCAAGAGGGTTGAGATACCAGTTGTTCAACCCAGTTATATGTACTTATAAATACCCTGTTATATGTACATTTCTGTGACGCGAAGCCAAGGCCAAAGGCCACCTCGTGTGTCGAGGATCCAAAGTTCTTGGTGTCCCATACCAAATACTTGGTATATCATTATAAATACCGTATATATATAAACTTTCGTATCACAGGTTAATATTTATTTATTTCTGCACCAAATATCGAATGCCCATACCAAACACCACATATTCCATAACCAGTAGTTGGGTTGCCACAATTTTCACAGTAAGCCGTTACCGTCTGCTTGTTTATCATAAATATTATTTTTTAAATAAAATAAAGAATTAAGCATAGTGTTAATAATTTTATGCCGAGATCTAAATGTTTTCTGAATCTTTATCAATGCTAAATACTACTTTCATAGAAGGAATGGCCAATGAAAATTTCTGAATTTCTGTGCATCAGACCCATAAAAAATTTTTCTATTGGCATAGTTGGCTACAGATCTTATGATCAACACCCCTGATATTTTTCAATTCTATGCACATACACGTTATGTCTGGTTGGCCTTTCCGAGGGACACATTAATTTTTAACATAGATCAAGCAAGTTTATAGCAAAAGAAAGATTTCAACGAGATGAGGGATAGTGTTTAGCATCGATCAGCCCCGATGGTATGTCGACTTACATTCACTTCTACGATACTTTTGAAATTTCACTCGTTGTATCCTTTTCTGACATAAATTTGGTCCATGTATGTTTAGAAGTAAAATCGTGCTCGTAACCGACTACCAAAACTAATATGCATTGGACAATTTCCAAGGTGTCGACCTATTTAGAACTATTGTGATACTACGCATACACCAAAATTTTTTCCTGTTTCTAATTCATTCAACTTTTAATTGTCCCTAGCCATCTTCTGTTAATAGAATGATAATATTTATATTATAATTGTGAATAAAATATTATTTATTCTGTATTCAAACTTGAAAATTTAAGAAACTATTTGATTTAATAAAAAAATGGTTGTAAGACTAAAAGAGCCCCACAACTAAAAGAGCCCCATATTTTATAAAACACATATAAACAAAATGTTATAAAAGAACAAATATATAAATCCATGTCTTAAATACATATTATAATCTCTGATATTCCCCATACACAAAAATTATTATAAATAAATTTAGTTAAACCTGTTAATATATCTTATTGTAGAAGGGATTGAGTTTACTTTTTAGTCGTTTTTATTCCAATGAACATATAATGCAAGAAGATATTTTAAAAGCTTATTACATAAATCTAAGAACAAAAGACCATAGGCTATTTAAATATTTTTATGGAAAAAAAAATGTTAAACGAAAAAGATTCATATAAAGCCAAATCGTTGGTCCAAACAAAAATCTTTCCTTTTTTAAAGATTTTATGCATTTAATTTAGATATATAAAATAAACAATTTTTGTCATCTTCTACCAAAAGTTGAATGTTATATTTTAATTTAAAGTTTAGTATTTCATTAATATTTAAATCGATATGATGATAATTACAATTTTACGTTCTTTTTAATTAATATATTACTTTACCCACAGATGGGTGGACATTTAGTATCTTCTAAATTAACAAGAATTACTCAGTATCCCTGCATATTTTTAACATATTCGTTATATTTGGTGCTCCGGTGCTATTGCAACGGAAATCATCAGTTTCCAATTATGTGATACAAAAGTTGTGTGTATATGAATACTTGGTTAACCATAAAGGTAAGTGTTGATTAAAAATTTTAATTAATTTTATTAATAAGCTATTTTGAGCTTAAACAAATTCTTATTGTAAATCAGCAAATATTATTTTCAAAATTTTTATTTGCATAAGATATAGAATTTCAATCAGATTGATCATATTTGCAAGTAGAGTGCTAAAATAATTCTAAACTAGTTTATTAGTATCTGAATCATTGGATAAATCAAATTATAATTTCTATTTTGTAATTTAACGAGGAATATGGTAAAGATTAAATATTATATGGGATTGAAAGATTTTATAAAAATTAGCAGTCGGTCTCAATGCGAAGGGAAAGTATTAAAATTTGGCAAACTACCAAATACGCACACACCAATACTGTTGATAAAGTGTAGTTAAGTTTCTTCTGTTGGTATATTATGAGATGTAAAGTAATGGCTAATACTTTGATTATCTGAAAATGTTTAAAAGGTAAAACTAATTAAGATATAAATATTTTAATCAAACAAAGTCGTGAAAAAGCATAAGGCTTTTGAAACTTCAATTTTTAAAAACATCTTAAAACACCTTTTTTCGAATTTGCACAACATCAACGTCACACTTGTATAATTTAATTATTAAAAAAAAGAAACATAAAAATAGTCAGCCGCAGTATGTTTTTCATATTTCAACGTATGGATTTATAAAAAAAGGTAACGTGATTTGGAAATAAGCTAAAACTTTTGAAACGTTGCAACAAGAATATTGAATTAACTACATTGAAAAAACAAAAAAAGAATATTGATCTTTTATTTTAGTTATTCTATGTTTGTGGTTTAATACGTTACTGTTTTAATGGCACATTATAATAGGGTAGTTGCGTGATACTGAATTTGGCAAATTGCATATTAAAATAAACTAGACTCAATACCATAACAAAACTACAAAATTAAATTAAAATTGAAACAAAGAAGTTACAAGCTGTCAAAGATTGTTTATCCATCTCATATTTGAATGTTATTTATATGGAGACATGGTAAATGACGTCACAAATCATGTATTTAATTTATTGTTTAATTCAGAATTTTAAATGAATGTGTCTATATCTTGCTTATTTTTATTAAATTTTAAAAAAATAACTTGATCTATTTATGATAGAGAGCTTTAATTTGTGGTATTCCATAGTATTAATTATGTTAGGAGAATAAATAAATTTACACACTTCAATTTTTTGTTTGTTTTTGCTTAACCACTTTATTTTATTCTAATTATGCGACATGATTCGGATTTTACTCCATATTCAACTGCAACAAAAAACCAACTAAGCAAAAAAAAAAAAAAAAACTAAGCAAAAAAAAAAAGGGAAGTGTGTAAATTTATTTATTCACCTAACATAATTAAATAACTTAATATTCTTGTTCGTAAAGAAAAGACGTTTTAATAAAGTGATTTAATAATGCAACTTCGATATTATCATAAAGTTTTATACAAAATAGATGTATTTCGCTTTTAAAAGAATCAATCTAAATTTTGCGACTCTTACTGGTTTCTATGAAATAGACAAGTGCCCAATCTTAAATTGACATCGTAAATAGGGTATCATCAGCTAAGAGTATACTTCATATTTTATGCGTACTTCTCTTGCTAGAGTATCTGAATTGGTAGATTGTGCTTTCGTCGTAGACAATAATAACTAAGTCCATTTCAAAATTAATGTCATTTTCGTGAAATACATTTAAGCTTGCAGTATGCGAAATAATAAATTGAGCTCAGACTCCCTTGAATTCATTAATTTCTTTACTAATAATAGAAGTAATTTAGGTAAATAAATTTTTATTTTTATTATTTATTTTGATTTGACTTTTATGATATTTTATTAGTTGTCGATCTAACTTTTCTTGTAGTCTAATTTTTTAGTTCTTTAGACTAAAATACTTTTAATTACTAGCTCCTAGTGAAAAAATATTTAGACTTCAGCGGGTACACGAGTTAATAAAATAGATATTTTCAATAAATGAGTATTTACGTCTCTGTGATCAAGTTTATCTTAAATACAACGAATCGAGAAGAAATTATTTATGGAAGAACGATAAAAACACTTCTATGCATATAAAATATATGATTCTAACACTTTTACTTTCAAACCAAAATATCAAGTATTATATAAGCTAGATTTTTAGTTGGTCTGGAAAACAAACGAATACTCAAATATTTGATGTGACAATTTACAACACGTTTTAGTGATAAAATATATAATTTTTCTTCTATATCAAAAGATAGAAAGTTTTATCTCAAATATCAAATATCTATCATACGTTTGTATTACGCGAACATCGAAAAAAACCAAATCCCAATTTTCGTTTAAGTAATACAAAGTCCTTTTTTGACGCATTCTTTTAATATTAAAAACGTTTTTCTTTTTCTATAGCTATATATAAACATTTCAAAACAAATTTGATAATCAATTTTAAAATCATGTATTGATATATGAAATTTATATTCAGATGTTACACTTTTTTTTTTTAATTTATGCACTATGGGTATCACCCTTAAATTTAAATCCACCCCGTTTTATTATCCATTTGATATTTAAAATGAAATTTCAAATTTGAAATAAATTTGTGTAATCAAAACAAATTATAGAAATAGATTTAGATACCTCAGTAAAATAAAAATAATAATATGTGATTTTAATACGGCCTTTTTTTGTCTGCTATAAAAACAATAAATTACAACAAAAAATGTTGTAGAAAACAATGTAAAACCCCTATCGTAATAGTTATAGGCGAAGGTACCATACACTTTATAGACAGTCAAACAGGCATACATATATTAAGAGCCATAGATCTTTCATATGTACCATGTGATTTGTTAGTATTGATAAAAATGAGATAAACTGATTCGTGTAAGGTAAAATAATATTTCGGTCAATTCAATCTCAAAAAATCATTTTATTTATGTTTTTTTATCTAAATAACATCCAAATTTAATAAAAAAATATTACGGTGTGTCATATAAACATGCCTGTAAATCGTGTTAAAACTAAACATTGAGGAAGAAGTACTTTATTATAATTTTCTTGCATATTTTAGACCTAAATTCAGCATTTTGATATTTAATAAAACGAGAAGACGAAAGCTTGACTACTTTTGTTATATTTTCTTTTACATTGTTCGGATTAAAAGAGCCACGATAGATAGTGATACAATTCAATTTAGAAAAAAGCTCTGAAGCAATTTCGTTCACTATTTAGATTGGAGATTTCAGCGCGAAAGTTAGCACATTTTAAGAAGTATTTTATGAATTTTAATAATAAACAAAATTTGAATTATTGATAGTAAACCCTTTGCGGAGTACCTAAACAATAAAATCTGTTAGTTGTTATTATCAATTTAGAATACAATTTAGTAAGCATAAGTATATTACAGTATTCAGTATCTCACTGCTGAATGTATGATACAAACATTTAATTAATTTTAATAACATTTGAAACAAAGCAAAATATCATAATTAAAATGGAATAAAGCATTTAAATCAACCTATAAGCATGTATGCAATGGATCCAACAACTAACAAACAGTATAACATAGAGAATCGTTAGGTAACGAAGCAACGATATCAACCACCTCCACCCACAAATGATAATAAATATTCTCTGTTTCCTATTGAGCTCTTTGAGGCCGTTATGTGCACGCCAAGCTTGTCTAATTTCACGGTCTGACACTACCACCCACCTCTACAACATATAGCCTTACTCGCCTCAGTATAATGTATACACCATCATATTATACAGTTGTTCACTATGTTTAAATACAGAATGTTTAAGGGCTACTATTTATTTTGGAAGCAATTATCACTTCTACTTTCTATTTTTGTAGTCCAAGTATATAATTTAAAAGAATTGTCTTCTCTCATTTGCTTATTTTAGAATATTATTTTAGAATAATATTTTAATATTTCTACATTGAAAACACGTTTTGGTATTTCACAAACAATCTAAAGGATTCAACTATACTAAAAAAAAAATTCATACTTATTACAAACCTGAAAGCTTGATGATTGAACTTAAGTTTTATTCATTATCAGAAATAGCAATCTTGGGAAACAAAATAAAAATATTAAAGATACATTTCAAAGTAGAAGGCTTTAAAGTTGAAAAGTAAAGTAAGATTATTTTAAGGCTATGGAGTGGATGAATGTATTGAGCTTATAACAAAGCGATTAATGAAGTAGACAAAACGTAAGAATTAGGAAGTTGGTAGATAAGAGAGGAAAATATTGAGTTATTTTTATATCCATTTTCCTACTTAATCTTTGATGTCAATATATTAGTTGAAGTTTCACATTCAAATGAAAAGCTAAAATTGTTTTAAAAAGTAATTGCCGTGAGCAGAAAAAATTTCATCCCTAATGAAAAGGGGTATGGGATGGAATAAAAGAAATTTTTTGATATATACTTTCGTCGAATTTTTAACCGAAAAGCCCGATTTCACGTTTTAACTTGTTCGAAAGGGAATTTCTTAGGAGTGGGCATATTTGAAACTGAAAACAGATTTTTAGTAATTGTGAATCTACCAGCTAAAAATAATCGATTTTTTCGTCAGGTTTCAGAGGTAATTAATTATAAACAAGAAAATTTTTTATAACATTATTAAATTTAAAAGTATTTCTTAAATTTGAGTTCATTTTTTGAAATCGGTGATTTTATTAAAAATTTTAGTTCAAATAAAATTGCATTAAAAAAAACATATTCTGCTTTTTATTAGCGCCAATTGCAATATGTTGTTTTAAATAATGTGTATCTTGAAATTTAAAACTAGTTATTCTTGAACGTTTTGTATTTAGTTGTGTGTACGTATATGTATATCTATTTGAACCACCATATTATAGCACCCTATCTCCTATATACAAAATATATTATACATCTTCTTGGTTGCCCTCACCAACAAACACCCCCCTTTTGTTATTGAACACACACTCACATAGAGCACATACCACCTAGCTCTTGCTGTTTCTCATAAGCATCTTCTGCATACAACCAATAACTTACTACTAGGTATGTCTATGTTTTCTGGTGAAGGTGAAATGCTCTGTACTGTGACTGAATGGTACAATATATAGCTTGGAAGTAGCAACCCTTATAAATTACACCAAGAAAAAATTTATTTGTGTAATGTTTCAGGATTAACATTTTTCTTTCTTGTTTACGTTTAATGCGTTTCGTATAGTTTAAATCACTAATTATGTTTTAAATTTATGAAAATGATCCCTATTTAATCTTTTTTTATTCTGTTCGGTTAATAATGATTATTGACTTTGAAATTTTTGTAATTTGAATTTTCATGTGTTAACAACTTATATATTAAATTAGGCATATAATTGTACTTCTAAATTTTAAAAATTTTAAGAAGTTATGGATAAGCTTTGCACTCAGAAAGGGTGGATCGAATTTAAATATATAAAAAATATCCAGAAAATTTAATATAAATCTTGGTCAAACAAAATATCCAATTCGAAATCTGTAAATTTAAACTTAATATTAAATTTGGTAAAATAATTTAAAATTGTAGTCGTATGATGTATAGATATTTTTATACAACATTGTTCAATTCAATATATTGTATTTTGTTAACATTTAGTCGCACAAAAATACAATGCATGTCAGTAAGAGGTTCCTACTAGTAAAATACTTCTAATTTTTATTCAAAGCATATTTGTTTAAATTTCAATCAATATTATTGACTTATCTTATTAACACAGCTTGTTGAAAAATCAGTTAACGACTTTGAAAATAGGTTCGGGCTCATTGGAATTTTTTTCAAGCCATTTCACGTTGGATATCTATTTGCTCCTTGGGTTTATCCATCCCAAGAATAAACATTCTATTTTTCTAAACTCTGAATTAATTATTATTATTAATTATATTGTTTTATTTCTTTATTTATTTTTTATTTTAAATATTTTTTTAAAGTATGTTTGTTTGTATTTAAATATACCTCTGTTGGATTGAAATAGCATAGGGTGAACTAGCAAATGTCTTATTGACCATTGTACTTCTTATATAAGACGTATTATACTTCTAATATAAGACGTTGTATTATAGATAAAGCTTCCAGCGTAAATAGTGAATTAAAACTAATATTGAACAGAAATGAAAACCAAATACACCTACTTAATTCGACCGCTTGTACTAGCAAGTTTGGGTTTTTCTGTCTATGACCATCTGCATTGAGTATGCCAAATAATGGAAAAATCTAGAGAGTATGACATTATATTATATTTTTTCGATTTTTATAAATTTTTCGATATTTTTGAGTAATTGTACATCTAAAATTATAAAATCACTTAAAAAAGCTAAAATTCATGATAAGTATATTATTTTGGATGATCTAAATTACAAATTGTCACTATTTGCGGATGACATAGTTTTGTTTTCAAGTTCAGAATATGTGGCAGATATTTTACCCTTTGACAATTAATCAGAATTAGACATGAACCAAAGAATTAGATATGAAGAAACTATACGCTTTTAGGAAATATTGTTTCTTAAAACATATAATGTAAAACATTATTCCCTTGAATTTTAAGGACTCTAACATGACGTTGAGTGGCCACGGACTTCTACAGTCAGTGGGTCGTTAGGTAAAAATTATTATTATTATGTTTAATAAAGATTAATTTGAATTTGAAATATAATTCAGATAAATTTGTATTATTTTACAATAAGTATATATTAAGTATATTTTTACAATTGTTTCTAATTCAATTGAATATATTTCTTTTAAAAACAAATATTCTAAATTACCGAAAATGGAATTTTAATTGAAAATGGTTTTCAAATCAAATTTAATTAACAAAACTATCGAATAAATGTTTTTTGTTTAAGTTGTCAATTTACATTAATATACGAATCCAATACTAATATAGATATGATTACAAAATGTTTTTGTTACATTGATAACTATTTTCCATTAGTTTCTTAATTTAATGATACATATTATTTATACTACATAAATTCGAAAGAATATATTTAATTTTGTATAGAAACAAAGCTATAATCCGGGGTAATAAAATTTTAATTATTAAAATTGTGGTTTATGGGTAACAGTTTCAATATGATTACGCTCTTACTTTCAACGATTAGCAATCTTAAACCGAAGAAATATTGATATCTACAAAAGAGATAAACTAAAAAAATAAATGCTCAAGACCATAAATTTTTTTTTGTCATTTTTTAACTATTTATTTATTTACGAAAGAAATGCATTTACACAAATCCAAAAAGAAAGTGCAAGTGCAAGCTAACAAAAAATTAAAAATTTTTTAATAGCCAGAAATAATGAAATAAAACAAATGAAGATAACTATACTAACAGACTTAATTGCTTAGATACTCGACATAGGATTGATTTTCCTTGTTTAGAATATTTTTAATTTGTATTAATATACTATTAATATCCAAGCTATACAGTTATACATGTATACATATGTAATAATATTGTGGAGAGCTCAAACAAATGTTTCAAACAAAACTTGTTTGTTTCAAATATAAAAAAATTTGTTGAATTTGAACTTTTCTTCTGTTTTTTACAGATCAAAAGTTGGGTCAATCGATTAACGTTTTTTAAAATCAATATGAAACTCAAACAAAATCAAATTAAAAAAAAAAAAAAAACAATGAAATTTTTCATGTGTAGACGTTTGTATTATTAGGTATTTTAACTCAATTTTGAGAAGATTAGGATTAGTTGTGCAACATCAGTATATGGTAGGAAAGATATTTAAGACGCGTGATTATGTTTAAAAAAGTTTCACATTAATTTGAAATGTTTTTTCGACTTTCATTTATTTACTGATTTTTCTAACAACTTTGACCCGACTAAAATATTAATATCGATTTTTTTATGATATTCAGTTAAATTTCATATTTTGCTGTGCATTCAAAAAATAAAATTCAATATCAATCATCTATCTTATTATGAATCATTTTAAAACGTATTTAATTATAAAATTTGCTATCGAACGTTTCTGTAGTATTTTAAAATATCATAAATAATTCAAACGCTAATAGAATTAAAATGCATAGAATCCTTATAGAAGATGAGAGAAGAATAGGCGTAATAAATAATAATTTTGTTTTTTCAATATGGAGAATCACTTTTTTTAAACACAAAAATAATTGGTAATAATTTACAATTATCCATACAAAAATAAAATCACCTGTTAAATGTACATTTTGAAAGTTCATAAATTTGATACGTTTCATTTAAATAATCGTTTTGGTCATTTTCAAAATGGACGTTGTAGCAGAACAAAGGTGGGCCGCCGTATATACAACATTGGTATTTGCAGGTGAAACGAAAGTTATACCGTCACAGCTGGGTATAATAATGTCTTCTCTATAGAAATACAAAAGAAAAAAAAATTCTTCATTTGAAACAGGTATTACATTTCGGATTGGACAGATAAAATATCTACTCTAAGGTTTTGATTTATTAAAGTATCTATATATTTTTTTCCTTTTCTTTAATTCCAATTAAAAGAAATAAGAATTGGGTTGGTTTTTTTTTTGTGTCTAAATTGAAAGTTATCCATTGTTTTTCAACAACGTTGATTTGTTTACTTATAATCACAATTTATTAGAGGTATCGTATGTAAGTTTGTTGTCTATTCTTAATTTAAAATGTATTTGAGCTTATAAGGATCGTTCTGAATTGACCATTGTACCTCACTATACTTACTATATCTTCAACAAATGGATAAAAATTGTCGAATAACAAACAAAATGTATATACTGAAATACATAATGGCTCACAATTTTCATACTTAGTAATAATAAAATACGTATATAAAAGAGAGTCAAATACAACCATGACATAAAAAAATGGTTTTGTTTAACTTAAATCGAGCCGTGATCGGTTGCTGCATTTACTTAACGAACAAGGTCAATCGTTTTCACTAAAACTTTTAATTGATTATATAATTTAATAGTATAAAACTTTATCAAATAACAAGCCCAATAACATCATCGTACAAATGAAAATTTTCCTTTATAGTGTTTCACAATTTATGCGTTAATACAATTCAACCTATGGTGTTAGACATTACTTTTAAAATATGGAAAATAAAACGTTGTTGTTGTTGTAACTAGCGGAAGGGTTTCCTTGTTTAATTAGGAAATTTGAATATCCACATCATGATTATTTTTATTAGTAGATTTTGTAAAAGTAATTTAAGAACCATAGTCGTGAATTGAAGAATCATTTGAAGTGATAAAAAAATTTACTATATACAGGATTTTTAAAACTTTTTCATCTCATAAGTTTTAAAAATGCATTCCTATAATGCATAACTATTAAACCAATATATATATATTGCCAAATTTTTTGGCAAGTTTCTCTAATTTTATATCTCCTCAATATCCATAAGCAATTTAAAAAACTACTACAGCATCCATCTACATACAAAATTTCATCAATATCGAATGAAATGTTCACCACATATTGGTATTTAAGTGAAAAAACTGTTTCTACTGTCATATCCACTGTACTTGACAGATGAGAAGTTTCAAAAATCACCTGTATATTTCCACTCTTGTTTTATAAATTTATAATTATTCGTTCGTTAGTTTTGAACTTATGTGCGTTTATTGAAATATTTTCACACACTGAAAAACGGACAGATTGACCGACACACGGACATGGAACAGAAATTGCGCAGAAAGTTTCAAAATGTCAACAGTTTCAAAATCAGAGCAAACAAATTTAAATAGGGAAAACAATTTTTCGGGGCTCGAAAGTAAAGCTACATATTAGTATCACAAGTGTTTCAAATTGTCGATTTGAGCGAATTTCTTAAGCAAACATTATACCTAAAGGTTTTCCTATTATTTTAGATATAAATTATCCATATGTAAAAACTTAAAAGCAAAAAACGACGAATCACTACACTAAAAATAAATAGTTCTGTATTATTTTAAGTTACGGAATCCTTGAAAACTACACATATGTATCTCAAAAGAAATTAACGAAATAAATTGAGAAAAAAAAATCCTATTTAGAAAATAAGTTGACCATTTCCACTATCATATACCTAAACGAAATTTCATTAGAAACATTTCTTCAAATAAATTTTTTTAGCAAAGCATTCTCTACATTTCTTTTTGTTATCCTTTTTTACATAAGATAAAGTCATATTCTTTAAATAAGAGACAGACATGAATAAAAACTTTATATTTGTCTGTCTTGCCCAACATAAAGGTACCGAAAAAGATCAAATTAACCAAATTCAATTATGCGTTTTAGTTCATATATTTATTAGCGAATTTCTTCTTCAATGAAATTAAGCATTTGGTTTTATTCCGATAATCGATATTTATTTGATAAAAACTATGTTTTTATATTCAATTTTTTTTTTAAATTAATAGTTTCGTTAAATCGGAGCGCATGTAATAGGGTATTAAGAGAAGATCTAAGCATATTTTCTTCACCACAAACTTGAAATGTTAACAATACGGGGTAGTCCCATCAAATAAGTATCGATCATCGGAATAAATCCAAATGCTTAATTTCATTGAAGAAGAAATTCGCTAATAAGAATAAGAACTAAAATGCATAATAGAATTTAGTATATATATATATATATATATATATATATATATATATATATATATATAGATTTTTATTTGACATAAATCAAAAAATACAATTACAACAATCGTTCGAGATACAAAATAATAATAATTACAAATACAAAAACAAACAAAACAAAAATTAACCAAAAATTCAAATAAAGATTGATACAATTTCAAACAAAACGATTCATCATTCAAAAATAAAAAAAAAAATTAAATATCAATAAAATAATTTAGAAAAAATAAAAATAATAATAATAAAAATAAAAATAATAAGGAGACTGTAAATGCTTATGAATTTTAGGATGTAAACGTGAGCTGGCTCAATCCAAACGGGAGATCCTATTGTTATAAATATACCTCAGATATGTAATAAGTGGTTTTACATGCTCCGGTTGGCAAACGCTAAGCATATAAACAGAATCTGCTAAATTTAGCTTTATAAGCGAATCTCGTTCAGATCCGGAAGTCCCTGGACAATCTTCCAACAAATGCCTTATACTCTCCGCTCCATCACAGAGCACACAAACCCTCGTTCCATTCACTCTTTTACTTGACCATTTAAACCCATACATACGAAAATTTGCTATCAAATACCTTTCACTCCGATCACATATACTTAAATATTTAGCTCCATCCCCATAATGTACAAGGCTCCCAAAGAAATTTAAGCTTGGCTTAGAATTAATATCATCTAAATTCGCTGATATTGCGCACTCCACAATTTTAGCTTTCACAGCTGATTTATTTAAGGATTCCTCTAGTTTTAGTTCACTCTACCTTTCAAACTGCTTCGATAAAAGATTGCCAAGCCCCCCGGATAACGCCCCCTGTTTGCATTCCGAATACCACTTTTAATTATTTTTTCATAACCTAGTAATTCAATAGTTTCATTTGGGCCAGTCCACGTCTCTCCTAAACCTATAACGTCAAAATTATATAGATATTCCATGACTGGAATTTTCCTTTTATCACTTCTATATTCCAAAATAAGAAATTTAGTTTTTTTCACTAGTATTATTTGAAAAAGTTCCTCCCATTTGTGCATTAAACGCGTAGGTATTTCTCTTGCTGTCTTGTGTTATTTTTACATCTAGATCTTCAGTTTCACTTGATATTTGCGTAATCGGCCTTTTATTGTTACATTTCTTGATCATTTCCCATCTTGATCTTCGTTGTTCGGCTTCCCTTATTCTTAACTCTCTCGGCAAATCTTCGTTAATATACTTTTTAGTGCCATATAGTTTCCGCTTTTCCAAAAATATTTTTGATCTGACTTTGTAATTTATGAGCTTCAATTTGACAGGTCTTATTTTATTTACTTCAGCCTTACCAATACGATAAACTTGCTCGATCTCCTCCTTTTTTATTTCAATATTCAGTGTGGTATTTATGAACTCCACAACATTATCTTCCAAATTGGATTGATCATTATTCTCTTCCATACCATGTATTATTAGATTATTAGCATTAATTTTTTTCTCCATCTGAAGTATGATATTATTCTGCCTTTGAATTTTTTCTTCCATTGCCTCACATCTCGTTTCTAGCTTTTTATTTATCTCTTTTAAGCTATGTAATTCTTCCCTAAATTTCTTTTCATTTTCATCGAAGCGTTGAAAAATAGCATCTAACATGGCTTGATTTTCTTTACTTAAATTCATTTTGAAATAATGGTAATCAAAATAAGATATAAAAAAAAAATAAAAAATTTCTGCAGAGAGCAAGGATTGAATACACTCACACTAATATAATCAGTTTCAAATTCGGAATTTTAACCACTAAGCTAAACTAAGTGTTATTAAATGATATCAAATTAATATTTATGACACTTTTAAAAATTTTTAATGTAGTGTAAAATACCAATGAATTAGTTTTATAGGTTAAAAAGTTTTTACTTATTTTTTAATTAATTCAAAATTATTAAACACTTGCACTTAACAAAATCCACAATATAATCCAAAAATCACAATAAAATTATCTTATTTGCTATAGACTCGCACATATATTAATCACTTATTTAATTGTTTTTTTTATTTTTAATAGTGTAACCACTGTATCTCTGAACTGTCAATCCTCCATCCTATGACAGCTATAGACAAAATTGTATTAATTTTAAATTTTATTGATTTATTTGGATTTAAAATTCGTGTTTGACAAATTATTTTGTACTAATCATTTTCATAAGAGTCAATTAATATACTACAGACATCACCTTAAATTCATCATTTTCGGCAACCAATGGAATTTATAATATATATATATATATATATATATATATATAGATATATAGATATATATATATATATATATATAGATATATATATATAGATATATATTGATATATATATATATATATATATATATATATATAGATATATAGATATATAGATATATATATATATAGTATATATATATTTAAACTCAAATTAAAAATTTTTTGCCTGAATATGGCAATTTTTTTCATAATTTCTTGGGACTACCCCGTAATGTTAACATTTCAAGTTAACGTATATATATATATACATACATTTTTTGCCTGAAAATGGCAATTTTTTCGTAATTTCTTGGGATTTATATAATTTATATAAGACTTAGTGAGAGCAAGGCATGAATATGTGTGATGACTCCAAGCATATCATAGATATAGATAGTATAAATAGACAAGGTAGTATGTATTGTGAATACATACTACATGTTAGATAGAGAGCACAGCGTTGAGCATGTCAAATCCTTACATACTCATATGCAAACAACAACGTATACTCATACTCGAAAAAATTTTACTGAAATGAGTACATTCTTTTAATATAAAAAACATAATTAAATATTGTCATATTGGCTATCAGATCACAAACGCTAAAATTATGTCGCCTGGGCTAGCGGTTAGTAGCCAAACCAGCGATAAATCGTCATATCTGGGAACCCTTGTAACAAGAAGTTGTACACATAGAAAAATTGATCTCTCTCTATCGTGTTATAATCCTTTATACTATATCTTTATCACCCTGGTTTTTAATTTTTTCTTTTTAGTGCCACATCAAGCTAAAACTACTGAAAAAATGTCGCTCAAATTGTTTTAGCTTGATTTTTTAGACACTTAGTCCTTATCTAAAACACTTATTACGATATTTTCATCTAATATTTATAAAGTTATAAGTTCATATAATTTATCATTAAGATATAAAATCTGATAATCAGAATTGGCTAAACCTATTTTAACAAAACTTAAAGCGTCTTAAATGGGAGGTTAATTACCGGGAGTGCTACTTTCAACAAGTATTTTACTAAAATTGAAATTATAAGCAGACGAAGTCGCGGGTAGAGCTTTTCTTGGACTAATATTATAGTATACTAAGTATATAAATGTAAACACATATTATGAATTCGTGTAGTAATTTTTTATTAGACTAATCATTTTGCTAATTTAATTTTTGATAATTTATTTTCTATTAATAATGTAATAAAAATAAATTATATTACTCATTAAAATAACATAAAAATATTGAATAATTTTTGTATGTTAATAAGTATTTATTATAAAAATTAACTTCAACATTACCATACAGTAAAACTGTTTCACTAAACTTAATCCATGAATATTGACTATTTCGTATACATAGATTTCATATTTTAAAAAGAAAATTTCGTTTTTATTTATTGTGTTATTATTCTTCAAAAAATCAGTCAATAATATAAGATATAATGAATGATATAAGAATTCAGAAATTTTTTCTTCTACTTCCCGTAAGTCAGTATCTTCTGACAAATTATATGGAAATTTCATTTCATGTTTTATAAAAAAAATTGAACTTAGTTATAAAAACTATGTTTCACTGTAGTATTAACTATCTTTAGATGCCTCGAAGCATTACTATAGTACAATAGTGTGTAATATATATGGCGGTAATAACAAATACGATTTAACGTTCCGTACAAATGGCATTAGTGTGTGTATATTGGGCATCAGCAGTATATAGTAACCATCAGGCAGGCAACATTGGTAACAGCATTGTAGTCTGTAATATCCAATATACCGAGTATCTAAATATACAGGGTACTATAATTAAATATTAAAACTACACTGCATTTTCCTTTTGCATATAAATTAAAATTTGGAATGAATAAAGAATAGACTAATGATAATGACAAGAAAAAATTTTCCATAATTAAGTTTTAGTAATATAGAATGTCTATGAAACATCCTTATAAGTTTTGGGAATTTCACCGAAAATTGTAAGTGTCATTTTTAATCTAGAAGATTACGCGACTTCAAAGACAATTTTGGTAGGGTATTTGTTTAGTCAGCTAGTAAATGTATGACCTATTATCTTATTTAGAAAATAATCCTTGATTTTAAAATAAAGATTGTAGTGGCATGCTGTCTTGTCTGTTATACTCGTTGTGATTCATTACATTCCGTACAAATTTGAAAAATGCATCAAATATTCAATTGCATAATAAATGCGGATAAAGTAATTTTTGACTCTAATCGATATTTTATCGTTATCAGCGACTTCGAAAAATATATGCTCATAATTAAGTTTCATAAATTTTAATTAATATCTAGAGTTTTTTGAAGTATTGCAATTTTGAATGCATTTTATACATTTTAAATGCAAAATCAATAAAGTAATGAATTACAATCGGTAGACTTTTCACCTAATGCATTTCTGAGTACAATGCAAAAAACTATATGTGTATACGACTTGTTGATTTTAAAATCATTGTAAAATGAAATAATTTAACGCACAAATACATAGTCGTATAATAGATAAAATAATAAAACTGGTTTTAACTTTTCGGTTCATTTTTTGACCAGTCGTCGGGTCTCTGATCGTGCCTCTTTTTTATATATTTTATTTGAGAACATGTCATGCACGTTGACTTATATTCACTTAGAGATTTCTTATTCCTCATAATAATATCCGAATGACTGTTGTCACAGATGAAAAGTTTATTCTGCAATTACATGCAACTTTTTAAATTTGTGGATAAAATATACCAAGTTTTGTAATATATTCATCAAGAACAATGTTTTATACAATAATGATTCATATAATATTCCATACATCCAAATATGCTCAAATATTTATAAGTAATGGTAGTATACATACATGAACTCAAAAAAAACATTACACTCCCTTTCAAGCAGTTATGTAACAATCAATTTTTGATTGAATCACTTTCTCATAACCTGTTTGGATTTGTCCAAATTTTAGTTCAAATAGTTTAAGACATTTATTTTAATACATATCTTTATATATGTATTGTGATATAAAAGACACTTTATTTTGGATGCCCATTCTTATAAAGAAGTTCTTGGTGCAATTTTGTAGAGTCGCACTCTTTATGGTGTGTAATTTTTTGCCATACTCGACGTCGAACTGATAAATATTTAAATTTAAACACCTGCATATAATTTAACCCATGTATAAGTAGCTTTAGAACATGCGAGTAACTTGTTCTCCTTCTTAATAGATGTATCTGTACTGGTAATTTTTTAGAATGAAGTTCTTTATTGGACGATGGGGAGGGTTAGCCAGCAAAAACATTCGAAACGAAACTGCGTGGAGTATGATTTTTTTTTTGTTTCTATCGAAAACAAATTTTAAATTCAAAATAAAATTCATCTCCTCTAACTATTAGAATGTCGAACTGTTAATAATATAAAGTGTCGCATTCTTGAGGCATGACCGGAATCATTCGTGCCTCTGGAAGTCCATATACTTTTTATCAAGAATATGAGTACCACAGCACGAAGTATGATACATGTACATTTCTTTGACAAGGTAGAACGCGGCCCCGAGGGCCAAGAAGGATCTTCGTTCTTATCTGGTGTCTTTCGACACCAAACTTTTTTTTTTTTACAATAATAATCAAAGCAAACTACGACATGCCACTGTAGTCAAACAATGTGGAAAATTAAAATATTTATACACCATATTTTACCGCTATTGATGAAATTTATTTCTAAATTTTCGAAGAGAGATATATTGAAGATTTGGAAAAAGTAAAATATATAACGTTAAGTGAATGGTTTCTCCGACCAAACCAAATCAAAGTACTCAGTTTTGAAACTTGGTATTTTGCGAGACATTCGGTACATACAGAAGTATGTACAAACGCGGCGGCTACCCATTTCAACAAAATATATGTATGGTTATTAAAGGTGGGAAGACAATGTGCTATCACAGATAACAGATACTGACTTTGCTGTGTAATTTAGTGTAATTACAAAACGGTAGAAACGACGACCATGGTCGTGAATATTGTTGGGAATAATATGGTATGGGTATGGGTCGGTACATAGAATGTATAGCAATGCATACTACATAGGGGTTAGTTAAATAACATAGCATATTTAGTTATCGCAGGGCTGTATTATGTTGTGGGCGGGTAATTTGAAAACCTATGTTAGTACAATAGAGAACTGCTATATATTGTATAATATTAATGCTATATTTAGAAATAGTAGTAGAGTAGAATGGAATATTCATTGTATGGTAGAATATCGACATTATATGAGCCAATATTTGCAGTTTAAGTACAATCGGATGTATTTTCTAAGTATAATTATTAACTACTTTTTTGTATTATATTTTAAAGATTTTATACTGTAGTTAAATTTTTTTTCCTTATTTTTTTGCAAGATTGTTTTAAAGTATGGGAATTAATTTTGAAGTTTTTAATTACGAAATTATTACTTATAAAATTACTAATTTTAATTTAAAGATTACATATAGTGCTCAGCTTAAAGTAATATTTATGTATACATTCCTTATGTATTTTACATATTTCTAACCATTTACATACAGTTCTCATAGTACAGTTGAGATTTTAACCCTTAAATGCATACTGTTGCCAAACGGCAACAAAGTATAAAGTTTATTATTTAAACATGTAGTCACGTGTTTTATGTGCGAATAATACTTGTTGTCGTTTAACAACATACTGATACTGTTAAACAAATCAAAATTTGACCGCTAGGTGACAGTTAATCCATCAATAACATAAAATTTAAATGTTATACGTTAGCAATTCGTAACCTATAATTTATGCAAATTTCAAGAGCTGTTTTTCACCGGATTTTTAATTTGTTTTTTAGTATAAAAATATTTTTTACTTCAATATAATGTTGGTTTGACGTAAATTAGGTATGTATCAAAAATTAAGCAGAATTACGGTTCAAATGTAAAAAATTAGCAACATTGTGTAAATTTTCGTAGTATTTATTTGTTTTATTTGTTCGTCTTTGTATTTGTAGAATGTCAAGCAAAAATATTCTAACAGATAAAGATATCGAAGATATTTTAAATAATTTTTCGGATAGCGAAGATGGGCTAGATTTTTCGGACACAGATAGTGTTAATGATCCAACGTTTGACCCAAATATTGAATGCCTCAATACCTGGTCTCAAGATCTTGCATTTTCTCCAATTAAAATGCAATGCCACTAAATTTATTTGAAAAAATTCGCCGGACTCGCCGGCCATTTTAACGACAACAGTAAACATATACCCCGTGGAGCTGAAGGCCACGATAGGCTACATAAAATAAGACCCCTCATAGACACCTTGAATATGAGATTTGGCTTAGTTACTTTGGAACAACATTTGTCAATAGATGAGCAAATGTGTTCCACTAAAGTTAGGGACTATCTCAAGCAGTATATGCCTATGAAGCCCCATAAATGGGGGTTCAAACTCTTTGTTTTAGCTGGTGTTTCGGGATTTGCCTATAAATATGAAATTTATTCTGGCCAAACGATCTGAAAATGAACCAAACTTAGAAGTGGTTGCGAATATCGTCATTCGATTATCGCGAGAAATACCCAAAAATATGAACTATAGACTTTATTTCGATAATTACTAAACTACGCTACCTCTTATGAGCTATTTAGCTAGGCAGGGTATCTATTCTCTGGGTACGGTTCGCATAAACAGAATTCCTAATAATAAACTACATGATGAAAAAACTTTCAAAAAGCTAGAACGGGGTGCAATTGTGGAATATGTTACCTCATTTGACGGTGTTGAAGTTTCGTCTCTTGCATGGAAGGATAATAAGTGTGTGAATCTCCTTTCGACTTTTGCTGGGACAAATCCAACCAGCAAGGTTAAACGTTATGATCGAAATGTAAAAAGACCATTGAAGTAGACTGTCCGTATGTCGTTCAAGAGTATAACCGCCATATGGGGGGCGTAGACTTAATGGAGCTTACTTGGGAGATATTCCATTCATTTAAAAAGTAGAAATTGGTATCTCGGAATATTATACCATTTGGTTGACCTTACAATTGTTAATTCATGGCTGTTGTATAAGAGAGTTATGCATGAAAAAGGAAGAGAATCGGATATTATATCCCAATCTAAATGGACGTAGCCTATTGCTTATGTAAAATTGGAACTACTTCTGGTACTAAACGTGGAAGACCGAGCTCCAGCCTAGAAAGAGAAATTGAGGCAAAGAAGCACAGAGGCCCTACTCAACATGTTCCACCAAAGGATATAAGGGTGGATCAGATAGGTCATTGGCCTGTCTTTACAGAAAAAAGAACACGTTGTAAATTTCCAAAATGGACGGGATACACTGTAGTGAAATGCGATAAATGTGGTGTAGGCTTATGCTTAAATAAATATAATAATTGTTTCAAGAATTTTCATATGTAAATGTATGTGTAAATAAATAAATGCACAATGTTGCTGATTAGCAACAAACCCTTTAATGGAGAGAAAGGGAGTTTTATTTTTTTCCCGATTTTTTTCTCTATTTTTCCCATAAACTATATAACATTTCCTATCAGTTTTCATTTTTTAATTACATTTTAAAAAAAGTTTTAATCAAGAAGACCTGGTAAAGCGAAATATTTTCAAAGATAAAAGAATTGCATTTTGGCTGGAAGATATTAGACAAATGTAATACATTTAAATACACTGCCGATAATGGATACATTAATTGCTGACGCATGAATATGTTTTTTTTATGTAGCTGTATATTCGGAGCCTGCATGGCCAGTCGAATTGAAATTACCACATTGAAGTGAAAAACCGCATTTTAGACATCCAAATCACTTAATTTAATTATATTATCTGTTACGGTAGACTGGCACCATTTTTTTCGCAATTTTTTGTTACAATTTTTGTTTGTCTTGAATAACGAATTGAAACAAGATGCAATAATAACGAATAAATATTTAAACGAAAACTATTTATTATATGTTTACTGATATCTCCGGCCCATTCTGTGAAGATTGAAATTTAAGTTGCAAAAAAAAAAAGCATTTGCTGCATTTCATTCAACAATTTTCTATAGCAGTATAAATTTTCATCACAATCGGATGATCGATTCATGTAATATTGGGCTTTATGAGACATTTTCAAGAGCTATTTCTGCAGAACTTTAATTGATTGGTTAGCTATTTGCAAAATAAGACCATTCCTAAAAATTCATTTGAATGATGTTAGTGCTGTCAGAGTGACAAACACGCAGACACTAAGTGATAGTTGTTCACGAGTCAAAAACTACGATACATATTAACAATTTTGAATCGAAGCAAACAATATTATAACTATACTTAAACAAACAAACACTTTACTTGAGATATCGGCTAAAATACCTCTGGAAAATTAACATTTTCGAGTGTAATATACTAGATTTGGTAGTCAAGGCAAATAGGATCAATTTTAGGAATAATATATGATATATGTAATGCTTGATCTGCCAAAACTATTTCTTGAATACTTGTCAACCAAATTTATATTTGCTTGAATACTTGTCAACCAAAATAATGCGGCAAGAAGAATATTTTCTATTTATTAATGTGTATATATTTCTGTTTATCTAATATGAAAGATTCAGGAGTAACATTTCTTGTGCTGAGTGTACTACAAATTTAAAATTAGATTTATCCGTACTTAGAAATGAATGAAATTACTGTTCTTAAGACTCGATATTTTGAACTAAAATGTTTTAATATCCTATTTACGTGCAGCTAATGACGCATTCTACAATCTACTATACTGGCTTAATTCATTAGAGGTATAATTTGATTTTAGGTCAACAAATTCTTATGAATTACAGACAAATACTAGACCAATTTCTCAAATTCTTTGTAGAAATATGCATTAATCTATTTTAAGTAAGTTCAAAATGATCAGATAATTTGGAGGTATCCAAATTATATGTAAACTGAATATTTTTTTTCTAATTTTATACAAATATTCTATTAAATAACAAAAAAAAAGAAGCTTTTTTTAGCAATCATTTAGTATTTGAGCTTGTTAATTAGTTCATTTATAAGGCTGTTAATAAATTAAATCATTTTATACATTTGAAAGTTCGATGTATATTAAATTATAGTATTCGTATTAAAAGTCAACTTCCTTTTTTAAACTTTTTTTTTTTTAAATAAAATCTGTATTCATTTAATGCAACACACAAAAGTAACAAAATAAAACTATTTAAAGGGACAATTTTGCAGTTGTTCAACAACACTTTGCACCATTGTATTAGGAATTGAATTTGTATACAATGGACCCACAACTAAAATGTGTATAACTATATTGTAAGCTTTATATACAACTGTTCTGATTGGAAATTGGAAATACATTTATATGAAAATTCATGTGTGTTGAAATTTTCTCTTTATGTATGTAGGTACCTATGTGTGAGTATTATATATATTTTGTTATTTGCTAAAGCTTCACAAAACATTCATATAAAGCTCTTCTCTCATATAAACATATTGTTTAGAGTTAGGAAGGAGCATTGATTTTATTATTATTATCGTTCATAGATATTAAGGTTAATGGTTTTTATTTCGTGTTTTGTGAGGTTCGAGTTTTTTTTTTTTCAGTACAACACCAATTTTTATATTGGTGCTTTTTATTTTATTTTATTTAAAAAAAAAACAAAAACCTTCGTATTTTCAATGCCGAATAAAATACTATATTTAAATATATTATTACTATTATGCTTTGTATTAGTTGTAGAAAACAATTTTCTAAATGACACTAAACTATTGGTTTTTATTATGTGGTGAAACTTCTTAAAAACATTGCAAAGTAAATAATTTTTTATGATTATGGTTTTTGATTTTCTAAAGTAAAAAGTATAAATTTAATTAAATTAGAACACATTAATTTAAAGCTTTGGTTAAGCTTTTGTTAATAAACATATTATATTTTTTAATAAATGAATATAAGCAAATAGTTTTAAATAAAATTGAAAATATGAATTGTTAAATTTAATTAAAAATCTTTTTGATATACTTTGCCATCAACGTGAAGAAAAAGTTGCCACAATTTGATGGAATAAAAATCTAACATTGAGCAAACGTATGAATGAATATGTCACTATCTTGACTTGCTCTAATGGTCAAGCAGTTGTAATTTTTTTGGAGATCCTCCATTTTTAGAATTTTATTCACCTGGCTACTTTGAATCTCCACCACCCGACCCACTCTAAGGAAAAATTGAATAAATTCTTCAGCTTATAGGAACCACGATGTTTTACTTTGTTTTGTAATACCTTTACATAAGAAGTTTTTTTAAACGTTCATTTTATGCACCTAATTTAATAATAATTTAATGCACTCAAGCACCTATACTCAATTTCATTTAATAAAAATAATTTATATTCTAGAACGTAATAAATATTTTTGTGTTTCTTTAAATAAATATATTATTTATGCTCAAACCAAAAATTATTAGTCACAAATGTTCAACTGGCACATACCGTTTTATGTGTTACAAATACTGGCAAAGTGGCAGACATGATAGTAAATTTTTTTTTATATACATCAAAAAAGCTAAAATTCATAGTTCGAAAGAATCCTGTAATAAAAATCCCAGATGTTTTTCGTTATCAACCGTACATTACACTTAACAAATACCAACATGTAAATTAGAAATAAATATTTATTATAAATTATATTATATGATTTATTATATCATTTTTGTATAAGTTGCATTTTGTCATGTTTATGAATTAGTTTTAGAAATTTGCATACAAAATTACAATTATGTTAGTTTAAGTTAGAAAATTTAAGTCAATAAACACATTATTGTAGGCGGATTACAAAAATAACATTTAATAATAATGACAATCAAATATAGACAGATATAATTCCAATTATTAATCACATAATTACTTGTGGAGGATTTAGTTATGGAATAAGTTTAGTTTAGTTATTTTGTATTTCATAAAAAATGGCTTATAATGATCATGTACTGAGTGTTCATTTTCAAAAGAAAGTAATTAGTAATTATACTAAAAATTAATTCTATTTTATTTAATAACAATTGTAAAAACTATTTTACCCGATGCTTAATAAAAACATGTGTCTGTTGTACAACTACATCTACCTAACTATTTTATGTTTGTTTCGCTGTATTTTTTGAACATGTAGTCTGAGTTTCACCCTTCTCCAAAAAAAAAGTGCCAATGCCTTTTGGAAAAAATCTAAAAAATATGTCAAATTTTTTCCAATGCGAGTTAGGATAATCCAATCAATATAATGATCATGGAAAATAGAAAACTTTAATAGTTATGTAGCTCACCACTTTGTGATAACGCTCACAGAATTGTGATAAGTTAAATAATATCTAAAAATTATAGTAAAAAATTAATAAAACAAGTGTGGTTGAACAAGCAATATTTTTAAGTGCTATCAATAGATATGTATCAATTCACATCACAAACAACCAATTTCATTGTATTATTAGCATCGTATTATTAGCACATTTCTCTCCCAAAAACAGTGAAAGGTAATATCGAATGATTCATCATGGTATAGAAACTAAATTCTAAATATAGTAATTTCTATAGTAAATACTCTTCAAAAATATGGAAAATCTATATTAGAAATCTAATAACCAACAAATCGTTAGCTTACTTTAAAGAAGAAACTGTTACCTTTTAAGATAATAGATTTCTTATAATGAATTTGTAAAATAATAAATCCCATAAAATTCAAAAATATGACTACAAATATAAAAGATTATATAACAGAAAAATAATCGATTTTGATAAATGCATAAAACTTGAATGGAATATATGAATCAAAGAATAAAATTAGTTTAAAAAAAAACAAACAAACAAAGCTATTATTTTCAATTTAAAAATGCATTAGAGTCGTAAAAGTGAATAAAATTGTGTCTTACTGTCTAGTTACATATTACATACCTACGTATACGTATGTACTAGGGTAAATCAATAAGTCCTTCGTTTAAAACATGGCGTTTGAGGCTTCGCTTATAATCTGTAATCATTTCTCACTAGAATATCTGGCAACATTGCATACATATTCATAACGTGATCTCGTTTTTATTGTCAATTGAAATAAACAACTTGTATTTGTTTAAAGACATTTTTAAGCAAATGAGCTTACAGCGATGAGTTGGTAGGCATTTCTATTAAGAAAGCTTAACAACAGAAGAAGTAAAGCTAAGTTGAATTCAGTTCATAGCATTTCTGTCCCCGAATTTCAACTTTTTGTTATTGGTTAATTGGATTTAATAGTGGACGAATAACAACATAAGACGAGCATGGTTCTGGACTTACCGTGAGTACCCTAGAAATGTTCGATAAAATCCATAATATAGTGAGTGCAGTGATCGAAGAATAAAACTACGCAAAATAGTGCAGGCAATTGGATTTCCAAACGTACCAATTTTGCAAAGGTCTCTTAATTTTACTAAATTTATTGGCTATCAAAAAAAAAATGTCTCTGAGGAATGTACCGGAATTTTTCTCAACGGAGATCAAACCGTTGTCATCAGATCTTGTGCCGTGTAACTTCTCTTGGCTCAGCGAACAACGATTATAAAATGTTTCTGAAGGATTAAAAAAGTTGGAGGAACGTCGATCAAAGAAAGATAAAAAATTAATTTACCCCAAAAATATAATAATATATCTATTTCTAAAAGCTTATTGACATGCCCTCAAACAACTAGCTACATCGCATAATAATATTATACTTTACGATGTTAGAAAATATAATAAAATTTGTGTCATAACTCAATTTGGTCGCCCCTCTCACATTATGCTATCTTCAAATATTATTATGTTAGTGTATTTTTTCATATTATAGAATAGTAAGTATTCTTATATGAAAAGCACCGTACTTCCATTGAGTTAGTTATTCTTTATATTTTGGATAGAGGCTCAAAAATATGAGAAAAATCAGAGCGAATTACTCGGGTATAAATGCATTATACATCATTATACTAGCACAATTGACTACATATGATATGAAAGATACTGAATTAGTTTTTGACTAATATTTCTAGCATTGAGAAAATTAGTTTGCAGAATGAAACCGTGGTATGTTTTCAATCCCATGCAGCATAAGGTTTCTTATATTCAGGTTTCATGGTACATTATATTATCAATTTCAAATTATAAAATACAAGATTTGTACAATATTCTGAAATATATTGTATTTTCATTTGTCCATTTCATTTGTTCAGTAAAATGACTCATTCACGAACTTTATCTTACTTTTTATGTCCTAAGTACGTCATCAAATTAAAACTAGCAATCTATTCCCGTTTTAGAGCTCTTGAGATCTTGGTTACGCCGGGCGTACTGACATTCGGACATTAACTAAATAGCTGATTCTATGAACACCTCTACCAAAATTTTGTTCAGGCGGTCAATATTTTCTAGTGTTTCAAACTTAAGATTAAAATTAATATAGTCTGACATATTTTATTTCAGTCGAGTATAAAACGATATTTCGAATCGATCACGTTTAAGGGCATTGTCTTAAGTGCCATTGTAAGAGCAGGAATATAAAATGGAATCAGGATGTTTAAAATGATAATTAAATCAGGAATAAATATGGTCTTCCCTTGAATAATAAAAGGAACTTCTTTGCCAATAAGATTAATTATCACTTTCAAAGAAAATTTATCGAATATTTTGTTTTCCACAAATCATCGATTATAAAATTTTCAAAATCTTAAGTTCGGCTATAATTTAGAACGAAGTGATTTTTATCAAATTTGAGAGACATGTATATCATAGGAAATATGAGAAAATTTATTGTATGGTTTTGGCAAAGTTTCACCTCCCTCTTGAGTTAATTCTCTCAAATTACTTTCTCTTTTCTATACATTCAAGAAAGATTATACTGACGTGAAATAAGATAACAAAAGCAAGACAAATAAGATAACTTTAACTTGTCTATTGTATTTGCTTTGGGAAAATGTTAGAAAATATCTTTTTATTATGTAAGCCAAAACGGTGTGGTTTCTTGGAACCAATGTGAAATCATAAGAAAAAAATTGGAAAATATTTCTGAAAATAAAACTTTAATTCTTTATTAATAAGCCAATAGTTGCATATTTTGGCGAGTGTGATGCGCGTGATTCAAACTGACGCGATTCTCTCGTTTTCTCGCTCAGTAGATATTTGTATTTATTTTGTATTTTGTTTTTATTAGTTTATTATTGATAGACGTACGACACATGGTACGAGAAACTGTGTTTTGAGTACACGACAACGCACTATAAACAAGCTATGAAAGTGTGCTTTTTTAGAATCGATGTAAATAAAATGATTAGGACGTATTTGGTCGAAATTGTAGAAAAAAATACTTTTTTTTTCCACATTAAATTTAAACTCTATGATAATCTGTCCACAATACCTATATATATACTTACTATATATATATATATATATATATATAATATATGATAGATCAAAATATATACAGTATAAAATTATGAAAGAAGAGTCAGTTTTCATCTTTTGGATAATTCTTTAGGGAGTTACAAATAAAAAGTATCTCCATTTTTATACCTCTAACTATGATGTTATAAAAGTTTCATCCGTATTATTAGAACTTGGTTGAATGCATTTCTGTTACTTGTATATGTACTCATAGATAGTTTTGTTCGTCATTGCATTGTCTTGTGCATGCATTTTGATCTTTTTTTCTCGACAAGAAAATATTTTTGTTTACTTTCTCACAAATAACTTGTCAGAATTCCGTTCCGCAAATTCATATAAAGTTAACTGATGTTAGAAATAGAAAATAAGTATGCCTGCTGTTTAGAAGATACAGACTCAATTATACCAAATAGCAAACACAAACGGATAAGCCATTTTATAAATTTTATGAATCAATCATACTGAATTATTTTGAAATTATTGTGTCATTTGAAAATACTAAGTATATATATAGTAAATAGAATATAAGAATATAATATTATCAAGAGAATAACGACTAAGAGATTTGATAATATAGCACCAGTACCCCATTTTTTATAATTACAATATGAATGTTTTATTGTAAGGGTAGTACAAATTTTAAATAACGCTAAATAATTATTTTTAAAATATAAACGATTTTGCGAGAGAATGTAAAGATCAACAAAGAAGTCCAGATAAAATTTTACGTTTGATTTTTTGTACATATGCAATATCCACGTATATCCTTGTGTATAACATTTCATACTTGACCGATTTTTTTTTTATTTTAACTATAATAAAAATGTAAACATGAAAAGTATTTTTCATTAAGAACCATTATTGTGGGTTATTTTATATTAATATTTATTTATGTGAGGACAGTTATAGTTTTGTTTTGGGTTATTTGTCAATGAATTCTAAATTATTTCATTATCGACATTTTTATACAAAAACATTTCGTAATAGTATAAGCAACGTTATAAATTTTATTTTGATGTAATTTTCTGAATAATGTGAGCTGTCTATTTCTTATTTATTACCAAATTATTCTTTATTACATTCATAAAGTAATGACAAATAGCAAAATTACTCAATTTCGACCAAAGTACGTGTACGAATTTATTATAATTAAATACAATCCAGCGTGTCTAAGGCATACTCCGTATTTCAAAAAGAATAGATGACTAAAGATCTTCCAATTACAATATTTACGCTAGTACAAGACTGTTCAGAATATTTATGCAATTATTTTTGAATATATTAAAAACATACCATATACAAAATATAAAGCATTTATGGTTCCCATACAAAGTTTGGAAATCGGCCCTAGACTGGGCCATTACTGGGCCAACAATGTCGATTAATGGCTCAGCAATGGCAATTTTCAATGGCCGATAAACGGTTTACAGGTGAAATGATAACGTCGGCCCATTGATGGCAAGCAGCA
This sequence comes from Chrysopa pallens, assembly GCA_020423425.1. NCBI lineage: Eukaryota > Metazoa > Arthropoda > Insecta > Neuroptera > Chrysopidae > Chrysopa > Chrysopa pallens. The sequence continues at coordinate 21,406,979 of CM035591.1, read as the reverse complement.
ATGGGCCAGATATGTTTTCAACTATCGGCCCATTGATAGCAAACATCAATGGACCAGACATCTTCTGAATTATCGGCCCATTGATGGTAATTTTCAATGGCCGATAAACGGCTTACAGCTGAAATGATAACGTCGGCCCATTGATGGCAAGCAGCAATGGGCCAGATATGTTTTCAACTATCGGCCCATTGATAGCAAACATCAATGGACCAGACATCTTCTGAATTATCGGCCCATTGATGGTAATTTTCAATGGCCGATAAACGGTTTACATCTGAAATGATAACGTCGGCCCGTTGATGGCAAGCAGCAATGGGCCAGATATGTTTTCAACTATCGGCCCATTGACGGCAAACAGCAATGGGCCAAACATTATTTTAAGTATCTAAAAATTATTATAATTGATTACTAACACTTCATTTCTCAGTTTAAAGTTATTATTATTATTATTGATAAAATATTAGTTTTATAAAATTTATGTCGTAATTATAATTTTAAAAGTATTGTAATAATATTGTTTATTATAAAGATAAGGATCTTTGTTTTCGGCCCTGTTCTCGATCGCCTTGTCCTGACAACCAGCGCCCAACTTTTCCAGCAAAATTTTTGCAGTCGGCACAGTCACCAATTTTTGCTTTTACTACATCTGCAAAAAAAAAAAAAGAAGTAATTTAATAAATTAAAAAACACAATTATACAAAAATCATAAGTGAAGTGTAAGTGTATTTATTATTTTTCATACCTTCCATATGAAAAATAATAAATACACTTCCTAAGCCTTTTATTTTTTTTTCTAGTAACCGAGTAATGCTTTTCAATATTTTTGGACATCAAAGCAGATGCCATTTTACTTATGCCTTTCGCTGTTTTTTCGCCAAAAATTTTGATTTCGCCGAAAAAATGTAAGCTACAAATAATTATAATAGTTAATCAATCTAAACTCAATTTCAACGTTAATATAATAAAATAATATAATAATGTGTATAATGTTTACCAATGCGTCTCGTTTTGATGGTTTATTCTTCAATTCATCATCGAAATTTTGAAATTCTTCGATATTTTTCAATGGAAGTTCCACATCCAAAGTTTCGATCGCATTTGAAGCACTTAGTTGAGGGTCTGTAGCTACTTTATTAGCAATCAATGTGTTTTTGATTTCATCTACGGATTTTTTCAAGTCGTACTGCAAGCTTTTTTTTTCATTCGCTAGATAACGCTGAAGTAACGCAGTTTGTTCATTCAATTTAGCGGTTATGAACTCTTTCAAGGATTCTATAAATATATAAATTCATGTCAGCAAATTCTAACAACTAAAATAATTATTGTTTAAATAAAAATCAATTTACCAATAACTTTTAGTCAATAACTTCCCTCATTTCAGGATTCGTGCTCACTGTAACACTCGATATATCTTCAGTAAAATCAATTTTATTACTCATGAAATAAAGTTTTTTTCAATCATCTAAAATATCTTACATCGACATTTTTATGAACAACTGAAAATACTTATCATCATCTTGCTGTTCATTTTTTTTTCCCTCCACGGAATTAGTTGAACCGTCATCGAACATTTGGGGTATTTTATTCATTTCATTGCAAACAGCTGCATCAGACATCACCAATGGCTTTGCAATTCTGCTGGACTCGTCAGTACTTTTAATGTTACTTGATGTAAAAGAACGTTGTAAACGTCTATTTGCTTGCGAGTAATTTTCTATTCAATAACAATTTAAAAAAATCTTAGTAATATTTTCCTATTCAAATCTTTAATTATTTTTCTAATAAAATGATACATATGTAAATTCCTGCATAAGAAAGAATTTCTACTGGATATTTTTTCCATGTGTCTTTAGCATCTCGCAATTCTTGGACATACTTGTCGAGCTTGTGATAATTATCAGGGTCTGGGTAATATGAATGTACTTCTTCCCCCCCCCCATGTGAGCCAGCTTGATGGTACTAACTTAACTTCTCTTTGTCCATCACTTGGTTTTGGCAGAAATTCCACAACAGCATAAATCTCATTTATTTCACCATCTATAAATACGTATTAGTTATAGTAATTAAATAGTTAAAAATGAATTTTTTTTGTTTTTACATTCACAGACATCTAATAATTTTTTAATTTCTGGAAAATAATTGCAATGATTAGGTACCTGTTATTTTAATATAACTACCAGTATTAAAATTATTTTTTACAATTTACTTACTTTTTTTACTTCATTCAACATGAGGTTTTATTTTAACACTTTCTAGTAATTATAACCAAAATTAAGTATTAATTTTATTATAATTTTCAATATGGATACAAAAGAATATATTCACGCAAGAACTGGTCACTTACGATGTCACAAATAAAGTGTAATAGAAGACACACACACACACATATGCTTGAGACTAATGACGCTCTGAAAACCGAGAAACAAAATTTATTGGTCATGCGCAAATGACTCATAGATTTGATTGTCGGCTGATGAACGGCTGTTGATCGCTTGTTATCTTTATGTAAGAATGAATGGCTAATGACAGTTTACCAGATATGGCCCATTAAAAATTTCCAAGGATTGGCCGAGCGTTTGTCGCCTAGTATCGGCCGATGAACGGCTGTTGATCGCTTGTTATCTTTATGTACGAATGAATGGCTAATGACAGTTAACCAGATATGGCCCATTAAAAATTTCCAAGGATTGGCCGAGCGTTTGTCGCCTAGTATCGGCCGATGAACGGCTGTTGATCGCTTGTTATCTTTATGTAAGAATGAATGGTTAATGACAGTTTACCAGATATGGCCCATTAAAAATTTCCAAGGATTGGCCGAGCGTTTGTCGCCTAGTATCGGCCGATGAACGGCTGTTGATCGCTTGTTATCTTTATGTACGAATGAATGGCTAATGACAGTTAACCAGATATGGCCCATTAAAAATTTCCAAGGATTGGCCGAGCGTTTGTCGCCTAGTATCGGCCGATGAACGGCTGTTGATCGCTTGTTATCTTTATGTAAGAATGAATGGCTAATGACAGTTTACCAGATATGGCCCATTAAAAATTTCCAAGGATTGGCCGAGCGTTTGTCGCCTAGTATCGGCCGATGAACGGCTGTTGATCGCTTGTTATCTTTATGTACGAATGAATGGCTAATGACAGTTAACCAGATATGGCCCATTAAAAATTTCCAAGGATTGGCCGAGCGTTTGTCGCCTAGTATCGGCCGATGAACGGCTGTTGATCGCTTGTTATCTTTATGTAAGAATGAATGGCTAATGACAGTTTACCAGATATGGCCCATTAAAAATTTCCAAGGATTGGTCGAGCGTTTGTCGCCTAGTATCGGCCGATGAACGGCTGTTGATCGCTTGTTATCTTTATGTACGAATGAATGGCTAATGACAGTTAACCAGATATGGCCCATTAAAAATTTCCAAGGATTGGCCGAGCGTTTGTCGCCTAATATCGGCCGATATATGGCTCTGTCGCCATTAACGGCACCTTTGTATGGGTTGTATTTTTCTATAATTTCCATCAAACATACTGAAGAATTGTCATGGTTACATAAACTCTAAGAAAAACTGACAAATATGTATAAAATTGGACCAGTGTATAAAATTTACATAGATCGTTTTTCGAAAAAATTTCGAAAGTTTTTCCGAGATTTTTGTGATGCGAATTATTACAACTCTACACAGAGCTTTTACAGACAATTATTACTTCTATAGCAGAAGCGTAAAATTTTCAAACGAACAGGGAGTTTGAAAAATATATGTTTACGATACGCGCGTAGTAAAATTATTGTTTCAAACCTATGGCATTTGATACAAACACCAGTATACACAACTGTTAAATTTATAGGGCTGTCAATAAATGAAACTGAAATTAGATCACTCAGTATTAAACTAAAAAGCGTATATATCAAAATGTTATGAGCGTAGGAATGTAAGTACAATTTTGTTTTACCATTATATTGATGAATTGGGGGATTTGTATGATACTGGATTTGTTATATTTCAATCAAATATGAAACTAGACTCAATAATATTACAACACCTGAAAATTAAATTAAAATTGGAAACCAAACAAGTTATTAACTATTAAAGATTATTCTTCATTGCACTCTTGAAAACGATTCAAAACGATGCTTTACATGTAAGTTATGTGGATATATATGTATATATTATACCAAATAACTGGATAATGCATATATTTTTTTTCTTGTATATTTAGGAATTTTGAATGTGCATACCTTGCTTTTTTTTACAAATAACTTCTGATCCATGTTCACGAAGTAAAGATGTTTCGGTTAAAGTAATAAATTATAAAACTAGCAAATCCAGTATCATGCAAGTGCTAAATTATATAAAGCCATAGTATTGTAAATTTTTATTTGATTTACATTATGTATGAATCATTTCAGAACATCAAACACTGGTAAATGTGTGAAATATAACGTGCAACATTTGATTCCAAATAGGCATTACGCCAGTTAAAAACAAAACAAAAATGAATTAAAATGACAAAAAATACAATAAACAATTATAGAAAAATACAAAATACTAGAAAAATTAAAAAATATACGAACGCTATTCTGAATTAATTTTTTCAACTATATCGATATATCAAAGAAACTTAACACATGTGAAACTTGTATTTCACAGAATACAACAGAATACTTACCCTATCATGACCTGAAGTAATAACATAATAAGCTAAAAACACACAATATTAAAATAGTATCACTAAACAGGAACAACCCAATGATAAATTAATTAATATCATTTGTATTGTATTATTTTAATATTTATTATTTATTATTAATATTGTATTCTATTTAATTGTCATGTTACCTAGTAGGTAATAAATTAAACAATAATTACAAACATATTATTATGTTAAAACAAGCAAACTAAAATAAGTAATAAATAATTATTTGTAGGTATGTTTTTTATATGTATTGTATTAATTATAATAAATCTATCAGAATGTCACTCCACAGATTGTCTAATACCTATTTAATTACCTTTTATATTTCTTTATTACATTGTCTTGTATTTACATGTTGTAAATAGGTATATATGGACAATAATATATGTAAAGTTCAGTGGCGATTCGAACTCAAAAAAGATACACCATTTATATCAATTAAAATATAAAATTATTCAAAGTAGTTTTTTATGTATCAAATGGTCCGTTTAGACCACGGTAGAACCCTTTAAAAATGGAAAACAATGAAATTCTAGTAGAATAAAAACCATTGGTAAGTTTTTAAAAAACGAAACATTACAAATAAAGAATAAAATGGTATTTATATTCACTCACTTTTACCCATACTTTTATTATGCATTGAGAACATGCCGCTAATCTTCAAACAATGACCTGTACAAAGTATAAAGTTTATTGAAACCAGTATTGCAACAATTGAATAAAATTATCTTATTCCTAGCTAGCAATTATATTCAAACAAAATCATTAATAGAGTTGATTAATAGGTTCTAAACTTAACGTAATTGGTTTTAAAAATATTCTCTTAAATTTAAACTTACTTTTTTAAAATCGAAAGCCGTGCAAGAAAAGGTTTTATAATAACTAATTTTATAATTGACTAAATTGGAAAATTTGAGATCAATTGCATACTCAGAAATTTATTAAGCTTGTTAAGATCTGCTAAAAACAGAATTTGGGATAGATGAAACTAAATAAATTATCAATAATTCAAAACTAATATATCATTTTCTATAATACACAGGAGGCTGTCTTTAGACACATGCGAGCAAAAAATTTGACGACAATCATGAATTAACATTTGATTATTTAAAAAAAAATTCCATTCATGTTGTGCAATCGGTCTAATAACAATTGATTTTTTTAATCAATACAAAAAGTAAAAAATATCATCTATTAACAAAAAAAGAAAAAAAGTTCTAAAATTACAAATGATCAATATCAAAACTTCAATTTACAAAAGACGCTCCAATTTTCACTTGTTTGTATTGAAACAAGTCAAAACTATATCTCCGTTTAGTTTCAAAGAGTGTAAAATGGAAACTTTTTTGTAGCCGGATTCCAATGGATTGTCTTTAAATAATTATTTTTCTGCATATACAAACGAGAAAATCTTTGGCCAAAATACCATCTTTCTGTAATAATGTTAAAACGTTATTTTTATCTTTTTTATTTTGAAGTATATATAAATTATAATTTTACAAAGTAGGTAGATTCAAAAAAAAAAACCTCCATGATATTTTGTTGTATTCTTTCTTGTACAATCCGTAAGTAAATTATGAACACTGCAAAACAACATTCTCAAATAACAGTCTATGTAATAAATAATAATAATTCATATGTCTCTCTACCTAGTTCAATCCGCCATATTTGAAAGTTGTTTACAATGTATAAATCATTTTTAAGATTCTTTAATTTAATATCGTTTTTATTTTTTAACTTAAGATAGTTCTGCCGCCAACTTATTAATTTTTATCTGATTTAAATATTTTTACTTAGGAAAACAAACTAATAACTTAAAGATAAGATTAGATTATATTTCAATTTTTAGCAAATCTTGAAGAAAATTTTGTCCCTATTAATTTTTAATTGCAAAAGTTTTAAAGCTTCTTTTCTTACAGATTTTTCTTGGAGCTTCTTGCTAGTTTTTTTTTATAAAAATGGAATTTGATTTCATGAGCAAAATCGGTCTATTGAGTCTAATGGATCCTAATAAACCCAACAATTTGAACAATAAAAAGGAAAAATATTATAAAGATTAAAAATGGTTGTTTTTTTAAACTAAACAACATTTTGTTTGCAAAATGCTTAAGATTGCCACAATTTTAATTCAAATTTTGCTATTAAGTTCATATATAAATACAATGCATTTTATTATATTTATTTATAGCTGTACAGACACGACATTCAGCTTATTTAATGAATTCTAATGATTAAAAATTGTTCAAACATTGATTCTAAATTGTATATCAAGAATCTAAGCAATTAGCAATTAATTTGTTAGTTGTTATATACACTTGTTTCTCGAATTCCTTTAAAAAAATTTCAAATCTGTGAGTGTCCAATATGTACATTGTAAAACAAAATTCATTTCTGAATTCCTTTTTCTGTTTTTCATTGTAAAATAGACTAACATTTATTTTTCTTAATTCTATTTTAATATTTTTAATGTCATATCTACCTTATTTCCATTAAAAAAATACCAAAAAGATTCAGACATGTTTCGAAAAGTATTTCTGTTTTCACATATCCAAAAGTTTCGAGAAACAGAATCTTTTCTACTAAGAATTATGACAATTACCCCACCTATACTACCTTAATTTTAAAAATTAAGTTTATACTTAAATCTACTTTACTTAATATGGTAGTTTTATAAAATAGTTTAAACAAGTTTCTTTCTGCATAGTTCTATTTAACAAGCTTAATTATTTAAAAATATGACATCTATGAATATTTCTTTGTTCAACTAATTTTCTTAATTGGGAGAATTTATAATTCTTGCAGTATTAGATTAAACAATGTTTTTTATTTTGGGTTTTTTTTTTTTTTTTTAATTTCTTAACAGAAGAATTTGAATTTTTTAATTTTTGATATATATATATCTGTATGTATACAACAGAAAACTCTTATTATTATTTTTATATCTAATTATTTTTATAATTAGATTTGTTTGGATTAGTCGGTGACCAGTCGGTAAATCCGAGTACCTACCCGACCTTTATCGAAGTCGGCGACTATTCGATAAAGAGCACCAACTAAATAAACAACTTGATTGTTAATTATTATTTAATTATCTTTATTTTTGAATCAGTAATATTGAATCAAAATTGCATTAACATGATGTAGGTACTGTTAAAATAAAAAATATAATCATTCATAAGCAAATCAAATTAAATTTGACAATTACAAAAATGTCTTCTTTAATTTTTTTCAATTTTTCTGTGATCAGCTTGGCCGACTAATCAGCTGGTCATCCGGACGACTATCACTTCGGTCGGCTTGTAGACTAAAGTCATAGTCGGTAAAACTCTAGACTATGAAAATGAATTTAAACCATTCTTAAAAATTTGAAATCCTTATTAAAATTATTAAAATATTTTTTATCACGATAAAATATACTTTTAAAATAAATATGAAATAAATTATCTTCATATTGAAAGAAATAAACAATTAAATAGTCATACAAATAGTTGCACATAAAAAATATTTCTAAAAGTCTGATTGCAGGGTCTTATACAATATTCATTTGACTGTTTATATAATATATGAGGATATAGGTATTCTGTATCGTGTCGAAATGGTCCTTATCATATTAGTTTTTTGTTATACCGTTTGTGACAACCTACCCCTTCAGACTTCCAATCCTAGTGTCCCCTACTTCATTGGTGTGTAAGATTTGACATTTCACGATATAATATATGATATATTTAATAATACATTAAAATATTTAGTTACTTTGTCTGTTCATAATTTTGCCAATCAGCCTGATTTATAATCATTTGAATGTCAATAAATTAACAAGAAAACTACAAACTCAAAAATTTTAAGTACTTTTTTAATGTTAAAACACTTAACAAAAATGGATAATAGGTATGTATATTAAAAATAAAAGTCACTTATTCTCTTTTGATGACAATAAAAGAAGCAGTTCACAAATTACTAAATTACTTAAATGTATAAATAAAATAAATAAAAATAACCATAATTTCAATTAATTTAATTCAGTTGTGCACCAAGGTCAATGCACATCGATACTATAGTCAACTAATTTCGTCATAACAAGCGTGACTGAATTCAGTCACACACATTATTTTAATGTGCATGCAGTGATGCCAAAACAGTTTTATTTTTAATATATATTAAGAAATTTCCTCTTCAAAGAAAATAAGTTATTTCCTTTGTTTTAATAATAGAGTTTTCAAAAATTTCATCGAATATCAAACTTGATGTCGTATTACATAGGATTAGAAAATTTGTTGGTGGACAAAGTACCTACGTTAAAAAAAATAAACATAGTCGGATTTTTAAAAAAAGCATATTAAAAAGATTTTGGTTAGTTTTTCAATGCTAACCTTATTATTAACAGCCAATTTTTGATTTTTACAATGATGAGACCTGCGTTGATCAAAATATTCAACACCTACAATTTTTAACAAGCGAAATTTTTTTCTAAATTGGGATTGTTCGCTTAATCTTCGCACTTCATGCGTGATGAATCTTTTAAATTTAAAGTATGTGAATTGTAAATAGTATTTATATTATAATGAGTACATATGAATTTCGCAAAATATTTCGATTTGAATCATTGTAACTGCAAGATGTTAATGGTGACGTTATGCCATATAGTTTATTCGTTTCACTCTTGCATAAACATGCAAAAATGAACGGTGTGAACTACTAATCAAACTTTTGATGCTTGCCCAGTTATGATTTAACAATTTCTTGAAGATACTATATAAAAAATATAAAAATAATCGTCTATATTATTATCACCGGTTAAATTAGAAAGAAAATTTTATTGGAAAAATTACAATACAATTAGGAATAGGTACAACATTCTATTTGCTTGTATAAATTTTTTCTTGAGAAATATTTTCTCCAATACGTATTTACAAAATACAACATTAAAATTCCATTTAAACAAATCATAGTTGGTGTTACATTACTCTACATTAAAGTCACACCAAGAACTTACTTATAAGAAGTTATTGTTACTATTATTACATTAATTACAATACATATTATATTATTAATATGTATGTATTGTAATAAATGTGTAAAGTAGGTGAAATTGTGGCAGTCTATTAAAAACAAATTTTCAATCAATCATTTTTATTATATGAAATCTCCAAAATTTATACACGCGACTTCGTTTTTCACAAGTAAACGCCTGGTCGTACACACACACATACACACATTTTCGTGAAATGTCGCAAAACGGACTTAGATTACCTCGAATCATGAAACTTAGACTGAATCCCGTATTATGATTTTCATGGCGAATTCAAGAACTTGCCTCAATAAAAAACAACATAATGACCTACAGTATAACTATACAGTAAAACATATTTAAAATACTTATACTTAATTATATTTTGATTAATATTATATCAACAAACATGAAATGAAACAATAAAATATAAAATTGTTTACAAAATATTCATTTTGATTGAAACACTTATGAATTTTATGATTATTTAAACACCTTAATAAAATTAATACATTCATTTAATATAAAATAGTGGCGTCATTATATGTTTATAAATTTCAAACGAATAAAATATTCAAAAAAATTACTCTATACTTATACTAGGTTGTTATATTTAAATAGAAATTCAGATTATTTTTATTTAATTTTTAACACTTTGATGTTTATATTACTTCCGTGCAATGTAATTATATTTTTTTTTAATTTTTTATACGCCTTCATATACAGGAACCGTTTTTGTTATTTTCATATGGATGATGGCAAATAAAAAACTAGTGTTAACAGGCTTATAACATATTTTATATCAATAATGTTAAAAGAGTAAGAGAAATTGATTAGTCATTGAAAAAATTAAATAAATATAGATTTTGTTGAAAGTTTCTTTTGATAGAAGGTACCCTAAAACTGAAAATTTTCTATAGCAGATAGATCGGAAAATAGCCAGGAAAACAAATTCAATTTCAAAAACACAGCTCTGAAAAGTTAATAACAATTTTAGAAAAAGTTATTAATATGTCTTATTAGCAAATACCTTTTGCAGCCCAGTCAAAAGAAATTTTTTATAAGAAAACTATTGCCTAATAGACAAATTCTCAAAAAACTCATACCCGAGTCATACTCGAGCACTAAACGAAAAAAAAAGAAAAGAAAAAAGACAGATATTAATAATAACAAACAAATTATTGTTTTTTTTTTTGACATGTGCACCTGGTTGTTCAATCACATGTTAATTAAGGAGTTAATTATTCAATAAATCGATGAATGATAAAGAAGAAAATATACATATATTCATTACTTTCTGTACTATGAAGATTTAAAATGTTTAAGATTCGTAGTAGAAAAAATAATTAATAAATCTTGATTATTACTATAAATTTGTTAAAAATCAGTTTATCAAATTTTTATAAGCCTTACGTAATGAGATAAACATTTGTTATAGTTATAGTAGTGAACAATTTATAATAAATTTTTTGTTCAAACATTTGATTTTTTTAGTACTTTTTTTCTATTTTTAACTTACGTTAATGATTGATGACAACCAAATTTTGAAGACTGAAGAACAAACTTGAAAATAATAGTAATTAATATATATAACAGTGCAAAAAGTCACATTAAATATATTTTAATTTTGTGTGTAATCTTTTAGACGTATTTATTTAATTATTTACATGAAGGAATAAAAATATTTACAAAATATAGTTTGATTGAAATAATTCTATTCAGTATCAATTTATAAACTTAGAACAGAAGCTCGTGGGAGATTTGAGATATGGTATTTCTGTAAAGCGGTAATTTTTTTAATAATTAATCATACCGCATCAACCCGCATCAGCTTTAATACGTTTGACACGAATGATAGTTACGGTAGATCAAAAGAGTAAGAGTTAGAAAAAAAACCATGGGTGCAGTTAATAGGTAGAATTGAAACTTCAAAAATGCGAAAGATAAGGATACAAGAGTTTCAGAATTACGAGAATTGTATGGTTTATTTGTATTTAATTAATATATAATAAATCACATGTATATTACATACTTATCCAGTGGCCCAGTTTGAATTTTCGATAAAGACAAAAGGCTTATTGTAACTGAAGTATGAAATAAATATTTTAGTTTTGTTCTGAATAATATATTATAAATATTGTAGTCGTGTTTTCTCTTATTTTTTCCGATAATCGCGACAATATTATGTATTCGTTTCGGCATACTTAAAAAACGTTTTTAACTAAATAATGAAATATTTGTAGAAGTAGTATTTATGATGCCTTTACAGCAAATAAATGAGTGCACATACAATATATACATACTAATATCTGTATTAAACACTGTGTAATTTCCTGTCTCATTCTCTTGCACATTATACTATAGATGTATGCGGTTGTCTTTTTCTACTGTCACTTTTTTATTTCACCGAATTTAAAATCACATAGATCCGAATGGATTAAGAGCCACTAGAAGTTTGTACACAAGTTTTCGGTAACTTTCATAATGGACATAGTGGATTCTCACATCTTATTCATACATCAATGTCTAATGAAATTTGGTACAACATGATAACATTTTTAATAAAAATATATATACTACACTTCCACCTCATAAACCATCCAGTTTTAAGAGTCTGATAATTAAAAATTACAATGTATACTTAACCTAGTTTCTTAAAATATTCCATTTTATTTCATACACTCAATATAGAATATAGGAAATATCGTATTCCTATATGTACCATATCGAATTTCTATTATACAAACTAAATAGTCAATTATCATAAACAATTCTTGACAAATACACAAAGAACAATATTAGTTAAACAGTGAACGCAATCGAAAAGTGATATAATTATTATATACGCATACACTTAAACATGCCTATACCAAATGTAAATATTTGAACAGTATAATTCGTTCGAAGGTAGTACAGATAGATAGATATTGTTATTATTATTATTTAAGTATTTTACGAATCGAATAAATTGGTATTATCATCAAATGTATTATATAAATAATAAAATGTTCGTACCTACGTTATACTGATGGTGTATATCAGAATGGACAAAAATGATTTGCGATAAATCATCATTCGTCTATAAATGTTATTATAACTAGCCGTAATAAGTGCACATTTAAGGTAGTTTGGTACCTAAATGACTTAAAATTAACCAAATATTTTTTTGTGTTTATTCGAAAGATTATAATTAAATGCACCTATATAGAAAAAAAATCAGATTTTTTTACCATACCGTTTAAGAGACACAATTAATTAAAATTTATCAAAAATACACGAGCTCTTATGACTGTCCTTGTTCAATAATAACGGAAATGGAAGGTTTGTAGAAAATTAGCAAAGTTGACCCCGCAAAAAAAAAACTTTTAAATTGATAGAACTTTATCCCAAATATACACTGAAAAAGTATCAGAATAATTTACCACGTAATTTCCATGTAATTAATTTTTCAATATTGACATGTGGCTTCTATCTCTCTCCTCCATATTTACTAGGGAAAAAATGGTGGCTCCGTTAAGCGCTCCAATTACAAAAAGTAACTAGCGATTTTAGTATAGTCTTACAAACAATATATAACAACCAAAAGATATTGAACATTAATAAATATAAAAATTATTTTTTATAATATTAATTTATTTTCTAACGAAATAATTTATTTATTTAAATTAAAATTTATAATAAAAATAAATAATTCACGATATAAAAAATAAAGTTGACAGTTCAGGGTTATGTTTTGAAAATCATTTAAAGTTGGTATTATCTAGTGACAGTTGACTACAAGTCAAATAATATTTTATTTATTATATTATTTTAATTATTTAATTATAATCCGTGTTAAATTATCTCAATTAAATTCTTATGTGAATTTTTATCAATTATTATAGCATGCTTCGCATATTTGTTAGTAAAAAAAATATATATATATAAAAATCTGTTATTTATTTTCGGATTGCGACTTCCAAGCTACCTTAATAATTACTTAAGTAAGCTCATTGCAGTTTCTATTAATACGATTTATATCAATTTCGACAGTAGTGTAACTACATATTGGATATTTACTTAAATATGGCTTTAAAACATTATGAATAATAAATACAAAACTAAAAGCGTTTTCATAAAGAACTTTTTCCCAAAAACGAAATTAACAAAGATCGGAACACAAATACGTAGCTACACTTTTGTCGAATTTCATTAAAATCCGCGTGGATAGAAACATGGAACGGGTGTACCGAAGTTGACAAAAAATGGGTTTTGGGGGAATTTAACTTTTTAAAATGCAACGCTCGGTGCATTATGTAACGGATGCTTATTTAATTGATCTAGTTTCTTAAAGGATAAAATAGAGAAAGATTAGAAAGAGGATAGCAAAATTATTTTCGAGTTCAAAGCAACATAAAGTGCGGGCTTTGAAACTAATTATTTAGTCGAGGTTTCTTCAAGATTATGGAAATATCGTATGAAATCTTTCATGTATCGAGATTTTATTATAATATAAATATATGATCAACACTTCGTGGAAAAAATGAGCTTTGGTATGACTTGATACTATAAATAGATACCATTTATTAGAAAATATTATTCCCACAACATCTTAACAGCAATATACTGTAATAAACAAGAAATGTTAATAAAGTAATCAATGTCAAAAAAATATTCATCTACATACATATGGTCTCGAAAACACAAAAAATTTTTATTTTGTGTTTTCGAGACCATATTTCCTTTTTGCGTATTAGTTGGTTCATTATTTCTTTTGTCAAACAGTACTTTATAAATTGAATGTTATTCAAATGATTTAATTTTTATTTGTCAAAGTAGTAGATGTATATTGTTAAAAAATTATCTCTTAAATATTATTTTTTTAATTTGAATTTATTATTTTGTTAAATTAAATTATTCGATTTAAATTGTTTATTACAATGACAGTATTTATATTATCCAATGTACCTTTTAGACAATAGAATCCAGAGATAAATATCAGTTTGTCCATCATATTTGCTCAATTACAAAAAAAAAAATGTTTTAAAATGTGTTCGATACTTCACTTTATTTGTTTGTAAATTGAAATCGAAACACAAGGATGTTTGCTACTAAGAAAATAGCCTCTATTACAATGTATGATCTACACAATAACAAATAGGATTGTATGAGATGTCTCATGTACACAGAGAATCATTTCAAGTACATTTTACTGATAACGACTGGTACTGCATGAATATAAACAGAATATTAAACGAACATTTATGAAATTAGTTACAGTTATACATATATATTATAACGTTGAAATCAAAAGTTTAATACGCATTGTACTACACATGGGAGAGCCTGTGGATGCACACCAAGGACACTCTTCTATTGCTATTTCAATACAATATAAACTCATCGTCATGATAAAACAAAACGAACAAAAAATAACTTGACCAGTCAAACATGTTTAGCTAAGAACTGGGTGGTTCGAATGTTGACAAATATAATGGGTTTTTGTTCTGTTGTTGGAATCTGTATTTATCGATGTAAATTTTATTTAAAATAGCACAAAAGCTGTAAGTTAATTACTACAAAATAGTAATAATGTTTTTTGAAAATTTAATGCAAATTTTAATGCAATGCGTAATCTTTATATGCGTTTACCTCAAAAAATAACTAGTTTAATTGCTCGCAACTAATTTAATATTATAGGAATGTATCCATGGCGGTAATGGACCTCATATTTCTTGCCTCTTTCTCATATTTATAAAATAAAACTTATATAATATTACAGCATTTGTAAAATAAATTATCTAAACTCTTTTTGATATGATTTCAACTTTAAACGAGATAAATAATTTATTATAGATTTCCTAATTTTGCTTTTAACAAAATTAATTAATATAAACTCTTTTAAAGAACTTATTTTACTATATAGCCATATTTGGTGAAAAATTTTTGTAAAATATTATGTAAATTATAGCATTTCTGTTTTTAACCTTTTTCTTGTTCTAATTAATTTCTGAGTCTCTTGCAACCACATCAAAGATTTAATTAGATAGGATTTTCCTTCTTAAAAAAATAACATATAATATTAATAATAATGTTAATATTAATTATCATTGAATATTAATGTTTGAAATATTTTTAATCATTAGTATTCATAAAATATACTAAATATGCTACCCATATAATTGTAATAAATCGTTATGTAAAAAATTGTATTATAAATAAATATAAGTGTTTATAACCAGAACTTGAGCCAATTATGGTGAATTTAAGGAGTTTACAAAAACAAAAAGTTACAAACAAAAGTTTTTTTGAACACACAAATGTTTTTTGTTACGAATTTTTTGTATCTCTTATACCAAATTGGCAAACTTTGCACATTTTGCCCATTTTTAGGTCCAGAATACGCCATCAAAATGTCATCTTGATATCTCTTTTCATTATTGAGCTATCAGCATGGCGGACATGCGGTTGAGTGAACAAATAGAAATGTAATAATTATAGATAGAAATATGAACATCTTTACCAAAATATTGTTAGTGCTTTCAATAATTTCTTACAATTTTCAATAAAATATTGCTTTTTGTATTTTATATAAAATCGTATTTATATACATCTCTATTGTTATGAAGTACTTAAAATAAGTAAAAAATTGTAGATATATATCGATTTTAAAATACTGCAGTCATTATATACTAGATTGAAGAAAATAATATTGTCGATTATGCATTATAGTGCATATTACTAGCCTAATAGGTATACTTAAAACCATTTTAAGAAAGATTAAATAGTAACAAGCCAATTTGTTATCAACAATATTTATTTTATTTAGATTGTTTGAGTAGAAGGTGAGCCTTATTTTTATTTTTCCTGTCACATGTACCAATATTTCTCAGAAGTAGACACACTCTCATTCTCCATATGTAGTAATGTTAATTGGAAGACTTTTTTTTGTTTGCCACATTTTTCCCGTTCGCTGTAGGTACATATGAAAGAAACAAGTGAATTATTGTCAATGGGTATATGACTACATTCTAGTCAGAATAATTTAAATTAAAAAACAATCTATTTTAAAATTTTCATGTAAAAAAATAACAAAATGTTTGAAATATTTAAATAAATTATAACTCAAACTGTCTTCAATAAATTTATTATTTTTTTAATCTATAAAGTATCTTTCATCATCAGAATTTACTAAAAAAAATTTCAATACTTCAACAACTTGAGAAAAAAAACAGTCAGGTATAAAAAAGCAGTTGAAAATATATACTTGACTGAGAAAAAAGACTATCAAAACCATATGCTGAAATACTCAACAAAAAAATATTGTAGGCATTTATACTTTAGATATAGGTATGTACCTAATCCGATTACATATTTTATCGAACAATGAACTCCCAGAAAGGAAAAAAACGCATTCCGTGATCGTCGAACATATTTCGTGGGGTACCTATCACGGTTTAAAGAAAAACAAACAACAATTTCGCAAAACTAGAGATATTACATAATTTATTGGTTGTATTAGTTGTGTTTTTATGCCAACTACAACAATAATTCTAATGTGAATAAAATTTTAAAAATGTCACATGCAATTTTCTGTTCGAAAAAGTGTTTATCGTGTTTCAGCGTTACTCATAAAATTGCTTGTAATCTTTTTAGTATACATAGTGAATTACCATGGCCGTATTCACTTTCAAAGTCAGCTGGTTTTTTTCCTTGATTCGATAATAATTTTTTTTTTTGCATAGAAAATTCTTTGACTGATTTTTTCTTTAAAAAAAGAATTTTGCTTTCAATCAGCGACTTAAATGAAAAGTGATGAAAGGTTTTTCATATTTAAGTTATCTTAATGACAAATGTTCAAACAGAAAGATATATAGACTAATAAATTGTTTCTATGAACCATTACAAAATTTCGTCTAAATTTATTACACCCGACACACAAAATTATATCGGGTATGAAATACTTACAAAAAACAACGTGTTAAATATCATGATTTATCAAGCTATTCATCAAGAAAAACGGTTTTTTAGTAAGAAAACTGTTATTTCACTGAAAATATCACTAAATTTCAAGAAGCAAATCCTCAGAATACCCAGCTATTTCATCAATAGTTTGTAAAAGGAGAACATAACTCGTATGGAAAAATATTTTACGGAAAACCTACAACTAAAATTGTAAATACAAAAAAACTTTCTGTATATGATTTATTGAATTTTAATTATTATTATTTTTTTTTTTTTTGTGCCAAATAAAGTAGCTAATTTGTAGTTAAAAATTATGTAACAACAAAAAAAAAACTATTTAAATGACAAATTATTAACATTAAGTACCCATAATTAAAAATGAGAATAAAAATATTTTATGAGGCATAAAAGAGTTTTTATGTGTCCATAATAAAGTGACTACAAAACGTTTAAAATTTTACAGTTTTGTTGTTTGTGTATATATATGGGGGATTGTATAGGTACAGTGATTTCATTTTGAGATGCGTCGGCTAGTTAATATTTACATTGCTATCGCACTTTGAGACTTAACTAACTTTGAAAAAATTTTATAACAACAAAAAATTATAGATATATATTAATTAATATTATAATTACTTGTGGTTCATGTGTGCTGGATATTTAATTGAAATTTGTTTAATAGATAAAAATCAATTAAAAATTGATTTTCTTAGTTTTTTTAATTTTCAACCATTTTTTTTTTTTTTTTTTTTTTAATTTTACTGAAAAATTGTTTATAATCAGTAATTGTTTATTTAATAAGCGGTTTCCGTAATTTAAAAAATTAATAAATAAAAAATAAGTGAATAAAAAAATTTTTAATAATAATGATAAAATTAACATGAAGGTAATAATACAAAATTTAAAAAATTCTTAAACATAAAGTGAAAACAAAATTGCTTTCAGTGCGAAAAGAACATTTTTCCAGCATTGTTATAAAATGTTTTTCCACCGATCTTCCCCCTCTATGGTCGTAAAAACAGATCAATATAAAAATAGAAGTTGCCCAAACACCGAAAAAAATATTATATTTAAAACGAGTTAAAAGGGGAAATCAAATGTGACGTCATGTATATAGAGAAACGCCTATTCATACTAAATGGGCGGGAAATAAAATAAAATTTATGATGTGTTATTTAAGTGCTATCTCGTGGCAGAATAATGTACTATATATGGAGGCCATTACGGTGCTCCTATTGGTTAGTATGAGTATTCTATTGTTTTTATATCGTACGTGCTTGTGTTCTATCTTTTTTTATTTTAATGTTAATAACAACGATAGGTATATAACCGAATGTCTTCACTATTGTGATTTTTTATAAGAGAAATACAAGTGTTTGTGAATCAAGTACCGACTTATGTTTTTATCGTTTAACTATTTTATTACTGTTTGTGAAAAAGAGTCAAACACAAAGATTATTATTTTAAATGTTGTCATAAAGATTATATGGATTGTTTTATATATAACTTAGAAACAAGGATGTCAATCATTGTGATATAATGTTGATAAGTGGAATTTTCAAGTTCTCTTTTTTGCTTGTACTTTTTAATAAATATTTGATTCTTTTATTCATTAAACATTTTAAGTTTCTATCCATTGGAAACTTTTTACTTAGAATACCGTAGGGACAAACATTTTTTGCTGGCTATAATAGAGAAGAACTATAATTAGTTCTTTATGAAGTTTTTATTTCGACGTATGTCAAATATGAATTTAAAGTTAATTATATATTTTTAATTTTATTATTACATCGCTAAAATTAGAGAACTCATTTTTACCGTATTTTCCGTGAAAATATTTGTTTGTAACCAACAATCATATGAATTTTAATAAATTTGTATCTCAAGTAATGATAAATGCTTATTGAACTCTAAATCATAATTTTTGATTAAAAAATGCATTGAGCATGATTAAAATTTTTTACAATTTATAGAACAATCACTACTCTCTTGTATAGGCTGCCAAACGCGTGTTTCTACGCTTATGTCTATCTCATTGTTTCCGTGATTATTTCAACAATTATATTTTTGTTGTATGGTTATAATTATTTTTATTAGATTATCTAAGCTTAGTTTCTATTTTCTCGTTACATGTTTAGATATTTTAACCATATTAAGAGTTATAGATCTAATATTTCATAAAACATTTTACAATTACAATTTTAAGAGACCAACATATAACGACTACTTCATACTCTAATTTCTGATTTTACTTCAAAATGTGGTAATCTAATAGATATTTTGTTTTTGTTTAGTTCGTTTATCTAAAATTTGAAATGGAAATGAAGATAGCGTAGGTAGTAGCTTCATAGAGCAGAGTAAATTATATCTTTGAAATTTTAATTGTAGACTGGAAACACAGAAAAGTCTACTACCTACTAAAAAAAAAGAAGTTAAACAATTTCTTAGATACATGAATTCAAAAAGTATTTTGCTGGTTTGTAAAGTTGGAAAATTTAAAAGTGACCTTACCATATACATATATTAGAAAGAGGAGCATTATTAAAATGCAGCTACTTATATATTAGTCGTCCTACAAATTAGTAATTATCTGTCATTTTCTTGATCCTATAAGAAAAATATGAATAAAACAAGCAATGCACAACATTATTTGAAAATTTAGCGTTTTTTTTTCTTGAAATTTTTTATTTCAATCTTAAAGACGGATTCATAATTTTGATAGAAGTATAAATGCTAGTCTCTTATATTATAAGCAAGTAATGCGTATCAAAAATATATAATTGATCAAGTAAAAAATATTTTATACAACCCTTGTTACACAAATGACACCTATAGTAAAAACAGTGGCGGTATAGTTAAGATTATTCTGCCAATTTAAGGAATATAAAATTAGTTGAGCCTAAGGCCAATGTGCCATTTGTGAAACACTTTAACATCAATTTCATGTTCGAAAATGAACAGTTTTCATAATTTATATAATACAATAGGTTTTTACATTATATATGTATATATTGTTTGAATACTTAGGTATACACTTACAATGGTATATCTATCTGTATGTATATGTGTCTATACTAGGTACCTAGAGAGAGTAAATGTGTGTGGGTTTCAATTCATTTTGATAAAACCTTTCATGAAAATCTATATTATCTTGGAGATGCGCAGTTCATATCATCCTAAATACCAAATAACAATTTACTAGTGCATTTGTTCAATGGCATCATCTATTGTGTTCAATAAAATTGATATTTGTTATACATTTTTCGTTTTTCATATTTCATTGTTTTTTTCATCTATTTATAGGATACTTCTTCTATTCAATATTTTAAAATTATTTTTTGTTTATGTATATCTTTGTCTTTCGAATACATTCCCATATAAAATCGGTTATTGAATTATATACAACATGATAAACTTAAAGTACGAGAAGAATTACCAATGATAATATTGTTTAAATTTTACTAAAATTTAATTTTGACAATTTTTTTATGTTTTTATTAAAAACATTGTGAATACGTGTATGCTTTTAAGATTTTTATTTGCGGCTATAAACGTCTTACTTTAAAAAATTACCGTTCTCAATTAATGATGGAGAAAATTATAGAGCTACCTTTATTCACACGATTCAGTGAATGAATTGACAAATCTTTTCTTCTCAAGGTCACTGGAACCAAAAGCCTACGTTTTAAGAGAGATGTCTTTGTGTGTGTTTGAACGTATAGTGTGTTGATTTTTGTTAACGATTATCTTGAGAATAATTAATTATATCGACTTAAAAAAGAATACTCTTATTCGTTATAATAAATAATCAATTATTTTCCTGATTGACAAGATCGTCGTGTGGACCTTGCGATGTAATAAGCGATAATGAATAAGGTAAAGATTTTGATCAAAAGTAAACTATAAATATTCATAAGGATGTGTAACGACATGCTAATTCTAATTTATCCAATCTATCAATCATATTTACTATTAATAGATATCTTTGTCTTTAGTTTCCGTAGCAAAGTTAGAAATACATCTTCGGTATTTTAGGGAGTTTCTATTCTCATGTACTTTTCTGTAATGTGTATATGTAAGTCATTATTCAGTTGCCCTTAATGCTTAATACATTTTAATGAACAAAACTTATCAATTTCTCTCAGTTTTAATAATACATTTTAGTAATGTCCCGAGAAAAAATAATTTACTAAATTTTTTTAACTCATCGTTCTGTATCTTCTGTTTCAAGGATAGAATAAACATTTGAAAATCGCATATATAGTTTAAATTTGAAGCAAATAATTGATTGGTGTATTGTGGTTGTTTTCTTTCCATCGCTTCCACCACTTTTGCTTGAAAATACGCTTCTAAAAATTAAGTTTGATTTAAATAATTAAATAAGTACTATATTATGAAATGTGTTATGGACTTCACATGAAAGCTAGAACTAAAAAATAAATTTTATGTAATGTATCGTGAATAATATTGACATCAATGCATGTCGAAGCTCTTACCAAAACCATTTGCAATTAACTAAAAATCAAAATTTCATTTTATATTTAGTGTTCATCAACAGGAACTTTTCATATCGACACTCGAAAATTATCTCTGGAGATACTAATTTTTTAGCAGAAGCCGATTAGTTTAATTAAAACTAACAAAGATTCAATTAAATTTCCATTATTCCCCAATTTCATAGATCTAATTATTTTGTATTTTATAACGTATTTCGACTGCAAAGTAGTCATCATCAGTATGAATTAGCTAGTTGTAATGATTCTCTAAGGAGATGTTACTCGTTGCTAATTTGGTGACGGTTTACACACTCAATTACTTACTCATATATCGTGTCGAAAAATATTGTTTCTTGGACTAATTCTTCAAACCTCATAATTAAGCGATTGTTGGATACTTTTTAAACTTCTAACAATTGAATGGAATATGGACATATTTCGATAATATATTTTTGCTAGATATTCACAGTGAATTGCCTGCAACTGAATATGTGAGAGATGACTTTCTGTACCAACTGGTTGTTGTAGGTATTTTATGACTATGTAAGCTGCAATTGAAATACAAAACGTAATCATATTTTTATAGGTACTATAGCTTTTCAATATTTAAATCTGGCAATCTAGTTTATACACATAGACGTCATGTGGCGTTCACAATAGATTTTAATAATATTTCCATCGTTAAAATTTTTAAATCGAAATGAAATTTGATAAAATCAACACGTCTAGACAGGAAAACATTTTTTGTTTATTATTAATCTAAAACCTAATTTTGTTTTTTCTAATAAAAATTTGTTAATTTATTTTTGTGGAAATAAATCACACAAATCATTTCCTTCAAATAAAATTTATATTTTTTCGGTAATATATGAGTTATTTTGTTTAGAATAGAACAAAAAAAATATATACATATATATATATATATATATATATATATATATATATATATATATATATATATATATATATACATAAACATCAAAAGCATAGCGGTATTATACGCACATAAATTATATATAAAAAATACTCATAAAATTAAAAAAAATATCAATAAAAATGCAAGATATGAGAACTTTATAATGAAGATATGTTTAGGTACCACCTAGTGAAACGTGTTTTTTTATACTTGGCATATATGAAATATATGTCGAGTATATTAAATTTAGTCCAAAGTTTGTAACGCTAAGAAATATTAAAGATATCAACAACACTTTGGTATAGATGTTCATATCATCATTCGAATATCTCATTTTCGTGTGTCTGTTATATAGACCTGTCCATTATATAGATAAAGAGAACTCAAAAAAACAAAAGACATAAGAGCAGAAATTTTCGTGGAGTAGGTATTCTAAACGTATGAAGCGACTTTAGGTCGTGGAAGAGCAAAATCTCTAAATTGTTTTCATTTGAACCATGACCCGTCTTTTAAACCACAAAATATTGATATACTCCTTGATAAAAAAACTTTTGTCAGATGAATAAAGAAATCAAGTTATGAACATCAACATTCTATCAAAAGCACAAATTAATTCAACTGTTATTCCATAAGCTAGAGAAAATTTGTTCACATGCATGAATCCACAAACACACTTTTTTTAGAAATACCAGAAATAATATTTTCTCACAACAAAACGTATAGTTATCAGAAAAATTTCGAAAATCGGGGTGAATAAAATAATATGAAAAAAATCGAGATGAATAAAATAGAATGAATGAATATTCAGGACCTTTTAACCTTAAGTCATATGTTTTTCATATTTATGGCTCTTCATAGTGCTTCATTTGTTATAATTTTTGCTTAAGTAAACGGAATATATTTTTCAAATCTGAATTATATGAAAAACTACAGAAGCTACGTTCATTTTTCAAATATATTTTCCTTTATCGTTAACAATAACATTATCGTTTACATATTTAAGTATGTATTTTGAAGAAAAAAAAATCTATATTTGTTGAAGACATTTGTATTATAATCATATAAAAGTACCTACTATAGTAAGATTATTTTGGTGTACAGTGATTTATTAGATCGAGAGTTCATGATCAATCATAAATTCTATGATTGTATTCACTTTTCGGATGGAATTAAAGTCTGTGCATAAATAATAAGTGCTTTCAATTAAAATTTCAATTTAATTTTCAACGTTGCTTCCAAATGCAGATTGAAATACACTGCCAATAATAGAAAAAATCTACCTAAAATTCGGATATGAGGAGAAACCATACATTTTCTACATTACATTTTTATAAAATCTTATGAGATAAAATTTTATGTTAACTTCACTTTTGTCAAGATTTTCTGTTAAAACTTTTTTTTCGTAATATCAAGAATAATCGACTTCAAATTTAATTACTGGTGTAGGTACCTGAAATCAATTGATAGGTGACATGTTTTTTTTTGTAGATACTCAAGCATTACTGTGCATTTCATTAATAATTCCTACTATTCCTTCGACATAGTCTTAAGCATAAATTTTGAGACTTTAATTGAGAAGAACTATAGTGATTAAAAAAACATTTTATCTGGGTGGCCATCAGAATTAACATGCGGTTTTTAAATCACTTAACATCGATAAAAGTATTAATTATCTTCTGCAGAAGTGTTTTTTTATTTACAATGGACATGATTTTCTATTCTAATTAAACCTAATAATTGATATATTGCTATTGTAAATCAATTCGTTCGTAAATTGGGCAGAATAGTATATATACATAGTTATAATACAAGAAGCAACAATATAATATGGCTTTAGAAAGGTCGTTACACATTTAAGTAATAAAAAAAAATCGTTAAAAATTTTTACTACTCTTTAAAAACTGTAAAATAAACAGCTCTAACCAAATAAAAACTAATAAAAACCTAGTTATGGTATTAGTGAAACACTACTGCAGTGTGTAACAACGAAAAAGAATATTTATACAAACCATTTAACTATACTATACTTTTATAAAAGAGAAATGGAATTGCCACGCGCCAAATATATAAAAAAAAGACTCTAAATATTTGTTTATTATTGTAAACAATTTATTAGATATTTGTAATGCAACAAAATTATAACGTTCAATAAATAGAGATGGTTTAATGTTTATACAGATCTTTTCTCGTATCTTTTGGCATACGGTAAACAATTTTATATAGAACATTACAATTTGTGTACATACATATAAATATATTACACGGATACATAAAAATGGCTGATATTATATATGCTTTAGTGTACTATATTTATACAGGAATACATACAGGAATGTTGACTAAATAAAAAAATATTATAATTTATGTCTTATAGCATTGCAATTTTACTTTTTGAGTATCACTGTAACAAGTTTGCTTACTTTTATAAAAAAAATAATAATTTGAGTAAATGGATAAATCTCGTAGATTTATCCTGATTATGCAACCACATTGAAATATTTGAAGTACCATGGTTCAATTAGATAAAGTCTATTTGAACGACTACACGGGATAGACAATAAGATCGCGCTAGTAAAGGTTTTGCTTTAAAACAGGTTTCCCTTACGTGGATGAGATGTTTGACTGAAAAAAGCACGGTGCATTTGAAGCAATTACAGTTCTCTATACGTACATGCTAAGTCAAGGATATGTTTATACATATTTTTTATGTATAGATAGCTCAAAAGAGTAAGAAATACCTCTTTCTCTTGGGATGCCTCTTCTAATTGCACTACTAACGTTACAATTGATTTTACATATTTGCGGCTAACGAATTTCAGCAAGAGGTACGTGACTATTAAAAAGTTAATGTGTTCGATAGCTTGGGTTGTGATGTCGTTTAAAGTACTTTTCATTCATCAGAAAATTCAGAATAGCTATCTGTATAATGAAATTGCTTTTATTTTTAAGAATTAACTGAAGAACATTTTTGTCAGTCAAAATAACATTGAGTTCATCTATCTAAAGATGGCATTGGTATTTAAAGATTTTATATGAACCGCGGTTTAGAGTATTTTCTGATTGTGGTAAAAAAATTTGTTGCAATTTAAAAAAAATTTACAATTTATCCTTTTTAAAACATATCAGTATATAATTCAATTGCAGTACATGATTAAAAATAGAAAAATTTGAATAACTTCCCTGTCAAATCACCATGTTTTGCTAATACATAATTATATGAATAGTTTTAGAGAGCCAAGCTCGTTGTGATCATGACAATACCACGATGTCATTATATCATGATCGTTTCATTAAGAACTCCAATATTTTCGCATAAATCAAGCTAATAACGACCCATCCAAATATGAGGGTGGAATGTTACATTGAGAATTTTGACGCAATTTATAAAATTTAAAGATGACAGTTAGTTAAATTACTATTAAAATTTTGATAATGATATTATTGTAGAAACTTATGTTTCTTCATCAAATGATTATATTAATAGATTTTGATTATATGAAAACGCATATAACTTTAACTCACTTTAAGTCCCTAAAATGAAATATACAAAACATTCATTAGTATTTTGTTTTTAATAATGCAAGGTAGACAATAATTATTAAAGATATTTATCGGGGCTAACAAATTATAACGTTATATAGAAGAAAAACCGCAAGTTGAACAAGAAAAACCGTGGATTAATGAATAATTATTCCAAGCACCTCGTGGAACGCAATCTAATTGTCAAATATACTCGAATTTGTATAACACATTAATCAATGAGCATACTTTTGTTTGTATTTTCGATAGTATTGATTATCAGATTAATAAGTAAAATATACTCTAATCAACAATTATAAAATAAACTGAATTTATATTTTAAAAAAATGGATTTATATCTTTAAAGATGGGTTTTCGTGTCCGTTTTTACTGTATACCGAGATGAATAATCAAGTTAATGATTCGGGTTAAGGAAGAGTTTACTTTGATAGTCAAGCGTAAGCCTTAGATAATCAAAATTATGAAATTATCAAATTATGCGTTGATTTTACGACATGATTGTTGTTAGCTACGATACACCATCTCATGGTAATACTTTTGGTTCGCCCAACATTCTAAAATGAATTCCCAGATTCTTAGTTACTTATTTCTACAGTTACTTAAACTAAACAATTTATGCGAAAGAATATGGCATTTTTATATTTTTAACTTCCTTATATGATAATTTGTGGAATCGTTGAAAATCAAAGCCCGGAAATACGTTAATAATTTTTGTTTCCAGATCACTAAAGTCTTTTTGGCAATATTTCACAAAAATTTATATGTGTGTACGTACAAATATATGTGCCTCTGTATGTATAAAATTTCTCTGGTACTATTCCGTAAAAAAAATGCAACTGAATTGTGACCAGTCGATTTTGGAGCAAATCTATTAATCAGGTTCCGCGGATACTTGAACCAGGGGTCATGCCTCATGTGATAAAAGAAAAGTTCAAACATAAAAACGTTTGTTTTAGGCAACGTTTGTTTTAGGCAAAAATTTAAAGTACCAATAGAAAACTTTCTTTTATATCTAGTCACCTTTGGTAAAAAAGTTTGAGCAAACCTCTACTTATTGCTAAAAATTTTTAATGTTTTTTATTTTTCAAAATATTATAAATTTAAAATTGTACCATCTG
This sequence comes from Chrysopa pallens, assembly GCA_020423425.1. Classification (NCBI taxonomy): domain Eukaryota; kingdom Metazoa; phylum Arthropoda; class Insecta; order Neuroptera; family Chrysopidae; genus Chrysopa; species Chrysopa pallens. Next base: position 21,379,262 of record CM035591.1, on the reverse strand, counting down.
TTGTTCGATTAGTGAATTTATAAGTTTGTATGTACAAACCATCGCGTGCTTGGTTAGTGATTGTATATACCTACCAACAAAATAAACTGGTTTTGTACAACATGTCATGTGTACTAGTGTGACCAGATTTAACAAGATGACTCTAGTGTTGTGTATAAACAGCAAAAATTTTTTATTAAAATTATTTCATAACCAATTTCAATTTATCTTGATGTTTTTGAAAGTTGTGTTGCTATTATGAAAAAAACTATACAAGAATAAATCTTCTAATTACATGGAAAAATATGATAAAATCATGTTTTCTTTCGTTGTTTCATGTAAGTATCCGAATTTACCAAAATATTTCGTTTAAAACCAAAAAAATTTACCTAGAGGATTCAACTCACTATCTCCGAAATATACGACTGATTAAATTTCACAGAAAAAAAAAAAAAAAAAATGATTAGTTTAACATAGAACTATTAAGCCCATATATGATACTCCAAATTTTTTTTGTACTCTGCTTAGAATAATTTTATAATACCAATATGCTATTTATATATTTTTCTATGTAAATCGAGTCTCTTTTCAATTTTCGCGTAAAATACTAGTCTAAGGTATACGAAAAAACATGTATAGAGTCTCATAAAAGTCTTATTGAAACCGAAATGAGACTACAAAACATCCAGAAAGTATAACTGAAATTAATTTTGTAGTTTAAAAATATTGAAAATCTCGTTTTATTTGTAAACCGACCAAGAGCAAAATAACTATTACGTATACTAATTTTTTGTGACAGCGATAGTAATTTAGTATACTAAATCAAATGATTTTTAATAAGTTTCTTTAAAATAAGAATAAAATGATTTAATGAATAACATATTAATCATTCGAGTACCCTCCATGATTAAATTAATTTTGTCATCGCATTTTTTAATTTCACTATGAAATCAGATTGTATAGTATAACACTATTAAATTGTTATCCGTATCTTACAAGTCTCCATTCTTGTTAATGAGCTACCCAAAATTTGAATAAATTGAGAAAAACCTAATTATCCTTGCATTACAATACTAAGCTCATCTTAAATGTAAAATTTGATAACATCAATCAATACATATACGCAGATTTCAACTAATGTTTAAAAAGAGTTTATTTTAAATTAGAGGAAATTTTAGAGTGTCATTTTTTTGAAAACCAATCGCCAAAATTCTGGGTATAAAATATTACCTAATATTTATATTTATATTAAAAATCTAACATTTTGTAAGATTCTATTGGTGAGTTTGTGTTACCTAAACTAAAAGGTCACCTAACCTTTTGTACGAGTGACATTTTCTTCGCGGTTTTCTTTATATATCTTAAATTTTGTTTCAATGCTTGGATGGATGAAATTACTTTTGTTGAATATATAGATTTTGTCATAATCTGTGGTTTCAAACTAAAACATTACACTTTCACTATCATTGATTAATTTCGTTTCAATTTCAAACACTAAAACAAATTAATCACTAAACACAGATATGTTACAGAAAAACTAAGCACATGTCACCAGACACAAGTAAAATTTTCAACTAAACCCTTTCAGCCAATATTGACAAAAATTCCATAAACCAAAAATATCGTAAATATTGAAAGGAATATTTTTGAATTGAAATTGTTTTATTATGTTCGTATAATAAACAAACAAACAAATAAGACGGGCGTTAGAGCTTTCTATTTTATTGAATTTTATATTTACTAACAATAAAATAAGTATTTTTTTTCAATAAATGTTCATAAAAAAATACATATAGTTTTTTTTACAATATTGTAAAAAAAAAAACACAATGCAATAAAGTAATTGAAAAGGGTTGAAATACCTTAAAATTTCTCTTAAAATTGCATTCATAAAAATTAGAAAGTTTTTTACTTTATTGTACGAAAGTTTACGATTTCACTTCCTTTAACTCATTGATATAATTGAAATGTAAAGATTAGGTTATGATTTTATGGGAAAGTAAAAAATAATTGGTTCTTTTTATTACAAATTAAGGATAATGACGAATAATAGATTTTCCTCGTGGTGTATGATTATATTTAATTAAATAGTTTAATACGCAGAACAGCTAGACTGTGTGATAAAATTTACTATTACAGTATGCTGACTTAATTTATTTCTCTTGTTATCGTTCCGATTTGAATTTTCTTTAAAAATGATTTTCAATAGAATAATCGATTTTGACATAATTTAAATAATTTATGTAAACCTTTACTACTGATTTACAATTAAATTTCATCAAAATCGAATGAACGATTAACGAAATATCGATATTTAAGTGAAAAAAAGAGGTTAGTATCTCTGGAACGATAGATAAGTGATAAAATTTATAAATATTCGTTCAGTACCTTTGAGCCTCATTTAAATGGGCTTAACAGAAAACCATAAGCTGACAGACCGTCCGAGAAACATTAGATCAACAATAACAAAAGCCCAGAATAATTACTTCAAAAAAAATAAATCAAATTATAATGAGTAATAAAAGAAGATTTACAGTTAAATTACGATTGGTGATGTAAAAACCCTTTTTCTTCCTTTTGAAATATTCCTGTTATGGTTTTGATTTAATTAAAACTCGATCATAAAACAGGTTTATTCCTCCTAATTTTTACAAATATTAGAAAAATATCAGTTGAAATGAACATCGATTAGGTATGTCTAGAATTATACGAAATTCATTCAAATATCAAACACTACATTGACGTTAGAAATCTAATGATTTTTTTCTTAAATACAGAGAGGTGCATTAATTTAACTGAAAGAAATTGAGTAACATTTTTAATAGTAAGAATGATGAAAATCATAACCAAAACTTTTGTTTGGTTATTTTTGACTGAGACTTGCTGGTGATTGAACTGTGTAAAAAGTATAGTTTAAATTTCAACAAATAGCTTAAATAAATTAAAAAAAAATGCGTATTCTAATAATATTTTATTTAAAATTTTGCGGAGTTGAAAATTATGATTATTATTATTTTTTTGAGCTTTTTAATATAATGAATTACTAATGTACTGTATTTATAAATATCATGGCTAGATGAATGCCTTGCATATTCTTACATTGGTAGAGATATATCTATCATCTTTTCAAATTTAAAACTCTTTCTTCATAAACCAAGATTTTAGAGCTTTATCTGGAGAGTTAACAAATTTTAAATTTTAAGAGACTTTTTAATGCTGAATTTCTGAGTTGACAGTATTGATGTTGAATCAACTTCATAGGACAATGATAATCATTAGAGAAAACCTGAAAAAATGTTTGATATTTTTGGAAGTAATGGGGTTAGTGATATCAAATTTAACCAATACAATCTTAATCACGTGGCAGTATCTATTTATCTGAATCATACTGAAAACTCCTGCATTTCAAGGCGTAAATTATTATTTTTGTTCTTTTGAAGATTTTTTTCAATAAAATTCAGTTGATAAACTTGTATTTTGTAATAATTAGAGTCTAAATATTGGTGGCCAAATAAATTTCTTCAATTTCAAAACATCTTCACTATTTAGCCCTCTGAATGTAAATGTTGAGCTGGACTTATGTTGTTTATGCAATTAACGTTTTTACTTATTATTTGAGGAGGAAGGAATGCATTGATTTACGCAGTTTATACCCAGAATACGTATCTACCTTTAAAGTCATTTCAAAGACTGTAGAGATTTTTGAAATTAACCGATTCAATTATTGTGCACAATATATAAATGATATAAATGTAATACACAGTAAATATTTTCAGAATTATATCTCTTATAAAAAAAATTTAAACATAGTGTATGCCAACTTGTATATATCAATTTGAATGTCATTCGAATTTATTTTATTTTATGGTAAGGCTATTTTAATTTTATGAACCTCATTGGTAAGGACAATAAAATTTTATGTATCATTATATATAGATACATATGAGGATTAAAGTTTCTTTAAGAAGAAACCATAAACCAGTCATCAATTTCTTTCAATTATTAAGGTTGTTTAAATTTGCATATTTAATGCATTGTTTATTTCTAAGATTGTTTTGGTTTTCTATTAATTATGACTTCCTGTTCAAGTTCCGGTAAATTAATCAAATTAGAAAAATTATTAAATGTCTATGGATCGATATTAACTGTGAGGTTGTGATTTATTTTGAATACAACTGATTGCAAGCGAACTGATTGCCGAATAGGTTAAATAATTACCCAAATTCACTAAATATTATGAGTTGTAAATACGAGGAGTAAATTAAATCGTGCTCAAGCCTACCATCAGAAAATATTGAAGAAACAAACAAAATTTTGGTGTGAATATTCATAGATTCGCTCTAGGATTCTATTTTCGTATGTCAGTCTGCCTCGCCTGTTCGGTCTAACAAACGAAGAGATATCAAGCTGAAATTTAAGTGGCGTAATTTAGACCTAAAAATACATGAGCGAAATTGGAGCAAAATGGGTTCCAATGTATCCATGATTTACTTTTTAAGCGATAAGAAATAAAAGAAAAATGGGTCAAAAGTTGCGTCATGGATACATTGGACCCCACGAACCGATGTTCATCATTCAATTTTAAAATTACAAATATTTCAGCTCATCGTTTTCATGATTCATTTAACGAAAAATTATAATATGGCTTCGTAAATTAAATTAGTGTTCTTAACATTTAATGTTACATTATAATATCACTTTTTAAACTACTTTTCGCATTCTAAAATTCGAGATAATTCTCTAGAAAATAATTACTCATTTTTCATATTTTTTTGGGAGAGTGTTTATTGGGATATTAATACAGGATACCGCCATGGCAATCGCCTCCTTACTAAATCTTTTAACCTTGCCCATCCTTTTTATATAACTCTCTATCTTGTCTCATTAATTACATGATATTGATGATTTTGCATAATTTTTACACTTGAAATATATAAGATATATAAGAGTATGTTAATTTTAGTTTAAAGTTGCGTCTGTATTATAATCAAGATAACTCAAAGCCGAAAAGAGCAAATGAGTTGAATTTCAGTTGACGTATTTTAAATTTGTCTAATAGATCCATCATCCAAATTTTAAACCAAGAGAGACAGAAGAAAAGTTCAAGAACAAAAAATACTGGTTTCCTCAAACTAAACTATTTTTATTTAATTTTTTGTTTAGTTTCGTTGCAATTTTGGTTCAAATGCAGCCATTCAACACATATTTTATTATTATAAAACTTACTCTTATACTTATAAGATCTACATATTTAGTGAATTTGATTAATGCTTATTATTAAAATTAGTTTAAACAATTATACTCATCCATATGTCAAATATTTAAACTATTAACACATTTCAGTTACATTTTTATACCTCAGGTAACTTCATTCAATTTTCTATAAGATTGAATAATATTTTTTGAAGAAACTTTTGTTGATTTTTAAATCAATACATTTTGGTTAAGGATATTTTATGGTATTAGAGTGCGTTTATTACGTTTTTAATTGTTGTGGACAATTTTATTATCAAACATTAAAAATAATTTTATGACCACGAACAAATAAAAAACATTAACAAGTACTAATAAATTAATTTATAAAATTGTTTTATTTGTGATTTAACACCATCAATGGATGTGTGATACAATATAATTCAATAATGTCTTAAATTAATAGATACTTAATGTTACAATACTTAAAGATACATACACATTGGAGGTTGATTTTATAGCTTTCATAAAAGTTTTATCGTTCACTTTTGTTATTAGTATCTAAAACTAAGCTACTGTTAATCGTTCATCTAATTTTATAATACATTATTATTCTATATGTGAATAATATCAATATAAAGTACTGTCTCTATAAATATATAATAGTAAACTGATATTTTTTCTGTTTTTTTAAGTAATGATACCAAATTTTAACTTTTCTTATTGTGCAGTTACTTTAGAGCTTAAAATATGAAAAGATAATAATTTTGGTACAGGTTTGGTAAATGTAGGTATTAATGTAAAATCTTTGATAAAATTTAAATACTAAAATGATTACCTATTTATTTCGAGTACTATAACGCTGCCTGTCACACAGAAAGTGAAAATTACCCGAGAAGTACCTTATGTTTCATCTTTCATCCATCTGGTTTCAACTTTCGTTTCCAAAAACTTTTTAGGACAGTTTTTGTACACAATTTGTTGCTTTATATCGATTTCTGTAGTTAATTTCAAAAATTTCATCAACCAGATGGGGTGACATTATGTGCTGGGAAGAAAGCACATAAAATAAATAGGTAAACATTTTATTGTTAATTGTATACAACATAATCTAGAAGGTTTGACATTAATACATCCACTGTAAAAGAATTCCTAGATAAAAAACATTTTGTTTTCTTCTGTTTCATTTAAATATTATGGATGTTTTTCATGAATAACCTCGGTACCTTGCTGTAAATTTGTGCTGGGGTACATTATAAGTGATCAATGATAGAACGATCGCTCATTTTTTCCAAATGGTACATTAATCAATGATCATATGATTAACGATTTGAAATCCCTTCTATGATCGCATATCAGATCGGATTTCACGTTTATTAACATAAGCAGTTTTTTACATTTTAATTTGACGTTTTAAACGTCAGAGTAAAAAAATTTACATAAAATGTCAAGTTGAGAGCGTTCAGTCGTGATTCCTGATCGGTTATGAGTCGATCTCACATCATATATGCTGAATTCACCCTTTAAATATAAACTTATATATTTTCGTTATTCATTAGTATATGATGCCGTTGATAAATATCCCATGATGTATAATAAATTTTTCATTAGGTTTTTTTCTTAGGGCCAAGAAACCTTCACGACAAATTTAATTCCAAATGTGTATTATATACAACGCAACAACATATTATTCAATGTTCTTTTAACCTTCTATGTAGTTTTCTTTAAACCGTCTTTATCCAAATTCATATAATAAAAAATAATTTTTTTTTTCACATAATTAAATAGATCATTATTCTCTAACAAACTTTTAAGGTCTAACAGTTTCGATAAAAAATAAAATATAATAGAGCATATTTTGTCGTAACATAAATTCGTTAGTATACTTCTAATCAAGGCATGATTAATTTAAATGCAAATGGAATAAAATTATTATTCTTTTATTTTTATACTTCACTAAATGTACAAATAAACAATTTAAAAAACTGAAGTTTTATAAGTATTTAGACTTGAAGTAATTAAAAATTTAAATTTTTTTCCATTGAAATGCAGTAATTAATTTAAAGTAATTTTTTTATTATATTAAATGCTTAAATAAGATGGAAAAAGATTGGATGATTAAATTAACTGTAATAATAATGAAATGATTATCAACCTTAAATATGATTTTGATGTTTCTTGTCGAAAATAACCTATATGTCTAACGATAAGATAAATGTGAAATAATTTTTGTTTGTTGTGAAAATGGTATATGGCTTTCAATTTAAAGTATTGTTTTAAACGGTAGCATAATGTAATTAACAGAAATGCTGACAGTAAAATGAATCGAAATTTTGAACCTGACTTATAACAATTAGTACCAATTAGATTTTAATCTGTTTGACGTTAATTTGCCTTTGAAATAGGGTAGTTACATAATATATTTTAAACAATAATAAGAAACATTACAAGTTTTACGTAATTTTGATGTTATGCATGGTAGGAAATGTCACGATTTTGTTTTAAAAAAATTTTAACTAGCCTTTAAAATTATTTGAAGTTTGTTCAACATATTGAGTTTGTTTTTCATTTCAATTGTTCATCAGTGTTTAAAATTTAGCGGAGTGATCCTCACTATATACACAATTAATGATAAGTAATTTTCTTACTATCTTTCAAAAATTACAGAAATATATCATTTATACATTCACATTAATATTATCACACTAAAATGCAAATATTAAAGCGTATGTTTTAATGTCAATTTTTAGGTTAGAATATACTTACCGAAAAAAATACTTATTTTATTATGATTCATATTTTTCAAAATTCCAACCTTTATTTTTGCTTGAAAGTGTATCTTAATTATGGTGAAAAATTACAATGGATCTTAACATCACTTAAAACATATTTGATTTGATTACATACTACTCGAATCCTTTCGCAAATAAATCTGAATCATAATTGGAATTTGGCTCCTTTTTTGCTCAGATTCAGGAAAACTATTTCAAATAGGTTACTTAATCATAAATGAAGAAAAATCATTATGATATACTGCTCATATTTGTATCATAAAGTGGTTTAAGTGTCAAAAATTCTTTCTATGTATCATAGAAAATGAAATTATAAACAGTGCATCGTTATAAAAGTATCGAGTTTTCCTTATTAATTAATATACATGTGATTATTTATTATTTATTCATATTATTATGGTCCAATTCCAAAATCTCGTTGTTTGAAAGAGTACCTACTTTTGATATTTATGTTTATGAACATATTAAGTATTTTGTTTGATGCTTTAACCAATAAGCAAGTTGTTGAGGTTTACCTAACAGAATTTATAGAATTAAAATTGAAAATTTAAGTATATGTTACAGATTATGTTGCCATATGAATTAAGACATTCGTTTAAAAAATAATTATCAATTTCCTATTAGTTTCATCTTATTATTTTCTTGAAATTTAGAAAGCTTAACCAAATGTACCTATACGTAACATATTATGTATGAAAAAATGTTCAGATCTTATTTATTTTTTCCGGTTTTTAACATTAAGCTAGATCTTCATACAATTTACCACAGTTTTCGGCCGATTGAAAAGTCTTTTAAATGTACTTTAGTACTCACAAAATTTCAGCCTACTATTAAACTAACAGATATATTTGTTTTTAATGATATGGATTTATGTTTTGCAAGAAAGCTTAATAAAATAAATATTTTCTTGATAATCTTAAGCGGTTATACGCAGTTATAATTTTCAGAAACTCGTTTCGATTTTTTCCTCGGAATTTATATATAACTGATAATTTCACTGAAAATTTCAAATCGACTCGGTAAATATTTTTCTAGATATTTGTACTACTAAGTCTCGGACTGAAAGTAGGTGGAGTACAGAATTTTAACACAACTTTTCTCAAATATATTTATCAGTGTCATAAGATTTCCGATAATTATTTCGAACTTTTTTCTTAAGTGGAAAAAACAAAATTTTTTTAGAAAAAAATCGATCTTATTGGTTATTTGATTTCGGATGAACTGTTCCAGTTCAATAGTTTTACAAATCATTATAAACATAGATGTTTCCACTATAAATGAATCAATAAGTTTGGTTTTTGTGAAATAAACTTTCTATTCGTAAAAATCATTAAAAATTACCTTTATTCGATTTTCTAACTGTACATAACCCTTTAAATTTATATAAAGAACAATATAATTATCCTAAAAAAATTAATTTATTTAAAAGGAATATATTTTCTACCAATCTTATTTAATGTAAATTCATTTTGATTATAATTAAGATTTTAAAACAAAATTTTATTTTACAATAATTAATGTCACCAACAATTTGTGAATTTTGAAATAATATTATATCTTAAAAAACTAGTAAATGCTTAATTGACTTAAATGTTTGTACTTGATTGGTGCTATATTGAAATATAATTAAAATTACTTCCTATTTTAAATAAAAGCTTATCTATTTTGTACTAAGTAATAAAATCATTAGTTGGTAAAGTATAAACTTAAATATTTTTAACTTAATAAATTTTAGTCACTACTTGCTACCTCTGGTAATTTAAGTTCGAAATTCCCAACAAATATTTCATGTCAATTTTTTTTTTAAATCACTATGGTAAAATTGTGAAAATTAAGTATAGCAAGTTTGTTTAGCATATTAAAAAGTAAATTATAATTAGACTGCAAGAAAAGAGAATAAATAGTTCACGAGATCTAATATAATCCCTAAAGGCATTAGTCTTTGCCTTTTCCAAATATTGAATCACCAGCCTTCTGATTCGTTAAAGAAAAAATAAGAAGAATTGCCTTTATTTTGACAATTTAATTTCTTTATTAACATCAAAATAAAGACATAAAAAGACAGTCAAAATAACGATCTTAAATGTTAAAATAAAGAAATAAAGACAGTCGTTATATTATTCTGCAGAATCTGGACTTAGTAATTTCTTCATGATTATTACTGTTCTTATTTAATATGTTAAAGATGGAGTGTAGGAAGCATTTACTTGAATATTCCTGCAAATTCCATCTTGTTATATTCGCTTTTTTTAACATACGCTGATGGAAGTAAGCACTTCAATCAGTATATTGTTTTTTTTCAAGCTTCTTGCTAGTAAGATATTTCTTCTTGTTTGTTTCTAGTTGTTAAATTTTTTTATATGGTAATTTTTGTATAATATTTTCAACGCAAATGAAATAGTGTCTACGTCGCTACAAACGTCACATATTTTAAAACTTTTGCAGGGATCATTTCAATGTTTTGGAAAAAATCTGACTCTAGGTGTTTAAAAATTCATATGTTTTCCCAATGTTAGTGTTCATTGTCACAATGCATAGTTTAAATTGTCATTAGCCAAAACAATCGATGGGTGATGCCTTAAATCAAACTATTTTCTCCATTACAATTTTCATTCAAGTATTCTCTTCGCCAAAATAGTTTTTACATAGTGTATCATAGTCGGTTTAATTGATTTGATTGTTTGATTCACCTTACAAGCCAGTTGAATAACTTGTAACTCAGAATATTTTTTATATTATTCTAGCATTATATATTGTACCAGGCACACATATTCTCTAAATGCATTAATCATTCTGATCTGAATCCCGGTCCATGTAAGGTTTTTGTTCATACTGAAATAATGATAGTTAATTGATATTAAAACGGCAAAATAAATAATTATACAAATAATAAATACACCGATAATAAATTTTCTAAATGGTTTAATTAACAGTGTTATGATTAATTATTATTTTCTGAAGTAACTCTGTATCGCGTTTGAAAGAGTTTTTATTACAAGTTATGAAAGAAGTTTTCCGTTTGTGACAACCCAATGATGACAAATAGATCTTCAGTCTCTCCTAATGTGTATTGCTGTATTTACATAATCAATAAGGTGGCCAAGATTGGTAAATATTATATTCTTTTGTTATTCCAAGAGCAAATTGTTTGCAAACTTTTGAAGAATATTAAATAAAAATAGTTTTATAATAAGTTTATAGTGTTTCGTTTAAAAGTATAACTTAAATTCTAAAATATGTTTTGTCTATAATCTAAGGTAACTAAATTCAGTGGATAAGGGCCGTATATACCTACTAATATAAATATTTTCTCTTGGCAGCACAAGGTCTCATGATAATAAGTTTTGCTTGCCTTCCAGCCAGCGAAGAACATTCTGGATGCTATATGTGTTGTATGTTGATGAAGATGATATTATGTTATAGCTTTAAGTATTATTTTATCTTTTTTCTTTTCTCTATTTTTACAATATTCTTACATCTTCATATTCTCTCCAACCTTCTTCGTTTTACTTCTTGTAGATATACAACAAAACATATAATACTTGCTTGTATAGTAAAAGATGTGGGTTACCATGGTAACAGTTATCACTAGATGTGAACCAATCGTAGATGTTGGAAGGCGGTCGTTTTTGTTATTTATTTAAAACTATTAAGAAAGATGTATGATTTTAGGTTACATTTTTAATGTATTTTTCTCTTATATATATTTTTATTTTTCCATTTTCTATATCCAAATATATTTATTGTATATATTAAATAACATACTGCCGTGCTTCGTTTGGCTTGGGTTCTCTACGTTATACCAACCAAATAGATACAGTGAAAATCGTATATAGAGACGCAGATTTATATTAATTCTTTATTCAATTTATAGATAAAATTAATTTAAATTTTGAAACTCAATCATAAATTGTTTATTATTTAAAAGTTGTTATATTTTTGTTATGTAGCGTGGAAAACTGACACATGTAATAGCAGAGTTGATTGTAGAAAACCTAGACTAATATCACTGAAGCTCAATTTTTATATTATTTTATAAATTTTGCTGGATTTGAGGGGACTACGAATATTACGGGGATCTAAGTTCTTAACAAACAGTCAGTTTTTGTAATAAAATTAAGTACTAGTAAAATGTAAGTAATTTTTAATTATAAAAATAACTTACATTCTATTATTTATTACTCAACTCAAATTTTAAAAATTTAGTTATGTAAGGTTGTTTGGTTGCCAAATGACTTAAAGTAAGCCAATATTTTTTTGTGGTTATTCGAAAGATTATACTTAAAGGCAATTATATAAAAAAAAAATAACAGATTTTGTATCACAACGTTTAAGAGCTATAATAAATTAAAGTTTAGCAAAAATACACGAGCTTTTATGAGTGTCGGAAATGGAAGGTTTGTAGAAAATTGGCAAAGTTGACCCCACAAGACAAACTTTTAAATTGATAGAACTATATCCCAAATATACACTGAAAACATTACTAAGATAAATTTCAGAATAATTTACCACGTACTTTCGATGTAATTAATTTTCCAATATTAACATGTGGCTTCTATCTCTGTAGCGCACCAATTTCAAACAGTAACTAGTGTTTTTAATGGTGTATAACAACAAAAGGATATTGAACATTATAAATATAAAAAATATTTTTCATAATATTAAATTGATTTTCTAACGAAATAATTTATTTATTTATATTAAAATTAAAAAATAAATAAAGAATTCACGATATAAAAAATAAAGTTGACAATTCAGGGTTTTGTTTTGAAAATCATTTTTAGTTGGTATTATCTAAAGACAGTTGAGTACTAGTCAAATAATATTTTATATATTACATTATTTTAATTATTTAATTATAATCCGTGCTAAATTATATCAACTAAATTCTTATGTGAATTTTTCTCAACTTTTATAGCGTGCTTCGTATATTTATTAGTAAAACAAAAAAATTAAATTTTAGTCTATTATTTAATTTCGGATTCCGGCTACCAAACTACCTAAAATTAAAAATGTTTTTCGAAATAAATCATAATATAAAACCGTGGTAGCAGCAACATCTCCATCCGCACACAAAAAAATTTCGTTATATAGTTCCACTAGTTTAACGAAAAATATATTTAATACATAATATTCGTAAGTTTTTGGATATAGATTAAACAGTATTTCTTCGGATTTCTTACAACTTAAGCTAACTGTTAGGCCTAAAAACTTCTACAAAAACTGTATACATTTATATACATAGGATTTTATAAAAGTTAATCTTCAGTGTTATCATCTAAAGTACTATCGTAGCCTGAAAAAATTGATACTGTTACTTATTCTTGTCGCATTTTTATGAAGAATCCAGCAATAGTTGGTTAAATGCAAATTGTCAAATTCTTTACCACACTTATAAAACTATGCCCTTTGTCTTTTCATACAGATAAAATAGAAGTAAAAATTTTTTCTTATACTTCTGCATCAAATCAATCATTTGTGAATTCGGGTAATTAAAGTTGTAGCTATAAAATTCGATACAGTTTGTAAATAATATTTATCAGTATTATTTGTATTTTCTATAATACGTAGATCGTATACAAAGGTTTCTTCAATACCGCCTTACATGAATTTCACTGTATCAACAAACATATTAATATTTTAAAGTTGGTAGTATCAGTAGTATAATGCCGCCTGCTCGCCTGCCGTTTTTTTTTATATTTTATGTTATTTTTCAACGAAATTTATAATTATTGCAATTCTGCTTGTTTGTCTTCATTGTGGAACAAAAAAATACCAACTAAAATTCTTTCTTCTTCAGTTGATGAAAAAATTTTACCTAAAAACAAAATTTATAATTAATTATTGTTTAAATAGATTATAAAAAAGTATGGTATTTTGTTGTGTTTTTACGAGTTTACAAAACTGAACTTCATCGTAGATATACCACAGATTAACACGAATCTCAAAATTACAAGATGAAGGGCACGAAATTATTTTAAACTTGAAGATTTGAACCGGTTGAACACAATTCTAGATATTTCTATTGTATCAGATTTTTTTGTTGATAGATAATTTAAGAATTCTGATCGGTTTTTTGTATGTACAACCGAGGTAGTTTTCACTTATAACACCAGAGTCCATAATCCTAATGTCATTTAAACCCCATCTCAAACTTATCGAATTTAATTATAATTGGCATAACAACTTAAAATTGAATATTGCACCCACTAGCTTCAAATTTCAGCCTATTCCTATTTTTTTTTATTATAATAGAAAGATCATTATAAAATGCTTATCGAAAATTTTTATGGGCTCCGAAAAAAACGCCAATGTGATTAAAATGTTTGAGGAAGAAAACGCTGTTACCTAATAATCAAGCTACACAAAAATTTTTGATTTTTTTTTTTTTTTTTTATATGTGAACTTTTTATGGGCATTTAGGAATTACCAACAAAATAAAGTAAAAAGTATAATATCTTACAAACGTGATATAATCATGCGACTTACTGATAGGTCCACTAATTTTTTTAATAAATTTTTGAAACACTAAGCAAATAATTATTATTCAAATAAGATAAATAATCATTTAAAGTTGTTTGGTTAAGTATATAAAAATGTATATAAAAACTTACTACAAGTTTATAACGACGACTTCTAAAAATGCGTGATAAGATGCAGGGAATATGTTAATCTGAATTAGTTGGATAAACGAAAAGATTCCAATGGAATCTAATTTCCCTTCTATTGAGTAATTTATTGAATATCTTAAAATCAAATGTAAACATATTTTACAGTACGTGCGCTTGAATATCTCCAGCTGTTAAATCGAATCAAAGCCCATAAAATTTAATTAAATGCTTTAAAATATTATTAATAAAACAACTGTTTAATTACGATTTAACTAAATAAAAATTCTGTATACAATCTTTAATAATGGTTAACACAGTTAATTTAAGATGCTGTAATCGATTTAAGAGACTTAAATTGTTAATTAAATATTAATTTTGCTTTTTTATTTCCAGGTGACGTTTCTAATTCTGAGATGAATGTATAAACTTATACAGGTAAGTGTACTATTAATCGATACTGTTTGAATTTTATCTATAATAACTTACACAATATTCTATTATCTACTTTATAAGGTCTTCTTAAAAAAACTACCCAGTCCACTGATGCCCAGCTGGACTAATATTGTGGAAACTCTGGTCAAGTTTTATGAATCCATTATTAAATACACACACAAATTTATGAGATTCTTGTAATTATTTTTTTATTAATTGAGGTTTTAATATAATCACAAGTACCTTGACAATGTTTCATAACACTATATACTCCCGTACTGAGATACGTTTGCCAAAAACTATATTGGAAATTTTAATGTGAATTATTTCTCACTAAAAATACATTAATTTTCGGAATCAACGATAAACATTTTGCCATTTTGTTAAAGATATTTTATCAATAAAATAAATTGTTCAATTTCGAAGAGTTACTTTCAAAAATTTGAAATTATCAATTGAAATAATATTCTTTATTCAATAAATTTTTATTCAAAAATTTCATTTAAATGTTATGTCACAAAGTAAAAATTATTACACAATTGTGCCTTTACCTTCATAAAAAGAACGATGTGATATACTTGAATTCAAATAAATTCATTCACTGCGGTGGTCTCAATTATATTAATTCAGTTTGAAAAGGATTTCTTTTTAAAAAAAAAAGTACATTTATCTGTTCTCATAAATTATATGAAGCACAAAAGAATTTATTCATTTTATATTCATCCAATAATATAATAGCTTTTATAGAATCAAGGATAAAACTAGATGAATTTTGAACATTAAGAATGTATTAAAAAAGATTATACCGTATCATGGATGCATCTCATACCCTTCTGAAACTTGTTTAATATGCATTTTCTATTCAATAAAAACAATTATTTTAATTTGGGTTTAAATTAAAAACTTATTTATAACATAAAACTTATGTATACCTTCAGGCATTCAATGACTAAGGTTATGCAAATATGACTTGATTGAACTGATTTTTAACCGAAAAAGGTGTATTTAATTACTAAACAAAATGAAAGCACCTTCTTGACAATTTTAATGAATTTAGAATTATATTTATATAAATATGCAAACAAAAAAATTTTTTATTCTTAATAATAACATGAAATATATATTGTGAAATTCACTAGCGTTAAAATTCACTAGATTTAATAGGTGACACAACTGAAGTTATCTCTTGTTATGTTTACTACACAAACTATACACATAAAAAAGTACCCAAAATTCTGCATTCATTGGAATATTAAGCACACAAGCCCAAGTTGTTGGTACAAAAATTATAATAAATTTACTGTTTAAAAAACTTTACTATTGGCGTAAAGTAATCAAAGTTTCATTGAGAAATTGCTAATATTTCTGCATTCATCATCTAGTTTTAATTATTTAAAAAAATGATTAAAAGAACTCGAACAGAAATGTGTTTTTAAAACTACGAAACTAAAGAAAATATTCTTATCCCAAATTAGATAAAGATTATCGAGGTCACAAACCACCTCATATCTCTTACGGCAACTTAGCATGCAAGTACTTTTATCCTCTGAACATCACTATTTCGGATAAAAATTTTATCTAGTTGTGTATTTTTGAGAGCCCATTTCAGTTTTAGGTTTTGAGTTTTATATTAAAATAAACTTATTTTTGCTTTAAGATATTTTGGAGTCATTAACACATTTTTATTAAAAATATTTTGGGTAAAAGTAAATGCTATTAATATATTTGTTTTTGAAGTGTCCTAATTAAGTTCTTTCATCTCATCAATTTTTAATACATTTACATTTTTCGCGTTCTTTTTCTAATTCAACCATTGATATTCTTATAATTCATATAACCTTTATTACCAGAACTATAATAATGAATAGATTGACATTTCATTCGTCCAAATGGACTTAGCAGTTTAACCGCTACGATGGAACATAAGTGGAATATATGTAAATGCAATATATATATTTGCATATGCATACATAACTACATAAATTGCTAAAATCAACAAAACCCTTCCATTTGGCTTTGCTGTTAAATATGTAAAATTACATTTAATTGATATTTTTGGATAAATTATATTCTATAAATATAATTCCCTTGGCAATTATTTCATGACATATTACAAAGTATTGTCTTTAGATTTTTACCCGATATTCTTCTTCAGAAACCTCACCGAATATAATATATTTTCATTTAACCATTTTGTAGTGTTTCTCATAAAAATGTTGTTTAAGAAATTACATATGTCTAATAGATAGCATTATGTAAAATATTGACCAATTAAAATTAATAATATTATATACCGGAAAATAATATAGTTAATAAATAATTGATTAATACCTAATGGAATTTTAATTAAAGTCAAAAAATAAATCTGTGTTTTCTATTTTTTTTTTTTTTTTTTTTTTGTATTATGTTAATTAATGTAAACTTTTTACAAAAATTTCTTTTAAAAAATAAAATACGTATACTTATAATTAGATTGTTATACGATAAAACTTTAACCGCCTATTCTTAAATATTCTTTTTTGTGTTGTTTATTTTTTCCTTTTACCTTTTAGACACGTAAATAAGATGTTTTTTGAAGTACCTCTATAATTTAACATTAATGGTTCTTATAACATTCCAATAAATTTGAAATTTAGGTAATAATTATTGAATTTGAAGATATAAGAGTATAATTATATTTATTTTCAAAGCACCTCCTCTTTCGTTTTTTGGAATCGTAAATAATAGCACCTACATATAATAACTCAATCAAGAACCGCCATTGTTAGTAATTTTTTTTCATCTTTGATAAAGTCGTCATTCAAGGCTTACACGTCAATAATATCAATAATACCTGATGAAAAGATTCCAATAATAATATGCATCCTGGTTATTCATCTATTTTATATACTTTAGTGCCATATTAATTCAGATTTTTAACGTTTTTAAACAATTTAGTTTATATTTTTGAATATTTTAATACAAAAAATTGTTGACCAGTGTAGTCTATGATGACTTGTAAGGATAGTATAACAAAACAATATAGAAAGATCTATGATACTGTACATTATTTAGGGAAATTCGAATGGATTTTTGGAATACTCTTTCCGCAATGGTCTTCATCCACCACTCTCCAAAAACGATAGTGGATATATGATCGAATTAGACGAATGGCATTCATATATGAGTTCTCTAAAACAATAAAATATTTATATATTTATTACGGATGATCATCGAATGAATATTGAGAATACGAATTTTAATTACTCGATAAAAAGTGTATAATTTTTTTAAACTGGTACATATTATAATATTTTGCACTATTAAATTGTTTCATTCAAATAAAGATTAAACAAATAAGGAGAAGGATTTTACTTTTTGACTATAGCCAATCTCATATAGATTCAAGAAAAAATATACACCAATCTGAATCATTCATGTTTATTTAAAATTACAAAATACACTCTTTTTTGTTGTTGTATTTTATGATTTATTCAGTATTAAAAGAAAGTTTAAATGAGATAAATAAAATTAATTCTGATTATCACTTTAATATATTATGAAAATCGTGTATTTTTTAAATTTAACTACGTTAAGTCTAGAAAGAAAGAATATAAATTTTCACTTTTTGTAATAATCGCTGTTAATTATTATTTGTTTTTGAACAGTAAGCCTGTTTATTGATACTGTTAATTCGAGTTCTGTTATAGTGTAAGAAACAAAATTTCTGTAGGAAATTATAATTTTTTGACAATGAACGTACATTGTAAGAAATAACAATACATACTATATTTTGTGTAAGACTTGAATACTTAACTTAAAAATAACACACACCATGGGGGCCATTAGACACCCTCTATTATAAATTTCTATTTTTTTTTTTTACCTTAATAACTGAGTGGTTGTTAGTTTTTACTTTGTCTACTACGTACACACTCATAGCATGCTTTCATCCACGACCATGTAAAATATCTTACAATGATATGAAATTAAAAAGGACAAATGTAATATCGTTCATCATATTTACTATACCTAATATTAATATTTTCTTTTTCATATCTTCATATAAGAAGAGTTATTTAGTTTTGTTTGAAGAAAACGGGACACTTAATATATAGATTCAGTCTCATGTTACTGTGAGGAGATAATTTTGTATATACAACAAACAATATATGATATCATACTTAGAATGTGAATATATTGTTTATATTATGTATAGAAAAATAGGAAAATGAAATAATATTGGTGATTCGAAAGTTATTGGTATTTTGTTAAAAAAAAAAAATCAAAACGGTGGTTAACTATTAAATGCAATGAATACATTCAAGTTCCAAACACTCAATTTATAAGCCATTAATTCAATAATAAGCCCATTGATGTATTATTGTGATATAATATTATAGTATTAAATCTGCTGTATGGTACCGATTGGAGTTGGTATAAAAACAATCCTAATAAATTAATTAACTTGCAACTACCTTTTTAAAATTCCTAACATTGTTTCATTTATAGATTTTCCTGCGTAGCTTGGACAGAATCAGGAATGTGAAAACTACACTTGAATAGACTTAATATTGAATATTCTAATTCAAAAAGTTGTTAAGTTAGCAATTTTTTAATAATTCTCTAATTTTATATAAATTCCGTTTTGCAATTTAGAGATGGGAAAAAATCTTTGATAGCTTACAATTTTATCGTAAGCTTTTATATCGTAAGCTATCGTTTTTAATAATGTTATCGAGTCTACATGCATATAATATTTTTGTAATTATACAAAAATATTTTGATTAAAAACCAATTTTACAGTTGGTCAACGGTAACCGGCCACTGTACAATCCGACACTACTTATAATTTGACATTCCTTCTGTATGTGTACTTAAGTACAAGGAAGCTTTGTCAATAGTTGAACAAGTTCTAACTGGAATCATGGATCGTTGATTTGTTGGAGAATAAGGAACTCAATTTAAAAAAAGTGCAGGGCTATAAGAGTATGTAGCAGGACTCTATGATCTGAAACCTTGCAGATTATTTGTCGGATTGCAGGGGGTGGGCTCTATACTGAAAGTTGTTTACTTAATTCAAACTTAATATGTAAAAAGTATAAAAAATTGTGAAAGTCAAAGAAACGGAATTTAGTTTTACACCAATGGAGGCTTAAACTTTTCAAATATTTCGACCATATGAATATTTTTATACCAAAGTTATTTCGATGAGAAAAATTTCATTAGAATTTGTTTTATTTTTATTTTGATTACCTTGGGTAATGATCTTAAATCTATATCCAAAACGGGGACGTGATCGAGCTTTGAATCTATTATAAATTAATATATGCCAAGGAAAAATATTTTATAACGATTTGAAATCATCTATATCAGTATTTCTTCCGTATGACGCTTTATTTAAAAAAAAAAACGGTAACATTCTAATATGAGAGTGTATTAAAGTCGTTATAAGCAATAACATAATTCAAATAAAAAGTAAATTTACCATGAATAGAGAAAAAGTATCTAATGTAAGTTTTTTTTCAAATCATAAGGTCCATTGCTCCCTCACTAGAGACCTCTACTGTGTATATATAATGATAACAAACACCTAGATATTAAAAAAATTTTCATGTTAAAGTATACACAATTTTCATTATATAATTTTTTTCGTACAGGTTAACCGTGACTCGATGATAAAATTTAAAAAACATGTTCAATACACTCAATATTTCGATTCCTTATCCACTTTTATCCAAAACTCAAAGTTATATAAAATTACGGAATCTTGGAAAAAAAATTAAAAAATTGAATAAAGTAATGTAATTAAATCATTATTGCAATTACCGCTTTACTCAATTAGCAATTTTTTGGTTAAAGGGTTCATAAAAAATTATTCATAAAAAATTAAACAGCCTTCAAAAAGTCAACTCACAAGTAAAAATAATAATTATAAATAATTATTTTTAAATTTCTAATGTTTGACCTTTTATGTCTTTTAACATCTTTTCTATTTCACATGTTCATAAAATGTTTTCACTCTGTTATATTTTCACGGAGCTGCATAAAGTAGTTAAAAATTTTTATTTAATTATCATCCATTTGTAATTATCCTGCCAATAACTTTAATTCTAGATAATTTTTCTGTACGAATTTTGGCAAATTTGAAATTCACTTCGCCTTTATCTAGTTTGGTAGACAGTTACTCCTAGGTATCACGTATTTAAAGCTTTTTGTTCCTACAAAGACCTTGACTACATCTAGGACAATAGTCGGGCAGATCTATGTCGGCTAGTCGTAAACAAGCGCATTGCAATCGTTTCTAAATTATATGGGTCTAAATATCAAAAAAATTTTCAATACGCTTTAGTTGCTATTTTCATTTGCTAACTATTAATTATTATTAATATTCTCTATAGTTCTAAACTATCAAGTTTAAGTCATAAAAAGTCATAAGAAGGAATTTGCGACGAAATTAATAGAAGAAAAATCGGGTAACAATCTGTATATAGGTTTTATTAAAATATTTTGAAGCATAAAAAATATGCACTTGAAAAAACAACATTTGTACATTAGGAATTTTTTTCTATAATAAAAATAATTAACCTTTCTGTTTAGTAAATTGAATGTTTGGATCATCTCATTTGTGGTTAATTTTTTTTTATTATCATATACAAACAATAGGTACTTCTGTTGGTAAAAAGAATTAAAATCATTGAGACTCTGCCAAACTGCTGCTATTAGTAACAATAAAAAAAAAATTATAATTTTGTCGATAGTCGAGGCTAGAATGATAGTTTTTGGTTTTTCGTTTAGATTTTGTTAAGCAAATATTCTTTGAATTGATCAGGTATATAAGTAATTTTTTAATTATTTAATTATCAATTTCGAGCGTCAAAAATATGAAATCAAACAGTTTTGGTTTCTTTGAATGACAATTCTTATGAATAATAAACGAAAGTTTTAAACGAACGCTTTATCGAAAATCGGTATACTTTGAATTTTAAACATTGTTTTTAACAAGTTATTTCATAATTTTAAACAGAATAGTACTAAATTATCGCATCGGAAAGTGTGGCGTACACAGACGCATGATTACTGAATATGATCACGACTTGGCGTAAATAACAAAGGGATTTTCCAAATTCTTGATTGTATATTAGTATACAGATAATTTAGACGAAGCTATTTGATGAAACGTTTAAAGTAAAAAAAAAGAAGAAATTGACTGAAATAAATAAATTTATAATATAAATATTAATCCTTGATTAATATTAATTAAATCGAATATTTTTAGTTCAATAAATTATAAATTATACAATATAATAACATTGTTAAATAATTTTTGGTGTGAAAATGTGAAACAAAAATTATTCGAACACACAACCAGAGATTTTCTAAAATATAATCTCTGTATAATGAATGGTTTTACCTATATCGAGAATAATATCGAGAATGGTAATTTTATACTACCTAAGTTAAAAAAATATATAAAAAAATGGGGATTAATAAAAATGATTCATATTTTTAAATAGAATTTTACATCGTTATTATAATAAAATAATAATAACAATTCATTTAAAAAAATGTACAAAAAAATTTAATGTTTTATAAGACGAAGTCAGAAATAACAAACCACAGAAGGGTGATTTAAAATAAAAGGATAGAGAATGGTAAAGCTTATAATATTCCATATAACTATCACATACTTTGAAACATTTACTACAAATTAACTAATTCATAAGTATATAAGGGATGTGTAACTTTTTTTCGTCTGCCAAGCTGACTCATAAAATATTTTTAATCGGTTTTAAATGCGTGCTTATATTCTTCTTAATACTAAAACGCAAATTTATATAAAAAATAAAAGAAGCTAAAAACATTAAATAGAAGTGGTTGTGTGTTTCAATATTATAATCAAATATAGAAGCTCTGGTACACGTGGAGAAAACGTTAGTAGTAGTAGTAGTAGTAAAATTTCTCTTTATTTATGATTTTGTTTTGTATACATGGTTTGTACATTTATTATTTGTTATTATAAATAGTTCCTTACTCTAATAGAGCTATAACATATTGTTTATAAGTTTTTTGTTCTCATACTAACATTTTGTATTGATTTGAGATATATTTTGTGGTAAAATTTGAAAAAACCCACTTGACACTTTTTGTTCTTAAAAACTAACTTACATACTAAATAAATAAATACAATAATCACAATATGTACAGATCTTTTTAGCTTAAGCTAAGTTATCAAGTAATATGCTGTTCGGAAGCTTATGCTTAATTTTAAATGGTACTTTTTCAACGTCGTCATATATTAATTGTTTGAAAACAGTGAGATGATTTAATCGTTCGTTATAAAATAATTCAGTTTGTTCTTTTATAGAATGATAAATTTCTTTTATTTCTAATTTGTTATGTAAGTCTATATTAGAGGTACGTGGTGGTGCTTTACTTATCATTCTAAGTATATTATTTTCTAGGACCCTAACTTTTCTTATATTAGTATCACATGTGTTACTCCACATTGGTGCTGCGTACATTAAAATTGGTTTTATTAAACTATTGTATAATATTAATTTGTTTTTTAAACTTAATTTACTATTTTTACATATAAGTGGAAGTAGTATGCCTTTTATTTTATTTGCTTTTTTGCACGTATAGTTTATGTGGTCTTTAAATGTTAGTTTCTTATCCAATATTGCACCTAAGTATTTGACTTGATTCTTTGGTTCAATTTTAATATTATTAACTGTGATGTTTAAGTCATCTGGTTTAATTCTTTTTTTTTTATAGTTTTTAGTTTTTTTGCTAAAAATTATTAATTCAGTTTTGATTTCATTTATTTTTATTTTCCATTTGTTAAAAGATTTTATTGTTTTGTTTAGTTGTTCTTGTGTTAGACTAACTGCATTCTTTTTACACCATGAAGCGACAAAGAGAGCAGTATCGTCAGCAAATAACGCAATTTGTGTTCTAGGATTTTTTGGAATTTTGTTGATGAAATATAAAAAGAGCATTGGGCCGAGGATTGATCCTTGCGGAACACCTGCGGCTATGCTTTGTTTTCGTGAAGCTATATTGTTTACTACTACTTTAAAGTATCTATTTGTTAAATATTTATTAATGAGTTTAATCAAATAATGCGGAAAATTTAGTTCTATGAGTATGTATATTAAGCCTCTGTGCCAGACGGTATCAAAAGCTTTTTCAATGTCAATTAGTATCATGGCTGTAGATTTATTTATATTAAAGTTATTAGAAATGTATGCTGTTATCCTTACAAGTTGATGAACTGTACTTCTTTTTTCTCGAAAACCAAATTGTTCGTCTATTAGTAAATTGTTATTTTTTTCAAATGTTTTGATTCTGCTTAAAATAATGATTTCAAATATTTTACTAAGTGTTGATAAAAGGCTAATGGGACGGTAATTTTGTGGAAAAAGTTTATCTTTGCCTGGTTTTTGGAAAGCTAATACATTTGCTGTTTTCCATTCGTTTGGAAAATAAGATATTTGTAGGCAACTGTTATAGATATATGTTAATTGTACTAACGCTTTTTTTGGTAAGTTTTTTAATGCAATATTTTGAATACCGTCTGGCCCAGGTGCTTTTCTTGGTTTTGTGTTTTTAATAGCTTTCGCTATTTCGCTTGGTGTTGTGAGTATTATTTCATCTGTGTTCATGGTTGTATTTATAAAGTTAATGTATGCGTTATTTACTGTCTCTTCCGTCTCTTCATCGCCATCATCTTCGAGAAAACGTTAACACAACGGCATAACATGTAAATCTTTTACGATTGTGTGCGCATGGTTAAAAGCTTCATTATGGATATTAATTAACTGTAAAATGATTTATCATTGTAAAGTATATGTTCTTTTTATTGAAGTTCTGTCGAAGTCATTTTATTAGTTCAACTTCAATATACAGGTATTTGAATGCAACATACCTAAGGATAAAATATGAAATTTGGAATATTGATGTTGGATTTAAGTTGATTGATCTTAACTAAGTTACATTTTTATTATAAACTAAGTGTTTCAATCGTTTCATTTCTTTTCAACCAAACATTTTTTATTTGATTTTACTGTATCTAATAGAATAATTTTAAATTTGAAAGTTTGAAGTGTTTCCAATTATTCTTATAATTCCTGTCTGATTAAAATAAAATATTGGATTTATGATTTGTAACCAATTTTTGAAATTTGAAGAATTTTTTAAGCAAAACTAATTATCTTTAAAAATACAAGATATAATTTAGACAAAAATTGTTTAAATTAAATTTTTGTGTATTTTTATATTAAATACGGATTATAAATTTTATCGTAATTCTTGACTTTTTTAAATAAGATATTTCTGGCGTTTTATGAATAAAACATTCAACATCTCTCAAAAATTCATGTTTGCCTATTTGAATATCGTAATATAATTTTACTAGATTTGGTCTGTTTTCTAGAAATTTTTATGAAAAAACAAAAATTAAAAAGGTCTCATATATGGCTGTATCTATTTTTCATATATGTTCAAAATAATAACAAAAATCTCTTATATTTTCCAGTATGCATATCTTAAGTTGGAGTTTGGACATGAATGTAGTGGAAGGTCCTCAGATGTTTTAAAAATTTTGTTATTTATCCTCAGATAATTTGAAATTACTTGTTGTTGATAAGGTCCTATTTTCACCGAGTGGCGATCTGATGTTTTAATCTCAGGTGAATCGAGAGAAATTTTATTAAATATTTGTTCAAAAAATTATTAACTAAAAAATATAACATTATTTTGAAGTAATTACATCTTTAAATAATATCCTAGAGACTAATAATATCCCATAATACCTATCAAAATCGGTATTAATCATATTTTTTGTGAAAAATTCATTAGATGGAATTCACTTTCAAAGGAAATTGGTCACAACTTTTGATATCATTTTGTCGTAAGTTGGTTGAAATTTTTATAATATCCCAAATATATTCACTCTCATCTCTCAACTTGTCATTTTCTTTCCGTCGGCTGCGGTACACATTCATTTAGACATAGTAAAATAGTAATAAACGCATAATAATGACCGGTGCAAATAGTGTTCAGGTAACTGATCTTATAACATGCTTGGTATCTAGTATGCATTTCATAACCGAAAATAAATGGAGACTTTTCTTTTGAATAAGTTCTTTAAGAGGTCGGATGAGTATTACAATAAACAAAAGTTTTGTAATGACTACTATTCAATTTTTATACCATAAATATTAAAAACTGATCAACTCTTACATTATGATGGTTTATAATGACTTTAAATTTTATTAAGGTCCACTTTTTATTTGAACTTAAACTCCTTAATATATCTTTATTTTACAATATTCATAATTAAAAGATATATAATAACGTATTTGTTAATGAGTAAGTTTTCGAGATTCCAACTTTGATAACTGTTTGATTTTTCGGTTCGTTTTTTTTCGATCAAATTAAATTATAAATATTGTTTTTAAATTTAATCCTTCTATTACCCAATATCTAAATTACAAATGTATTCAATAGTGGAATGAAGTTCTGATTCTGACCATGGACCACATAACACGTGTAATTTTTACGTTGTTTAAAGTCGAATATCTTCCTTAATTGTTGGATAATCTGTGCTAAATTTATATTAGCATCTTTCTATATGACTAGGAGTTATATACTTTCAATGCATAACTTTATCTAACAATTTTAATGTTTAACTAACCTTTATAATTAAAATTGAGTTATTTTGTAGAAATTTTATTTATATACCATGGGTTTCAAGTTTTTGATTCCAAAATGTTATTGGATTAAAAAAAAAAATATATATATATAATTTCAAAAATTTATCGAACAAGGTACATAATAAAAAGCAAATTAAAGATTAAACAAATAAAAAATTATAATTTTATTGACAGGTATATAAAATGTATATGGTAACAAATATTTTTTTATTACCAGCTTTTGTCAGCTGATATTGAAATAACGTGCCCATTGCTCGACATCCTATATTTAAAATTATTCTCTCACGCTGTTTTCTTTCGGGAATCGAAAAACATTAATTTTTTGTATATTATTCTATAAAATATGCCAGTATATGTTACTTCTATTTTTAAGTTTTCAATGTAAGAAAATATTTGGTATAACGCACAAACTAAATTTTGGAATGGGTGATCATAGTTCCGCATGCTCCTCTGTACGTCCGTGAACAAGGTAACTCAAAAACGAAAAGAGTTGAAATTTTGGTGAAGTACTATGCCTACAGTAAGATAAAAGTAAGATAAAATTCGTTAATGAGTAAAATTGAACTCAATGAATCCATGATCATCCATGATCTAACTTTTAAACCATTAAAGAAAAACTGGCCAAGAAAACTGCTTTTTTCAAAATAAACAACTTTTGTTTGAAATATTTTATCGTAAACTCTTTAGATTCGCCACAATATTAGCTCTAATTTAGTTACTAAGCATATACATATGCTTATATAGCTCTTGTAGCTATTAATCAATACACATTATTATTATATGCGTATTTTATGCATGTTTATCATTCATTAAGAATTGTTTAAACATTGACACTGAACCATACGTCGAGTATGTTAATAATTAACTCTGTTAGTTGTTATACTCTCTTGTTTTTATATAATTATCATTTTAATATTGTCTTAAATATGTATACAAACTAAATGTTTAATAAAAAATCCAGTAGCTTAAAAAAAACTTTCCATTTCGTCAATATTATAGAATCCTAAGCAGTTGTGAAAATTGCCGTAAAAAACTTATTCGCCTTGACCTTGACAATATCATCTTGAATTTCAGTTTTTAATAATAGAAATTACTAAAACATAGTCCGATTAGTAATATTTGTAGTCTGTGGATAAAAGTATATAAAGTGGATAAAAGTATAAGGATATATAAAAGTATTAAAAATCATCAAATAAATGATTTTCATATGAAATTTCTTTTAATATTTAAATAGTTTTTAATTTTTATTTCCTCTATCCAATTTACAACCACAAAAAAAAAAACCGAACAATAGTAAAAATAAAAAAAAAACTAGTCAGTGGCGGTATAACACAATAAAAGTTGAACACATAATATACATAAAATTGCTAATAAAAATAACGATGCCATAAAACTAATTTCTGAAATGCCGTAAAATATAATTTATAGTTTATTTTGTATACATAAGTGGTTGAATGAAAAAAAAAAAAATCAAAGTATCTATAATACATTTATGTATCACTGATATACTCACACCCTCAACCATCCCCCGATACAAAACAGACACATTTTTATGTCAAAAAACGTGTCAACAATAATCAATTTTGCAGTTAGATGATCGTTAATAGTTACGACTATTTTATGACTGTTGTAAAACCGTTTTAGGGGTTTTCAAGCATCTTAGTAACTTACTTTATATATATATTATATAAATGTATAGAGTTGAATAAACAGTAGTACCAACAAAACATTTAACAACACAAGTCAACAACAAATAAACGACAAACGTCTTTTAAGTTTACGACTTTTCAAGTTTTTTTTTGTATGTTTATATTTTGTTCTATTAAAAAATAAGATTGTTTTCTGCTACGCTTTATTTATTTACAGTCATTTTATGGTGTGGTTATTTTATATAAATCGGTTCGAATTATATTTATTTGAAATTATATACATTTATTAGGTTTTATGTATGTAGACGTGTGTCAGTTTCGACGTATTGTATTTAGCCAAAATACTTGTTGTTTAAATATAGATTTCATTCCAATTAATTTTAATTTGGCCATACCACATTTTATTTTTACAATTATTATATATAAAAATTACGTGTCACGTAATTTATATCCGTGACGAACTCCTAAACAACTGAATTGATTTTAATCAAATTGCATTCAAAATGTGTGATTTTTTCCAAATTAAGAGATAGGAAGTTCATTTTATCAAGAATCGCGAACTGAGGAAATATGGGGAAAAGTTTTGTCTTATGGGAATTTAATGTGGAAAAAAGTTAATGATTTAATAAATAGCAATGGAATATGTTCATGGAATGATAGATAGATCCAGGGTGTCCCACACCAAATACCGGGAGTCCAGATTAAATACGGGGGCCAACACCAAATATTGGACATCCGATAAGAAAGGATTTTCCAAAATTCTACCCCTTGGGGGTGAAAAACAGGGCCAAAGTTTGTATAGGACAAAGTGATTCCTTGACCCAATCTACTTCGAATTTTACATGTAATCGATGATGTATCGTTTGATATTATGAGAAATTTGCTTTTTCCAACCTTTTTTTTTTAAATGTCACAGCAACGCGTGACCAGGCCAACTAGTATTTAATAGATTATCCAATGATAAAAAACAATACAATGATTCCCGATATTAGGGTAATATTCAAATAATATATCAAAAAAATGTTTTCTTTAACTACTTAAAATAACGGTCAAGTTTTTTGCCTTTGCAAATTGTAGTAATGTGACGTTGTCTAGAAATATTGATTTCTCTTTTATGCAAATTTGAATAACTATGGATCTTCTATTAGCCTGTTTTTATTTACTTTCATGTATGTCAAAAAATGTTTACAATTCACTTGCGTAAGGATTTTACTTACTTTAAGTGACCCATTTATTTATAAGCATACATAAAATGCTAGGTCAGTCTAAATTTTTTTTAAGTACCATTTCAATTTATAATAAAAAGTATTGTAATACAGCATAGAATAATTCAATAAATTTTGTAAACCGGTCCTTTGCTATTTTATTACCAAAAAATAAAAAAAAATAAATCAATAAAAACTCGAATTAAAATATAATGATTGTTTTTTGTCAAGAAATAAATTATTATTACGAATTATTACGAAACATTGTAATTCGTAATTAACAACAAACTAAAATTTATTATTCATTTTTTTTATCAATAAAAATTAAAAATAATTCGTAAAGGGGTGTCTTTGAATAAATAAATTAAATTTTTAGAATAGAATACCCGCATGCTTGCTGATTCAATGTCCAAACTGGTATTGAACTGTACAGCGTGTATTAAAAAAGATGTCGGTATTTAAACCTTTTTATTTTTACCATATAGGTATGTATCCTGTACCATTGACAGTTCTAATGCCACTATACTTACTTAATTTGAAATTTTTTTTATATTTTATGTGTTTCAACAAATTTAATCCTCATCGCGACTTCTTTAAAAGAGCTGTGACAAATGCGTAAGACGTATGATTTCAATAAATTTGCAGTCATCTACGCTTAAAAAAATACTAGCAAATAAATTTAGAATTAATCTCGGTAAAATAAAAATATTTTAATAATACTAAAAAATTATAATTCGACATATACAGGAAACCGACACACACCGAAAGATACATTACAGCGGACTCCAATACTCCACCACAACATAAACTAGCCATTTTCAATTTCTTAGTGAACTGTTTAATTAAAATACCGTTATCAAAGAAAAACTACTTTAAAGAATTAAAACACAATATACAAGTCACAATATTTAACGGCTTTGATCCAAGTATGGAGAAGTTAAAAATAGCTCCCATCAGCGGATCTAAATTGAAGCAGCTACAAGGAAATCCAAAAGACAAAATTAACAACGAACAGCAGTCAGGAATTTATAGCATTGGATGTCAAAATTGCTCGATGAAGTATATAGGACAAAGTAGAAGACGAATTGTCACCAGATTCAAAGAGCACATGGCACACATAAAATTTGGACGAACCGGTAAATCATGTGTAGCTGCTCATGTCATTGATAATAATCATAAAATCGAAAAATTAAATTTAAAACTCTTAAATTCTTTATCCAACCCAACCGAACTAAATGCATATGAAAGCATCTACATTCAAAAATATGGCAAAGACACGATGAACTTAGATAAAGCACCTATTCCAAATTCTGATTTCATAAAGATTTCAAAATTGAAGTTGAACTATTAGAATTGAAACAGTATTTGAAATTAAAATTATTTAATTTGATAATTCATTTTTAGTTTTGTACGTTCAATTTTTAGTTTGAGATTTTTTAACTGACAAAACCACGTTGGTCCAATACTTCAATATCATTTGTCGAACACTAAACACGTGATCGATGCTAATTGGTGGACGTAGCAATTTGATAGATACTTGGAAAGTATAAATTGTGCATTCACCAACAGACATGTGTGCAACCCGTCACCAAAAAGCAACGAGTAACTGCTCCTCAGAAAATCATTACAACTAGCTAATGCATACTGATGATAACTACTTTGTAGTCGAAATACATATTTATAAAAATACAAAATAATTTGATTTAGGAAATTGGAGCAAAAAAAATTCGAAATTTATTTTTATTCGAAAAATCTAACAGTTCTCATTAATAATTATAAAAAAAAAATATTTTGGTTATAAGAAAGAACTAAAAGAATAATTGAAAAATGTTTTTATCAAATTTATTAATGAATACAATAACTTAGGCTTAATACTTCGATTTTTAACGCTGATACAGAAACGGTGTTAGGCGGTCGCAATGAGGCAGCAAGTTTGTGTGCTTGTACATTAATTGTACCTGCATAACCGATTTGCCTTGTTTTTTTCTATTTAGATCTTCAATCCGGAATGTTGAAAGAATTAAATTGGCTAAAGTTTTAAAATTTGTTTATTTGTATTGTTCATTTGATTATTGTTAATTAAAAAAAAATAAAATAAGCGTGTTGATTTATTTCCGATAAATATGAGGATATATTGAAATTAGTCTAAATGTTTTAATTCTAGAAAATATTGGAGGCACTTGAAAATTTGGATATGGATGTTCATACAATTTCTAAATGTATTCTTTTTCACCTGCTTGTCGAGATAACTCAAAAACGGCAAGAGATGTCGTGTTGATGAATTTTGGTGCCACATTCATTAAAAACTTAGCTCAAGTTCGTGAATAAGCATTATCGGTGAATTGGACTTTGTTTTCTTAATAATAAAGAACATTGTCCTAAATTCAGGTAATTAACCATATTGATACATAATATCTTCATTTAATTATACACCAAATCCTCCATAAGTGTAGGTATAGCCTATGTATCTCGCGAATTAACGGTATTAGTTAAATGTGATTATAAATATGATAATCAGAAATATTGTGTATTTAAATTATTTATATTATATATTATGTTTTTAATTATTATATATTATGTTCTTAATTTTGTACAGCCCTTAAATGACATTCACTCACCACTTCTCAAGTTCTCAAGTGCTTGCTATCATTTTTGAGTGTGGGACTTTTAGACTACATTACTAAAAAATAATAATTGAAACTCTAGATGTTTTCTGTTACACAGTGTATATGAACCAAATAATTAAGTTTGGTTTTGTATTGAGTGAAGAATTACGACTGATACAAAAACTAAATACAATATAGTTCACACGTAATAATAATCCATTATATGGTTATGTTTCGTATAGTTAATACCATATACATAACAGTAGATATTATTGTGTTTCTGCAACAGAAGAGAGAGTATGATGTCTTGGGTAGATTTTATGATGGTATGTAGTCAATATATTCGATGGACAACGGCCATTTTTCACTCTTTATTAAATAGACTACCTACTGTTTTAGGGTGGATACAACAACCATTTATAATAGTACATACAATTATTATTGTGAATTATTCATTTCATTTTTTTCTGTTTGTTTTATTTCGATAGGGGGGAATTCTTTTTTTATTTATTTATTTTTATTTTTTTGAAATAATTATATTGGTTTGTTTGATTTTTTAACTTAGAGATTAAATCTAATAATAATTTTAAAAAATCCTTGTAAATATGCCTGGTTTGTTTGTAATAATTTATATACAAAAATTTAATATTGAGTCTGAACATTCCAGAATTAATAAGGATTTGTTTTTAAAAAAAACACAAACTATTAACGTATTATTTCTTGTGTTATTTTCAACCCAAATAGTTTCGTACTTTTTCGAACTTTTTACGACTAATTAATAGACAGAGTCTATTATACACAGTTTATCTCCAAAACATTTAACATAGAGAATTTGTTCAATGATGTTGCAATGGAAGAAGTTTTCTTGGTTAAAATATGGGCTTAGGATGAATTCTAGAAAAACAAAATGACAAAATAATCTGTATTATTTAAATAACTTCCATTGTGGAATTATTTAAGTTCGCTTGTCTTATTTTACATGAAAAACTATGCGAATTTTACTTTTCAATTTTACTTTAAAATTTTCTTTTCAATTAAAAATTTAAACTCTTCAAAAATCTTTAGAGAATTATTTTTGATCAAAATTAAAAACGAATATTCTAAAGGTTACAGACCACGAGTCCTATAGATAAAAATAATTCATCATAATTATGAACACAGGCAAAAAGTTTTATTTTGTGTGCGATTTGTTTCAGATTCTACTATCTAAATTTTA
This sequence comes from Chrysopa pallens, assembly GCA_020423425.1. Classification (NCBI taxonomy): domain Eukaryota; kingdom Metazoa; phylum Arthropoda; class Insecta; order Neuroptera; family Chrysopidae; genus Chrysopa; species Chrysopa pallens. Next base: position 21,345,880 of record CM035591.1, on the reverse strand, counting down.
ACAACTATTGTAAGGTCTATCACTTTGTTCCCGCCGTTTTGTTTTTAATTTGAGGCTTTATTACAACAAAACGATTACATACATTAAGTTTCAAAGTATTGTCCATCGTAAGCTACCACTTTGGCCCATCTCTCGGGTAGTAGGTGATTCCCGTGGCGAAAAAATTATTAATCTTTCGATAAGATCCATATTCGATCCAATTTTTCACTTCTTCATACGAGTTGAAGTGCTGGTCAGCCAGGTCGTGTGCCATTGAGCGAAATAGTTGAAAATCAGACGAAGCAACATCTGGAGAGTACGGCGGGTGAGATAAAACTTCCCATTTCAACGTTTCGAGATATTTTTTCACCACTTTGGCAACGTGAGGTCAAGCATTATCATGCGGTATAAACACTTTATCATGCCTGTCGTTGTACTGTGGCCGTTTTTTATTAAAGCACGGCTCAGGCGCATCAATTGCGTTCTATAATGCTCACTGATAATAAATTACGCCAAGATGGTCCCAACAAACGCCGCCCACCACTATGACGGTCTTCGACAGTAAAATCACCACTCTTAAAACGTTGGAACCATTCCCGACACGTTCTGTCACTAATAGCCGTTTTACCATAACTATCTAAAATAATCTGGTGAATGTCAGCCGCATATCTTTTCATATTGAAACAAAAAAGTAATACTTCCCGCAAATGACGAGAATTCGGTTTAAATTCGGTATATTTAATTAAAATTTTATTATGATGCAAACACAAATTAAGTTATGTCAAAGTAGGGTTATATTTACAAATGTCAAAACAAAGTGTTCGACATCTGTGATTAACATATTTAAACTACTACCGTCTACTACCGCCATTTTTGGAAAACGACAGGATCAAAATGGTAGACCTATGTATTAATACATTATATCCGTTATTCAGGTGTGAAAAAGACATTCCCGCCTGATGTGGCCATTAAAAAGGTATATCGACATCAAGCCATAATTCGGCATTAAACCAACCTACGTGCTCCCGTCGCGTTGAAGGGAACTAAGGAAGTCCTTTATCCCACATAGCTTACTTCGCTATTAAATGATTTTGATATTGTTCTTATAAAATACTAAAAAAGCGATTCAAAATTTGAGGTTGATGCTAGAAAAGTGAAAAATTAGGGTTGTATGCGTTTAATACCAAAAATATAAAATCAAAAAGTTTTAACGAGAAATTAAAAAAATAGATATTGGAGTAGGTCACCCTTAACATTTAGGGATATAAAAAATAAAGGTTGGTCGACTGTCAGACCTACCCGATATGCACAAATTTCATGAAAATCGGTCGAGCCGTTTCAAAGAAGTTTGTCAACAAATATATATATATGGCTGAAATTATGGGTGAATATAAACACTTAACGAAAAAATGCTTATACATTTTGTTTTTTTGTTTTTATAAAACAAATATATATGTATTTGAATTCTATCTCTTATGACTTAAAAGATGGGTTATGGATCCATAGTACCCATTCACCGATTTCTCAATTTTATTTTTACCTATATAAATTATCAACTTGCTCACTCTTTTCGATTTTATATTAAATTTATGACAAACAGATAGATGAACCAATTCACACATGTCAGTTCTACAAAAATGACGGGTAAAAAATTTCTCATTAGAATAACATAGTATGTTAGTGCATTCTAAATTTCTCGACCCTAAAGAACTGTGTAAATACTTCTCTAAAAATTAATGGCTATTTATATCATTTGTCTTTTGTTTTAAAACAAATTTAAAAAAAAGCCTGGTTTTCTGACATTTACTGGTTACTTTTCTATCTGATATAATTAATGAAAAAATCGACAATGAGTCATTATTATAAGCTTACAAATAGAATGGGAATGCAAATAGCCAAAACATATACATTTATCTAAATAAAATAATATTATTTCGAATAGAAACAAAATAGATTATACAAACAGGTCCTTATTTCTAAATACAGAACATATTATTCTCTCTATTTTATATAATTCTATTCGAAAATAATTTAAATATATGGTGTGGTAATACGAATATATGAGGGTGAAATTAAACCCTTTCCCAATCAGGAAGGTAAATATATATATATTCTAGATATATGCTTTTGTTTATCCCTGACATTTGATATCGAAATGAAATGAATCCTTTGGGAGTCGTTTAGAAATTATCCAAGCGCGTCTATGCGTCCATTCGCAAAGTACCGAAACTAATACCAACTGAACATTGTTTGTAAGCCCTCATATGTAGATATAGTACAGCTTCTAGTTATTATGGTAGCACAAGTAACCATACAGGAGTTATCCTTTAACAACTGATGTATGCATGTATGAATGAGTATGTTCAATGGTGTAGTGGTTTGGTGGACGCTACCATGTATGAATAGAGAAACTCACTCACTCACCATCCTCTGTATAAACACCTTTTGTGTACCTCTGAACTTATAACAATACAATTCTATATTTGAAATGGTATTTAAAATATACTTATACGAAAGGTCAGAATTTTTATTTTATAATTTAGAAATTTTATTTTAGAATTGAGATTGTTTTCAGAAAATGCTATTCAAAATAAAAGAACATGCACGTTTCGATGAAGTTTTTTTATATTTTAAAGACTGGTACATAGGCGACACTGAAAGACTTAATCCTTAACTCTCATAATCATGCACTTAAATATTTGTTTTTCCAAATTAGAGGGTAAAAACTTTTAAAATTGGTAAAAAATGCTAAATAATTATAATTGAGTGAAACCGATTTCCAATGGAAGAGAATATAACAAAAATGAAAGAAAAAAATCAATTACGGGCGATCTGTGATTGGGAAGTGGTAGGGGGTGAGTTTCAGTAGGTAAGTAAAACACGGTTTATCTGGATTTCTGGTCTAACTACAAGTCCTATGAAAAAAGTAATGATACTAAGTTGCAGGTAAAAAAAAATCTACAATTTTTGTATTTACACTTTTTTCACATAACCTCAAAATTTTTCAAATGAAAATTGAGAGGTTTTTTCGATATTAATTCAAAATAAGGTGAAAAAATAAATATTTTAAATAAAAAAAATTACAGTGTATTTGAAAAATAAAAGGAAAGTTTTCGCTAAATTTCATAATAAAAATTTTTTTTTTTTGTAAAAGATAGTTAAGACGGTTATTTTAATTTTTCACATAAATTTAGAGGTTATTTTAAAAAGTGTACCTATAAATGTTGATCTTTATATTACCTACAACTTTGTTATTAAATTTTTTTCCATAGGACTTGTAGTTTTGTCGGAAATCGACATAAACCGTGTTGAACCTTAAAAAACTCACTCCCCTCCACTTTCCGACCTTATATCGCCCATAAATTACTTTTTCCTTCCTTTTTGTTATATTTTCTTCAGTGTCAATGAGTTTCATTCCACTATAATTGTTTTTTTTTTTTTTGTTTCAAAAATTATGTACCCTGGTCAAACTGTTCTAAGCGCACCCAAAACGTATTAGAAAATTTAAGATAATGACATTTAATCTAATATCGATAGAATAAATGTGTTTTCTTTTTTGTATCAATTTTTAACTTAACACTCTCTTAAAGATAATTACTAGTTAAACAGATTATATGCTTCTTATGATTGATTGAATTATTATATTATGCAATTGGTTGAAAATTTATTATGTATGACAATGCCTAAAAATTATTTCTATTGGAAAAAAGAAACAAAAGTTGTTTGTTTGAATGTTTATAAAATTTGTAAATAAATTATTAGATTTTTAAAGGTAAGCAATTTATATACAGATGTATAAATTATATTAAAATTGACTGGTTTCGGGAAAGGAGTTTTTAGTTACTCCACAAATTCGGTGTTTGATTATATAATTTAAACATTACAAATATAAAGGTTTACATATTCATGTGTGAAGTATCTCTACATACCCTGCTAGAATGTAATGCTTCCTTGTTCCTTCCTATTTTATAAAGCCATGTATATATTTAAAGCATAGTGACTATGTGAGAATAGCCAATATTATACTGCCCTTTTATATTTACATAAACTAGAATAAAACAAGGGTTGTTGTATTATTTTATTATTGTTTATATTTGTATGTATGTTTTCATATTTTCATTTGCCCTAAGAGAATCGTAGGTTGTTAGGTTAGCTAAAAGTATGTACTACCAGACGGTTTGGTACTCTGTCTCTGTCTATGCAAAATGTACTTAACAATATAACTTAATTTACTAAATATTATTCTGCAAATTTGAATATGTGTTCTTATATATATGAAAATGTTAGATTAAACTCGAGGATTTGAAAAATGAATGAGTGAAGTTATATTATTTAAGCAAAAAAACAATTAAATAATTATTTCGGTAAAACATTATAAATTTCATGAGCCCAATTTTCGAAGACCACTAGAGGGAAGTGGGGTCGCTTCGTACTGTTTTTATTTTTTAGACTGTCAAAGAAAAACAATTTATTTTACCAAATTTCTCATTATACTGCTAGATAACTTATTCTTTCATTTATAAAATTAGATTAGTTATGAGCTGCCAGAACTGAATTAAGTAATTAGTAAATTTGGAACTGTGGCACATTTAAATCACATTTTCGAAATTTCCGTGTTATTCGATTTTGTTGCGTCTTGCTTCACTTGTCAAATCTACTTTAGTAAATTAATATGATGGCTATTGCACAGTACAAAGCGGAATTTGGTATTAGTAATAGTTTCAATTTAATTTCTTTTAATAAATATGGGATATTCGTAATGGGTTACATCCGTAAATTACTTACTTTACGAATTTATCCCATGGATTGTATGAGACTAGATACAGTATTTACTATATGAATATGTCTAATGCCTGCTTGTAGAAATGTTTCCCAAAATCGGATATAGAAGTCTGGCCAATAATATAAATATATTTCTTAAACAATTGCAAGGGATTGTGAAGCAGACGATAAAATTATATCGCTTAAGTACAAAAATACATTACGTTTTGTTTCTGTGGAAGCAGCGGTCGCACTGCGAGATCTCTCTGAAGAGTAAATGGATGATTATTAAATTTGAAATCGTCAAAGTATAGGATAGCCCTGATATAGCTTCTCTACGACTGTGCCTTATGTACGAATATACCCTACTTCTATACTGTAAATTTTATTTAATCGCCTTGTGTCAACAACAGTAATTTAATTGTAAAAAGAACAGTAATTTATTCACTATCGATTCGAGTACCGTGACACTTAATCTGTGTATACTGATATTCTATTGTAATTGTTGCTATTATTGTTGTTGCCTAGGATTTTTTCCTCATTCAAGGATCACATGAATACAGTTGGTTGTTGTACAAAAATAAAGTAATATTGCCGATTTTCACGTTTAAATATTGGCCTCTGTTTATAGATATGTGAATATAGATTTGGTTGTTCGGGATGGCTTTGTTGGTAGGAGCAAATTTTTAAATGCGACAGTCGATACTGTATCAAGATTTGTGTGTAGACACCAACTGTAATCTTATGAGTCTAGAAGAAAGAACATATTCTAGGCAACCACGATAATAACAACACAATAATTAAAAATTGTTAGTACACTTTGAAAATGTCTAAAAGAAAACGAAATTCGAGTCTGTAGTGAATAAAATAGTGATGCTAATGAAATGTAAAGCTTATAAATTATATAATATTTATAGTTTCTCTTGTTAATCGTTTTTATTTTACACCTGTAAATACACCCAAGAAAAGTTGGAAATTTAAATGGTGTTTTTGTTTGAAAATGAAATTTGGAAAATATTTCCAATTTTATATTTAAGATTTGTTTGGTTCTAATCTTCGAAACCGTTACTTAATACAAACGAAACTTACAGAATGCAGACATGAAGAGAAGGTTGTCAAATATTGCACAGACACTTGATCTTTGTCGTTCTCACTCGTTAAAGTGGAAGGAGTTTGGTTACGGCAAAAATGTATCAATTTCAATCAAACTTCGTTAACATAAATAAATAAGAGACTTTTGAGAGTATCTAAGGCTAAAATCAGAATCCAAAGAAGCGTACACGTTTAACCACATTCTCTTTGTTTTTAATAACTGTAGTGAACCGAGCCAGTACTATTTTACTCAAAAAATTCTCATTTTATAACGTCGATACGACTTGAATAACATTAAAATATTTTTTCGGATATTACAGATTAGTTAAAAATATGTTTAGATACATTAAATAAAATGCCTAGTAGCTTCCATAATGAAATAGTTGATTTTCGACATGAATTTATCGTATCAAAACAGTAAACATTGGAATATTAGTGAAGCAAAGATTGAATAATTTTTTTTAACATTTTATCTCATTTACACAACACGCCGTAACAATTTAGGTACAGAATCCTTTCAATTACAAAAATTTATAAGCATGAGGAATATTAGAAACTTTTTTTATTTGTAAAAATGGTTTTTATAATGGAATGCTTATATTATATATGTATATATAAAAATTTAAAATTTTTGTTGTGTTAAATATAATTAATTTTTTATGAAATTTTCTGGGATAAAATAAAAGATAGTAAAGTCTTTCTATATTTTGTACGAATGTTCTAATTATAATTAGTTTGTATACAAAATATAAAACTTATGTGACAGATATTATATACCGATTGAAAATTGTAATTAGTTTTTCTACTTTTTCGTCTAACGTCACTTCTTTTGCCAATTGAATAATCAATCAACGCGATATACTCACAGGTACCTGGCCTAAAACGTCTGATGATGCAGGATAAATCCTTCGAAATATATCACAATGTCAAGATAAAAATAAATCTTTGTTATATATAACAATATTTTAAAGTACCAGTTCTTATTTTTAAATTATTGTTTATTTATACCCGTTATTTAAATTCCTTAAAAAATTATTTCTACAAAACATACCAAAGTATGGCTTGGCTTTGATCACTTATATTGATACACTTTTTCAAAGAAAAACTTTCTTATATTTTGAGTCCTGTTTGTAAGTAAATCTTTTTATTACTAAATTAATTATTAATTTTATTTTTGATGTCGATTGTAAAAACTTCTCTATAAATATATTGTTTTTGATCTTAAAACGCATACAATACGTTTGTATGTTACGTGTTATTAACGTATAATTAACGAGTTAATTATACGACCCCCGTTCGTACACTTGCGTTAGTTTGTGGTTCGTTAGTTTGGAATAGGTTACTTTGTGTAAACTAAATGGAAAACCATAGTAAACCTTCGGGAATGTTAGATACTGATTATCTGAGTAGTGATTTGGTTCAGGATGTGGAATGTACTTAATACTTAGATGAAGTACTTGTAAATTAAAGATTTAAATAAAACCTGTAAGATTACAGCAGTAAAGAAGTTAAGTTTTCCAGTTGGATCGACGCAAGATCAAAAAACCAAAGAAAAATTCATTTATGAATCTAAATGAAATAATCATAATTACAATTAAAATATAAATCGACTATTTATTATCGATTCAATTGAGTCAACTGAAAGTCTAACTTGTAGGAAGAAATATCCTTACAGAATAAATATAAATAAGTATTAATAAATCTATTTTTCATATAATTGTGCGGAGCACATTGTAAGTCACTAAGCAAACAAAGACTACTTGTTTATAATTTATTAATTAATTAACATCATATGGAAAATTGTGTCCAAGGCTTACAACAAAAAAATTTGCTATAGAAAAGATTAAAAATTTTGTTCGTTTTTTTTTTTTTTGGGAGATGGTTATAGTTTTTTTTTTTTAATATTATTTTAAAATCAAATTATAAAATGATAATTTTTTTTAAATAGGCTTGAGAAAAAAAAAGAACCCATTTATATAATTTAAAATAGCAAATGAATTTATATGTTCCTTAATAGCAGCAGAATGATTAGCGTATAGATCTACGTATAGACAAAGTTTGAATTATACGCTGTACATGTGAAAATTATCCGGTAGTTTGTAAAATATATGTATTCAAATATTTATGAGCTTAACGAAAACCACAGTTTATATTACATACAATATATATATTATCATAGAATACGATTATACGTATGTTTATATATTATATTAGCGATTGTATATAACACTCTAGTACACTACATGAGTTCGATTTTCGTGGTTTGGCTGGCTTCTATATACCACCATGTAGATAATTTAATAGATACACTTTATAATAGTTTGAGTCAACTGTTCGAATATGGTTAGCCAAACGAACACGATCATTAAATTTATTATTTTAAATTAAAATAGAACCATTCACGGCGATTTTAGATACCCAAAATATTTAGGGGCCGTTTAAATTTAGCAAATGAGTGACTTTTCACATTTATTTTAATATAAAATCTTGCTATTGAACTAACTACAGAGCATTGAAATTCTATAAATACATGAATTTAGTAAATACCAATGAAATGAAGGTCAAAAAAAAGTAAAATTTGAGGTAAAATTTGAGTAATAAAAAGAATAACAAAACTTCTGTTTTAAAATTGTAATACCAATGAGCATAATGACTAGATTTTTTATATGACTTCATTTGAAGCGTCTTCATGGAACTGAAGTTTATTTTTTTTAAATGTTTTAAAATAAGAAATATACATTTAAAATTACTAATTAAGCAAATAGTGAAATACTATGTTATGAAATACACCGTTAAATATCTCCATATTAATTACATGTAAACCATCATTTCAAGAACGAGATTAAAAATAATCTTCGATAGTTTATAACTTCTTAATTTTCGAATCGATTTAACTTTTCGAATTTTGTTATGATTATAATTATCAGGCACGATACAACTTTTAATGTGAAATGTTCGAATTTCAATATCAGTAATCTTCCAATATTAATATTGAATAATAAAAAAATAAAATAAATTTTATAAACCTGAAATTTTCATTGGTAGTCTTAATTGTTTCGTGATTTTAACTTGATTGTAATTTTACATGATTTGACTTGTTTGTGAATATTAATGTACAGCGTTTTTAATTGATTGGTATTACCATGTACATACGTGGCAAAGATTTACATTTATCATTTATATTGTTTTAGTTGAAAACATTAGAATATCGACCTTTAGGAAAAATCAAAAACTACGTTCATCATAAAAATGTTTTTCTATTTCAGTACTGTAAAAAACTATAGTAAATATCCAATTCGGATCATAAAAATAAAATTTATTTAATAAATAAGGTTTTAATAATAAATCCGCAGCTTAAGAGATTGCCCAGCCCCCACTCGATTTTTAAAAAGATTCAGATATTCAAATAATTAATATTCGATGCTGTATAATGAATGATTAAGGAAGAGATTCCATTCAAATGCCAAAATGAAATAATGTTACTAAATTGATCATAAATTATTTATTTTTGACTTTGGTAAGATAACTTACGATAACATTAATTAATCGTATTTGGTATAGCAACAAGGCAAGACAACCACTTATAGAGACAATTGACACTGAGTGTCAATGGTTGATCTATTTTTAATCATTGGCATTCATTAAATACATAATCCTATGTATTGTAGTAGTATGTATTTTTTATGTAATTTTGAGGATAAATTATGACATATCCTAACAGTTTACGAAAAAGTTTTTCCAACAAAAGTTATTTGTTATAATATAATAATGTTTTTTTTTCCTTTTCAATTTAGCTTTTATGGTTTAAAAGTTAGATTTTGGATCCAATAGACAGATTTGCCTCAAACCCTGAAGTTGATCTTACTTCTTAGGTCTAGAATGTACAACCAAAATTTATGCTTGCTATCTCATATCATTTGTAGCTACCTTCATGAGAGATGTACGGGAAGACGGACAGATGAATGTGAACTAATTTGGCGATTCTAAGATCATAAATACTAAAATTTCAAATGCTAAAATTTAAAATATTGTCAATAACTTTGATATTTTCCAGAGCCAGAAAATTTAATAAATTTGCTTTAAAATTATTTAACTCTGGCATATTCTAAATGTCAAGTATAATAAGTTCATTTATGTGAAGCTCCAATTTCTAGAGTTGCAATGAACTTTAGTTAACATGAATGTGTGTCAACAATTATATTTTATAAATAAACACAATATTAAATTTAAGAATATAAATTTTTGAATTAATAGCCAGTCAGAAACTACACAAACATTTAAACAATATCACAACAATATAATTGTATTTATGTTCACATAAACGAAATAATATAAATTGGATCGTATATGTCGTGTCATGTCGAGTTAAATCCAGTCAAATCGATTCTACTGCATTTGACAATTTATGTATTTCAATTTTGGATGAAATGCAAATGGAAATTTGAATATATATGTACGTATATACTGAATGTTTCAAAACTGGTGTGATACATTTAAGAATCATATAATGCATCATTTGAAAAATGAAAATTTTGGGTGCAACAGCTGAAATGCAAAAAAGCTTAGAAATAAATGTGAGAATTTATATTCAGTATACTTCAATGTCAGATTATGTCAACGAAAAAATATTCATTTTTCGGAATGTAAAAGGTATTTCAAATTAAAAAATTTTAATGAATATAAGGTTTGGAATTTGAGATTAAAATATATTTTGAAAAATTGACGTCGGCCCAGAATTGACCGAATTATGATATCGTTCGAAGTTTTCTGGTTTTCCTCGAAAATAATGATTATTTTAGCATTTTTTTGAATCAAGAGATGAGCCTTGTTAATGAATGACAAAAATTTCATAATATGGTACCTCGAAGCGAATTTTAGTTTTTTATTGAATGTATAAATAAAACTAATTGTATCGAGCGTTAAAATATGGAAATCCATTATTGTTTTATTTATTATTTAACAATAACAATCACTAGTATTTATTTTTTTTAAATTCATTATTTATTTAAACTTAATGAAATGTTGACGATCGTTTCGGCTTGTTTAGCCATTTTGTTTAGACATTGCTGTTAAATAAGTGGAAATAATCTTCAAAAGTTGATAAATTTTAAATAAATAATTTATTGAAGAAAAAAAAAAACATACTAGTGGTTGTTATTGGTAAATAATAAAAAAAAATTAAAATTAAATTACTGCGAATCGATAAATTGTAAACATCATGTGAGATTCGTGATTATCTCACGATTTTTGATTACTTTTAATACTATGCCAAATTATCGTTGATTAAATAAATAACTCATAGACGAGACATTATTTAAAAAACTCAGTGCAAAAATTAAAGTATAACGAGAACCAGGCACTTTAATATTTAATAATCGAACTAATCAGCATTATTAATACACTATTCGTAGTAATCTGAGGTGAGTTTTAATTTAAATATCAAATATATCTTCTACGATGCTTGTAAGATTTTGTTTCAAGGCATTGACGCATCCCAAACGAGTTAGGAGACTCACTTTTCTTGAACATCCTTTAACCAGTAGTATATTTTACATATGTAGAATTCTGACTATTGTGCAAGCAAAGCAAATAGACAATTTCGAATGTTACATCACATTCAATGCAGTGAGACCTACACTCACTGCTTTTCTCCATACCCACTAACTACGTATATACGTATTGTATGTATATTCAATGAGAAATATTGTTGTACAATATTCCGTTTTCCGTTCTTCCCTACACTACTACTCCGATATACATATATGTTTAATGTCATTTGGCCGATGCGGGTATTTGGCAAGGTATGATAATGGTTTTAACAGCATACGTATATGTATTACACACAAATATGTATATAGACGGAATTACTTCACTTCCACTGGCTTACAGGAAGTTTGTAAAGTACAAAGTAAAAATGGTTTACGACGCTACCAGTCTAAACAAAAATAAACACAAATGGTAATGCTGTCTCAACTTCACAAGCAGCACGTTTATGATCTTGAGATCTTTAAAAAATGGACCGTTGAAAAGTAGGACAGTTTACCTGATATATCGGTTTCCTGCTCTGAAGAATCGATGTTCTAGTGTATGATTAACATAAGTGATGGAACAAAAACTAAATTTTTAAATAGAGACAATGATTATGAATTTCAGATGGAATATTTATAAATGATCTAATAAACTAGCCACTTAATCAATCATTTACACTTAATTCACTCATTCAATATCATTAATATATTCAATGTCATTGTCCTTCAGCTTTCTCCGCAAGCAATTGGGATTGTGCGAAGAAAAAAAATCGGAATGAAAAACGAGAAAGTCAGCTTATTGTCACAGTGGATTTTACGTGACAATAATATAGAAAATGTATTTTTTACCAAATTGTTATATATAATAAATTAGGGTGCTGCGTTTACAAATTTTTTTCATTTTTTTGGGACTAAATTTTCTTTTTATTGTCTAATTGTTTTATTAGTTATAATTTAACCTGGATGATTTAAATTCGTGGTTTTAATCCCCTTCGTTTCCAAAATGATGCTACGTGGCTTTTGCTGCCACGATATACTTTATAAATTTTCTACATGATTACCACAAACTATGCTCTGTCAAATTTCCCCTCAATACATTTCGTATAAGCATATACATTACTTTGCATCACTTTCGGAGTCGTAAAATTATTTCATCGACTGCTATAACTATTTTATTCAATCATTATATAAAAAAAGAACTTTAAATTATGATAAAATGGCATGTACAGATGAAAAACTTTAATTCATAATATTTTTTAACGAAATATATCTCAAAATGTAGAAGAATTTTACCGGTTGACATTAACATCGTTCATCCCGAAAAATATGTTCCAAATTGGAGTCATTGCATAATATCTTAATTCAAGCTAACCGATTTTGTAGATACATATATACTCATTTTTGAAATATACCATCAAAATTTTGTACTGAAATAAAGTTAATAGCATCGATGAAACTAATACATTCATTGAATTCATTAGCTGTAATACAAAACTTTGTGAATGAGTCATGATCCAACTTTTAAACCATAAAATGCAAATACTTTTTGTATCAAAACAAATAATGTTTGTTTCAAACATTTTTATCCAAGCAGTTTCGATTCTCCACAATTTAATTTTTGGATAAACTTCGAAATTAAAAACCCAGGCACATGAAAGTGCTTCATATACCCTACAGCATGGAAGTACGACGACCTACAGCACGTTATGTGTCTTTTATACGAAATATTTCGCGTTGATTTTATTCCCCTTTTAACTGTGGTTTGATGTCAAATATTTTAGTTAAAATTTCAAACAGAAGCAGGTATAACATTATCTGCCATTTGGCAATAAATTTTATTTAAATTTTTGGTACGTAATAAAAAAGCTTGAAGAGAAAACATTCTTAAAGGACGAACGACTATATTTTTATTATTGCATAAAGTTAGATTAAATTGGTGTTCGTTGCACCATTTGACCGATAGCGGGATGAGTAAAGAACAAATTTTAATTTTCTCCGTAAATACTTTGGACATAATTTTCGATCTCATTCTTATTTACATAATATCTGGATCTTCATAAACATCCCTGTATATTTCATATAGATGGCATTACTTGACTGCTTGTACATACAACTATGATAGTACACAATCTAAGTTATATGTTTGTTTCGATCCCTACTATCTCTCTGTTTTGTGTTTGTGTTACACATATTTATTTTCTATGATGGCAGTAATAAGCGGTGTAAAGTCGTAAACTGGAATTACAATGGTCATAAATATTCTCTTTTTTTGTGACTAAAGGTGTATTAAATCAGATTCTATAAATCAGACTTTATGCTGAATACTTAATATAATTTTTTGTTTGTGCTTATATTGTATATTTTTTAAATAGGTTTTAACAGTTTGACTTTCTAAAAAAAAAAGAATTAAGGAAATCATACTGATTTTATAAGCAAGATACTGGTTCCAAAATATTAAATTAGTAGTTCCAAACTGATTGTGACTATCTAAAAATATCAATTTCGATTAGATAGAAAAAAGGCGTTTAACTGTTTTGATCACAATTATCGCACAAGTTATGCCAGTTTGTAAATTACAATTTTTCCTCTATCTCGTATGGTTTAAATTAAAGATCCAATGCATGGATTTAAGCACACCGATTTTATTGATATTTAACACATTTTTGGAATACACCATCAACATTTTCTGTTTAAATAAAGTTAAAAGTATCGTTAAAACACTTACATAATATTTTAAAAGCATTAATTTTAATACAATAACGTCATAGTTCAACCGACTGCTCATGATAGCTCTCATACGCGAAAAAAGTTAGTCAGCTGAAATTTTGATGGCCTATCCTAAACTTAAAATGTGACCTTTGGTTTGCAATGTAATGAAAACATGCCCGTAAAATTACTTTTGAATCAAAACAAATAATTTTTATATCAGCATTTTTACCATAGCTGTTAATATTCGCCACAATTAAATACATTTAACACATACATAATTATAATAAATATAAATATATAACTGCAAGAGATGCATATGATTAAAAGTAGTGTAACCATTGATATTCAACCATATGTTAAGTATTTTAAATCATTAACACTGTTAGTTGTTATCTTCACTTATTTTTAAATTTACAATAGCGTTTAATTATTTTTTACTCAAACGTATTTCAATTTTAATTCGTAATCAGTGTTAATAGTTTACAATATAACCTCCAAAATAGTTTCTTTTTATATATTGATATGTAATAGTTTTCAAAACGACTTTATTTAATCAAAACGTTCTATTTAAAATAAATTTTATTCGATAATAAAATCGTTTCAGACAATAATAATGTGATTCATAAAAAATAAACCACATACATAATCTTGTCCATGTCCTAAGGCCTAAACATTCAAAAAGGTACGTACGTTGTACGGTACTATCCAACCACAATAATAATAATAATCAAATTGTCTATAATCTTTACTAAAATAGTTGTTTCATCTAATAATTATGATCATGACCATCAAACAAACGACACGAGATGACATCCACATCTACATCTATGCAGTCAAAATTCTTATCTATTACATAAATAGCAAACAAGGGTTTTACTATAAAACTGACCCCAAACTAAAATACACACATAAACATGGCGTCAAGTATTTTGATTGTGATGAGGGGTACAATTGTAATATATGTCACGATCGTATTGTCAAATTCATTTCTTATAAATATCTCTAGACAAATTAGAACTATTTTGAATTTTTATAATTTTGACATAGTATTTATTAAAAATTTGGTAATAAGGGGCGATATAAAAAATTTCAGCAGAAATGTATTGAAACAATTTTGGAATTTGTATTTGTTAAGGTGAAATTTCCCATAATTTTGCGATTTTTTCTAGTGTAAAATGCATATTAAGAGCCTATACGTTCATGTTCAGAAAATAAATATATTTAGGCCCTTAAAATACATTTTAAATTAGAAACAACACTAAGGACTGGCGCATATTTCGACATGTATAGCACGGCACAACGCGACATGACATTTTTTGTATTTTAACGATAGCGTTATTTTTTGTATCATATAAAAATTAATAGGTCAGCACAAATTGACGACACGACACTACGCAGCCAGACGAGACGCAACAAGCGCGTGGCACAGTGTAGGAGATACAGTTTCTTGTGCCATGCGTCGTATGCGTTTAAAAAATTACAGTCTCTTTATAGTGCAATTAGTTTTTACATTGAAGGTTACTTATATATTGTGCTTAAAGATATCATTACTTAATGTTTTTGAATCACAAAGATATTTGAAATTATCTATAATTTAATTCAGGCATGTTATACATATAAAATATTTACTATAAAAAGTAAAATTTGTCCAGGATGCGATCAATTAATGATCTCTCCAGTATTTTTAACACACTCGTAGCACAGTTATCTATGCCTTGTAGGATTAAAACACTATTTAAATATTATCTCATACTGGGCGAGAGAACTGCGTGGCATTATACGTTCCCCAACACGCATGTGTCTCGCGATCGTGTCATGTAACAAGCGCCATGTCACGTCGCGCTATGCCACACGCGTTACAATATCCTCCCGACCTTACGACGAGGTGGTATGCTACCAGTTCGTAAAAAATTGTGTGAGTGCAAAATCTGTGAAATTTCTCCTCAACCAATACGTATTAAGATTTTTTTAAATAAATTTCTGCTTAGAGTTGTTATCTACATCACCACTTTTTACCTTATGATATGACTAACTACTCATTAAGAGGCGAAAACACTGGTATGATAAGTGTCAAAAATGCAAAAAAATTTACCATTCTGCCATCTATTGTTTATAGTGGAATAATGAAAACAAAGTGATTTTTACACAATATCTTGAGTCAACATAAGCTTAGAGTTTGAATGTCATGAATTTAGAAAACAGAAGACAGAAAATATACAAATCGCCAAAAGTTTTCGAGAGTACAAAATGATAATGAATACCGTGTGTAAGAAACTAGACACTAAGGACTCGCTGATTTTAGATTTCATTCCTCCAATAACTGAAATACCTACATAACACTACATATAAGATAGCATTCTTTAGATTGCCTTTATCGCTTCTGTTGCATATCAATAATTTTCGAGTCACGTCATTGGATACTTGAGTTTAAAAACAAAAAAAGACGAAATGAAAAAGTTTAATAAAAAATTTCTTAAAAATCATTGCTTATTTTTCTGAACACAGTAAAATTTTAAGAGCGTGATATGATTATTACAAATAGACGTGTGTATTAGTACAAAATAGTTTTCCTCGAGGAAAAGTTTACTGCCGGTACCCGATAAATCATAATGTACGTCATGTTCTCACAATAAATAAACGTTACATATTTAATCAAGTCACAGAAGGGCTTTTAAATACTTTAACAGTCATAGTTGTGCTTATAAAAATTATCTTTATACGAAGTATAATGAAATATTGTTCAACGCTAAAAATACCTTAAAAGAAACATAAATACAACTCTTATGCCAGTTCAACTAATGTCAATCAATTTGAAATTCTTTAATTTTCGGATACTATCTCAAATTTAGAATTTAAGAAGCAAACTTTGAGTGACTACCTGAAATTACAATATAATATTCATGCCATATCTTGGGAAAATATGTAATAAGAGTAATGTTTATAGAGAATTTTGTAAAAAATAATAGATTGACGTTAACAGAAACAATATTTGTTAGTATTTTTATCATACAACATATTTGAAATTGCAGCTCTAACATGAATGCTTCAATTGTTCAATGGTGTGGAATGGTTTTCACAAACTGAACTAAATGTTATATGTGAGACTCAAACCATACTATAAAACACATAACGCCTATGAATATAATCATGAAATGTCTCATTATTTAGCATTAATAACCTTTTATACTAATTGTATACATTGTTTTTATTAGGTTGTTTAGTATTTATCTAGTACTTACTATATGTAGATTTATTTATTTAAATTATTAAAACGTAACAATTATTAGCAATGTCGTTATAATCGAACGATCCAAAAGGGTTATCAAAATGTTTTTATTTAATTCTTTTTATTTTTTCCACAGTTGCAATCT
Source organism: Chrysopa pallens (assembly GCA_020423425.1). Classification (NCBI taxonomy): domain Eukaryota; kingdom Metazoa; phylum Arthropoda; class Insecta; order Neuroptera; family Chrysopidae; genus Chrysopa; species Chrysopa pallens. Next base: position 21,328,440 of record CM035591.1, on the reverse strand, counting down.
AATCTCAACTAATATAACAAATGTTCACAAAACAAAACTTCCTATACAGTCACGTTTTAATAAAAATCTATATAAAATAGGAATATTTATAAATTCTAACTGCTTAGAGAAGTCATAAAAGACAGAGAAGAAAAGTACAAAGAAAAGAAAATTTCCTTTCATTTAATTAACCACTTTATCGTTTGTTTCTATAACTCAAAAAAATTATCTTTAGTTTAAAATTTCATACACCTTTCACGTCTTGACAAATTTCTTTTGCACGATATGACGAAAGAACTGGGTTCCAAATATTATTTAAATAGACGGTGAATTACTCAATTATTTATGTTAATTGCTCCTTTAGGTATTGTAAGAAATTTATTAAGCCAAAATAAATATCTTGGGATCAACTTTCACGTTTCAAAACCAGGCACACGGTAGTGCAGCATCTATCCCACGGCTTGGAAATAGAACCTACAGCACCTTATGTGTATTTTAAAATATATATTTTGCGTTGATTTTATTTCACACTTAACTTTGGTTTGCTGCCAAATATTTTGATTTAAATTTCAAACAGAACCTGGTATAATCTGTCTCCAATTTGGCGATGAGTTTATTTAAATTTTTGATGCGTATTACAAATGGTTAGAACAGAAAACATTCTGGACAAGTTACTGTAGTATTATTAATTAATACATTTTTCAGAGTTTTAATAAAATAGATGTTCGTTGCATTATTAAGACGATAATTTGGACACAATTTAGATCTCATTCTTCTTTTCCAGGTCGTATATTTGCATAGAAACTTGGCCTTTATTAATTAATACATTTGTCAGAGTTTTAATAAAATAGATGTTCGTTGCATTATTAAGACGATAATTTGGACACAATTTAGATCTCATTCTTCTTTTGCAGGTCGTATATTTGCATAGAAACTTGGCCTTTATTAATTAATACATTTGTCAGAGTTTTAATAAAATAGATGTTCGTTGCATTATTAAGACGATAATTTGGACACAATTTAGATCTCATTCTTCTTTTGCAGGTCGTATATTTGCATAAAAACAGTAATGATATTTGTTATGATGTCATGCGGTATTACTTATGAAGGAAATATGAATACACTTTTCACAAGAAGTTTTTCACCTTAGATATAGTATAATATTGGTTAGTTTAAATGAAAGTATAAACATTAATTTTATATATCAAAAGTAGTTCGAAGAAGTTGGAATTTGTGGTTAAATTTTAATCAAAAAGCTTTTCAGAAAAATATTTCTATTTACACAAAAATATTTTTAAATGTAAGAAAAAATAGTTTGTTTCTTAACCTTAAGTTCTATAACATTTTTATTCAAATTTTTTTATGTTAAAAGTATATTAAACAATTTTAATTCAAATAGTATTCCCGAAAGCTAGGCTTAAAATTAACATTTCCATACGAAATAACTTTCTGTTAAAAAACTAATAGTAATTATAAACTTCATTAAAATACAGAAAGTTTTGTTTCTATAATACTCAGTACTATAGTACGGATTAAATAATAACCTAGACCACATATTATTAGATTATTTTACCTAAATATTTAAAATACTTAAAATTCTCCAAAAATTTTTAGAGTTTAACGTTAAACTGACAAACAACACTAAGCATAATATCATAAGGAAAAAGCAATATGAAGGGATTTAAGTTCGCTATATATCTATATATGAAAAGCTTTATTTTCAAATCCATAGGAGTAAACTTCCTGTATGAAAAGTACTCCAATACCATCGTCTTCAATAAGAAAACATTAGTTGTATGATAGAGATAACAGTATATATATTTTAGTATGAGAAAGATGAATAAACATAACCTGTTCTAGTTCATTTAACAGAGATAACGATGATGCTTCTAACTTGGGTACTGTTTTCTTTAACTCATACTCTTCAAATATTTTATATAACGGCAAATGGTGGAACTTTCCTTATTCGAATTGTAACAAATGTAGTTCATTTCAAATTTATTAACTGTTTGTAACGTCTTCGATTGGTAAAAGACAGTTTGAAATACAAAAAAACTACAAATCTTTTCTTTGAACAAAAAATATTTCTTTGTTACCTAAACCTTAAATAGAATTATTCAGTCGTTCTAACAGAAAAACATTAAAAAGATACAGGTGTATACACCGAAATTTTCTAATTAAAGAAAAATTCCAAGTAAGAATTAGCTAAAACTTAATACAAAAGCTGATTAATAATAAGATTCTTCTATTTTTTCACATATTATTAAAAACTCTGAAGATGTGTTTTTATAAGGTCACTATATACTATGAATTTTATAAAGTTAGCTTACTGAGTGATTATTTTCATGTTTTTAAATCAAATATGCTATTTTTGTATTAGATATTTTAATTACAAGAATTAATAAATGTTTCTTTTTACGATCGATAATTCTTCAAATTGATTTTTAATAAAAAAAAAAACAAAAATCCCAAAACCAAAACTAGGTTATTATTGCAAAGATCGAAAAAAATACATCTTACAACATTTCATTATTCTTAATTATAACGAAAATAAAAAAGAAGACCTCTTTCAATGCTCATAATTATGATTTAAATGAAAATCGGAAAAAAAGAACTCACAATTCTTATGATGCCGGAAAAGAGACTCTTTCAAGTGTTCATATTTTCGAATTCTTACGAAACTCAGAAACGACTTTTTACAGATTTCAAAATTTTGACTCCTTTTTCTGACTTGAATGTTTGTTGGAAAAGTGATCAACCATGAAACTAGCTAAACTACAATTATGTAATGGCTCGTTTTGGTCTCATACTAACTTTCCAGTATTTATTATTAATTATTTTTCATGAATTTATACAGGCTATTTTAATTACATATGTATGAATATTTTACAATTTTGTAAGCAACAATACAATAACAGTTAGCTTACAAGCAAAAGTTAAATAAGGTATCTTCGCGCATTATAGTTGTAGAATATGTAGGATCAGAATTTTGGAATATTAAAAACCTGTAAGGACTTTTTTAGTGAATCATTTTCCACAATAATCAATAAATAGACATGTATTTTTCTAGTTTATACAACTATATACAATGAACACGAAAATATGAACAAAAATCTATGCAACGATATTTTCTCATTGCATACACACTGCTATATTTATATAGAACATTGAGAAAAGAGCTATAGCTCTTACATTACATAGATAGCTATATATTATGTGTAGAATTGAGAGAGCTAGTACTATATGTTCCTTCATTGTCGTTACAAACAACGAACGAGAACGTTTGGCTGTCCAACTTTAGATATTTATTTGGTGGAAGTTTCAAACATCGTTAAGATAGTGGAAAGAACAAAAGGTTTATGATATCCTAAAAACCATTTACAATATATATTACCAACTTTAGATCGAGAAAGATTTTCATTTAACTGCTTTTCAGATGGGTGGCTGCATTTCGCCTGTGTATGTTATTTAACTGTAAATATATTCATTATCAAAAATTTTTTAACCATTAAAAATAAATTTTAATGAATTTTATATGTTAGAAAATAAATGATAATAACGATTGGTTTCTTATCAATTTATTTTGAATATACAGTGAATTTTGTTTGTATTTAATTTTTCGAATACATATTTTTCATTATCTTTAATTTTTTTTAGCAAGATATTATTTTTTATATATTTTTCTTAAGTTACCTCATATTGGATGGTGCAGAATAATTGGTTTGAAAACGTTTTCTACAAATACACCGTGTAATTGATAACTGCAAATTATTAGAATCTACTAAAAGATCTTCCTTTAATCAGTTCAAAATAATGTTAAACATTTCAAAGATGTCGGTTATTTCGTAAAAATAATTGAATATATTACAATTTAAAAATGAAATTGGCCATATAAAAATCCGTAACCAGGACTTATCAACTCGAATAATTTATATATTTTTGGTTATTGCTGAGGAATACTGTTTATGAGGAATAAGATTATTGAGCACAAGTCCTCTGTTAATAATAGAATTATTTCCATTTATAAAATTAATGGTATGTATTGTTTTCCAACAAACTCACGATACGCTGGATATATGCTGCGCTTTTGTTTGATATTTAATTCCAAAAAATAAATGGATTTTAAGTTTACAATAAAATTATATAAATGGAATTTCTGTAAACGGAAGATTATTCGCTACCAAACCAACAATTATTAATTTTCTCAAGAAATCAGGTAGCATTCTATTGAATGACAATAAGGTGCAATTAAAATAAGCCTACAAATAACTAACTATATTTTATTTTTTTAAATTAATTTTATAAGTGCCCTGATGATTAAGGGGGACTGATTACGGGTTACCTGTCAAACTAAACTCAATCGTAGTCGGTTTATCCGCTTACGTACTATAATACCATAGGGAGACACATGGATACACAGATATACACGCTAAACTTATAACTTTGTGTCCAGGTTAAAAAAGAATTCAAATGAAAAACATGTGATATATAAAATGGTATTTACTCTGAGTATACTCAAACGATTGACTATAAAAAAGAAGTTTCAAGCAAAAGTTGTTTGTATAAAACACGGAAACTTGCATACATGAAAATTTTATGATCAACAAAAAATTTTCGATCAAGCCATCTATAAATCGTGAAACATTCTAGCGAAATCTGCTTAGAAGCTACAATCCATACGGATATACATCTTAAACTCGTTTTGTGCAATGTAATTTCTAAATAATATTCAAGAACCTCGTTATATTTCTTTGATCTAGTTTTTGTTGGTTACGAAAATAAATAATTAATATCCAAATATGAGAGGGATATAAAAATTGTTGAATATAAATATCAAACAGTACATCAATGATGGAAATATGTATGTTTTTATTCACCCCTTGGGTTCCAAAGGTCCTAACTTTAGGTTAATGGTGTTGGTAATAGCATACTTCATCTTGTCTGTTTGACTTGTATGTTTTGTAGTAAATTTAGATCAAACACGCAATCTACTCGAAATATAAATGAAGACATTTTATTTTTATACTGATCACATATACAATTGATTTAAATCGAAATAACTCGAATATTTTATATGTTTTTCTTAAGAAGTGAAAAAAACTAAGTGAGCTAATTAATGTGTTACGCTTAGTATCCTAATTTAAGGATTAACACTGGATTAATGATTTGGAAATATGATTAAATAAGTATCCAATAATGATAACAACAGTAAAATAAAAATAAAAATAAAAATTACAATAATTAATATTTATCTTTTTTATTTCGAAATTTCAAATTGGTAGAAATATGAATTGATGAAGTGCTGGTTGGTAGAAATTTGAAGCGATGATAAGATATTGTATGCAAGATATTGAAGACAGCACCTAATTTTTTGAATACCCGACATAAGGTTAAGTGAGAATGTTTGAAATATTTTTAATCATTAAAATTTTAATCATGATAATGCATAAAATTAAAAATCAATTTTTCACATAAATAAGTTTGCTAAATAAACAATATCTTATTGGATGATAATACTGTTGGTTCGAGACTGAAAATTATATTAATGAAGTATATTAATTATATTAATTAGCAATTTCTGTATGGAAACTCAAAAAATAATTGAGTTAGCACATTTTGTGTTTTGAGATAAAAGTGTAGCACTTGTATCTCTCTCTTTGATACGTAATTTGTGTCTGTTCATAATCTACATTAATTTTGAATGGACCGTTTTTAATTTGTTATAAATATTCGATATGCATTTATTAAAAGTATTAAAACTGTTTAATTTTTATGAACCAAATTTTTTTCCACTTTAACTTTTCTTTTATCTCTTTTGCTTTAAACGTTGTGTCATGGATCCATGTGATCTCCAATTAGGCTTTTGAAGAAAAAAAATTTGTAATAATTGGAATGATCTAGTTTAAGTTTTATAGCAAAACAATTTTTACTTTTTGTGTTAAAATTAAATAGTTATATCAAATTTAAGAATAAATTTATATGGAGTACGAAGCACACGTCGATAGTTCCCGGACTAAAGTATATTATTATTATACATCACATATTGATCATGTTTATTTCTACTCATCAACACAGGCTAGGAGGCATGTATAGCAAAACATTATACATTTTTAAAACATTTTTATATATAAGTATACTATTATATAAATAAATCATAGAAACATTGAAATTACTTTAACATAAGTACATCAAAGTACGCTTTTAGTTTTTTTAAATTTTAAAAGTGTTCATAATCAATTTTAAAGAAATTTTTTAAGTTTTCGAACACACATTCAATACTGTTTATTATGATGTTTTCAAATTGATTAAATAAAAGTTTTTCAAAAAACCATCAAGCAACCGCCTTCAAAAACAATTTTTAGTGATTAAAGGGTGAACTTTAAAGAACAATTTTTCGTGTTTGCATACCAACTCAAAAGTGAAAAATAAAAATTGAAAAAAAAGAACCGCTTTTAAAACAATATAAACATTAATTTTAAATTAAAAACTTTAAATATAATTATTAATATTTCTTGTGACCAATTTACTTTCTTAGGCAACCAATCAATTTTTAATTAAGGATAATATTGGCACAGATTTCGAAAGGTAATTCACAAGAAAATTAATTACTTAAAGAAGATTTTAATTTAAAATTATTTTTTAGTTTTAAGTTAAGTTTTTTGAATGTGGTTTTTTTTTTGGAAAAATTAGACTTGTTCTTTTGAGTGTAGTATACAAACATGAAAATTTTTTCATTGGAATAAAACGAAAAATTGATTTGCTCCTTCTCTACCCTTAAAGACATCAGATTTACTTATCTTGGTACCACGGATGCCTACTTTCCAACAAAATAGAATCATAAAAATCGGTTCATAATCGACGAAGTAACCCGCGAACACCCGTAAAAAAATTATTTACGCTGTCGAATTGAGAAGTGGGTTAGTCACAAAGTTAAACTTACTTCAGGTCTAACGTCTTGTTTCATTCAAACTGGTTGTTCGTTATGATTATTTAAGAGCGTCTTAATTCTTGCTCAGACATAAAAAATGCTCTCCTGTGTCTTAAAATTTTAATATTTTAAGAGTTTGAAACGATCGATACATAACTATGTTGATTAACACCAACAAATATGTTGAATTTTTAACAATAATTTTGTATTCAAATTTCGTCTCGAAAAGGGACCTAAAAGTCTTACAAATTTAAGTGGTAACCAAAAATGAGTGTTAACTCAATAATTAATATTTGAGTTTCAATACCACAGGTTAAGTCATTAATTTAAAAAAGAAATAATAAACCCTTATTAGGAAAATTAGTTTAATTTATTTATTTCAATTTCAATCAAGTATCACAACAAAAGCAGAAATTTTCTTATGCAACAAACAATCAAGGACTATAAGAAAAGTGTCTACAAACCTACACAAAAATTTTTAGTACGGACCGTTTTTGACGCAAGTACACACCGAATTTGAATATTTTGTATACTTTGAAGAAAACCTTTTAAATAAAAGAACAAAAAGCCCTTAGAATAGAAATAATATTGTCAATAATAATCCAATCGTTTAAACTAAACTTTAGAATTATTTATATTTATTTTCTAGAAAAGGGGTTTTTGTTATTTCTTCTCTCTTTCTATAGGTAAGTCTGTTATATAGCATGTTTGTATATTTATTTCATTATACTTAGTTAGGAACTATATACACACTTCCTAATAATATATGTAATATTGGTGAACTTGAGTCAATGGAGTGTTAATCCGGATTAAAGTGTGCACTTTAACTGGATTTTCCAACTAATAAATTTACAGCTTTGTTTAAGCTTTCGAAATATCTAATAATAACTGTATGTGTAGTACGTATACATATAGTTACGACATTTACACTTACCTAAATATTAAAGTTGTAGGTTACTTCTCATTCCTTGAATTTTAGTTCATAATAATGGCCATATTACTTCTGGTTTTTAAAATCATATCACACGTTCATTTATTATAAATTATAATTCTAAATTAATTTGAATATATGAAAAGTTAAATATCACATTTAAAAATCTGAATTTTCGATTGTTATTAGCTCCATAATATACATGATGATTTGACACGAGATCTATAAAGAAATATTGATTTTAGAAAAGTATACCAACTTTTAATGCAAATAAACTTCTATAATGAATCAGTAACTATGTCCAAACTAGATAAAATATTTTGATTTCCAAACGAAAATGAGTTTTATCACACTTACAATTTCGATATATTCTCAAGTTCGCAAAAAAAGTCTATATTTTCAAGTCTTCAATGCATGAAAATCTTACCCGAAACTTATAATTTATACTTACCAGAGTTTAAATAAATAAATTTCCTAAGCATCAACGACCCACACAGTGATATTGTGGGTCGCTATATATCATTTGCATATAAATAGACAAAGATCCCATTTTTCGATCAATCGAAAGCATATAATTGATTAAAGGGTAATCTTTATTGGAAAAATTATATTATATATAAAAAACTCATGTCCTTCAAAACTATTTGTTCGTAAGTTACTATGAAATTTAGCAGCCTAATTTAAAAACAATGATTATTTATATTTGAGTGATTTCACAATTAAAACAATTGATCCACAAAAAAAAAATTGTTTTTTATTAATATATTTTCTTGAACTTAAAAGTTTAATGGTGATTCAAATTTTGATGTATAGTTATTTGATGTATAATTTTACCATTTTATTATTGAATCACTCAATTGGCACTCTTTTAAATTATCCTGTTAAATTTAAAAATGGGTTCTAAAAATAATATTTTTTCCAATAAAGTTTCAACAGCAGCTTTTTTACGGCAAGACCTTAGATTAAAGTGGTTTTTATTCAATAATTAATGGAATATCGAGATCGTAAAGAGAATTTAATTTTGTACATTCTTCATCTCGAGAAATCACTGATAAATGTAAAACATGCAGGTTTAATTTAGTTACAATCATTAAAGCATCACAGTTTCATAATATTGTACCATCAAAATCCACAAATGTTCCTGAGGAAATTTAAGGTTCTATTTTGAAAAGTAAGCAGTTAAAATATGTCAATCCATTTATCAAATTTCGTTTCTTTTACTACTTTAAAAATGTATATGTGGAAAAGTATATACGAAATTATTCTGTACAAGAAAATAATCTTATTAACGTAATTAAAGAGTGAAATTAATGTCAAAAAACTGTACTGTAGAAAGGCAATCTAACTAATATTTATAATTTAATATGAATATTAATTTAATACATTAAATTAATATATCAGTCGTTCTACAGCAGTGTAGTTAGTAAGTACATGACTATACTTACTCTAAACTTCTTTCTATGCCACATCATATTCGTATGTCTTATATTGCGTTTATTACTACGTATATTGTTATTGTAGACATTAAAACGCCTATTGTGGTAGTTTTTAGTATTATATTTAAGTAGACGGGGGCACATATGGCAGAACTAAGGAACTAATAAAGCTAAGACAACATGATACTCATCTCCAGAAGTTAAATGATGAAGGAATACAATTTTTACATACAGGATGTATTTTATATCAAATTTTTACATTTCGAATGCAAATAGACGTCCTTATAAGAAAAAGTATCAAATAATTTGAAAACTCTTTGAAAATAAATAAGAGATACCGCAGAATAATATGCCTACGAAAATGTTGAATTTTTTAAAGAAAAGTGCAGTTAAATCTACTTAAAATGAAAACATATGAAAGAAACTTTCAAATAGTTCTGCCATATGTGCCCCATATGCACTCAACCACAAGTATCTTAATTCGCCATTCAGTGTATACCAATTGATATATTTCATTAGACTACTATACATGATCCATACATTTGTGCTAGTCATTTCTGATTTCTCTGGACTTGGTATTTACATTGTGTATTGCAGTATAACCAGGCTTTGTTGACACTGCAGTACCAATTTTGTGAAAGGTAAAAATTAAAAAATTAGATTCATGATATAACTAGATTTTGTATTAAGGGATCTACAACCTATTTAACCTATTTCTAAATCGTAAAGTTCACATTGATCAAGTATTATTTGGATAAATAGATTATACTCCAGTGACTGTTCAAGTATACTGAAAAAACTAGTTTATGTCGAGACTAAAATTAAATGTGAAGCTCATTCCTTAAGTTTTAATTTGATATGTTTGTAATTGAAAATTGGAAGAGTTGTTTAGCCAAGATTACTTGTAAATGACACAAAAAATACAAACAAGAATGCTTGTAAAATATTATTCATTTATGCAAGAAGTCTTCCCATTTCCTTTCAATCACAACCACTCACAAAACAACTGATTGGCATAGTTCAATATTTATCTGTTTTACGAGATTACGCTGGTTTTAAAAGTTTACCTGCAAGGTCACAGTCATATAACATAAACAGTTATGTTATTTTACACTGTATTATGTTCCTGTATACTGTCATTGCATATTGTTATAGTTGTTATAGTTATACGGCATGTTATAGTGTTAAATTCTCAGTTACAAATCTATTTGCTAATAATAAGAACATAGCTTAAGAGAAAGAAAAGAGTAATTTTTGGTTTAAAATTAATAAGTTTCATAATTTCAAGTTTTTCATTTTTACTCAAAATCTACACCAACTCTTGTGTATATTTTACACTACACCTCTTGTGTATATTTTTCAATATGTTGAAAATATTGTTATTTTTAACACAAATTAAATATCTCTTTAATTGTGGATTTTATTTTTCTGGGACTTAAACTGCAAGTGTAACTTAAAACAATATCAACGAAAATTCCGAAATTATTTTACCACTTTCTGTATACCAGTCATGCTGTATATACATCCTACTTTGAAATGTACATACATAATACTACATGAATTGTGTGAATGTCTGTGCCCTCACCCTTTAACCTTTCTGGAAGTAAACACAGCATACTTTTGCTAAAAGAGATTCTAGTAATGGTGGTTATTACCCCTTTTTTCTTTTACAAACATTTACTAAGATGAACTGTAGTACAAGTAAAGTATCTGTGAAGAATAAATATAAATATTCATTGCATAAAATTTGTGTAAATATTTAATGAAAAAAAGTATAATCCCTATTATGGAAAGTGATTTTGGAAGAATAAAAGATGAAACGAAGGGTGCTATAGTATGTACACCTTGAATAACAATAACAAATGTGCAATATATGGTAGCATACCCATAAAATTTTATTTAAATATGTGTGATAAATAAAATTAGAAAATTGAAGTGCTTTTACCCGTTCACTTCATTAAATTATGTAGGAAATATAGGTTTAGTAATTTGGATTTTTAATTTAACAATTCAATATACATATATTTTTCCAGGACATATTCGCGATCAAACATCCCCGGACAATAAAAAGATCCCCGTAATAAATATCCTCACGACAAAATAACTGGTATTAAAATATCTTCACGTTAAAATATCTACATCCTGAAAATTTGTTTGGCACTCATTCATTAGAAATTACTGAATCTTTCGAGCATGTATAGAAGATATTGGATGGAGATATAAATGAAGAAAAATGGGGATACAAAATAGACAACACAAAATAGACAACATATTAACAGATAACCACAACTACAAGAATCTTTATTTTAAAATATATATTAAAATCATTTTATTAAAAATAATATGGCCTTAATAACCGTTTAAATTTTCCGAAAAACTTGAATAATTTTTACGGGGACTACCAAAAATCTGTCTTTCGGGACTGTCTTTAAGATTTAATCATATACAAATTGTTGTAAATTTAAGTAAGGTTTCAAAATTATAAATTTCTTTCCATGTTAACGATTCGAGAGAAATTTTTCAATTTTTCTCATCCATTTGGACACTTTTTTAAATCACTATTTTTGAATTTTCTAGGAGATTGCTATATGGAATTTCCTAATGATTCCTATCGAATTTCGAGAATATTTATAGAGCAGTAGTATAGGGAACTTTTCTTAAATGATTAGTTGCTCAAAGATATTATAGCTTCTTGGATAACGAATAAATGAAAATAAAATCGGAACTACGTTGGTTAAAATTCTAAAGAAGAAATGGTTTAGAGAATATCTTTCTACATTTTAGAATATAGTTCTGGAACATCAAAAAGGCCTACCTGGTTCTGTCATATTGGCAGTAGAAAGTTATCTCAACTAGATACTAGAATTGAAAAGTTGTTTTGTCCTTTTAAGGTCTACTTTTATGTTTATTGAAAAGTACTGCAAAAAATCTGCCAGTGCCTAGTCTATTCTATACCTAGGCAATTTTTTTTAAAGAAGGGATTAAAGATTGATCGGTTGATTTATAATCTGGAAAGGCAATTTCAAACATACATTAGCTGATTGATTATTTAAATAAATTTAGTTTAGTATTTCACAAATTAAAAATAATACCTCACTTGATTACGGCTCACAAAGCTCTTAAATTAATTTATTTGACTGCTTTGACCCTGATGGTCATTATTCTGACTTCTTCAATTGAACGCCTTTTTAATTTATTATACTCCATTTTCTTAATTGAATGCTTTGTTGAATAAACCTATAAGAAAAAAAATTATTATACAATTTAAAATTCCTTGTTTACACTAACAGCCATACTGCCATTAAAAACCCTGTACAAAATCTCCCTTGTATTTTAAAGAAATTAATTTAAATTGTAAATAAAAAATAAACAGAGTTTTAATGTAATATTTCAAAAACTCATTTAAATTACTTGAAAAAGAAAACAATGCCTTATTTGCATATAATTTAAATAATTCTTCTATCATATTTGTACAGTGGTACTGTTCTCAAATGGCGTCAAACGGTTTTAAATATTTATAGTATATTTTTTATATTTAAAGTTTTCTAAAGTATCAATTTCTAAATAAATCATTTGAATGTATTTCAAATCTGTCAATTTAGATTATTGGGTATTTTAATCTAACAAAATATAAACTATTTTCCACTCAACATCAAGAATACTCAAATTTCATCAACTACGGATCAATGATTCGACAACAATCTAACAACATTTATGTGAAAATTCCATTATGGAATTTATTAATTATACTAAAATATCTATATCCTCGAATGGCCTAACCAAATAAGTTATAATTTGACTATGATATGAAAAAATTACATTTTCTATATTTGTGTAACATTTCATTCTCTGTGACAGCCATTTTAACACAATTTGAACTACAATGTAAACCTGTACCACACATCTCTATTTGCATAAAAAAACGTCGATATAGGTATAAAAAAAAATTTGAGATCGATACAAATATATTTTTTTTAACCAAAACGTTATTTCTGAACTTGAAAATAATATTTATTAATAATTAAGAAAATTTCTGGATACTGAGATAAAAATTCAATAAGTAATTAGCAATATTTTGATTTATAAGTACCTACGTTAGTTTATTATTAGAATGAAATAACGAACACAAACTGATTAACAAAATAAAATCAGTTCAAATAAATTATTTACTAAGCATGTAATCAAATTCTACTATCGAAGTTCTTATAATATATTGACACCTACAATCCTTTTCAAACATGCATATTGAGTCATTTAATGAAATGCATGAAAAAGATCAGTAATATTGCAAAATCAATGATGTACAGGTCTCTGATGCAATAATCAATCTATTTATAAACAAGAATTTGTCGCTGAATTCTCATTTCCAAGATAGTTAAATCAGAATTATCATTAGCAATTTAAATCTGAATATAAAGTAAACTTGAAGTTTCAATGGGCGCATAGAATTATTTCTGTATGAGTACATGATAATTGGTAAAATTTGTTTTTTTTTTTTTTCATTTCATGTTCAATTTATCCTTCAGTTTTATTATTCATTTAAATTTATACCAAAAACATTTATATTTATACTAGAAAAAAACTATTAATACCAGAAAATATATTTGATTGCATCCGCTTAACAAATGATGATGTGCAAACCATCAGCGCCACGAAACTAGTGGGAAAGATTAAGCGCAGGAAAACCATTATATTGAAAAGTTTGATCGCATATAAAGTAGCAATATCATACTGCAGTCATCTTAAAAATAATTTTCAAAATATCTTACACGGCAGTTAATAAATAAACTATTTCTTCGTAACGTGATTATAGGTATAAAATGTCTCTATGTATTAAGAGAGCTAATAAATATTAAATTGCACATAGCGGTGTTGAGCACATTTCTATGCATGGGAGCTCATTTTCTAATATAATGCAATCATTATCGTACCGCGTCTTTTGTGTTTCAATGTATTGGTCTTAATCCTTTATTGGAAACAGAAATTTGATCTGGAACCTTTTGTGTAATCACCACCCACCAAAGTTTTACAGAGACCACCCAAATTAATATATTAATGAAATGAAAATTTTTAAAATGAAGTAAAATCAAATTAGCCTCTCCATTTTTATTTTTTCAATGCCCCTTCGAGCTCTGGATGGGTTACTATTATCAAAAACAAACATGAGACGCCGATTAAAAGAAACCCGCTTTGGTCTGTGACTAACATGTAATTTTAAACATTGATTTCAGCCATTTACAGTGAAAATAGTCTGATGGAAATAAATTTTTCGCTTTACTTCGTGCAGTCAAATTTTTTTATAGTTACACTAACATAGGTCTAATTTGTTTTGAATGCAAAAATTCTGTCCATTTCATCAAAACAACTCAAATAATTCGAGGTGTACAGTGAATGCCGTACAGTGTGTATATATTTTACATGAACGAGATGCAAATCTGCTTTAATTTGAATATAAAAATTAAACTACCATGACATTAAATAGAATTATTGTAATTAAAATTAAAACGAATATTTTAATATAATTACATGTAAGAACACACAAATTAAAACTTAGATACTTCATCACTCACACACCATGAATTACGAGGAATAAAATATTGTCTACTATGATATGCTTTGATGTATATGGTTTAGTCGATAATTTTTTTAAATGTAATGATATATTTGTTTAATATTTATAGTCATATAGTCATTCGACGTGAAATAAAATCCTGATAAGGTAATTTTATCCAGAAAATAAAACTTGTTAGCAATTGTTTTAAACAAAAAAAAAAAATAAATAAATAAATAAATAAATAAATATAAAATAAAAAATATTAATAATAATAATAAAAACTATGGTCTCAAATTTTTGTTTATAACTAGAAAAAAGGATATTTAAAATCGGGAAAAAAAATTTTTAAGGAGAAAGAAATGTCACTCCTGGAAATGTCACTTAAGGAATTATTTTATTCATCTTCTGATTGTTTATTAATTCAAGAATTTGAAATAAATATAAACACATGATTTTATGATTAACTATCCAGTCCAAAAAGTTAGAGATTTTAAGCACAATTATTAAATATTTTGTAGATTTTTAATTATACAAGGCGTTGAGAAAAATTTATTAATTATAAATAGGATAACGTTTAGAAAAATAATAAAAATAAAAATTATTTTGAACGGAACTTAAAAACTCTTAATTTTTTAATTGATGTTCTATGTTCAATTTTTTTTTGCCTCTAGAGTAGCCTAAAGGAAACACACTCACGTCAAAATGCCATTTTCATCGACTGATTGGTATTATTAATTATAGAGCTACAGTTCATGAAGTGGAATCATTTAGAAAATGTTCTCTTCTTTAAGAATTAAAAAAAAATCTTTTTCAAGTTATAAATATTTAAGGCCATAATTTTTTTATTTATATTTTGTTAATAACAATTGCTAATTTTCTTGAAGAAAACAAAAAAAAGTTATTTCTCAGAACTCGATTTCCCTGCCAAATGAGATACCTTCCAAAATTTTTATACCATTCTAATTATTTTTCGATGATATTTCACTTCTCGACTAGACTAATAATGTTTGATATTTCAAAAATAAGTACTAGATAATACTTCAGAGATTTGTAATAATGTTAGATTCTTTTTAAATTTCAGTCACTTTTTCGGTATACCATTTAATCTCACCAAAATTAAATAAGTAAATTTGGTCCATAAAATCGATAAAAAGCTTTTTAAAGGCAAACAGAAACAACATATTTTCCAAGTTTTTGGACGAAAATGTAGAACTTATTACTTAGCACTTATAGAAACATGAAATAATTGAAACGCTATTTTTAATAATATTAAACACAATTTTGGAAGTTTATATAAACATACATACAAATGAAGAATTCCATCTTCTTGTGATAGTCATTAAAGTAAAAGTACATGGAAAATCGTATGGAGGGTGTAATTTACATTAACAAAGAATTTAGCGAAAACAGATATCATACGTCTGGAAAGTGTAAGCGAGTGTTTACAGATGAGATGGAGGTGGGTTATATTTTGAATATATTATTACTCTTATAATTATACAAACTACATGCATGCTTTTGATTATAATAATTATAAGTATTTGTCTTTAACAAAACTAATGTTTGTTAATGAGTTTAAGAAACATTTCTCCTTTCATAAAGTTTCTAATATGAAATTTTATAATTTATACATTCATGTATACATACGCTGAATGTTCTATTACATTTGATTTTTGCTTTCAAGTTACACATAATTTGCAAGCCCAGAAGTTTACGTTCCAAGGTTCTGGATAACTTTGAACATTCTGTTTATAACCTAATAATATTCCCATGACATACTTGGCTTCTATACACAACAACTATCCTTCATTGTTCAATTCATTATTTGCCTTATTTTATACCATCATATTATATCATATATTTTTAAAGATGTACATGACTTAGCTTCTCCTATTACCTACTGTTTACTTTTAATTAGGATTGCATAAAAATCATCAAAAATTGAGGTTTTCTATGTAATTGTCTCGAAATGACTGGAAAACATTAGCAGAACCATAAAAAATAAATTAAAAGAGGTAATAACACAAGTCCAGCTAATGAATTTCAATCTTAAAATCAGGCAACCGTAGTCAGTTTCATAATTTATGTTATTAATTATGAATACTTTTAAATGATGAAAAAAATTGAACGGAAAGTATAATAAATCAGCAAAATTAAGAAAAGCGAAATATGCGTAGACATCTAGGAAAAATTTTTTTTTTTTAATAAACAGAATTTTTTATGCAAGTTAACCCGTTATAAACGGGTTAAGTTATTAAAAAGAAAGAAAAATGGCAACAAAACTATGGGTTTCTAAATATGTAAGATATATATTTCTTCTGTAAATGTAAATTAATGACTTGGTAATAAAATAAATTACATTGCAAATTTTCTTTAAATTAAAATCCAGAAATAGAAAATTTTTTAGCTATTTCATCAATTATATGTCGCCTTTGTGAATACGTATCTACTTATTTATTTTTGCTTTAAATACGATTGTCTTTTCACGATTTATTAATAAGTACCTGGATGACCGAGCTTTGCTCGGTAATTTTTTTTTTTTTTATAAATTGTGTTTTTTGAAAATTATATTACGTCGAGGCGGAAGACGAGTTCAGCACGCTAACACTTAGCCACTTCAATGACTTTAAATATTAAACAAATATATCATTACATTATAAAAAATTATACAATTATAATAACAAAATCTTATTTGAAAAATATTATTAACTTTATTGTGTTGTTTTGTTGGGTTGGTTTGAGTTTAAAATTAATAAAATTTAAAAAAAATTAATTTTACTCGTCGGTCGAGCCGGGATTTGAACGTGGGATCTCTGTATAAGAGCCTCGCACGCTACCACTTAGCCACTCCAATGACTATATGATCATAAATATTAAACAAATATATCATTGCATTATAAAAAATTATCGATAAAACACAAATAAAATGACATTTTCTAAAAATGATTCCTAGCTAGATCGATTTATCGCTCCCGAAACCCCCTATATACTGAATTTCATGAAAATCGTTGAAGCCGATTCCGAGATTTCAATTATATATATATAAATATATATATTTATATATATATATATATATATATATATATATATACAAGAATTGCTCATTTAAAGATATAAGATATAAGTAGCTAATAATTCAATTGTGGGTCTATCACTGCTGGGTTTCTATGACAATGAAATTTGAACTAATTGATTAGAGAATCATTTTGTGTATGTATGTATGTTTGTAACTTGTCCAAACAAAAATATTTTTCTTTTGCCAGAAAATTTAATTAAGACTGATTTATTTTTAAAAATGTGTAAGACCTTTTAATGAAAAATTCAAATTCAAAAACTCAAAAGGTAATCATTAAATAAATAATGATAAATTATCTCTCAAATATTCTATTTCTGACTTGTAATTTATGAAAAAATTTCGTATTAACTAATAATGACTATGCGATTAACTTTGTTATATTCATAACAAATTACTGCAACATGTGACCAATTAATTTAATAAAGTTCGACATTTCATCGACTAGAACTGATAAAAATCGTTTGAAACAATTTTTATAAATAAATATAATTTTTGAAAAACTAATAATAATTTAATTTGAAATTCTATTCTACGAATTATCTACATAAATTTATTACACACGAAAAATATACAAATCATTTTCTTATAAAAAGGTGGCAGGCGCATTAAAATGTGAACATTCTATGTCAGATAAACCCATTCATACCACCATTTCACATTCAAAAATTACATACAATTTGAATTCTGTTTGATACATTTAACATAAGTCTTTTAAGTTTTTCTTTTCTATATCAAACTGTGCGAACACATTCTGTTCGTATTCTGAGGTAGTTTCGAGGTACGTAAGATATATATTCGATTCTAAAAGAGTGTGTGATAGTGTATTTCTTTTCTTTTAAATTCGATATAGAAATTCAAAGCATGTATGTAGATATTCTATAGAACGAACCCCAATGGTGTATTATATAATCTGAATGTATGTGGGATGAATGTATCCTGAACACAATACTTTTTGTCGTAGAGACGTGTAGGTGAACGATATTCTATATCTTTTTTAATACAACAGATAAGAAAGATGCATGTGTCACTTATTATAGCCGTTAGCTTGTAATAAAAATGATGAAAATCAAAACTTATACAATTAGGAAGGTTAATATAACCTTTTTACGTTGCAACATTTTGACACTGGATACGTTATTAAATAAAGATTTTAAATTCACACACTTTTTAACTATTGCAAAGGTTTGTATGATCAATCTTTAAATGCGTATAAAATGTTTAATTAAGGTTGAATAAACTGCTGTAGAATGATATGAATTGAATTTTTGGACAAACAATTCGAATTTAAATTGATTTAAGGATCAAACTCTATTATGGTGAAAAATTGAATAATTGCATTTTTGCAATACCGGTGATTTACGGGAAATAGCATCATGAATGCGATGCGTAACATTTAAATAGTAGAGTAAGTCTGGCAGAGATAACATACGTGAGAGATGTCTAGTCCCATTCTTATAGAACACTTCTATTAGCCTAGCCTACTAGCAGTACGTGCCAAGTGATATTGAAATTAAATATAAAATTAAGTAAACCCGTTAATGGGTTTTCAAAGGAAAAAAGTGTTTTAATGGGTACAGATCTTGTTTCACGGTGATAAAGTTTCAATAGGAATTTTTAATTTTATATTTTTCCCTGATTGATATTGTAAATGTGTTGCATTTCAACCTCAAAATTTTAATCAAGCGTTACAGTCATTCATATTTATATCTATATGACCATCTCTACCGGTTGATTAAGAAGAAATGGTCACAATTTGTCTGGTAATCATGGACACAACAGAGTATGCTTTTTTAAGTAACCCGATAGAAATAACAGCTAATCCAATTGTATGCCAAAGCTAAGTAACAATTTCATTTAAATTCGAGACCGCTAATTTTATAAATCTAATATTTAATACTATGAAGGAATTTAGGTGTTACTTTAACTTTTGAAACGCACATAGCCAAAAAAAGGAATAAAAACCAAAGAGGATGAGTTAAGAACAAAAAAAGACATCAAAAAAAAAAAAAGAAATGAGAATATTTCGGTGATAAAAATAACATTGCCATCTCCTCTGGACTCCTTAGGACAGATGGCCAATCGAGATATATAGTACAGGTTTTTTATAACTGTTTTCATCTTTTGTTTATCAAT
The DNA here is from genome assembly GCA_020423425.1 of Chrysopa pallens. NCBI lineage: Eukaryota > Metazoa > Arthropoda > Insecta > Neuroptera > Chrysopidae > Chrysopa > Chrysopa pallens. The sequence goes on along the minus strand of CM035591.1, from coordinate 21,308,403 downwards.
TTATTCATTACTTTGTGTTATTTTATAGTTAAATGATTAAAGATTGGTTTAATATAAATATTTTGGAAAAAATACCACTCGTTTGATTTTTACAACGATTCCCAAAACTTACGGTCATCTACCCAGAACTAACCTTATGGCCTGGATTTTAGGTTAATTTTCATTGGATTTTTGTATTTGTAACATTTGTAATCAGACATATTAAAAAGGACAAGCTCACTTTCGTATGTTTCGAAAATTAAAACTGCAAAAAACCTTTATAAGCATAAAAACTCGTTGTATTCGATTGAAAAAGTCAACTTTCTATTCGAAATATTCTAAAGTGCTTTGATTCAAAACATTCTAGAGATGAATTTGGCCCACAATGAACTCCGAAACTACGTATCCGATCGTTACGAATTTGTTTAAATTTGTTAATTTTTCCAACTTAAAACATATAATAATTTACTAAATTGTCTGTAAGTTGCATAAGTATCGAACACATGGCAGTGTAAGTTACTAGGGTCAATAGTCATCTTAAATTCATGCTGTGCGGGATTTTAACGGCTGTCAGCATATAAAATTCCGTATCACAATGTTACTTCGCTTTAAACTCGGTATAATTTTTATACCTTGTGTACTTTGGCCTAACTTAAGAAAACATATATATTTAAACTCTTTTTTTTTCGAAAAATTTGGAGGAAATAAGAAAAAACTTTTTCTTATGGTGATTTTTTGTGGGAAAAATATAATGATTTAATAAATGACAAATAAATATGCTATGATGCTAAATTGCGGTTATTTGCATTCAATGAGGAACTATTTTTTTCAATACCAATTTTTTTGTAGGGTGTCAAAAATACGAACTTTTTATATGTAAGCTAGGAATAGCGTGATTATTTACAATCTATGTCAAATGGTTTAATAAAATGAGAAAGTTTTGACCGCCAAAAATGCTCTAAGAACTCTGAATGACTGTTCAGATTAAGTTAAAATAAATTATTAACAAAACGATTTAAAAAAAATAGTTTCCGGTCCATCGCAAGGCTGAAGTATAATACTATACGCGATAATTTTTGGGCTAAACCAAAGTTAAAAATATACATTACGTATAATATATTTTAGTAAGTCGTATAATGTACTGTATATATAAAAGGCTATATATAACCGCTTTAATACCGATATTATATCAGCTTGAATGCGCAAGAAGTGATAAAGGTATGTGGTTATACTACCTACCAGGAAACAGCCACTATAATATAAGGTATGGGTGGTATATATGAACCTCATATCATTCACACCCACAGCAACTAAAAATGAGCTAAGACGCCAAAGTGGAGGTTACATTTTTCGTACATACATTCTGCTTAAATCTTTATAGTAATGCCACCAGAAAACATTAAAAGCCCTTCGTTATCAAATTACAGAATATACTAATTATGTATTGGAAAAGAAAAATGTCAGAGTAAAAATCGAAATTAAGATCTCCAAGTCTTAATGGTACTTAAGTTGTTTTTAATCTCTTTTGGCTTCATTAATTGTTCATGGATACAGAGGAGCCGATTTTGTTCACTCAGGACCTTAACTTGATTTCTAGACCTTGAATACAACTACGAGGTTCCAGCTTGCTCTTTTTGTTTTATAGTTGTCTTGATGGCGCAAAGTATGATGATGCTCTGCAGACTAAGTTTTCAAAATATTTTATAATTTACTAATATTTATTCAGTAATAATTTTCTGTCGCCAAATATAAGAAAATTGTGAAAAATAATATGATTGAAGTCTTAAGATTTCAATTTATACCGTAGGTTTTAGGATGCAAAATGATTTTCTTATGGTCATTCTACATTATGGCCATGCTCATATACTTAAATTTTGAAGGTGGTTTTAATATTCTTTAGCATTCCAAACATTATATAAAATTTAATACACATTAAAAATGTATTAATTGTATAACTCCACGAAAAAGATTAATAATTCCTTATAAAGCGAATAAGGTGATAAGGTCGCAGGTAAGAGAAAATAGTGATTCTCATAATATCCATTTCATATTTGAAGAAAAAAAAATAAATATTCAGACTAAACGTTAAAATTTAGGTGTAATGACGATGGAAAGACTTGAATACCTAATCAATCCCAAATACAAACTAATTGTATTCTAGTAAAAAGTATTAAATTTTCTTTGGAAACTTCATTTGTTTTTCGTAAGATTGTATTCCCAGCGGCATCACTAATAAGTTAGGTTGATCCTACATATATACAGTTAGACTTTTAATACTCAAGTTATACAACGCAATCATTATAAATGTATACCAATGGTGAATGGAGTAACTCTTACCTCTTATATAGAAAGATATACACTGAGTATGTGATTTATGCATGCAATTTCCCTTTAGATTTCGCCTACAGCAGCTCTATCTAATATCATATACTTCTTACTTTCCTTTATCCATATCCCAGAGAACATTAAATAAATATTCGAAAAACAACTTATTTTTAAATAAGTTATATATAAGGTGAAAAGTTCAAAGTTAATGCTTTTTAAAACAAAATCAGATTTATGAATATTATGTTACTGGAGTTAATGTTTTAAATGGCTTTTAAACAACGTACCGATATTTCATCTTTTTATAATAGTAGGTGGCTTGCGTATATCTGTGATGTATACATACTAAATCGAACGCTTAGCTGAAAAAATATAAAAAAATTAAATTAGTAAGACAGATATTTGTTGATTTCAAAATGTAATAATTAGGATTACGAAAAAATTAATTTTTCATTATAATTGAAAAGATTATATTTAATTTTTATAACAAAAAAAATTTTTTTTTTGTTATAATTAAAAAGTTATATCAAACGAACAAAATTTTTAGATTCTGTACGGAGTACACCCGGAAACTTCCAGGACAAAAGTTTAACGTATTTACGCAACACATTGATAATATCTATGTTTCGAAAGCATATAATCATAGATTGCATCCGCATATACTGTCATTTTATCACTTTTAAAGTGTTCAAAATTAATTTTTAAAAGTTTTTCGCAAATTCTATAAATATTGTTTGCGTTAAAATTATAAAAATCATTAAATACTGGAAATGTTTTTTTGCAAAAGCTTATTTCCCGCAAGGGCAAGTAAAAAATTTTAACTCTAACGGGAAGGTGTGACAACAATAGGGGCGTAAACAACACTCATAACAAGTAAAAATTATTTTTTGCTTATTAGTTCTTTTTATATAATATATTCGTACATAATTTCTTTGTTTATAAACCAAATTTTGTTGCATCGGGTTTTGAATTGATTCAAAGTCGTCCCATAAAAATTTACAAATAATCCTAAAGAGAAACGAGAGTGCACTAAATTTTGAAGTGATTGAATTTAACCTTAATAACAGATTTTTATTAGTTTTAACACTCAAATAAAAAATAAATAAAACAATGATTTATTGCCAACATTGAAAGATAATTGATTACAAAGAATATATTTATAAAACTTTTTGGTCAAAAATTATTTTTTTAGTTCCTTTTTAATGAAGTCGCTAATTTTGTCGAAAATTATTTTATAAATAAAATAAAACTAATAATTTACATTGGTTATAATATTTCATAAATGAAGTAGGTAAAATGATATTAACTATTATTAATGAATAAACTTATGAGTAGTTAAGTATTATCAAAGTAATGTAGTCCCTATTACAATATTGTGTAATGTATTAAATACTTTATTTACTTTCATGTAGTAAGTACAAAGTGTTTCATGTTCGATCGTATTGTAATTGAATAACATTACAACTTAATTTTTCACTATCGAAATTATAACTTTTTTGGATATACTTATTTTGGTGTGGCGTATCAAGTACTGTTAAAAAATTAATGAAACAAACGTTTTGCTTGTTTTTAGATAAAATACATTTAAAGATATCAAAATTAAATTGCTGCAAATTCAACAAAGGAACGAAACATAAGAACTCTTCTCTGTTTATAAAAATTCTTTAAATGTTTAACATGCAATAAATTTTCTTGCAAAGATTTCTATTTATCCATTTTATGAATGTATATCGTCCTTAAGACCCTTAAATTACAATTCATTTAGTATTTTGGTAGACTGAATTTTGCAATTTGTGTAATCAGATTTTTAAGAATCAGAGAAATAAACAAAAATTTGTGTTTATGTAAATCAAATAAATTGTTATTTTACCCTGACAAACTTCTAATTCACCTCTATTACCAAACCAGAATTATACATCTGTCATTACTTTAGTAACCAGTTCAAAGAGTCTACCGATAAAGTAAATATCAATTAAAAAAGGCCAAGGGAGAAAATATGACATGCCTTATTTTTTACCCCAAACTGAACATATTCACTAAATGACCCGGTCTTGCATACGAAAAATCAACACACTAAGCTAACAACATTCTTTGATTTTATCTCGAAACGTAAGCCTGAAGACAACAAATCTGTTCTGAAAATCTTAATAACATCAACACTTTAACGTTTAGTGCAATGGTCTTTCTACAAACATAACAATAGTCATTATGGCGCAAATATGCCCAAATAATCTTTCATTCTAATATATAATATATATATAATCTGAGCTTTTCTGATAACGCTTTTATGCAACTTCTTAGATTGAAATCCTTGTTTACCTATAAAATATGATTTTTTAACTTCTGGTACACCATTTTTTTTTGTTGGCATATTTATATTTTATAATGTAAAATAAAACATGAATTTTAGGGTTAATTCAATGAAAAATCTTAATTTAAAAGTTTATACTAAGTTTGTACAGATGAATGTAATTTGATACACTTTGTAGATGCTCTACATATCGAGGAGCAAAGCTAACAATTCTTAGTTTTAAGTTTTATGTAACATTATGATAACAGTGTTTCATTTAACTTATAATTTACAATATTAATTAAAATGAGTCTTTAATTAGAATGAAACATGCACTGTGGCTTAAAGTTATTGCATTTACGTTGTATAATGTATGTATATTTGTGTATGGATGTGTGTAAACGGCCCCTTCAAACTTTGTTATATACGCTTAGTTTTCCTAAGTATATAATGGCGTAATATGTTATCATTTTCTCTCTGATTTTCGTTTCTTTACATAAATACCGAATGGTTTACTAAAACTGTGGATTTACATCTACATTTTCAAAATCCAATCCGATTATTTTGTAATGAGATACACGAAACGATTCTCTTATCGACAGTATAGTTGCTAGTATGAGTTGGAAGGAGTAAATAGATCCTAAAGACGCATAAGAACCAAAAAAGAGACATATATAATGAAGAAACTGTCTTTTGCAATATATATTGTACTGTCTCAATTTACGGGTATAAAATATCTAAAAAAATAGTTATCCAAATATATTGATTTTTTGCATACGTAACATTGAAATTGAAGAGATTGCCAAAGAGATTTCCCCAAAAGGATATTCCAAAAAGATAGTAAAAAATCGAGAAAATTATTGAAACTAGCCGTTATTGTGAAACTTAAAAAATTTCAAAGCGTTTGGAAATCATTTGAGTTATTTGTGTTTAAAATTTACAGAAATGTATATATATATATATTACATCAGAAATTGCCGGTATTATTAGTAAGTTTAAATAATATAAAGTTCAAACTTTCTCCAAAAACATACTCTCGTGATTTCCATCCTATCTTTTTGCATCCAAACTTTCGCAGAGATCGTCGTTTTGCTCACAAAATACTATCCGTATTATTAAAAAACATTTAAAGTGGAATTAACAAAAATAATTACTGAATTTTCCATTTTCCTACATTTCTTTGAAATTATCGCAATGATTTTAATCAATATATTCTCCAAAGAATCATTACTAATACCAAATTAGAGATCACAAATGTCATACAAAAAAACGCAAATGAAAAATTTCAAGCCATTATACCAAATTATACCATGCAGTTTCGGCCCTACATTGATATGTCAGTCATTTTTCTCCTTATACACATAAATAGAGAAACAAACATGCTACTAAAATTATAACCCTTATTTTTGCATTTGCCGTAGCAATTTATGGTCATCGCTGAGTATTTGAAATGTTAATTAATAATACAAAAGTAATATTATTATAGTTTTATCCCATCAAACATAGTAAAATTTTGTAGACTCCATTTTTTTGAAATTATTTGAATTTTAAATTTATTGACGGTCACGCAAGTTTGAAAGTTCTTTAAAAATCCCGTTTTTTAAAAATATTTTTACCATTTCCATTTGATCAACATGCTGTATTAGGAAACTCTTACCAAAATTTTAAATTTTCTCAGTTTCTAGTTTGGATTTTACATTAATTGAAATTAAAAAATTAGAAACTCCTCTGCCCCACATTTGGAGTTGATTATAAACATTCTTTGATCTCGTCTACGTTATTTCAGAAATCTCTGGTCTTTTAACTTAATGGTTAAACTAACTTAACTTAAAATTTGGCCCTCCTATTCCACGTCTTAGGAGGTGGATTTCTAAATAGTGATCAATTGCGTTAATAGGCAAATAAATATTGCAAGTTAAATAAAAGATTATAAATTTTTTTTAAAGTGATATACATGTGCGTATAGAAATTTTGCAAAAAGTAATTTGAAGTACATCACTTGAATCAGTTTTTTATAATCAAAATATACTTTTTTGATGTATACTCGGTACCCAAAAACCACGAAAATATATTTTGTTATGTGTATGTTATAAATAGAAATGAAGCGTGCTTTAAGACTGTAATATATGAATTTTCTCTGTACTATCATTTTACACCATCCCGCTTATATATTATATTAATATTTAACTGGTGAGAAAACTAAAGTTGTGAAAACGTTCGCGTTAGATTTCGATATGTACAACAACTACATACATTGAACATATATATATATATATATATATATGTTCATATAACTGGAACATATATAGTTTGCGTATTTCAAGTAGCACAGTCAAATTTCTAAAAGTAAGTACAAAAGTAAGGAAGTTGTTCATGGAATTTTAAAAATACATTGCCGTCTTAAAGACAGTAAAACAAAATTTTCAACAGATATTTTCTTGATTTTTGCATTTTCGGATATTATAATGAAGTTCTGTTTCTATAGGCTTAAAACGAATACAATTCAAACACTGGCTAGTATATTTTCTACAAGATTAACAATCAAGATCCACTCTTAAATTTTTAAAATATATAACATTTTAATTGTTTCGATGTCAAAATACATGATGATTTTCGTTATTAAATATGCTTATGTTTGGAAAAGTTCATCAAGAACTATGCATATTAGTCATTGCAATACACAATATCATGTTCTGGGACTAAAAAATGGCAGATTTATGCACGTTAACAAAGTATAACAGATTTATAGTAAAACATATAACGTACAATAAAAATAAGAGCACTGTAGACCTTAAATCTGTATGTAATTAAAATGGGTTTCAAGTATTTCGAAATTTCCCTATTTTACATTGTAAATCCAGCCATTTTAACACCATATTTTATAAATATATTTCTTAGTAGATTTCTTAAACTTGAGTTTAAGGATCAATATAATTGCTTTTGAAATAAAAAGCATAAATATTCAACGTTCTGTATTAGCTACAAAAAGGGACTACTCAGCCCGAATAATTCGATTTTACAATTTCTTTTGTTACAAATAAGGAAACACGCGCACACTTATTCCGGGAATTTTAGAATGTATTGACTGTATTATAAAGGTAAGTGAAGGGAAAGATTTTCATAACTTACATAACAGCACATTTAAAGATATGTTTATTGGTACAAACACAACTTAAATTATTATTATAGATATTATATATCCTTCAAATCGAAATATATTACTATGATATTATCAATGTAACATTTATTTTATGTATTGCGTAATCTTTTATGGATTTTTATACTTTGAATTTGAATTTATTGCTAATTTCATAATATTGTTTGTTGTAATATTTATTGCATACTTTGATATGTTGACACAGTTCATTTATTGAAATGTTCAAAATTTTAATAAATACTGTTGGGTTGTTCAAAGTGTTATTTCGTGTTTATTTATGAAAATCCAAGGCTATTTTCTTATATATGAACAAAATGACACATGTATGGCATAAACTCTCACTGATCACACAGCTTCGTCAGGTTTCATCAAAAATTATTTAATTGTGACTTCATCAGCTTCAATTTGTTTTCACGAATGTTATGAAGCAAAATATTGCATACCGGTTTTCTTGCGTGAACCACATTCTTACCTATTCAAAAGCAAAATATACCGTAATTGTTGGCTTCACATTCCACATCTAAAAAGATTAAAAAAAAAACTGCAGGATAAAATTAATCGCAATCAGCGGCAGTGTGGTCAAGTAAAATTAAACGAATGGTTGATTGATCACACTGTCGTCGTTTGGATAAGAACGAAGTATCCGACTTCACCAACATCATAAATCTAATTGTGTAATATCCAATATTTTTTAAATAAATAACGAATAAAAATAATGATATGTGTGGCCTCTGTTATAGGCTTATATGTCTGACGAACGAAGGTTAAACCCAATTATTCCTATCAATAAAAACCCGCGAATATCTAAGTTTATTATTACCCTGTTTTTAAGGACATAATCGATAACAAAATTAAAAATACTTAAACATTACAGCGCATTTAATAGCGCATTTTATAAAATAAACTTTATAAAATGCTATTAGCGTTCAGATTATAATAATGCAACAATGTTTACTTACTGAAGTATTAAAATTAGTATTAAAATATTTTTTCATTGGTTGATGGAAAATCCTGACGATGAATATATTTAATATTATTATAGTATTTTATTTTTAACTATATTGTATAAACGAATAAAATTTTAACAAATTATGTATCTAAAATATCGATATTATAAATATGATTGAATAAATATTATTTGTACCTGATAAATATTTGAATAAATCGATCACAGATGAATGCTATGTGACAATACTACTTTAGTTTCTTTACCAAATATTGTTTAAGACAAATGGTAAGTTTACCCTATTTACCAGTAATAAAACAAAACTGTTATCAGCTGTTTATTTTGTTACCAAATACAGTCGTTTATAGCTGAAAACTTTCCACATTAAGTATCACACTTTAAGAAGCTCAGCAATAATTTCCAAAATAAATTTTGTTGTGGCTAGATGAAATAGCTAAGCTTAATTGATCTACAAAATCGGTAATAGCATCGTTTCTTCTTTCAAATATTTAAGGTAGAGTTCTTTATTGGGTTTATATTGACATATTTTGTTTCAATATCAATTATTATTATCTTTAATCACAAATATTCTGTAAGAAGCTCTTTTCTTTAGATTATTAATAAGTATTAATTGCTCATAATATCTTTTTTAATTCAATTTATTTATTTCCAATATAATCTGTTAAAATTTAAAAGAATCAAGTCATTTTGAATATGCCAAAGGTGCTTAAGCCCCAAACCAACAATAATGTTAAATAAATGATTTTTTAATTTAACATGCTATTTAACTTGAATATTTCAATTTTTTTAATTGACAGTGACCGAAATTCAGGTAAGGTATATTTGAGGTATCAGTAAGGGTGTGTTTTACAATGATTGATATCTTAGTATAAAACCGAGGTGTGTGATAAAGATATCTAATTCAATGATTTTATACGTAGACTCGCAAAAATTAACGAAAACCTTTTTTGGATCGGTTACATCAGTATTTATAAATATAACTGATTAATTATATGAAATCATTTTTTTATATAAACGAATTAAAGATAAGGAATAGGTGTAATAGTAATGGTAACAAATAATAGCCTCTTGTAAAATGCACCTCTCAAGTGCTCTATCTGGCTACACATGAAGAATTCACATACAATTTATTGAAAAATATTTTCTGAAACCGGCGCATCATTAAATTCTTATTATTTCAAAGCCATTAAATAGAAAATCTTTAAATATAATTTTCTACCTTTGCATATAACTATTCGCTTCTTGTGCTTACGTTTTTTTTGTGTTTGTTTAAATAAACGAAATTAATTTTATATTTATTTTTTTCTCATCTTTTTCACTCTGCCAGTTTTCTTTTGTGTATAAAGAAAAAACAAACAAGAAAGCTTATAAGTAGAAGATGGTACATTAATTTCGTTTCCCGTTATTAGAACACGAATGTCTTTAATGGCTGTTGTATACACCATTCCAGTTGGTCGTTGCGCGGTTTGTTTTTCTATCACCCTATTTTGTATCTCATATTATACGATAGGAAATACAATATAAAGAAGAAGGCCACATGTTACTATGTAATGTTAGTTATAGTAGTAAAAAAGATACTAGTATCGTATAATAATAACATACGTATGTACGAAGAACACCCTCATACAAGGAAACATCATAACACCCTGTTTCTTAATCCATCTACTGTTTGCATTGTATAAGTTGATCGAGTAATATTAATGATCTGTATCAAATAGACATTCCAACTAGAAAAGAAAAATAAATTTTTATACGTGAGATACTTATTTTACGATTTATCCTCCAGTCCAGAGGAATAGACCCCCACCCCCTTACTTAAAGATTTTAAAGGTAAGCTTATCAGAAATTTTAGTGTTTCTTCTATTCTGATTACTACTGGACAAAATACTCTCTAAGTGGCAATCGGATTCAATCAGTTCCAGTTCATTATTTTTCAAAAAAGTATTGTCGTTTTTTCTTGAATCACTCTAAGTTCAATCAAGTTCTCGATTTTATACTAGACTATCAACCATTGCTGAAGACATCCTAATCTGTAGTCAGATATATATTTCAGCTTAAGCTTCGCTCTTATCATAAAACTTAACATATTAACTAGTTCTGCTCATTCACGAATTAGACGTCACTTTTCGGACAAAAATTTCTATAGAGGTTTTCCTTTTGGAGTTGGCTTAATGACAGATGGTCAGTCCGACAAACAGAAATAGGCTAATTAGGTGATTATATGAGCACCAGTTTCTAAATTTTGACTGTGCCTTTAATCATTACAAGTGTTTCAAGTTTTAGACAAAAACCAATATATTTTATATATGTCGTGTAATAATTATAATAAGAATAATAGGAGAATAATTACGATTAGTTAATTTATATTTATAATGACTTATATAAGCTAAAAAGCATTTTATGATTCAAATAATTGATCTACTTAGTAATTTTATTAATATACAAAATCAACTTGTATTTTACGTGTATTGTAGTCACATGTTTGTTGTCTCAAAATAAGAAAATTCTGTCTTTTTACCCTTAAGAAAAACATGTTACAAAATAATAAATCACATTATATAATACTTAGTAGAAATGGTGAAACGTGGAATATATATATATATATATATATATACGCAATGCAATATAGGATGAACAAACCCCTTTATTTCATAATATTTTTGTTTTCGAACGCACACATCACACTAAAAATATTAAAATAACAAAAGGAGATGTGAAAAAATTATAATTTTTTTAAAATATAATTTCAATAACTACAAGGTATTATTAGAAACGTGTGAACAATATACATGAGCTTCGCGCAATACCACGTTTATATAGATACCTACAGTTTAAAACTATGGGTAGAAATTAAGTTGTCTTTATTTACGTTTTATTTTTTTTTATTCCACTTATAAATTATTTTTATTATTTATCCAAATATGTTTTCTGTCTTTCGCCTTCAATTTTTTATAAGAAATGTAATATTATTGAAAATTAACGTAATTGAAAATAATCATCAAACTTTGCTTAGAGGCTTTAAACAAATTTTTATACAAGACATAGTTGTATAAAATATGTCCGAGTATATTAATTATAATCTAAAGTTTTTAACGATAGAAAAGTCTCAAAGAAAATATCGTTAAGGCTGTTCAAGCTAGTTAGTTCTCTTTCGGATGTCCGTTCGGCTGCTCGCCATTACAACTCAAAAACAAAAGATGGTGGCGTGTTGACATTTTGATGACATATTTTAGACATAAAAAGTGAGTTTGTTTCGAAAATTATCAAAATTGGCCCATTCAGTCTAATGGATTCATTTCCCAACTTTTTAACCATACAAACAAAAAATACTACTTTCTTCAAAACAAGCAACTTTTGTGTGATGCATTTTTTTGTCAGCCGCTTAGATTCGTCGCTTTGTTAATTAAGTTTAAATTTATCTTATAAATACAATACGCATATATGTATTAAATACTATATGGGCTGCATATTTAGAGAAGTTTATAAACACAATTGATTTAAAAATAGTTGTAACTATGATAAATGACCATATGTCTAGTATCTAAGTCATTAATACTGTTAGTTGTAATATGCACTTAATATAACATCTCCTTTTATAACACATGTCTGAATTGAACTTTCGAAGTATTAAAAAAACATTGTTGTTCAATCTTTGATCGAAATTACACTAATTGAGATTTTAAAATAACAAAACTATGGATATATAAACATTTTTTACATTATTTCTCCTTTGTTCGTATTTTTATATTTTATTAATTTTTTCACTTTACTTTATTCGTATTTTTAAGTAACAAGTATTGACTTTCTTATACAATCCTTTAGCATCCGCCTATAAGCCGCCAAGGAGGGCTTCGTATTCAGATAAAGATATTTTTAAACGGAAAACATTGTATTTTTTATTTTTATTTTTGTTTTTCTACTTTTTTGGTAACATACTAAGCCTATTTTAACTGATATTCGCGAATGAAAAGAATTCCTATCTCCTTGTATATTTTAAATGTATCTCTTAATACCAAACTACAAAAAAAAAATTTGTTTTCAAATATTTAATGAAATATAAGACATGGCGATGGAGGTATAATTTAATTTTCACTTTACAACAGAATTTGGACACAGCATATATATCAATAGTACTAAGCAGATTACATGATGTACATTTTTTACTTTGTAGACTGTAAGGCCAAAATAGAGCTTTTATACCATGTCTTCTCAGGGCCTTAAACCTATCATTCATATTTTCTTATTATTTCGACCCTCCTATCAAGCTGTGCCTAATTGATTATTTTTCTTTGCCATTGACCATTTCAAAGCAAAACCTGAATTTCACTATAGACTGATCTCTTCATAGATTGTGGCGATTCTTTTCCGATTACCTTTGCTTTATTTATTTACTAATAAGTTTTTCTCTTGTTTTACTTTTTATTAGAAAATACAATTAATTCTCCTTAAACATCTGACTATGAATACTGCAATATCTAATGACATAAACTAATGGGTCAAATCACTGTAGTTTTAACACTGCTTTGAAGTTGTGCAGTTTAGTATTAATTAAAATTTCTTTCTACAGCGGTATTAATACAGCTGTAATTTGTATACAATCATACAATTAAGCCAAACTTTTTTTAAACGCTGTTAGATTGTTCAAATTTTTGGAGGTTTCAATTTGGGTTTGTTGTCTAAAGAGCTTAGAAAATGTATTTCTTAGTATTGTTTATATCGTGCCTTAGTGGTGCCCCGAGCGGTAGTTCACATAGTATCCACTACGTTGAATCATTTCGACCGCTTTTAAAAAAATACAAATATCTTAAAAATAGATAATTAGCTTCCAATTAAATACACAAATATTATTATATAATTTAAAGTATAAGTATACAACTTATAGGAACTAATATCGATGCAAGTGAAATTTGGTTCACTGTTTGACAGTTTAGTCTAAACAATCGATTAGAATTGTGTGTTGAATTAGGATGCGTTTAATATATTATTTACTTAATTGATCCGTAAGTTCAACTCATCGAAAGATTCATCTACTTACTACATTCAATTCAATTTATTTGACTTGCATAATTAGCGCTTGGGCTGTCAACTTATGTCATTTATAGTTATAATCATAATTTTATTTTAATAACAGTTAATGCAATCGTCAATATTACCCTAATTTTTATTTCGTTCAAGATAATGCCATAAAAATGAAAATATTTGTCACCTAAAAGAGTATATAGTAAAATTTCCCCATACATTTATATTTTGCGGTAAAAATAAACTGCAATTTCATTACAAAAACTGTGATTTAATGAGTTATACATAAATAAGTTATTTGAGTTCCGTTTAAGCCAAGTGCCTACAACAAACTATTAAAATGGTACCAAATATAATCATAACAAAATATAAAAATTTAATTTTATGATACAATTTCAGGACCTTTATACAATTTTGTATCCTTAGTTGAATATAAAAACCCGCACTGTGGGAAAATAAAAACGAATTTAAAAACGATTGAACTCTATTGTAAATTATTTGTAGCATTTTGAAAGAAATAATAATAATAATTCAATTTTGTACGGTCCATAATTGTAAGAACCCAACCAATAATAAATAACGAAAATATCGTTTTATAAATTCATTTGTAAAATTTAAATGAGGTCGAAATTGCTGTTCAGGTATTGTGATACAAGAATTTTAGTTCGCTTTTATTTATGTGATATTTTCAAGTGGAAAAGTGAGATGAAATATATTAATTTTATCTTTATATAATGTTTTATTTGATTTTTTTATCTACTGTTATATGGGGTTTATATTATTATGTATATATTTGTCGGTAATACAGGTAACATCATATATAATTCTAGACAATGCCTACTGAGAGACTAACGACTTCTTTTGTCTGATTTTCATGACAAGTTAATCTTCAATATAGACACATTAATTACAAAATACTATCTTGATTTTATTTCAGGCATGTGTTCATATTTTTTTTTCACCATATACATTTTTTTCTTTTATATTCAGGGACGTATTTAATAATTTTGTTTGACTTATAAAAATCACTCACTATTCGTAAAATAACTGTTTGAATCTTTAATAAACAATAATATTTTAAATGCGTTGTTTACATTGATCAAGTAACTTACTGAAGTAACAAGTTGTTTACACCAAACACTTCAAAATTGAATTAAAAATCGTTCACTCTTTTAATTTAATAATTAAGTTAATAAACAAGTATAATAATTACTATGGTAATATTCCGATATAAATTGATAGTAAACTGCTACTGTAAACAGTCACAGGCATGTAATTTAATTTCACATAATGTAACATTTATATGACAGTGCCTGTACTGGTAGGTATACTGTTAACAACTAGTGTATATCGCCATAAAATGTAAAAACAACTTTCTTCATTTGTTTATTTTTAATTTTTTGTGATTGAAGATTAGTGGAGACTCAGGGCGCTACTTGTGCAAAGTGAACAAGACTTAAATGTTTGCTTGACTTAATAGTACTAGTGCATATTCATTATAGTTTTGACATGCAGCTAATGTAGAGTTACTTAAATGTAACATAATTAAAAATATTAAAATATTTACTATTTGTAACTATGCTTGAGATTATTTTTGCTATGTTTTCTAATTTTAATTTTATTTCACCAAATTGTGTCAATTCTGAAGGAAATTATGCAAACAATACATTTGGTAAACTATGCAAGAGAGAAGTAAATAAACAATACTTAACTGTTTTATAGCTCAATTTAATTCTGTTAGCTTGAAATCCAAAGTTATAAATAGAAAAATTTATTTGAAATTGATACGGAAAAAGTTGAATTACAAACTTTTATGGCTCGTCCGATATAAAAAAATTAATTACAGAGTTTTATGATTGACAATTTTGTGAGACCTTAAATTGTACGATAGCATTAAATACGAAGTGAAGGCTGTGCATACACATTTTCTTATGATTGCCATTTAAAGATTAATCATTACTTTTTCAGTTTGTTGATAAATTCCAATACACCTCTGATTTATTAATATATCGGAATAATAACAAAAAACAAGCTAAAAGTGTTGACCATTAATTTTCAAAAAATACCAACAATATTTCATCTTCATTAAAGGGAGAGAAGAAAACATACGTTTAATAGACCATCCTTTACATACAAATGCCTTGCCAACATTCCAAAAAAATTTCCCATCACACAGAGAGTTGTAGAATATATTTATAAATAGTAATATTTCACTAAAACGGCCATTATAAAGTTGTCGGTACGAACCAATCCCCGTTTATAAACAAAGACAACGATAACATAGTGTGTACTTTGTTTTTCTATGTGTTACCTGTGTATACAATATAGAGTATGAAATGGAACGGCAGGCCAGGCCAGGCCAGGCTTACACGTTTGAATTATTGCTTATTGCTTTTACTGTATAACAAAGTATTATACTATTATGTACGTCTATCTGTCTGTCTGTTTCATGTATATATGTATATAGATATGTGTGCAGTAGGTATAATAGTACTTTGGTTCGTTTGCTTTCCACCTTAATAATTTCTACTTGGTATCTTACCCCATGCTTCTTATTCTTGTAAGGTAATGTATACAGAGTGAACCACAAGAAAGGGTACGCATAAACGAAATGTTTCCTGTATCACATTTATGGATGCATAATCAGAATGTCTATTAAAAAAATTCAAAATAGAGAAAGAAAATTTATAGTTTGAAACAAAAATCTTAAACACAATGTAGCAAAGTAAAATATATTCAATCTAATAAAAATGTGTAACAACTTTTTTCCCTGTGAAAATTCTGAATAGTAGGCTGTTTCTTTTTCAAAGCCAATTAAACTTTACTTTCGATTATGTCTACAAAATTCAAATTGGCGGATATCTGTTATTTATAATATATATAACTTGGTTAGACAAACCATTTTGTCCAACATGTAACAAAATAAAATATTATTTGTCCAACAATATCTATATTGAGGATTTTCATGATACTGAGTTGCTATTTTTATTAATTCAACTGAAATATCTGTACTTCTCAAACATGGATCTGAGGTTATTTTTTTAAATCTTTAAAAATAAGCAAGATATGGAAATCAAAATTTATAATTAAATAAGGAAGGAAATATATACATTATGAAGTCGTTTTGCCAATCTTCTTATAAATTAATTGCAAAGCATCGTTTTCAAGAGTGAGCTGGAAAATAATCGTTGAAAGATAATTACTTCTTTGAAGATTATTTTTCTTTGACTTTTTGTATCAATTTTAATTTAATTTTAAGTTATGTTTATATTCATATTTTGACTGAAAAAATAACAAATCCAGTATCATGCAAATTCCCTATTTTTAACATTATTTACATTGGTGGATAGCAGAAATCTGGTTTTATCACGTAGTAAATATAAATAATATCTCTCGTGATACTTCAAATTTCAAATTAATAACTGTTTATTATTTATCTTCTATATGTAATACAAGTCATCATTATGAATATAGCACCTAGCCTAAGCTATATCCATAATACACCTATCCTCTTATATTTCTGGTTACATCGAGATTACATTATTTAAATACATCAGTCAGAAAATGTGAAAATTTAAAAATGTTAATCATTGAAATAAAAATCTCGTGCTATTGAAAAAATTAAATATACATTTGTGTGCATAATTTTTTGCATCCCATTATATCTAGTGCTACAGCATTAAAATAACTATGCCAAACAACAATTGAATTAATAGGTTTTAATTAAAATTTTTTGCCTTGTCAAAAAAAAAAAATTTTAACCTACTTACCCTCTTAACAATATGCAAGTTTTTAATGAATGCTGTAAATTTGATTATTTGTCTCAATTATAAAATACATCGAGTACAATAACAACGTTGTAAATATGAATATTCAAAGAAAAATCAAGTTTCTTCAACTATGGTAGTAAAACGCATAATTATGTTTGACCATCCTGTACTCGTATATGTTGTGTAGATTGTAATAACTTACATTAATGTTGCTGTGTATACTAAACTATATTATAATATTATATTACAATAAATTTAATTTATTTATTTAAATAAATATTTAAAATGAATAAAAAAAAACATACAACAAAATGTTACGGAATGAAAAAAATAAATAAAGATAAATAAATTATCTTGGAAATAAAAAATAAAAAAAAATAATGGTTTTAAGTAAGATGTTAAATATTTCGAATTTTAATTATATAGTTATGTTTATTACTAAAATGATTTGTATCTTTATTCAATTGCTTTTAAATGAACTTTTATTGATTATATGATCGAAAGTATTACATTAACATTTAGTACGTCTTCAAAATTATATCCACAGCGTTTTGAAATTCGAATTTGACTCTTTGACTATCATTGGTGAAATCACGAAACACATTTGATATCATTCTAATAAAATAAATCTATTGAGCTAATATATTTTGCCATAGTTACATATATTTTTTATTTCAAATTTTCAGATATTAATTTATTTTCTTATATTTCCGTTCAAATAACTCATTTTTATCATTTACATTTATTATTTTAGTTTTTAAACGATTTTAGTATAATTGTATGTTTATTTAAGCAATGTATGTAATCGAAAAACAGGTTTTAAATGACGATATATGACAGCAAGCGCCTATAAATAAATGCTTTTCTGGGAAAATATGTAAAAACTTTTTATATCTCATTCAAATATAAAATTGTCGAATTAAGATTCTAATAAAACAACTTTGCCGACAAGTGTTTCGAACTTGATTGGATTAATTAATTTAAAAAATGGAACACACTCTTCGTTTT
The DNA here is from genome assembly GCA_020423425.1 of Chrysopa pallens. Lineage (NCBI taxonomy): Eukaryota > Metazoa > Arthropoda > Insecta > Neuroptera > Chrysopidae > Chrysopa > Chrysopa pallens. The sequence continues at coordinate 21,289,888 of CM035591.1, read as the reverse complement.
TAGGGTGATATAGCTGTTAGAAGCTCCTGTGACTAAAATCTCTACACACATAGACTGTTTTTCTGTGGTTTACACTTTTGGGTTCTATAATGTATTTGGGAAATTTCCTTTATGATAATTAATATTATTCTGCCACCTAAATTGATTGTTGATTTAAGTAAGATATATAGTATATCCATTATATAACTCACCTAATGACGATATTTCTAATGACTCAATTCTAGCTTTCATCACTTTATAATGAATTAGTGTTCTCTAATTAAAAAATTAATTTAAATTTTTATCATTAGTTTATTATATTATATTTTTGAGAATTATTACTTCAAAGCGTGTGGACAGACTTATTACCTAGGTTTTCGAACGTTTCCATAGATCATATTGAATTTGTTTTGATAAAATTTATTTTAATTTGGTATATTTTCTAAATTATTTTCTATTTAATAAAATGCAAGAGATGTCAATGATATTTCCACAAAATCACAATAAGATAAAAATGTATTAAAACTTCTAATTTCATATTTATAATAGTTAAATAATATAATAACTAGAAGGTATTAAATTGTAGGTTTAGATATTGTCATTAAAATTGTTTTATTATTTATGAAACACATTTTGTTACTTGTGAAAATAGTTTGATAAACGAACGAACATAATATACCTACAACATTAATACACTTTTTAATGACTGTTATAAATATTGTGCTGTTGTATATTGCATAAAAAATATAAACAAAATCAAACTTGTTTATTGTTATTTTACTATTTGTTTTACATATCAATACATAATAAATTATTGTGCTCGCTCTACATAGCAAATACACAATGAATTGTATTATTGTAAAAAAGCAAATATTCAAAATGTAATATAATAGACTACTCGTAATCAGAAAGTTAGAATAAATTTATTTGACAAAGAATTAAGGATTAACAAAATTACTAAAAAGACACTGTACCAAAAAGTATTCACGATTTGTAGTAACGCAAAAACTCATAGATCAGAATATAAAATATTATTTATAGTCGAATTTGCCTAGTCAGTGACAAATTATGAATTGATAAAGATTCTCACCTCGTAAATATGCTATAATCTTCATTTCCAAATTCATTGTTTCTCTTCTTCTTGCTTTAACATCGATATTACTTGTTTTACAGAACTGCTTTTGATTCTTTCTACCTAAAAAGAAGAGCAAAGTCATTAAAACTATTATTTGAATAATGTTAATATTAGTTCACATCAGAGATAAAGATAAAAATATAAGAATTCAGTGTTTGATTAGTTGAAACAAAAGCAAATTACTTTACGTTTTAAGGTTACTTAATCCCAAATTTTACGCTGCTGAAATGTGTGTGTGTGTGTGTTTTTTTTTTTTTTTTTTTTTTTTTTTATATAGCGAAGGAAATTCTTTTACGAATCTTAATTGCCTGGTATTTCGGACTCGAACATTAACTTAATGACGTGTTAATGCTAATACCGACTAAAACCTCCGCTATCCTCTGAACTCTGATCCCCCACGGTATCCGCCGTTAGGCATTACTTCGTGGGGGGGAGGATATGGCTACTGCTCTTTCTTCTGGTAGCTAAGGTGTTATTTTACCTTTCTTCTAGTTGTTGTCATTTGCTCTTTTTCTTTCGATGGAACGCAAGTATATAAGGACTTCTGTTGCAAATTTGCTGATGGCGTTCCAAGAGGCTTTTGATGACAGCATTACTTCGATAACTGTCTCTGGTTGGATTCTCCGGTGTAAGATAATCTCGAGTAGATCACGCTGTCGATTAAATCGTGGGCAGTCAAAGAAAACATGCTCCGCATCTTCGATTACTTCTGGGCAGGACGGGCACTCCGGGGAATTATCGTGCTTAAAACGGTGTAGATAAGCCCGGAAACAACCATGTCCTGATAACATCTGCGTGAGATAATAGTTGATTTCTCCGTGACTACGGTTCAGCCAGACATCAATCCGTGAGCGTGTGTGTGAGCGTGTGTGTGTGTTTGTGTATTTCATCGTGTGAAGGTATGTTCCTTCATATGGTTTTCACTTCGATTTTCTTGAAATTAAATAATGCTATTAACGTTCAATCACTTTATTGAACCCATAAATACGAATGACTATTCAGTAAAATCAGTCCAGTCGTTTTTTGTTTAGGGTAAATTCATGACAAGAAAAACCATAACCGTAATAATAATTACGTTTTTTTTCCTCTTTGGGAAGTTCGTCGTTTGGATCTTGCGTGTTGCCCCGTGGTTACTAGTTGTTATTATAATTTTAATATCATCTACACGCATTGATTAATGTTAATAAAACACTTTGTTTATAAAAATCCTTCGTTAAATCTTTCTCAAAAGATTTTTTTATAAAAATACGATTAGTGATTAATATCATGAAAAAGTTAGCTTTTAATCATTACTTGTTTAAAATAAATTTTATTTAAAACATAGTTATTTTTTATAATAAGCAATCAGAACTTAAAATAGGAGTTCACCAAAAATAATTTCGATAGGTACTTTAATATAAATTCTTACAAATACAAAATTATAACTTTTTAATTGCTATTTATTGGGAGAAAAACAATTATTAAGAGAAATTCTTGTTAAAAATTTAGAATTTTTCTAATTACATTGTGTTAATTTTAAGTCTTAGGAGATATTTCTAGTAAAATATTTTTGAACCGCTTGTGGTAAAAACTAAGATATGCCGCTTATGTCATGGATAATAATATTCTTAAATAGGCACAACGGATTCAATAATTTGTTATGTTTGCAAAATTGTGAATATGCAGTCAAATTACTAATCTCTATGTTGGAGATGAATAAATCTTGAGTTCAGTCAAAGTATTTTATTTACATTACACATTAGGGATTATAGTTTTCACATTATTAACAGTATTATTTACTTTGAATTATGTGTCGAAAAAATAACAGTCAATATGTATTTTATAAAACCTAAGGTTTTTACCGAAACATTGATAGTATATATTCAATAGTTGTATAATCTAGAAATTTATTTCATTAATAAAATTATATGACTATTTTATGTAAATGAAATTAAGAGACAGTTTTTTGAATTGAAGTGGACTTAAGAGAGATATTTAACCCACTCGTTCGTGTTCTAAATGAAGTACATAGTTGTTCAAACAGCCTACCTTCCTCTTTATAGACGACTATATAAATATTATCATCGATATATTCAAAATAACAAAAAAAATCAAGTAAAATGCCACTTCACCTCTATATTTAAGGACTATCATTCTTTATGAATATTTACGCTCTTCATATGTTTTGTGTATTCGACATATGTGAAATATTTAGGGTATATTAAATATAATCTCAAATTTTTAACACTAAAATATTGAATGCCCTAACTTGTCTGCCATTAAGAAAAGTTAATACAAAAATGTAAAAAGATAGCGAGCTGAAATAACGTATTATGGACTTTAAGATAGAATTTTAGTTTGTGAATGAATAATATTTGTCCCACGAGTTATGCGGATACATAACCCAACTATTCAGCTGTAATAGATAGAAGAATAATCCGGAGACAAAAAACATTTCTTTCTAAAAAACAGACAATTTTTTTAACGTTTATTTTTAATAGACTGTATAAATTCGCCACAATTCAACGTAAAATGCAGGCTTTTAACACATATACTTACAATAGATATAATCATATTATATTTTGTATCCTCATATCCTTGCCTTGATTAGAAAACAAAGTAATCATGTATGGCCAAGTATTAAATTCAATATTATTACTTTGAGTGGCAGTTGTAATTTCTATATTGTAAAGTAATTAATTTGAATGTCTATTTATCGTATATCCTACCTTCCCAAATCATTGACCCAAAAAAAAAACGAAATATTATAAAACATATCAGTGTTTCTTGATACGTATAATTCAAGTTATCTGAGGACTAGAATCGATAAAGGTTTGATTTTACCATGCTGTGTCATAGAAACTATTTGCCAGGTACGTACTATTAAAGCTATCTACCCGGATCGATTCTTAATAAAATAATTTCGTAGATAGGTGAAAATATTTTATTAAATTTATAAAAGAGCAATCAATGTAATGGATTAAATTACCGGCTGTTTTTTTTAAAGGTTTGATCCTTTAATGAGCTTAAATGTTAATTCTTTCACTTTGTTAGTTAACTACTGAGTAAGTTAACTGTTTATAAATAGATGATGTTTAAGTAATAGTTTTAGTATCAATCACTCAGTATATTACACATAGAGGTTGAAAAAAAGAAAAACATTAAACGTGTTGGTTGTTGAATAAAATGTATCGAGAGTACATTTTGTGATACACTTAACGACCGATTAGCAATCGATATTTGACATTAATGAATGCTACTGTATATTACTATAACAAAATGGTTTTTATACTGTAATTAGATACTTATTTCTCGTTTTACTTCGTATGTTTTTTTTTATACCTGATATGTACGCTGTTTTCGTTTTTATTACATAAAAATAAACTTGTGTAAGGATATTGTAAATTTCGTAGCAAATAAAAATTTAATTCAATTTAATTAAAGCGGTCCAAAAACATCCAATGTATGAAGTTCTATTTAGATGGCAGAATTTCATTGCAGCATCTGCAATCTATTAATGGTCTTGTTGTTACCTAAAAAGTTATATATAAGACCACATGTCCCATTGTATAGAAATACACAACCTTCAAAGCTATTTAGGCACACAAGACTTGATTTAGATTATGGCGGAATGAAAATTGTATCTAAATGTGGTAACAGAGCTATACAAGCAGATAGAGGTATGTGGCTTTTGGTAATCTTCTACAGTTTACACAGCTACGGCCCAAAATTTGCACCTGGGTGTTTTTAAGGTCGTTAATAACGAATTTAAACAAACACTTGTTTAAAATAATTAAATTTCACATTAATTACATTATAAAATTTATATATATATATATATATATATATATATATATATATATATATATATATATATATATATATATATATATATATATATATATATATATATATATATATATATATATATATATATATATATTTATAATATATTTCTATATAAGTTCTACATAGTAAAACTCAAATCAACTAAAACCAAGCCGCATTTTACTATAAAAATTTATTTTGAGTATTTACAGTTATATGCAGTATTTCCATAAAGCTATCTATCATTGATAAAAAATTCTCCATTGTAAATTGCTTAAATTGCTCTCTTCTTTGTGGTACTGTATTATAATTATACAACTTTGATCATATTTTGCCCAGTTGACACAAATAACGTGTTAATTATCTCATTACAAGTTGTTTATGATTGCTTTAACCATCCCACGAAATTTTGAATTTCATGTTAGAGTTTTTAGTATTCAGAATTTTTAGTATTATTTTATTTTTGTTTGCATATATTTACACTGCCTATACGTAGTGGATACTATTTTTTTTTTTCGTATTTTCTTGCCAATTTTTTCCGATTATATGATTATAACTGTGACAATTATACAAACAATGGGCGGACATTCGTCTGAGATCTTCGTCACAGAAATGTATGTTTATGATGCTTTGTTTAGTTTAAGTACACCCGATAATGTTGTGGTACTCATATACTTGATGAAAAATATACGGATCTACAAAACCACTAATGATTCTGGTGATACTTAAACGATGAGAAATCCATACTTTCTATACTTGACAGACAATTCGACATACTTTTAGTGAGAAAAGCATAAATTTTATTTAGAATTTCAAATTTAGATATTGGCTTACATGGAATTATATTTATGGGATATGTAACCTTCAAGTAAGAAGTTGTTATAAAAAATTGCAACCGATTTTCACTCTCAGGGGGGCAGAAAATCTAACTTATCCTGTCTTTTTGGTTGGAAAAAATCATTCATTTTCAAGAAAAAATCGAACTAAAATCGGTTCAGTAGTTTAAGCGTTCATCAGGAGCAAACATTGTGACACGAAATTTTTATATATTAAATAGATAATAACAGGAAGTTCAAATGTTGGATACTTTCTTAAAATTGGGTCTCAAAATCATTAAAAAAATGCTAATTTTAAGAATAATTATCGGATTATGAGTAGGTAATATGTTTAAACATATAACTTTTCTAAAATAAAAATCATATATCGAGAACATTTTCAAATAAAATAGTGAATAACAATTACGAAAATCAATATACAGATAAAATTACCCATTGTATGAGCTCAAAGTTGTCGATATGTGACACCCACAGAGACTTATAATTCTATTTGGATAAAATATTATAACAATAAAATTTAATTGTTTGTATGTTTTGAAGACTGTTTTGTTAAAGTGTCACCATAAAATAAAATTTGAAAGTAATTGATTGATGTTTAATTATCAAATAAAAAATTAAAATACGTCTTTCTGTTTGAAACGAAAAGAATGTTAATAGCCATCATAACAACCATTAAAAATTTCTAAAAAATAGAAGATATTGTTGATTATTTATATATTTTTTAGTATTGACTAATATCATTATTACATCAAAATAATGTTACAACATGAACAATACATCATTAAATTTTATTGTTGAGTCTCATTATACATGGTTTTATTAATAATTTATTACACCTTCATTTATATTACCTATAAAATCTAAATAAATTGTTTATGATAAATCTAAAACTGTAAGCTATTTTCGTTTAAATCCGAATCAAAATATTTTGTATTGGAAAATGTTGCAAGTAATAACACATTTTTTTAATATTGGCGTACAACAAGCAAATCAATTTCAAAAAGTATAGGTACATACCATTGTGATATAAATAAAAAATTTTGATAATTCACAAGAAAAGATAGAAAACTAGTATGGTGCGTTAAAGTAACAAACTTTTTCTATAAGATAGTATGGACTTTAATGAATCCAACCACTGCTACTAGTGTTCGTAGTCGGCAAAATTCAAAATGTCTGTAAGGTTAATCAATGACATTGGAAGATCTCTTGTAAAACTAAATGGTAATTAAAGACGTTAAGCTGCAATTGAATCTGTGCAAATGGTATACTTTTTAGAAGGTAGTAATTGAAACAAAACTTGTTGAGAAATAATTTTTGGAACCATCATCAGGTGTATCGTCTTTACTCAACCTTTCCAGTCTTCAATTATATTGATTTTTTCATAATACATTCAATTCCTTAAGATTTACACAACCCACATGAAACTTAATTCACAATTTATTTAATCAATTATTTTTGTGTCAACTAACTTCTTTATTTTGGAAAATTTTTCTGCACCTCTAGAAAACTTAATTTTTATCTAAAATAGAGGATTTCATAAATGTCCCCCTAGTATGAAATAATTTTCGTAAATAAAGATTTTTCGCATAAAAATTCGATAAAAATTGGATTAAAAAGTTTCCGCTATTCCACATTCTGTGAATGGGGAAACAGTGACTATTTGAGGAAACAGGCGATAGTTAGTTTTGCTTTTCTATCTTAAGAAAATCATTCAGTTTCAAATTTAATTCTTACTAAACTCTGTGTGTACCAATATATTTTTAAGATTCAGCTGTACTTATCGTGGATTTGAACATTTTTAGTGCTCCAAGAAAAAGAAAAAAAATACATAATGGTTTCGAATGATTAACAAAATAAGACAAACCATATGTAAAGGACAATCCTGCATTCTTTAGATTTTTCTACAATTTAGTTCTGTAAATAAATTCTTGTAGAAGCATCATAGAGCAATCAAATACTATAAAAAATCGATGTTTACAAATTATATTAATATAATTTATATGTGAGATTTTCTGAACAAAATCAAATTAAAATTGTTGCAGCACATAGATACGCATATAATGAACAAAGATCAATATTTACGTCAAGTCAGCAGAAATATGCTCCAAATAAGGTGCTTTTTAGGTGCATTAAAATTAAATTTGGTGTTCTAATTTTTAATTATGGATGGCTGAGATATCAAGCTGTCAGTGCATCTTTGAAATACAAACTATAAGAATATATTGTACACCATAAAAACACCTAATTTTAATTAAATTTATTGAAGCCACATTATAAAAGAACCTACATTTAGTAGTAGCATGATATTATTATTACAGGTTTTAGGTGAATCAGAGCAGTAATTTTTTTTTTTTTTTTTTTTTTGGTAATTTTGATTGATTCGATTTATTGACTGTACACCTTTTGAGTACCTTATTCTGGTACTTAAATTAAATTATAAAAGTCATTTATTCATATTTCTCTACCTGCACGGTATCACGGCAACAATGCATTATAGTGACTTAATTTTCTTAAAATAAAATTTGAGCACTTAATTTAATTTTGCAGCTCCTAAAAAGCATCTGATGTTTATTACGAAATTGTTTAAGTGAAAAAATTACATATTTAATTTACACGTAATAAAAATTTCAGTGGAATTATGGGTACTAAACAAGGATTATTTATTATGATAGTTTGATTGATGAATTATGAAACAAAAATCAAATGTTTGAGTCGGAAACCAATTCAAAACAACCATTAAATTAGAAATAAATGCCAACAAAAACTAACTGCAGTTCATATACTCTTTTGAGCTACGGAATAAATATGCAAACTAGAAAAAATTTTTATTGTCCAGTTCAAACTAGACCTATGAAAAAAAAAATAATACATATAATTCGATAGACAATTTGAAAGAGCCAATGTATATTAACAAAAAGAATCTTATTTATAGCCATTGTACAACTCATTTCAAAACCATTTCGTAACTCATTAATGTTTCTCTCAATTATTCTCTATCTTCTACTATTATTTAGAGCTTTATAATACAACTATCTTTATCTAAAATACATTATGTAGGATACATGTAGTCCTTTTCTAAAATGTTTTCCATTCTTATTTTTTCATCTATTGTTTATCAAAAATTGAAATGTCAATATCAGACTTACGTTTACACTAAATTTAATCTTTTCAAATTAAAGCCTTTTGGTTTTGTATATGTAATGTTCTTAATCATTAATTATTACTTTGTCTAGAAAATTTTCTATTAATTGTGTTTATATGTTTACTCCCTTATACCTTCAGGATTCTGTTATATTTAACTCATTTACCTCATAATATATTTGACGCTGCGTTCCAATAGTACGTGAAATTATCGTTGTATACTGGTAAACCGAAAAAACCCTCATCACCTTAATAGAATCTATGTTAGATTGGCACTATGTTCTAGTGTAATATATGTTACCATATTACAAATAGGGAGTCTCGGAAAAATGACACCATGTTCATAGACAAGGGACAGTTACATACCATCTCTGCAGGTAGCTGAGCTAATGGATAGGCTAACAATATTTTTTGTAGCTATGTATTATTTATAAATATTCACTTAGACACCATATGAATGATTGTTTCACAGGATTGGTACATACTATGATGATCTCATGAATGTGATTTAATCCAATTAAAATTATATTGGTATAAATATACAGGTATTTATTTTGTTTCATAAATACAAAAGCTTATCACGGGAAGATATTCATGTAACAACATGTTCTTTTAAAATGTAAGATGATGAAACTGACTAAACAGGTATTAAAAATGTTGAGATCCGCAATAGTGCACCATTGTTTGTGGCTATTATTATATAAAGATATTTAAATTAAATTGTCAGTTTCCGGGGCTCTATAGAATTCCTACATATTAGATTAAAAGACTCCATCTATTTTTTCTTGAATCGTGTACACATTGATCAAGTAAACAGGAACAGTCAAATATAGTTGTTTAGTCCAATATTTTAGTAAAATTTTCACATCTCAATCACGATCATGCAAAAATGAAATTGTAAATTGACTTTAATTATCAAATGATACGTGTAAAATATTTTTTAACCAAGAATTAAGCATTTAGTTGTTAAACTTAGCTAAATTGATTGATCGATGTAAACTTATCAACGAGTCTCAGCAACTTGAAACTTACAATAATGGGATAGGTTGTAAGTATGGTAATAAGTATCTTCCACTTTTTGTTTTTCATAACTTAGAATATATTTATAGCGTTAGACAACGATCCATATATATGGTATATCGACATTTATATTAAAATACCCATTATCCAATATTTTTACTTAAATAGCTATATCTCTGTAACAGCTTGACCGGTTGAATTAAAATTTGAATGTAATCTAAAAAAATTGTTTTTCCACATTTGTATAACATTAAATTATATGTTTCAGTAAACTAACTCAATAATGAAGGCCTTAAATAATCGATTGTGGCACAATTTTTACTACTAATGTAAACCTATATCACATGCATGAAAATATAAAATTCCATCAAAATATGATAAATGGTAATCGAAATTTCAGCATTTAAGTGAAAGGCAGGAAGGAAGTTTCGAAAGCTATATCCCCGGAATGGTAACAGACAAATGAGAGTTTTCAAAAATGGGACAATCTCAAACACCTCCACTATTGTTTATAAATATTGTCAAGTGGTTTTGGAGTTATGCGCGTTCGTGTAAATGAGTTCTAGAGAACGACAGAACGGCGGACAGGAAATGAAAGTTTTTAAACATAATACTCCCAATATCGTAGATATAACTTGGAAGTAATAGCAATTAAAATATCCATGATTTTAATACGTTCAAATATTTCTGTATTCAATAAAAATTTGTCTCAGAACAAATCTAAAATGTCATTTCAACCAAAAACTATTTGACAACAATGATATAAATTTAATGATTTGTAGGTATGTCGATTATTGGTTTAGAATTATATTCCAAAACATTTCTTCCTACTCTTTAAGTGTATACTTTGTTCATTGGAACATGATAACAAACAATAAGAATCGATGTTTGTATGGATCGTATAACAACGATATAGAAGACATTATATAAAACTGAGTGAATAAGTATCATTTCGACGTCGTATTGTCGTTACGATTAAATGATCCGTTATTAATGATACTGATGGGAAAAACTGTTTTCGCTTCAAAGATAATATACTGGAAAAAATAAACTCGCTTAGAAACAGATCAGAGTTTGTTTTTCATTCATAACGTTCCTTTCCTACGTCGTATTTTATTTGTTTTTCACAATTCAATAATTCGAAAATACATAAATTACATATTTTTAACAGTATTTGTTTTCTTTTTGTTTATTTATTTGTTTGTGGATATTCTTTTTTATCAATATTTTCAGTGCCATGAATCTTTGAATACTTTTTACGTAATTAAGATAGCAAATTTGATTTTTATTTTATGTAGGTTAAATATAGTTAAGTATTAACGGACAGATTAATGGCTTAGTAATTAGACAGATCCATGAGTTTAATTAGAAAGAGATGTTCAGTACTTCTACAAACATTTGTTCAAAAGTATGTTTAGTATTTTTTTATTAAGATTCTGTGGGATGAATTGAATATTAAGTATTAGAGGATGAATGATCAGTGAAACCATCAAGACAAAGCTTTTACTTTGTAACGTTTCGTATTCTTTATTAACACTTCATCAGACGGTCATAAAATGTTACTGATGCTGTCAAAAATTCCATAACATGTTATAGAATTATTATATCTATGTACTACTGTTTGGAATTATTACTGTGATTTGAAATTAAATATAAATTTTTACAGTATTAAGCGTAACATTTTATGGCCACTTGATGAAGTGTTAATAAAATTTATTCAATGATCCTTCACCCTCTAATTCTGAATAAATAATACGTTTATTATTTTTACTTATTAATAAGTATCGATTTACGGATTTTTATAATGTGTTTAAATTTTAGCAACTCACTGTGTTTATTTTTATACGAAAAATTGTCATAAATAATTTGATATAAAGTTTTTAAATATAACACGGACAATTGTTTCGCTACAATTTGGCAAATTGTTTTCTTTTTACTTTTCCAAAATTCTCGTTTTAATTAAGCTGTCTTACTATTTCTCTACTCGCTATTTTTGATCCACTTCTATAGTTTTCGATCAAGATAAAATAGAGTATCCAGATTTTTAGTGGATATCAATACAATATAAATGCATAATACATTAATCAAATAATATATTAGCGTTGAAAAGTTTAACTATTATATTTACTTGCTCTTCCACCATATTTTGATAAAAATCCTCTTTTTAACAACTCTTTTACTTTCTTATAACAAAAAGCTCGTATTTAAAAAAAAAATTGTATTAAAATTATTTCCTTTCTTAAAATAAATTCTTTTTATTACATATTGTGTTCTTAAAACCATAAAATCTATAATTTTAATGTATTTATTATTATTATTCTTATTATTATTATTATTATTACCTCGCTTTTTATCTCGTATGTCTGTCCGAGTAGAATTTGAAATAATAAATTTTAAACTAAATTCCTGATTAGATAAATATTAGAAATTTGGACTATAACTACGAAGTAGATGATGCATGAAATTGAAAAACGGAGGCATAGGCGTGAAGGAGGGGAGTATCAGGTGTTCATTAATTCGGTTGTTTGTATGTTTGCCCGGATGGAATTTTGTAATTGATTTTAAAGTAACTTCCCTATGAGCTAGATACTTGAAGCATTGCTCAAAAGTGGATGCCAATTCATGCAAATGAAAAAAAGAAAATCGAAAAGTAGGAGAGAAAGATGAAGAAAACGAAAAAGACGAAAAAACGAAAAAAAAAAACAGCAGAACAACACGCTTACAGATTCAAAGAAAAATTGTATTTAACGGATTCGCAGATTTACGACTGTGATTTGGATACTGATTATATTTCGTAAAAAATTTTGAGCTATTATATTTTTTTTTTTTAATTTTAATTGAATATTTTTAAAATAATATAAAAACCAGTTACGATTTTTCAAGGTTTCTATAAGTTTTATGAACTATAATATTTATTTAATCAGATTAAAAAAACTTATAATTTACGATTTAAAAACTCTGTACTTTGGTTAATTAAAAATTTATTTTATAATGTCGCTCTTAACTTCATATTTCATTTAAAATTAACAAGAAAATAGAAAATTGTATATTAGTTTATTTTATACGCTACGGAAAACTTTTCACAAACAATTCGAAAAAATAAAAAGTTGGAAAAAAAAGCACAATGAAAACAAAAAATAAAACACCATCACCAACATATCTCTTTTGTTTTATGTGACATATATATGTAGGTATAATCTAATATTATATAACTATATCTGTTTCATTCTATTAACAGCAAATAAAATGGAAAAGGGATATTTAGATAAGTGTTTGTGACTCCTATTGTAAGCTTGGTGTGTATACCAGCACTACTGTAAAGCTGTACTATGCCGATCTCAGTTATTCTTCCTTAGGGAGCCCCTTGAGTAATCATCACCGTTCTCGGTTTATATTCTCTACTGTTTGTTTTACAATACCCGTTTATATGTACGTATATTCTTTTTAGGATTCCAAACCTACAAAATCTAATTTTATATTTACGTAATTATACTTGTTGTTTTTTATGAAATAGTGGAAGTTTCTCAAAACGGGAACTTTAAAATTTTAAACTTAATGCACTTATGTCGAAGAAATTTTCTACTTTACAAAGAAGTATTCTACTGTCTTACTACAGCCATCATGAAACAGTCAATTTTTACTGTAAATTTTGTCACTCAATTTCAACTTTCCTCCTATATGAAAAGTTGAAACCACACTTTTTTTATTGCATTTTTTACCTTAATTTCTAGGCAAATGTAATTGTATGTAATTGTAGGCAAATGTTTATAGTAAATGTGAAATTGGAATGTCTTAGTACACCAAGAAAATTGGTTAAAGCCGTCATTTATACGAACGAATTTTCTATAAAAAAAAAAAAACTCCTTTTATATTGCTCTTTAAACTTATTCTAAGCTTGTAAGAACATTAAATTTTCATGGTAATCTTTATTTCATTTGATTAACTTAATAATAGTTATCTTAACTGGATGGATGGAACCTTTCATGGTAATGAATTTATAATTTAAGGCTATAGCCATTTGATTATTCTAGTTTAATACCATCAATTTATTTATGAAATCGAACTAAATATCAACTTAATTTAATCAATTTTTGAAAAGAAAAACCCGTATCTGCAGAGAGTCAACATATTATCTTTCTTCAACATATTAATTGAATGAATTTTCAAATGAATCTATGGATTTTCAATCACTTAGAAAAAAATGAATACCGCATCAACATTTTGAATTAATTTATTGAAATGATTGATGATAATAATGAGGCACTGATGCAAAATTTACTCTATCTTTAAAAATACAACCTTTAAAAAAATTTGACTGTAAAACCAAGTATATTGGAGCATTCATTTATTAATAATTATCGGTTATTTTTGATATCAAATATTAAACGAAAATGTTGAACGAATCAAATAGTAGACAATATCGAAGAAAGACAAATATTTGCAATAAAAATTGAATCCACTTAATGAACGCGGTGGATTCTATCAGCATATTCAGAGCGATTATACTCATTAAAATCGTGAATAGACAAGCTCGTTTTAAAAGGCTTTAATTTATTGAAGAGGCCTGTACGTAGTCTTGTAAGATGGGAGTAAATATTCGACATTATATATGATAGCTGTCAGCTTGTACAGCGAAGTTGGATAAATCATTTTACCTGAAGGTACTGTTGTTTGAACACATAATATTTGAGGTAAGGATTTCATTCTCACCGTCACCAAAACAATGTTTTGATGGTGTGCATAAATTAGGTGCACTCTGCGATTAATGAATTAATGAAGATTTGGATTAATGAATTAATGAAGATTAATGAACAGGTATCGTAATCGGTCATTCACCGTATAGTTGGTATCACAATGGAGCTTATGGACTAAGTGCATATCACTAGAAAAGTCAATAGTAGACCCCTTTATTGTTCTATATACTCAGCTCTGATCGACAATTTTTTTTTTCATTTTCAGTTAACTGTACCCATGGAAAGAGGTGTCTCTATCTCCATATATCCACATGTATATAGATAGATATTATGATATAAAGAATTTTTTCCTCGAATATAGTAAAGTCTGTTCGGATGGTATACATGCCAGTAGTAGTAGTAGATTCCACCAAGCCAAGAAGCAAACAATGGTGGTGGTTGAATGGTATAAGCCGATAGATAAAAAAGTTGTTACTAAACTTTTTATAATACACTTAATTTTAAAACGTGAATTTAAAGTATTTAGAGTTGATGATACTTTTTTATACGTAAATAAAACGGTTACTAAAAATTTATTTTATTGTCAATAATGTTCAACAATCAATTCTTTTTATGATATTTAATGTTTTTATTTCTATAAATTATCATCTATATGTGATCTTTCATATGAGAGTTCTTTATTTTTGCTTTCTTTCACAAGTTTCGTAAGTTTTTTTGTTTGTTTGAGTATTTTATAAAACATTTTTTTTTAAATCATTTGGTATATCAGTTTTTTGGGTCACTAACCATAGGATTATGACATTGAAATGGATCATGATGATTTTTTATTTGTAAAGTTGAAAACAATGATTTTACAATACAAAGTAACAAAAAAGTAATTGTCTTTATTTTTTTAAATATTAACATTGTGTGATCCTAAATTCGTCGAAAAAGTTTAGTTGTTTACCAAATAAATTTTTTCTTCTGAGTTTGCGTATAAACGTCTTCAGAAGAATGATCTTTCACAATTATTTAAGACATTTACAACACAAGTTAGTTTCAGATTCAGTAATACTTACTCAGAAATTCTGAAAATAGAGTGGTATTATTTTATTTTGAAAAACAAATGTTTACAATAACTTAAATCCCGCTCCATAGATACGTAAGCTATAGCTTTCATAAGTAGAATGAAGAAATTACAAAATGGATATATTACAACTAACAAGATTCGTTTAAAATTGATTATTTTATAAAATTGAATTGATGGTTTTTTACACAATCACGTTTTACCAAACACAACGATGTAGTTTAAATTAATTAGCTGGTTGTCTGTGGATCTTATGAATAGGCTATACTAACGAAATAAGTTATTTTGAAATCTTTACATTGAAAAATTACAGCTACGATCTTATAAAGCCAAATTATGTAGTTTTTTTTTACGTGATTAGGAGGTACAGAAAGGTTTTAAACATACGTGTATCAGTTTTACGTAATAGTCAAACAACGGAATCTATCAAATTTATATGAGATGCAAAAACATATATTTTTTTTACGGGAACATATATTTTGTTAATGTTAAACTACCGTGATTTTAGTATTTTGGAATTAAGAATACAGACTTATACTTGTATAATCCTTTATTAACAAATAAGTACAGTGGTGTTTAAATATCGTGTAAGATACAATGTTAAAAATTAAATTTAGTTTCATTTTTAAAATATTTTATTTTTAATTATTTTTGATTGTATTTAAGAGTGTACTTTATTAAAACTCTCTCGGCTTAATTGTTCTTTTATTTTTTCTATACTATCCTTTTTGTATGTCTAATGAGGAAACAAAACCAGTAACTTGGCCAAAAGATCACCCTTCCCCTATATATACTATAGTCTCGTAATAGTGTATCAGTGCATAGATTTTTAGAGCCAAAATATTGTCGATTACGACTCTAATTTTTTTTTCAGACACTGATAACAACGTGAAAAGGACATTTTTACTCATCATTTTATGTAATAGACATATTTTTAGTTATAAAATTTGATAATTTCTGTACAAACTCAATTATTCAATAGTTGAGAGCTATTTGATACATATATAAACATTATTTGTATCAAATTTAAACTAATATATAGTATTTTCATATTGTATCAATAGACTTCGAAAAAATACTATCAAGGCTACGACTGAATTTTATAAATACTCAAAAAACAAAGTAAGAAAACTTGAATGTACGAGTTCAACTTTAAAATATATTATGCAGAATAAACTCAAAATGAAAATACTTTGAAAATAGTACCCATGGGTGACATAGCAGCCGCCGCGTTGTCACATAACAATGCGTCCTCAAACAATGAATGAAATTCTATATGAATATCATCCATTTCTCACAACCACCTACAAATAATACTTTCTTCTCAACCATAATACTCATTCCAACAGAAACAAAAAAAAACTTTCTTTTGAATAAAATACATTTCGACTATGTTTGTTTTGAATGCAATATATATGGGTCTTTGTTCACAATTTTTTTCTTCTTTTAGCATTATCCTTTTTAACGTAGAAATGTTTTATATTATTTTGGTATTGTGTGTTGGTACTATCTCTGTATTCCAGTTTCCCATTTATATTATTTCAATTCATTTATTCATTCAAAAGAATTCTTTAAGTGTTATAATTTTCATAATATAAATGGTGTTTATTGAAAAATTAATATTATGAAGATTTATTTTAAGAGCTTTGTAAAGATAGAATTGAAGATATATATTAATCATTGTAGTATATATTACACAGATTCATTGGAAGTTCTGAAAGCCATTTAAACTCTTTTAATAAATAATAGTTTCAAAAAAACTAAAAAAATACGCTTTTATAGAAAATTCCACTAAAAAATAGAAAATAAATCTTAAGAAATTTGAATTAAAAATAGTGTAAGAAAAAATGATTTTATAGTAAAAAAAAGCATGGGGTGCTTTTCAGGATATTATCAAAATAATGCTTCTACTCATATCTGTTTATAAAATATTTATAACTATTGATGCACCCGCTCGCTTTTTTTACAATAAAATCATTTTTTCTTACACTATTTTTAATTCAAATTTATTAATATTTATTTTCTATTTTTTAGTGGGATTTTCTATAAAAGCGTATTTTTTTTAGGTTTTTTATACTATTATTTATTTTTCATTTTTTAATTTATTAAAATTGAAATTTTAATATTCCATGGAAACGATGTTAATAGGATTGATAACATTTTTCAAGTGAGAATAGAACCGGGTTTCAGGAAAACAAAAAATCGCAAATTCTGATTATCCTAATAAGGATAATGGATCAAACTGTTTAAAATATTGAATTGTCATCGGTCCTCAATAAGTATGCCAAATTTCGAGTGAATCCGACATTTGAAGGGGGCCAAAATCATGTTCAAAGATTCCGTTAATCATGTTCAAAGATTCCGTTACATACAAACATACATTCGTCTGAAGCTAATAAAAGCGTATTAAAAAGTCAGAGCGGCGCACTAATTTATATACTGTTCTTCAAAATATGTAAAATAATACCATGCCTCATTTCAAAACTTATGCAATGAAATAAAAAATAGCATTGGGTACTACCGAGTAGTGGGTTGGTCTAAAGTTCTTAGGGTAACCTAGAGCACTATAACTATAAGTGATCAACTCAATATACTGTAGTTTTAAATCTCAAAAACATCCATTACGCTGTTTTTATGTTTGGTCAATCGTGCAGTACAGCTTGAATTAGCAACATGTGTCAACAAAATAAAAAATCAAGCCCTTAAACTATATTATAATCTTGATCTAAATGACATTTTTCATAAAACAAACTATATAGTATATATAGGTATAGAACAACTTCTTTGTTTTAATGATACTTTCCATTTGAGAAAAATAATATAATGGGTTTTTCTTACATTAATGACGCATTTTAAATGTAAATTTATCCTATAGTTGAAGCGTTTGAATTATTTTTATCCTAAAGTAAAGTACACAAAACTGTAATATTTAAAAAACATTTTGTATTTTTTATAGCAAAATTATCAGTAATTTTTATGAAAAACTTCAAAAATTTCGATGGAATTCTATAACAAAATGAAAAACCAAAACAAAATGAAAAATCACCTTAATACATTCAAATAAATATAAACAGTATAAGAGTATTTTAACAAATTTGAATAAATGCAAGATAAAACTATTTTTGGTACTTTAAAAATAATTTAAATGAGCATAAAAAAAACAATTGATTTACAATTTCGTTTAAAAATTAAAAAATGATAAATTTCAACCGCAGTGAATTTAAACCATTATTATTTTGAAAAATAAATATGAAATTTATTTCAATATTCTTGCTAATATCAGAGTTTCGCATTTTGGAATTGCTTCTAAGGCAAAATCAGTACAATCTCTTAAATTCTGCCGTAAAAATATTTTTATTAAAATAAAATTCATTAAAAATTGCAATTAATGGCAAAGGCGTTTGTGTGAAATACGTGAAAAGAAATTCAATTTTTTGTTTAAATTATATTTTTTTAACAATTTTTCTAAAACATTTTTCCTTAGAAGCAATTTCAAAATTAAGAAGAATTTTGATTGTTTAAATTCAGTAGTTAAATCAACTATTTATTTCTTATGACATCTTTCCATAATAAATTTTTGGTATGATAATCAATGAAAATTTTGTATAATAATTAAGTAAAGATTTTGAAATGCGGTTGCTTAAATTACATTTAGTAGTTGATAAATGATTTTTAATGAAACTACACATAAAAAATAGAATGAAACCAATACATTTTATTCTCTTTCTTTTATCGATAAACAAACAAACAAACAACATCAACCAACAAAAAAAAAAACCGATTTGAATTGTCATTTAAATTGTCTATAAAAGTTCATAAAATAAAATAATCAGTACATAAAATCAAATCAGTATAAACATTGTAATTCAATTAAAATTCAGTTGATAGAACCTCAAATAGATGTCACATGCTATAACTTAATTCTAAAAAAAATTGAAAGTAGTAAGAGCGCATCGTTGAATATAGGTAAAAAAAAAAGTGAACGCTATGAGCTGAATAATCCAGACCAATAATTTAAATAATAAACTGATAAACTCAAAATATCCTAATAAATTACTTTCTAGTGTATTGATTATATTCGATCAAAGTTTAAAAATAGATTTAAACTTTCTACATTATTTTTTCTTGTCAAACAAATATCTTTGGTAAGGTGATGGGAAACGTAAAACGAATGCTATACTATTTTATTTTTAATGGTATTTCTTATTCATAAAGGTTTGGCATCCTAATTTTTTTTCAAGAGCCTACCAAAAAACATTACTAGAAAGTCCAAATAAAATATTCAAACCCATATTTTGAGGTATTTGAAAATACATGACAACTTGTAGAACTCTTTAATTACAAAAATTGTAGACATTTGAATTTCGGTTTTCACGATATAGATATTAACTTTCTATCAGACATTTAATAATGTTACTTATCTTTTAAGTTTTATCAAAAGAATATATATATAAAAAACAGATTCTTTATTTGTATATGTGTGTATGTGTGTGGTTATTTTACATTGGGGATGCACAAAATTTAATAATGCTTAATGTTATTCATGATGAGTTTAAGGGGATCATAATGTTGAGAGTACGGGGTGTATAATTTAAAACATACATGCATAATTCCCTATTTATATATCTATTAAATTGATATAACAAATTACTTCAAGCAATTCAAGCTGATTTTACTGGAATGTAATCGAACGTTTCTATTGTTAGGAATCATTCTTTCAAGATTTTTTATGAAACAATATAGGTACGTGTTTGTAATATTATAAGAGTCGAAGTTTGTATATTTGGATGAAATAAGATACCCTTTATTTTAATTTGAGTAATAAACTACTTGCAAGCCAAATTTAAACAAAATACGTTCCTGCGTTTTTGCGGGGTGTGCATATTCGTGTAGTTTTAGTCCATTGTCCATATCATTAATGTACATATTTCCTTACAAATCCACAAGATGGCTGTATTGATTTAATGTAGTTTCGCAAAAAACGCGGGATGACGGTTTTTTTAATAAATATAATTTTTAGATTTTCCAAGTATTCCCATTCTAATTTGGAGTCAATTTTTTTATCTGCTTTCAAAAAAAAAGTCTGTGATTTTTTCGTTCTGATGAAATCAATTGAGCCGTAAAGATAATAGCAGTAGAGGAGACAAACAAAACTTTTGGTAATTGTATATTACCCAAAATACGTTATCCGAAAACTAAAGAAGAAAAATTTTGTGTAAAAAATAGAAACTATTTAAAAAAATTGTACTAAATAGAAAAAAAATAAATTTAAATTAAAAACTTAATAATTACTTTGTGGCCAATTCAGCGCAAGTGAATTATATTTAAACTGACAGATGATTATTGCCGAATAAGGCGGCTATTGGCCACAAGGAAATTATTAAAGTTTATAATTTAAAATTAATTTTATTCTTTTATCTATTTGACGTCAGTTTGGTTTGCAAAAATTTTATATTTATTTTTTAATTCTTAATTTGACATTTATTCCATTACGAGAAATACCTCAAATAATAATTTTAAGTCTAGATAAGTTGAATCATTGAATGATGAAATCTCAAATCATTGACATTTTAACTGAAGCTTTGTACCACCAGTGTTTCTGTTACAGTAGCCCGGTTTTCATAATTTCAAATTTCATAAGTATTCTTGAAGGATAGCAGAAAAATACAAATTATCAGATTTTTTTTATTCAATTGTCAGATACAAAAGAAAATTCCCATTTTTCAAGTCGCGAAAAAAGGTTGTCTATACTGGTTTATACTTTATTTTGATTGAAGGACTTCAAGTCATAAAATTTATATGTTCTCAAGGAGCTGTTTATAATAAATGAAAGTCACTTTATAATCATCCGGTAAAAGAAGCAAAAAGAGATTCAATATAAAAACCTCACACTACCAAAAAAAAAATCATAATAAAAGTAATCTATCTCCAAACATTGTTGGGAGCTATCTTTCAAGCGATGTGTAGCATGTATGCAGCATAGCAAGCCCATCCCCAAATTGAAGTCGGCCATTTCAGTTATATCTAAATGTTACTATACACACAATTAGAATATACCTTCAAAAACTAAAAACACATTAAAGACGATCACAGTCATATGCAACATTAAAATTGTTCTCACTATACAGCATTTTGTTTCCGTTCAAAAATATTTAGAATGTGAATACTATTAATTTTGAGTATACAAGTAAAATCACAGTCTAATGTTTATTTAATATGTATAATGGTTTTAATACAACTACTGAAATCAATAAAAGAGACGGTTATGGGTGCTTTCATTGTAAAACGCTCATGCGCAATAAAGTATTGAAAAATATGTGTGTGTGTTGTTTTGTGTGTATCACGACGAAAAAATAAAACTACTCTACTAAAGAACACAAAATTATGAATTTTATGCAGTTTTTATAGGCAATGAAAAATTAAAAACCCATCTGTTTGATTGCAGTTTATTTTTTTTGTTCATTTCTAGGTGAAACTGATTAAAATATATCCCTTACCTTGTTTGGTATATATTTGATAATAATTTGTTTTCTTTATCTTATGTATGGTAGTTTTAAATAATGAAAATGAGACATATTTTTAGGTTAGGTTTGTTGTTCAGTATCATCATATACTTGTGAATTGTATTTTATATTGCTTGTAGTATGTGCTGTATAGTCACAAATGTCTTCAGATTTGAAGATTTTATTGCACATACAAAAATACTTTATTTTATTTTTATGTATGTTTATGGTAAACTTTATGTAGTTTTTATGTTGTGTTAATTTTTTTAACGATCCTTTATTGTAAATAATTGTTATTTAAGTAGCACGTGGTTCCATTTTTTTTACAATTTTATGTAGTTTTTAAAAAATTTTGTTATCCTTTGAAAAAAAAATGTATTATTTACTGGTTTTATATTACTATTTCTTTGACATTTCAGACCACCGTATCTATCATCTTTTTTAGAGCAACTATCGCATACCCTTATTTATGAAGCTCCAGAGTTTTGTATACACTATTTTTAGTATAAATGATTTTTAAACTGCTTGCTGTATATAAGCTTGTATCAATCAAATGTATTGGAATCTTTTGAATTAATTTTCATCCAGCTTAAGAAATTCTGTAGACTTGTGAGAACCTGATGACAATACAATAGAACGGTATCACTTATCTTATGCCATGTTTGAATTCGAAAATACGATTCAAAACCAAATTTGAATGTTTGACGATGTGTCTAAAAATAAAAATAAAAATTACGACACCTAGAGCTTCATAAATTAAAAACTATAAAATAATTTTGAGTGTAATATCAAACTCAAATTTAAAAATCATCGGATAGTCGATGTCTGTAGTTTATCAAATCATATTATTTTAATTTTATAAAACTTCTATACTTGATTTCAAACATCTCTTTATTTAACTTACATTTCTTTAACTAAGTTACTTTAGTGAGAACATTCATAAGCTGGAATGCGTAATTAAGCAAACAATTTTTGAGATTTTTGAACATATTTTTTTTTGCGTCATTTTTTTATATAATTCAATTAAGATTAAGCCTCGAATCAACTGTAGGTAATCATATTTGATTGTTATAAAAGGAAATATAAAAATTGAAATAAGCTGACTGATATATTTTAAAACATTATAAAAGTCCTCCAAATGATTCGGACACCATTGGTGATGATGGTGACTTATTAAAAATAAACTTTTAATAATAAGAAGAAAGTTATTATTTTTGAAGCTTGTTTTATCTTAAAACAACAAAAACCAATGATAACTTTAGCTTGGGAAAATACTCCAAACACAAAACCGAAAAACTGTTTAGTATCTTAAAAATAGCACTTCCATTCGTAAGCTTCATCTAATAATGGTAGAAAATAATAATCTGCTGGAAAAAGACAGTTTTAGAAACATCTAGATATTGTTTTAAGCAGTATTGTAAATGACAAATCTTAAGAATATAAGAAAATTTTTAATTCGTTTAATTTTTTTTTTTTTAGATGAATGAAAAGTGGTTTCATATTTTTGAATGTATTCAAGTTTGGAAATTTTTCAATAATGTTTTTATAACATTATTCTGTACTTACTACATATTCATGTATTTCATGTACCTATGTAATAAGATACCTAAATGTGAATCATGCCGTCGGTCGGCTGGTTTATATATAAATATGTTGGAGAGATTGTAGGTCAAATATTCATAGAAATGAAAACTTAAAAAAAATGTAAAACTTATGTCTAGTGGAATTTTACAAACCCGCAAAATAATACAAATATCTTTTATATTGAATTTTTTGATTTTTAGTTTCATAACATAAATTCTAGATCAATAATTTATTTTTGTTGCAACAAAATATTAATTCAAAATTTCACATATTGGAAATTTAAATTAATCTATAATAGATCATTTGTTGATTAAAAATTTCAAGTTTTATATATTGATTATGTTGAGCTTTAATTAAATTTTGCAGTTAAAATTACACACACATTTAAATTACTATAATGTAATAATTTTTCATAATCAAACAATAATTAGTTATTGTTTCATAATATTTTAAATAAAGACGAAAAAATTTTTATATTTCAGTTTCTTATAAGTTCAGTTTCTTTGCAGAACTGATAATAGTTACTAGGTAACAAAAAAAAAAAGTATAGGAGTTATTAGAACTGATAATAGTTACTAGGTAACAAAAAAAAAAGTATCGGAGTTATTTTAACTGCAAAATTAAAATTATTAGAAGCGTATGTGTATGTAAATTAATAAAAAGTATTAATTGATTTATGTTTTTTTTAAAACTATTTTCGATAATATACTATTAGCGAGTAAAGTTTTAATTACATTAAATGTAGCTTTGAATTCGAAATTATGAGTTAGATTGAGAAAATTATAGTTATAAAAGTAATGCATATCAAATTAATTATTCTATATTGGTTTCTAAGTCCACAAATATGTTAAAATCCTTTAAAAAAATTGTGTAAATTTAGAAAAAACATTTGATTACTTGAACAAAAAACGAGCTAATTTGTTTTGGTATAATATTTAAAAATATCAGATATTGTAAATTAAGCAGATGTTTAGTATAAATAAATATTTATAAATTAAGTCTCCAAAATCTTAGTATTATTATAGTAAGCTTTTAAATTTTTTTGAAATTTTAAAAACAAGTTTTATCGAGTTCATACAAATTTTACGTCAAAAATAAAATATATTCACATAACAATTTAAAAACTTTGTTTTTTACTATAAACCTGATTTTTCACATCAATTTATAATTTAATATTGACATTTCTTTTCATTGAAATTTTTCAACGAAATACGTAATTTTTGAAACTTAATGAGGATTATTAAAACTTATAAAATATTATATTTTACGCGTGGCAGAAGCGTAAGAAAATAAAATTGCTGAATTCAAAGATAGTAATTGAAAAGATACAAGCTTCTTCCGTAAGAATAATAAAATAATAAAAAGACGAAAATACAAAATGTTGTGTGTCAGCAAATAAAAAAAAATTGTTTTTTAAACCCCAAAACATAGACTACCAAAAATAATAACGACCCTCCTGAAATACAATTAATATCTACGGATGAATAATAACAATTTATTAAAAAAATCTTTTAAAATTGTTCTTTTTTTTCTTCCTTCGAGTATTCTGAAACTTAAACGAATTCCAGGTATAATATTCTAAAACTCCTTTTGATATTTTTAATTGAAGTTCAATAAATGTAAAATTAATTATCTGTGGACAGCAATACTTCAGTATTGATAGCAATACTTCAGTATAAACATAAAATTATATTTTCGAATTTTTTGTATAATTTCAATATATTGATAATAATTGTTTCAAAATAATACGGATTATTATTTATGGATTTTCACTTGTGAATGTTCTCGGAATAATATTTACTTTTCTTTTTATTTGTATACATTTATGATGACTTTTCTTTGAGAATAGACTTAATCAAAATAAAAATCAACAATTTGAATTTTTGAAAGTATATCCCCATCCGATTATGTAACATTCTGATTAACTAACCATATTTAAATAATAAAAATAAAAGAAAGCGTTAGCATGTTCACAATTTTTTTAGTAAAACCAACAAAATAAAAAAGATATTTTCGTTTAAATAAATTTAAATACATTGAATCATGAAATTGTTCAAACAAAAACAAAAACAACAAAACTTTAAGGGCATTTGTGTGGGTTATTTTAAAATACAAAAATAGTAGTAATATTACGTAAAAGTATAAAATACATAAGAAGGATAAAGAAAATGGATAAAAGGTATGAGGCAGTAAGCTAGGTGGAATAAACGAATGGTTGTATTGTGGGTGGGTTTGAATATAGTATGTATGACTATACATTTCAACGCTACTCTAAAGCTCGCAAGTTTTAAATCGCAATTACAGTTGCAACTTTTAATCTACATATATCTCTGTAATGGCCCATAAAAGTCGACGAGAATTCCCACTTTGAATGTTGGAAATATATTCTATATGCAAAAGAGGAAAAGAGAAAAAAATATACATGTATAAATGTTGTTTACTCACTTTTTGTGTAGAGATATATATTCAACGAGGCTTTCTCACACTCTTACATACATTCTGTTACACTATCGATATTATAGGGCTTTTTTACTCACCCATACAACAAAACATTGTATTTTTTGCACATTTTATTATCATGTTCAATTTCCAAAAAATGGAAAAAAAAAAGAAAAATTGGAAAAGTATTATTAATGCTAGATATGGTTTTATGTGTTGAAAAAACAATAAATTTTTGATAAACTACAGTTTTCATAAAATGTATTTTCAATATTGGATTAAAATTGAAATTTAAAATGAAAAATTTTCCAAACTATGCATACTTTAGAAATATGAATAGTATATTATGGCTTATACACTGACTATTAGAACACTAATTCACCCTAGACGGATTTTAATAATTAATATGGATTCAAAGGTGTTTCAGTTTTATACGTACAAATATTTTTAAGAAATTACAAAATTTACCTAAATATAATTTTCAATATCTTATCCTTCGTTGAGATTAAGTAAAATTATTATTACTTGTATATTTTATTTATTTATTATAACTTCTTTACGTTGGTAAAAATATTGACTTCAAATCTTTCTTTTAATAAATAGGTCATTATGTAACAATATATCAAAAGCTATTATTAACTGATTTTTATAGCCTCATGCAAAAAGTCACCTTGTATAAAAATTCTTCCCTACGATATTTGAAAAATACAAAAATTAAATTTTTAAGGCTGGTTGAATTCAATATATTAATTACATTTCTAACAGTATATTAATTAATATTTTACTGATTAAGAGTAAAGGGTTCTGATTAAAAACATGAAGTTTCGGCTTATTAAATGCCTTCGATACCATTATTGGATTCATCTCATCTATATGATAAACTTCAAAAACAGGTTATAGTGAAATATACATTATGTCAAATAATACAGTTTTTATAAATTATCGATATATATCATTTAATGTAAGTTAAGCTACCATTAAGCGAAGCATTCATGAAAATCTTACGCAATACTCTATTAAAGCTACAAGTTATCATGGGACTATTACTATTATACGAATGAAAGTACGCATATTGTAATAATTTATTTGATAAGTTAGTAAATATATTGCTACCATAACGTAAGCCGTTCTTTAAAAATATTCCAGAACAATATTTTACTCGTTCAATAATGACTCTCTTTACGGTTTTATTGACGTTTGCCTAATGTCAAGCTTACAGAAGCTAACTAGTGTAATTATTAAATAGTCCAAACAGTAACAGATGAAGATAAAAATTATGAGAGAGAACCGTTATCCTAAAGATTCCTAAAAAATATCAAAAATTTAAATGCTTGTATTCGAATTAACCAGTCATTTGTTACATTAAAATAAAACCAATTCGCACTACTTTAAAGTTGAAATCATTACGTAAAATTGTAAAGTTAATATAAAATACTTAAAAGCAGTGCTCTTATTGCGATAAAGAAGTAGAAAAGTTTGTTTGCATCTTATTTAATTTTCTGAATTTTTATATTTAATTAAAATGCATTTGAAGCAAAATATGGTGGATGCATCGAGAAATAAAACAATAAATTTATTACTTTACTGTATCGTAATATTTGTATAATCCGATACTGGTGTATGAAAACATTTCAGTCCAAATTTGATTGAAAAATAACGAGACAAGTGAAATAAAATATTTTAAAGTATTATGCTTTTATAAAGTATTTGTTTATAAAATTGAAGTCAATCAACCGTTGTGTTATTATGTAGTAGGAAGCGGATGCGTAACGACTTAACAAATAAATTTCAAAACAACCTACATAAAAAAAAAACATTTTTCTGTTATTGGCATAGCAAAATCTTTGATTGGAAAGTTCAATTAAACGTAAATGGTTTAATTTGGTTAACACAAAAATTTGAAATGCCAATGTCAGTGCTCATTACATTATTGAAGTCAATTTGTTCAATTGCACTTTGAAACGAACAAAACACAAGTAAACTAATAATAATAATTATTGTTGCCTATAAAATACACTCACAGCACAACCGAAAACACCAGAATATGTACATGCTACAGGTATTTTATTAGCTTCATTAAGATCGTTGTGTTATTTTACAGTACAATGGATTCGACAACGTCTATATAATACTCTGTTTCTTAGAAATAAACTGTATGTGTTAGTTTGGTCCTTGTTGTTATTACTTGAAAACAACATATTCTGTATTATTATTTGTTTGTTTATTTGTCCTATTTATGGTTCAGTAGCCAAAAAGCCTACATCGTTTTGTGTTATCAAAAAATTTGGCTTTTGTTTTTTTCCCTACGTTTTGTTTCTTCTATCTTTTATTATTCGCTCTTGCTTTGTTGATTCACTCACTTTTAATGCCCAGAATACATCAAAAAAATTTCGGTTCCTTATCTCTTTTTATTTTTGAACTATCTTGATAGTACATCTCACAACAAATTATTTAAGCTACTTAAAGAACTATATACCGATAAGAAAGACTTCCAACTAATTTCCTCAATTTTCTCGTTACTGGCATCAGAGTGTGACAAACAAATTTAACATCTACAAGTACAATTATGGGCCTATTAAGAAATGAGAAAGAAAAGGATGCACTATCACGGTATCTGTTCAATGAGTACACCGATCAAAAATTTTTAAAAATAAGTGACCGGTATACTTGTAGGACACGTGAGTTTTTACAAAGTAGGCTATGCGGTGAAAATCATACTTTACAGTGATAGTGAAAATAATCTTCTATCTATTGCACTCGACCTGCGACACATATCAATAAATCAATATGCATAACTTCTTATAGTTGAAAACAATAGACGTGTGACTCTCGTAGCATTGTAATTTACTAAATTTAAATTTGTGATCCGTGTCAAAAACAATAGAAAACTTATGAAAACAGCGGACATATCATTTTATCGACAATGTCAGCGTTTTTCGTAGACTTAACCAACGAAAGTTCTAAAACTGTTTGGGGTTAAACGTGAATTATTAAGGACTTTTAGGAAAACTTCATTTTCAGGAGCATGTAATACGAATAAGGCATTTGGAGTACGATTTCTGATTGTAAGAAAATTCATGGGTAGAAATTGTTTCTAGTGATCGTAACCAATGAAACGCTATTATTATTATATTTCATAACTTTTGCGTTTTAAAAAAATTATCGGGCTTTAAAGTATTGCTTTTAAATAATGAAAATACCAGCTTACTTACAATTTAAAATAAATAAATTTAAGTCGCAGTATTTTAAGTTTCTTATGAATCTTGTAGCGTTATAGTATTGCCCGCTTTAATAAATTTTTTCTTACTCGTATATTGTTTTGTTTTAGTGTTTATTTGGTAGAAGTTAATTAAAATCAACCACATAATATCCAAGTATAGTCGTATGATGTGTTACGGTATTGTATATGTTTATTTAGCAGATACATACATATATAGTTAAGAATTCCTTTATTTAATATACAATTCGACATTTCACCTCGTAAATACAATACCAACTTATTTTGTAGAAATCCTTTGTCTATAAAAGCTTTTGTTAATTTAAAAAATTTAATATAAATGTAAAACTACCCATGCAAAAAGAAAAGTGACATAGAGTTGACGACTATGGATGTGTTTCCGTGTGTCTGCGTATCTATTTGCGACATTATTCTTCCGAAATCGCTTTCCGAATTTTAATATGGAGTCTTTAAAATACGAAGTGCTACTAGTTTAATTAAACTGAATTAAGATTATGACGATCATGTAATCAATCCGAAAATATTTGTACTACATTTGTTTCTATCATCATTCTGGTGAGAGCGTAGTTCAGTAAATAAAAAATATGAATTAGAATTACAATTAAATGCATTTTGCGTTCCTATCATTCTTATAAATATAAGGTTTTTAATATTCTGTAGTATGCATTTCTTTAATGTGTCAATTTATTAGTGGATTGTACAATTATGACAAATAAAAAAAAAGTTTAATTGTATATCATTCTTTTTAAAAATTCAAACGTTTACTGATGAATATTACTTTGTTAAAATAAAATTACAAACAATATAACTTTGTTTTATTTAATTGAATATTTTACATAATATTTAAAAGTTTCTTAAAAAAGTTTCATATTGCGTAACTGACACGGCAGGAGGGGGGTTGTAAAATGTTATAAAGTAGCTTACATTTTTAAAACTATAACTTATATGATAGTAATGCAAGGAAATTTTAATCAATGACATATTACCTTGTACGGGTGAAAACTTAAATAATAGTTTATTAAGTGTCGAACACTCCCGAAAAAAGTGATAAAAATGTAACAATGATTACAAATCGCTTTTTGTATAGAAACCTCTCATTATAAGAAAACCTGCATGCAATAATTGCAATGATATTTAAATATGGAAGAATAAATTCAATAAATTGTTTGTGTAAACAGGATTTAAAAAAAAAATGTAAAAACTATTGTTATCGCTGAGTAAAAATGTTCTAGCCTCTAAATGGTTCTGAATATTAACATTCTACATTCAAATAAATAAATAAATTTTATTACAGGATAGGAAATCAGTTCGAAAGTCTTTCATATCATGTATGGACCAGAAGTGGAAGACAGAACTACAAAGTAATGCTCTTAATCAATATGAACCAATATTGATACAGTTTGCAAAAAACTTTTAATAACTAAAAATATTTATGAACATTTCGAAATGATATTCCTTATAATAATATTACCTGTTTTCAAAACTATAACATCATCAAAATATCATATTAACATTGCTATACAATTATTGTTGACAACATTTGTGCATGTCATTCATGATTTTATACTTGGGAAACACAGAAAATATTAACGAGTGATGGAAAATTTGGCCTGGAACCAATAGATTCTGGTGCGGACCACACCTAATTACTTTTTGTAGAATCATTACAAGTATTCAAACTACAAATAACCTTAGGTTTTTTAACTAATATCACGTTTAAAGATTTATTATATACATTAAAATATCTCGTAAGTTAAAACTATTCAATTTTATACGTTGTAAGAACTGGGTATTTTACTCAAAGAACTACAATAATATTTAACAAACTGTTATATCCATTAATAAGAATACTATGCAGTCAGTATACAGTGTGTTATGTACGTATAATGTTGATATTACAAACATGTTCTTATTGATTATAATTTTCTATTACTGATGTTATTATAATGTTTATGATGATGATTATTATTAATATTATTATTATTATTATTATCATTATTATTATTGTAATTATTATTATCTTATAATGAAGTCTATGACTATTATACGGTCAGTTATATATACTTTAAATTGATTATGTTATCGTTGAATTGATTAACTTAAATATAATTTTAAGAAAGTCGTAAATTTTATTTTACATAAATTTTCGTACAAGCTATGTACAAGTTAAATCTCTTGAATCGATAATATAATATATTATTATTTTTATTGCGAAAATAATATTTTTTTGACGTAATGGATATTAGCAAGTGATATTTTAGATTAATTTAAAGTATTTGAATTTTAAAAAGATAATAGAATAATAAATAGGTGGTTGAGACCGTAAGTAAACACGAAATAGATCATGATATATGACTTTCCAAAATAGGAGTTTAATATTTTCACGGTTGTGTATGTATGCTTTGGTTCACTATAACTTGCAATATAATATGACGCTATTTTGAAATGTGGGCAACAATATTTTCTCCAATTATAAGAATAAGGATAGCAAATATAAGTGTCAAATAATATGGCATGTTTTTAAATAAAGTATCACCAAAATAACCATGTTAAGCTGCGCAACCCCCCAATTATTCGAATCCTATCAAAATATTTACTGCTATTTATGTTCTCATTACTAACTACATGTTGGAATTTTGTGCTCAATCCTTTCTTGTTCAAAAACAATTAGAGTATAATTTTTTTCAAGAAGCCGATCTATTATTTTGAAAGTAAACCCACGATTTACAGTACGACCAGATTATAAAATTAACAAATCCCTCTATACGAAAGCTAATGGAAGGTACGGTGATCGGATATCGAGAAAATAAATAAACTATTATTTGTTAAATTTCTTAAATAAGCTATTTTTTTGCTTTAAGAATCAAGGTTAGAATTTTGATAATTTATAGCAAAACTCGGCTATTTATAGTAACCCGTATATAAAATTATATACAACTATATTAGAAATTTGAAATGTACCAAACTTTTTAAAAATATATTTAATCAAATTAATTAACAATCGTCAGGGAACAAATCCATTGTCAAGAAATAAAACTGTTAAATATACTTAATATATCTTCAAGCTTCGCGGTGTTCTTTTTATTTTAGTAAGATAAATGATGATAATTACATAAAAAATTCCGTTAAAAATACAAATAATTGCTGAATTAAAGTATATAATAATTAAAAACTATGTTTCTTAGTTAAGAGCTGTCGATCCGATCAATGTATTCATATTTATGGGTTTTTAGAGCATTTATATTAATATACAGGTTTTACTGTTAATGCTTTTTTTTGCTAATCTTTTGCCGGATTCTTATAGCAACGAAATGGCAACAAACATTGGTATATCTGTTATTTTAATTCCATGTCTCTTATTATGGATTTTAGCCAGTTTGGGATTAGCATAAGCTACGGTATATTCGGGTTTTATTGTAAACGGTTTTTTTTTCAAAATATTAGACCGGACAAACAAAATTGCAAAAAATTCTGCTTAATTTTTCTCAGGAGACAATTTGAATCACATTAGCCATAATTTTAACATATTCAATATTAACAAAAAAGCTTACGTAGAGTCGAAGAGAAAAACCAAAGCTATGGGTGCGGGGTGTATTGAGCACTTGGGTAGAATTAAAGCTGAAAGCTGATTCTTTTCATTATGGAAGCCAAGTATTCCTTCTTCCCAATTTGTATCGTGTGGAAGCGTTCAGAGAAACAGCAGCATAATCGATATTAATAATTAAACTTAATAAAATTAAATATGATAGGTTTGTGTTCTTCTACGGTAGCGAGATCGTAGATGTTTATTTTTTGAATAAAGTTTAAAAAATGTAAAATAACTAATTTCAGACATAATTTTCGGATTCACCTCAATTAATTAAATTTAACCTTGAACACTAATTGTAACCAACAAACGTAGGTAGGAGTAAAACAGTAAGAAATAATAGCTTAATATTCTCTTCTGCAGTTTACGTTAGTAAATAATAACTATAGGCGTAAGCTAGAAAATAAATAATAATAATTGAATGTCAATTGAATACTAAATGGTATAATAAACTCCCATGTGCAATGAATTATTCATCTATTAATTATATTAATTGAAATATTTAATCATTTATCTATAAATATTTAATATTTATTATAATAATATTAACTTAGTATTTATTAAAACGTATAAATTTAATATAGTTTGTATCAACGATGTTTTAATTTATTAAATACAATTTATTTCGTAGGTGTATCAACGATTTCAATTAAAGTAATGAGATATTTATGTTTTTGTTTATTAATAAATATTTTTTATTTACAATGTGAAATATCTGTGGGATTGAAGCTTAAATTTTACACATTATTTTGTTTTTGTAATTACGCTAATGCATTATTATAATATTTTGAACATAATTTCGAAACTGAAATTGGCTAATATCTATTCATTCTTTTTCAGATAGCCATATGCAGTTTATCCGAATCATTTGTTCTTTTATCATTATTTTATCTTAATCTTGTCCATTTTTATGTTTTACATTTAGTTCAATAAAGAGAATTAAATTTCAATTTCATGTATAGTTTGATAGATAGTCCATTCTATATTATAAAACAAATAACAATTTTAAAAAGAAAAAAAAAAAAAATTTGCTCACCATTTTTAGTTTTGAGTTTTATATAAATTTCATAATATGCCAAATATACTGGGTTTTCAACGCCTAGTTTTTTTGAGGCTTAACGGAAAACAGGAGCTGTAAAAAATAAAAAAATATTATTTAGTATAAATCACACAAAAAAACCTTACTTGGATGGGAAAAGTTACATACATACATAAATATGAGAAAATACAAAAGAAAAGACCCACGAATAAGTTTTTCAACAGCCATCAATCCCAAATTCTAGATACTGCATTTTTTAGTTATTAAATGTCTTGTAGCCTAAATATACCATCATTTCATTTTTACGCATGGTATTCAAATTTAAAATACGCATGATATTCAAACTCTTACATTAGAATAAGTTTCAAATAAAGTATTATCCTTCGTTCTAAAAAAATATTACCAAAAAACTGAAATCGTGTAAAATTATTTACATATATTTTTTACTGATTTTTATGCTTTAATGATAACCAGAAAAGCCTAAAATATAGATAAAAAATATAGCACATCTTTATTTACCAAATCAGACCTTAACGTTTGTAACATATACCTAGATCTTTGTGTAAATAAGGTAAAATAAGGTATACAATGTAAGCTAATACATATGGTAAGTTGTAAGTATTGTTGTATATATAGGTAATGTATATAAAAGTAAATATTGTAATAACATCTACTTTATTTTTGTGGTTATGTTTAGAAGAATGTTTAGTGTGTCATAAAAACGATTCAGGAAATGTATGGGCTTTACATGGGATGAAGTTGATGATGATGAAGACATCTTATTTCATATATAGTAACTATATAAACTGTAGGTATATATTCTTATTTTATATACATAGTGTGTACTTACTTTTATCAACCATGTGGTACGGTTACTATTCTGTCACATACATGTGGCGAACGTTACGCTACCATAAAAGACATTCCCCGATTGAAAACAGTCAAAATTTAGAAATGTACACTAACAATTAAATGTTCGCTTGGATAGAAAATTACTTCATCGAATTAACACTCACTACGACACTCGTATGGGCAAGGTACTTGGAAATGATATAGCTATTTGCGAGGGAATGAAGCGTTTTGCTACTTCTTCTAAAGGCGAGCTTTATGTTTCTACAGAGAAACTTAAAGTTTGGATTTTCTAAACTTTTAAAGCTTTTTTTTTCTTTTCTTTCTACCTTGAGTACAATACAAATGATATTTGAACAAATTTAGAGATTGTATCTAGGTTAAGATAAATTCAAAGCTTACATTGGCGACCATTGTGAGCACCTACACGTAACAAGCCGCTGAATCGTATTTAAATGAATTATTGGTTCGACCATAAAGGAAGAACGATTCACACAAAATAAATGTTGATTATCAACACACAAACAATATGTTGAATTTTAACAGAAATTTTGTGTCTATATTTTAAAATAAAAAAAGTATATGTTTATAGGAAAATTATTATACTTAATTTATTTAAATGTCAGTCGATTTAAAAACAATTTTAAACATCAATAAAAGCAGATATTACTGATCTCAACCGATCAACTAAGTTAAGCAACATTATACACTGTTACTATTTGTATGGGTGACCACATAGAATTTCTGTCATGTTGTTGTATAGAATATCCCCAATGTAGTCACTATATGACCTAAGTTGTTGAAAAAGTGACTTAAAAAAAAAAAAAAAACTGACTTTTTTTTGTATGAAAAAGTGAGATTAGATTTTAAATAATTGCAACACTGTTTTCATGTTAAAATTAATTTAATGTAAGAAATTTTCAAAGTAACA
Organism: Chrysopa pallens; assembly: GCA_020423425.1. Taxonomy (NCBI): domain Eukaryota; kingdom Metazoa; phylum Arthropoda; class Insecta; order Neuroptera; family Chrysopidae; genus Chrysopa; species Chrysopa pallens. The sequence goes on along the minus strand of CM035591.1, from coordinate 21,254,041 downwards.
CCAAAAAATCTATATACATATTTTTAACATAGGTTGTTTTTAAAGCAAATACACAAGATTTTACTGTATTAAGTATTATAACTAAAATGAATGATTACTGCATTAATTCTCCCTCTTCTAACATTGCATTCTCCCATTGTCGCAAGACCCTTCAATACTCTATCAATTTTTTAAGTATCTATTTTGATTAACTAAAAATTCATATAAGTAATCACACTACGGAAAATCTCTTTCCGAGCTACGATACTATACATACATATGCAAATAGATAACGATCCTAAAGCAAAAATCTTCCTATTCAAGTCATCTGTCAAAATTTACTAATTGTTAAAAAATAGATTAACAATTGTTTCCGTAGTTCATAGAGAAGTTCTTAATTTAACAATAACACTATGGGCGTGCTTTTATTACCAAAATTAAGTTCCTTAGTCAAGCGCAGCAATTGAATATATTATCAAACCTGACTGTTTTTAAATAGGTGCAGTGTTTAAATTTCGTATTATTCACAATTGTAAACGCACCAGCTTTAAATGTATAGTGATGTGATATTTTTTTCTTTTCCTTCCTTTTAGTAACTGATAATATTTTTATAGATTACAGTTGAATAAAAAATACTATTTTTTACGGTAAAAAAATATGGAAAAATATTCAGAAAACATATATCCATAAAGTATTACGTGTGTGTATTATATAGAATGCATATATACACATGAAGATATATAGATGTTATTGTTTGTTATTTTTCGAGTAGGGGAGACCGCGAAAACTTAAGCATTTATTAAAATTAAAGAATTAAGTATATAATTGAGTATAAAATTCGTTTCTAGACAAACCGAATACATATTCATAATACCGTATATTTTACACTCTCATGAAATACGAACTGCAGATGACCAGTTCCAAGCTATGCATCCTAGGTTGGTGCGTCAAAGCAATGCTATAGATGTAATGTGTACAGTATTAGAGGCACTAACTTGTTAATACTTACCTCTGATAATTGTAGCCCTGGTCTCCCCTACCTAAAATTGTAATATAAAATTGAAATACAGTGTATGAATGGTTTTTTGTTCAAAACTTTTTAACCACTTTCTATTAGAGTTTTTTTTGGGTCATTTTTATTTTATTATTATTATTATTATTATTTTTTTTTTTTTTGATTGAAAAATATATATTTCTACAAGATTTACCATTTTCTTATAGATCTTTCTCCTCAATAGTTACAATTTCTTTATTATTAATAACTTTTATAAATATGTCAATTTTTTAGAGAGAACCAAAGAATAATGTATTACATAATAACATAATCATTAATCGTTCGAAATTAAACTTGTACTTCATTGATTTTGAAAAAGAATTTGACAAAATTGATAGATGTTTGCATTGGGCTAAATTGGCAGGCATTGGTATTTCTATTAAATTGTTGGAAATATTAGTATCAAATTACTTTATCATGTGTTGGATGGGTCTAGCACAGGCTCTGTAAGTAATAATTTTGAAACTAAACGGGGTTCATCATTCATCAGCATTTCTCTTTCTGTTGTTCATTAACGATATGTATGAGTGGATAGAGAATTTAAATTAACGTCACTCTGTATAAAACGTCACTCTGTATAATGGTAATTCTGTAAAACACTGTTAAAAAGTGATGAAACTTAAAACACACAAGACAAAAATGATGAATGTCACGAATAAACATTAGAATGAAGCAAATAAAGTACAAATAATGTATGATAGCAAGTGGAATAAACGCGTGGGCCACTTATGGCTGAGAAGGTTAAAAGAGTTTTAATGAATATAAGCGATATGTATATAAACAAAAAAATTTGCCAATAAGTGGGATAATAAAGATGTGCAATTCCTTGGTATAGCCAGTTCTAACTCATGGAAGTGAAGTAGGGACATATACAAAAATCATTTCAAATATATTAATGTTGTAATGCATAATTTTCCCAACGAAAATCTGGATGTTCATCTCAATTAAATTTATCCCAAATTCCGTTGACTTAGAACTAGTAGTGTGGATATCAATCTATAAAAAAGGCTATTAATTATCGGAATAAATTGATCAATTTGGACAAAAGGTGGCAAATAATCTATATGATAGATGGTGCATTAGGTAATTTGTAATTTGTATTGAATGAAAGAGCTTTGAATTGTAAAGTTGAGATATGCGAGAGAATAATTGTTAAGAAAATAATTGGAGAAAATCATTTACATGAGATTTTTAAAGTTATTAGAATGAAATGTGACTTTGCAAATCTAGCTCATTATAATCAAAGTACTAAATATTTTAACGTATGCGACAATAATGAAAGATATTTGATTGAAACCTTCAGAAAGTAGGGATTCAAGTGAGAAAGTAGATGATGTAAGAGTATGTGTTTTTTGTGATGCAGCAGAGATTGTCCAGGAACAGTAGGTGTATTAAGAGGTAATATAAGCCTAGTTATAAATTTGGATTGAAGTTCCTTTTCAAGTTTCTAGTCTAAAATACCTAGTCTAAAATATCTTCAAACTTAAGAAAAGAAGCTCGCAAGTGTGTGGATGGACAACACGGATAAAACGTTGTTCATCTTGCACATAAATAATAGGCATTGTTTGGGAAAATTCACTTTTTCAAAATAAATTATTGTGTCTAGTGCATAATTAACTTATAAATTTTAATTTGTCATTTAAATAATCTATATTTTGTATTCTATTAATTAATGTTAATGATCCCCTGTTTCCCATTTTTAAAATAAATATCGATGTGAATTGTATCACCTTTGCAATAATTATCAGAAACCTATTAAATAGATTTTTAATTAAAGGTCATATTTATATACTACTCTTATTTATATTTAATATCATTACAGATTAACTGATAGCGCTTAGATTCTTTGACGTTAATTTAGTAGACAGTTTGGTCTTATATTGAAATATCAAAAATACCTATATTAAATTAATTTACCATTATTATATATCAAGCGTCACATGTTCATAAGAATTTTGTTTTGAATTATAAATAAGTTTTTATAAATTGACAACAACAGCAACAAAAATTGTAATCTCCCATAGATTTTTAAAAGAGAATAAAAAAATATTTTTTGACATTAATGTTAACTTTAAAGCACCTGTGATCTTTCCCTTTATTTAATAATGTTATCAATTTAAATTATGTGTTTGTTTGTATATAATTTTGAATGTCTCTGTCTTACATGTCTAACCTAGTAGGTACAATGAATTTTATCCATATGAAGACACATATGTAGACTCCAATCTTCTTTTGTTCAAACAAAATATAATAATATTTCACCTAGAAGTAAAACTTTTAACATATACATAAGTTCTATTGGTTAGAAAAGAAAATCCACCCCCAAATATCTTAGTTCCTTGTTCTTCTTCAGTAATTTAGTTAATGGCACCCCTGTCGAGTTGTGTGTTACAATAAGTCTTCTGTTATAAGAATTAATGGCTGACAGCCATGCACATTATACACCGTGTTGCCTACTGTGTATGTATGAATAAACCCCACGCTACCCTTCTCAAACTCTTGGTTCTCTATATTTATATGTACACCACCCGTTTCTAAATTTATACTACGGACAGGGTTAAAATTACTATTTTCTTCGTTTGTGACTATATATTTTATTGAATAAAGAAACACAAAAATATTTATTTTAACTCAACTTTTTTTTCTGTTTGTCTGAATTTTAATTTAATTAAATTTTTTGTTTTTCGTAGAATCATGTCTGCAGTCTAAAAATTTATTGGTAAAATGTTGGAGAATTTATCGAAAATATTTAATTTAATGTAGGTATTTTTATATTATAAGGGGTTGGCATGGAGAGAAAAAGTTATTTTATTTTAGATTTTAAACAAATTAAAAACTTTTCTGTAAAATTTTAAATAATATCTTAAAAAAATTTTTGTATTTTTTTATCTTTTGTATAATTTTGTGTCAGTATTATTGCTATTATTATATAGATTTATTATATAATTGAATCGATATGGAATAACATTCCTGGCTTCTGTATTAGGAATCGAGTATAGTTAATCGACTGATCGTTGAGTGTCAATAACTGAAATTATTTTATCATTAGAATTCATAAAATACTCTAAACACGCAATCGTCTCGTCGTAAATTATAAATACACAAATAACAATATTGTGTATTGTTATTTTATACTTATGTGTTTATTAGCTAAATTTGAGCTGAAATTTAATCTTAATAGGTCACGAAACAGTGTTTCAAACAAAAGTGGTTTATTTTGAAAAACAACAATTTTTTGTTTTTAAGTTTAAATGATCGAATTTTGCTCATCCACCAACTTAAAGTTACTTTTTGTTGAATACTATGCCTTATAAATTTCAGTTTGCTATTACCGCATATCTTTGCTTGCGTTACAAACTTTTTACTAAATTATACTCTGACGTAGTCTTTATATGTAGAAAACAAAAATTATACTATTCGAAAAAGATAAACTTGAAACAATAATTTTTCAATTTCTAACCTAAAATAAACAAGGTTTCAATTTACTTCGAAGCATTTCATGGTGTAGGTATTCATTAGAAATTTAAATACATTGGGCATTAGATTCCCATTTATTTGTTTCTGGTTACAAATGCAAATGGATTTAATGATAAAGAACTATATTCATTTTTCCAAACAAAATAATTCTAAAAAATCATAAAGAAACAAAAACATGAATAATAAGAATACAATAAAAGTAATTGTTAGTAGACTAAAGTAACCAAAAGATGGCAGCATATAACTATATAAATATCATTTAAAAAAGATAGTATTAGCAAAAGTAAAGGAATAGCACTATATACCAAGTAAGATATGTATTTAAGTATATACTATTATTATATAAATACATGTATATAACCTAGAAAATGTTGATAGAAGCATTTTATATGCTAGTGAATAGGCAATATAATACTACTACTATGTTCACTTGAATAGGCAATGCTTTCCTTTGAAGACCTTGTAAATGGGCTATCAGTTGGTATAAAAGTGCCCATATCATGTTCATTTTCTTCCATCATGTTTGGTATTCTTATACCCATCATCAAACATGAACATTTCTTTGTGCATTTCGTTTTGATATTGAAGGTTTGAGAAATATTGAAACAGTGATTTATGAGTGATTTTCAAAACCTCAGTGTATAATTTATCTTAATATATCAAAGAACATTAAAAAGTTCTTAGTGTTAGCTGTTATCCTAACCATACTTTTGCGTAAGTGTTCTGGGGTACCCCAATACAGGAAAAACGTATAACGGTGAAAATTTAATTTAAAAGTAAATTTTTGAGAATAATTTATATTGCGTTCAAAACTGAAGTATGTATTATTCAAACTGACATTCTAAATAAAACAATATATTGGTAGTTTTAAATTTAAAATTTCTGTATTTTCCAACGAAAATTTAATATTGTTCAAAGGACGCAGAGTTTATATCAGCATGAAAATTAATTGGAAGTACTTTTCAGGTTTATAATTTGTCTCTGTGTCATAAAGTATTTTTAAGAAAGTTGTATGTCCATCCCCACAAAAATTTGATTAAAACTATTTAATAATTGCTTGTTATATATAATACGCTTAATCTTTCCATGTAATTATAATAACTTAATTATTTATAGTATTGAACTCAATATATCAAAATATTGATAAAAATCTGGCAAGTATTTTCTATTTAATACAACAGACATTGACATTTACCATTATCGGCAAAATTTTGTGTTGAACATATATTTTCATGAACTTGAATTGAAAAAGTTAAAAATAAAATAACTTAAATTTTTGTCAATAAGATTTTGTGGAATAACTATCCTGTCGAGTTATTGAATAATTTCAATAGTATTCTGATGTTATTAGTGTATAGAAAAGTACCTAGTCCCTAATCTAGAAAAGTCTAAAATTTATTGTCAGAGTTAATTCAAAACCTATTTGACTATAAAAATTGAAGAATAATCATTGATAGTTGAGTTGTAGTCGAGTGTAAAAACTCTGAATTATCAGTTTAGATCGTATAAACATATACTATGTACAGTTTTTCGAAATCGTCTGTACAAAATGTACGGATGCGAATTATACCCAAGGATCGCTTCGATGATGGTTGTTATATTGTACGTTTTTCTTCATCTTTTATCATCATATACACACACAGATTTTTAAATGAAAATTATACAAAGTATCCGGTGTATACTTAGTGTCTTTTTTTCTGTATTTTTTTTTTTGCTTTTCTTTGTAGTTACACATAAATTTTATATTCATGAATTTTTCAAATGTGATTTTTTTTGTTCATTTATTACATAAAAAGGGGAATAATATATTTTTTTAATTTTTTTGTAAGTTTGTAATAATGTATTCTATAAAACTTTTGAATTCATTATGTGGATAGACGGATGAAATTTTTTCTGTTATTTTCTATTAAATTATCATTATTCTCAAGATTTGATTTTAAACAATCAAATGGATCTTAATAATGGTAATACAGGAAATTTATTTTCTAACATTCAACACTTTTCATTCAGTTTCTTGAGATTGTTTTCATATTCTAAATTTCATTAACAAACTGAATATTTAAAATTTATTCCACATAAATATTGGTTATCTAATTAAATACATTTGAATATGTTTCGTCCAATTGGCTACTAGATACTTACAAAATTTTTTTTGTACAAAATCTAAAAATTGTTTGAAGAAAATAATTATCGTGGAGCATGAAATCCGAAAAGTTGAGTTAATTAGTTTTTATATGGCCTGGTGCATATTGCGGCGCGTGTTGCTTAGCGCAACGCGAAATGAAGCGACCGCGCCACACGCGTCGAATTGTGGAACGCCACGTAGTTATTTATTGCCACGTTAGTTATTGCCACGTAGTTATCTCGTCTAATAGACATGTGTTTTTATTTACTTTGTGTTTTGTTTTTCTTTTATAAGCTTATTGTATAACGCATTTGTCATGTTTCGCCAGTCGGGCTGCATAGCATCATGTCGTCGATTATTGATATACCATTAATTGTGAATGTTACAAAAAATCGCACTGTGCTGCTGTGTAACACGCGCTGCAATATACGCTTAGCCTAAAAGTATAATCAAAATGAAAATTCTTCTTTCTTTAATTCTCTACAAAGAAGAAGGATTCTTATTCTATAATGAATGCTTGCGACATAGAAAGTTCATTTTAAGACTCATTTAAGTGAACATATTAATTTTCTGACGATAATGTTGTCAATTACAAAAAGGTGTTAGACCAATCGTTGAATGGAAGAATAAATCTAACATTAAATTTTTAAGATAGAAACCAAAGGTTTCTATATAAATTACGTATTTTTTTCATCCGAATACATGGGATTCCATAAACGGCATAGGCACTATAAGTCAGACAACGTGATAGTACTAATGTACTCATTTGTTAAATAATAAACACTTTAAAATAATTGTAAAACAGCGGATCTGAATTCAAATACATGAACTTTTTCAAGTGCATGAATAGTATGAATATAAACCTAAAGGTTGACTTTTATGAAATTTTCCAGTTTTGCCCGTAAACATGTTACTTCCGGTAAGTTGAGTTCCAGTAAGTTTGCTATTGCGACATGCTTTTATAGCATATAAATTTATAAAGACTTGTTTTAAAAAGATTTTTTATTTTTATTTTTACTTTTAATTTATTTTTTATTGTTCGTTATTGCTAGACTAAAATACCACAAATGTGTATTATTTAGATCATGTAGTTTTAGTTGAAAATATCTCTTAAAAGGGTTTTAGAAGTCCAATATTTATATTGACGTGACTTTATTTTTTGAGTTATTCTTAGCAAATCATTTAATACAAAAATTGTAGGGCATTAAAGATAACTAGTCCGCTTTCTTGGTCTTGTTGGATTCAGAATTACGTTAACCATATATTGCCATCCAAACTGAACGTGTATACAAAATTTCAGTTCAATCGGTTGAAGATATCTGCTTCAAAATTTAGTTGCAAGATTTCAACCGAACAAACATACCTTCATTGCAAAATTTAAATAATGATAAAAAAAATTAGAGTTTTTTCTTATTTAAAATAATTAGTTAATTTTATAATTCACTATTTTATATTCAATCATTTAGGAATTCCTATTTTTACTAAAATTAGATTTTTTGATAGGGTGATTATATAAATATACGAATATAATCAATAGAAATTTACACATTAAATCACGTTTTGAAATGAATAACTAACTGTGGGGACCCCGGACTGACGTAACGTAATGACAGGCTTAGACCAATCAACAGCAGTCACAATCTGCATTTGGATGGGTGACCACCTAGCAGTACTGTGTACTGTTGTTGTATAAAAAATAATATTCCCCTTTGGTTAATGGCTATATAGCTGAAAGTAGCTGAAGCCAGAAATTAAAAAAAAAAGACGTGTGGCACTCGGGGACTGCCGCGGTAAAGCTATTGCATACCATTTTGTATCAACTTATGCAATTATAATTTTTTTTTTTTTTTTATTTATTTTATTCATGTAGTATTGCTTTTTCTTACACCTATACACCTATATACTTTCTCATAAACAGCTGCTTATGTATTCGTCCCATTTCAGAGCAGCTCGTCTCGATTCGTCAAGCCACAGCTCCTTGCCCGTCGGAGTGGGGAGCGTGAGATTTTTTCGTTACGGAATTTCTGGATTTGGTCCCCGCGCTCCAGGCCCGCGTTAGAAGCTATGCAATGATTCCGGTAATACTTGAACAATGCGATATGCACACTTTATATAGTTGACAGTTCTTCATACTGCTAGTGAGAAGAGATAAAGAAGTTTTATTTTGAATTTCAAAATTAGATTTTGGTTTCTATGGAAATGATTATTTGTAATATATCATTTTATTTCGTTACGGAATTTCTGGATTCGGTCCCGCGATAGAATCTATGCAATAGCTTAAAAAAAAAAAAACTAACTGTGGCTGGGCGACGCCACAAATTTTACAATGTGATAAAATAATTAAATCAATATTTTAGACCACCAATAGGTTCAATAATTTGTTAAAAGATATTTTTTGAATTTTGCTGGACTAAAAATCGGATTATACCAAAAAATAGACTTAAATCAGTTAAACTGTTTAATAACCAATTAGAATTACGATAATTTGCAACTTGTAGATGATTATGTGATAATAAAAATTATCTATAAACTTGTTTGTAAATAGTAAAACTGCAAGTGACTTCAACAGTGATATGCAACAATAATCTAAACATAAAAACTTTGATTACCTACATAAAAAAAATCATAATAGCGATATATACAGTATTAAAGTATACTATGCGATACTAACAATAAATGAAATTATACTATACGGTTGAATTGTCGATGATGTCTGCCTCAGTTCGTTCAAATATACCGTGTGTTTATTGTATACAGGGTGATGATTATGTTAATGATACTAAATTTTCTATATTTATCATTAAATTGTGAAACTACGAAGAATTTTTTAGCTTTCAAACATTATTTTTTATCTCTTTCTTGAAATTGAATTTCTTGAATTAAAACGTTGCATTTGAATATTAAAAAAAAAATTATAGGCCTATACGTCCGTCATAAAAACAACTCAAAAACGAAATAATATAGCCTGTTGAAATTTAGGTGTCACATAAGACTAAATAAAGTTCTTGAATGAACAAATTCGGTCAATTGGTTTGAATGGATCTATGATCCTTTTAACATATAATACTTAGTAGAAAAATTAGTGTACAAACATCTTTTTTGCAACAATTTTTTTCAGCTTATAAATAAATACAGGTTTATACATATTGTATAACAAGTTATTATAACTGTGTGCGGTACAAAATATTTAAAGAATGCCAAATAGTCCAAAAATTCAAATATAAGTCACATCTCGAAGATTTAAATAATTACTGTAGGTTGGTATGCTTCCTTGTATGAACAATAATCACTAATAATAACGGGCCAATAATAATGGTGCAAATATTTCATACCAAAGCACGTTCCATTTGATACACACGGTACAAGTTTTCCGTGTTACCACAATGTTTAGGTAGGTTACGGAACAACGTCCGACGTCGGTATATCGTTTGTATATGTATGTATTTTGTTTGAAAGTAAAAAGCCAACAAACAGCAACAACCACAGTAGGGGAGAAGAGAATATGGAATTTTATAGACAGTTGAATTACAAGGTTACGATTTTATGACGTTGTTAAAATTAATTTTACTATCAACATATAATTCCTAATTTTATGAGCCACTTGAATTATATTTTATTGAATTATAAAACCTACTATTTGAACATTATAATATTTTATATTATTATTATTATCTAATAATGATATTTATCTTTTAAGAGTTGGTACTGCTATCATATATGTAGTATAGTTTATATATTTATTCATGCTTCATCTTCAATTTCCTACCCTTTCATATTTTTTATGCTTTTATGAATGGTTGATTTTTTTTTTTTTTTGTTAACAATAAATTTAACAGTTATATAATATTTCATTTTTATGTTTTCAATATAAAGAAAAAAACAGCACATAATTCTTTTAAATTCTTTTAAGAGCATGCGTAGTTGGAGAACTACCATTAAATAAAATATATCATTGCATTCTAATAATTACTATATTTATTGATTCTCGACTTTTCGAATAAAAGTATATAGCATAGAAAATTAATGAACGTGTTTTATTTCACTATGTTCTTTAAATTTCTAATAAGTCTGTAATCTTAAAACTTGTTTATTATCAATATTTTTAAAATATCCAGTATTTTTTTTTAATAATATAATTGATTAGTAAAAATAAAATTGTTTAAGTCTAATATTTTATAAATCATGATGTCACGCAATCTAAAATCGTGTAATTTTCTAATTGGTTAATGGACAAACGGATTTCTAAGATGTCGGACAAGAATGTAGATATATTTGCTTTAAATTCTTTTTTTTAACATATAAAAATCGGATTTTAATAAATTTAAAGATTTTGACACATGTAGCTACGTTAAAAATAGTAAATCCCAGACAGAGTTTTTGTCTTTCACATTTTTACAAATTTTTTAAATTTATCAACTGTATTTTACGGAACGAACTTGTTTATATTCTTAGTGTTTTCTATTGTTTTATTCACGAAGAAAATATCGGCTACAAATTAAAAATTGATAAACGTATTTTATGGCTTCATTAAAAAACTCACTAGACGAATAAATAAATAATGTAAACTTATAAGTATAAATAAATAAACTTTCATTTCTTCAAATACTTTTTATAGAGTTCCACAAAGTAAAGCTCTTTATAATTTATAATAATCCGACTCCAAAACTAGAAATTATCCTAAAATATCGACAAGAAAAAGTATATAATTTCTATTTAATACGTTGGTTGCTGCTATTAATTTTAAAAACTTTATCCACTGCTGAAAAAAAAAAAACAAATTACACAAACAATGTTTGTTATACTATTTAAGGAACGCTGCTTCTATTCCTTGTTATACTTTTTGCTTAACTTATTTGATTCTACATTCGAAACATAACACAAGTACTAACTCTTTCTAAAAATGAAAAACAAATTCGCAGCAATACGATTTACTTGGTATCGTATATTTTATTAAGCTGACTTCAAGATGAAAAATTATAATATTTCATAGTTTTCGGGACTCAAAGAACGGTAGTTATAATTTGATCAAATTCGTTATAGTTTTAGTGTATCAAAAACAAATCTTTATGCCCTTTATCATAGTCATCGAGTGATTTTTAATACAAATATATCACAAATCTGTATTATAACGGTCTTGCAAATAAAAAAATGCAATGTTTAAGCTCATAATTTAACGTTTTAAAATTATAATCATTGGACCACTGTTATATCTAAAAAACACCTTATTATCTTCAAAAGACTCTTTATTGTCTCTTCACACAATATTCATTCTTCCTTATGTAATCTATTTGATTGAAATATATTGTATAATATTTTGTATTATAATTAAAAAATATTAAGTTGTGAGAACTTCGTTGGTCTGTTTTTACATTCGATTGTTAAATTTGATTAAAATTACATTAATCAAAATAATTTTACTAAATGTTACTTCCCTTAAAACAAGTCTAAATCATCCCTTATTTTATAATATATATATATATATATATATATATATATATATATATATATATATATATATATATATATATATATATATATATATATATATATATATATATATATATATATATATATATATATAAAAGGGTTCACAACAAAAATAACTGTCCACCATCATTTATATGATGCAATGTACCAGTATATTATTACAAGTCAATGTACAGTTATCTCCATTTCCCATATAACATATAGATAATTGGATCACACGGATCAAAGCTGAGCTTAGATAACTAACTAACTGTTTCTCACTATATGTGTGCCTATCTATTTATAGCATATACAATATTGTAGACTATACATTTATGTCATAATGATAACATGTAATACGGTCACATTCTAAACAAACAATTTATTTGTGTTTGAAAAATATGTCCACCAATATTCTATAATACTATGAAACATTCCATTTAATTTTGTTTTAACAGTCGATTCTATATGGGAAGATTTTATATGTAGTCAAAACTTTTGACATACCTGACCGCTTTCAAATTTACGTTAACAGGATTTTAAATTTTGATTGTAGCGATAAGCATTTTGAATTAACTAAACTATAAAATCATTACATTCGCTTTCCAGTGGATAAAGTAGTAAAAATTACACTTAATAAATTGAAAGATACTTAGCTAGTTTATAATAATATTTTACGTCGAATGAAATTGGTCTAACGAGAAAATCGGGAAATGCACCCACGATATAAGATAATTGAAATGGAAAATAACACTAAACTGTATGGATTTTTAACCGCGAAAACAATTTAGAATGTATAGAAACCATTGAACTAGTGGAGTAGGTCAATTAGTTAGAATATAGAGATTATGACATTACTATTGATCTGTTTTAGTAAGGATCATTCTTTACTATGTAAATTGAATCCAGATTCATAACGTGATATCGTTTTTATTGTTAGTGGCAGTAAACCACTTAGGTTTGTTAAAAAATTGTAAAAACTGAATTTATCAATTACTAATTGAAAGAATCAAAATATTAAGATAGATTCAGTTCATGCAACATCTCTGATTCTTTTTTGGGGTCTGTAAAATTTTCAAATGCACCTCGAAAAGCTTAAACTTGTTATTAATCATTATAAAAGTCAAGCGATGTTCTTCTAGTCTTTTAACTTTGATGTTTCAATACTTTAATACAAAAAATTATAAAACCGAACTGAAATCTAATGAATTTTTTGAACATAAAATATCCGATTGCTGGCTGAAGCTCCAACTGAAAGTCTGCTAGATAAAGCATTCTCGATAGATAAATCCAGATTCAAGATATCAATATACGCTTTTAAATATACTTTTAAATTACTCAATTCTTAATTACTAAATTATTATACGTAGATCAGTATTAATTAATCTGTATATAACAACCAAAAATAATATGTTGTTCTTTTATTCGTACCGTGTATATACTCACTGTCTAAAATTTGTAACAAAACATTCATATTATAGAAAATATAATTATTTGTTCAATTGTTTGTACGTAAATTGTATAACAAATTTTACAAAAAGAATCACAAAAAAAGATTATTGAAGTTATTGGGTTAAAAATTGTAACAATGATTGAAAAAATTGCAGTAATTAATTAAAGTAATTATTTTTAATTGCAAATATAAATAATTATTTATTTAAATTAGTTAATAAATTTTGAGAAAGATCAAGTGTTAAACCATACACCATTCACTGAGTTAGATATCATTTGATTGATAAACTACTATTTCGCAACCATAGATACGAATGAAAAAATTTAGATGACCGTGAATCTATATTTTCATTTGTTTCTATGGTTACGAAATAGTAGTTTATCAATCAAACAAGCTGCGCCCCGCGGTTTCACCCACGTAAGTCTACATTGCGTCGGAATAACGGATTAAAAGCAGGTTATGTGTTGAGAGATATATATTGCATAAGCTAAATTATTGTAAAATTTCATTAAAATCCATTCATGAGGTTCTTAATGTATTGAAATTTCTTTTAATTTCTTTAGACCTTGTCAATTTGTACAATACTTAGTACATTATTTTGATAAATCTTGTAGGGTTCCGCCTGCAATGTAAGCGGAAAAAATGTAGTTATTTACGACATCACATTAGAAACCTCAAAAATAACAGTATTTCGCCTAATGGATGTTATTATACATATAAACCTTCCCTTTTAATTACTCTATCTACTTAAAAAAAACCGCATCAAAATCCGTTGCGTAGTTTTTTTTTTTAAACATACATAGAGATATAGGAACAGAGAAAGCGACTTTGTTTAATACTATGTAGTGATGATACCTAACTCTGTGAATGGTGTATGATCTACACTATGAAAGATAACAGAAAAAACAAAGAAAATGTACATTTGTTGTACGTTCATTTATAAAATTGTAGGTGGATATTCGTATTGCCGAAAACCAAAAATTTTATACATAAAAATAAATAAAGTTTCGGTACAGCAAAACTGAATTGTCCTTTAAAAATACATTTTATATTATAATATGCTTGATGTTCAATTGTTCGTGTATATATGTTACATATACTATTAAATGGTGTATATATATGCTATATGTTGGTTATTCATTTGTTTGTGAGTTGGCATGAGTACAGAAGCCGAACACATATAGATAGATAGTATTGCAGTGAACGCGGGTAATTCAAATGGCTATTAACACCTGAATTATTGTCAAGTGCCGACAGCAACCCATATCTATCCGTTTTCTATATGTGTGTTCTACACCATTATACGGGCTACGGGCTTATATTACATTACGACGCAGGAACACAGGACTATATCCATATAATATCCAAACAACTATCTATGTTGTGAAGGATGTCTAGTTGCTTGGGGAGTCTGTAGCATACATTGTACGTGCGTCCAAAGGCACATTAATGAATCTACATGGATTAGCTATTGTTTTCAAACAAAACTAAATGAACATTCGACCATTTTATTATTAAAACAAAACACGATCCTCTTTTAACATTTTCTCTCCATCGAATAAATATTTATATATATATATATATATATATATATATATAAATTTTTTTATACAAGGGGATTTAGAGCTTTTATTTTATATGAATTAATACTTATTTTAATTGGAAAAATGTTTGATTGCTTTATACTCACTGTTAATATTAGGTGTTATATTTTGGACAGTTAATATAGTGATGGATCATAGAATAAAAAAAAATCAGTAAAAAGCCGCGTGACGTATATAAATAGGTCGATAATTAAAAAATATATTTTCCATAATTAAGATGTGTTTGTATAATGATTTTATGAAGTATACCTACCCTAGATTCTAAGATTGATTACAAATATGAATTTTTTTTACAAATATCTTCTGTTCTTGATATAAAGGGCAGTTTATATCAAAAAAAAGCTTTCTTTTCAGCTGGAAAATATTATATTAAAATCAAGTTTTTGTGTTTTGTTTTTTCAAGTTTTCTCAGGTAGCTGCAATAGAGACGTAGAGGTTTTGCGTTGTATTAAAGAATATTTTTGAAATAGTTTTTACAGTATATTTCAACAAAGGGGCTACGATTGTAATTTATGTAAGCTACGATTGTCATATTTAGATCTAAGAAATTTTGTACATTCAATTGTGTTTTTGTATATATTATGAATATTTGTCTACGTTTTCAATTTTCCTAGTACAGTTGCTTAAAATGTCTGTTTTTTCTTATAATGCAAAATGTTTACTGTGCGTTTTTCGTCGTAGAAAAATTTATTAAAAATTTAAAATTTTTTTGACGATTCAATAAAATCTTAATTGTTTATCAAATTTATTGTCTACTTTTAATTCATTAATTAAAACAGTGTTTTAAATAACCACACTATTTTAAACACATTAAATATTAAAAAATACTAGTATTAAGTTCAATATCGTATCTATTTTAAATTCTCATTTTTTATTTTTTGATTGAATCTCAAGTCATGATTTTGCAATTGTCATATTGTATATATATATGGGTTTTTTCTTCGACAATTATTAACTAAAATTTAAAATTTAAGTTCAATTTTATAATTAAAATTATAATACATAAATTTTGTCTATCTTAAAAAACATGATAAGTTTGCTTTGGATTCAAATAACCAGAAAATTTACAGCAGCTTTATTTAAAAAATACGAACACATAAAAGTTTTAAAACCATTTTTGGTGTATGATTATAAATAGGTGTTTCGTTTAATAGTGGTCGACATTATTGCTTATATAAAGCTGGGATATTAACATTATTACCAAAATTTACTAATATCTTATACCATCTATAAAAAAATTGACCTACAAAACGTAGTGGATTTCAATTTAGAGAATTTAAAAAAGTTAATAACATAAATGTTCTTTAATCGAATAAAAATCAAATTAATTCGAGAACCTATAACAGATCCATACAAATGATGTATAAAAATTCAATTGTTTTTCTTAAAATAAAATAAAAACTAAACAATAATCGTTAAATTGAATTGCTTACAAGAAAAAAAATGCTATATTTATATACAATTAAAGTACAGGCATAATAAATACAAATCTAAACGCTTATTTAATAGAGAGAAAAAGCAAACGAAACGAAAGTTTATAACGATTTATATAGATTACGTTTTGGTTGGTTCAGAGTGTTATATAATGTTATATAGCATTGCAGCGTTCGTTAAACATATAGGATGGCCCTACAAGAACTGTTTTTATCGTTTTAAATGCTTCAGAAAATAGTAATACTAATTAGAATTTGTTGAGTTTACTTCAAAACCTTTTCCATTTGATTTGAAATAAAATTAATTTACATTTTTTATTGATTCACTTCGACTGAATTAAACTGAATTATATACATTATAAAATAAAATAGATTACATTGATCAATTTTATCATCTTGAGAAACAATATACTTAATTCGTTCATATAATTTTAAAATGACTACAGAGATTTGTGGATGTCCGACAATACCCATTGCTGTATGTGGTAGTCGCATTCAATGGTCAACTGGCTTTCGTTGCTAACTCTTCTTGGTTATTTGCTAGACCAATATACAAATATCATACATTGCAGCATGCATTTTCTTTTAAGAAATTCAATCAAACTTTTAATGTATTTAAACTTAGCTAAATAATTTTTCCCAATTCAATTTAAAATAGGCTCATAATTAGCCATTCATTTATCATTAATTTGCGTAAACAAATAAATCATTCTAATCATAACGGACAAAATTTATATGTCGCTAACATGACAGTCAACTTAGCAAACTATTTTTTATTTGTAATATAATTTTTTTATGAAAATATGGTTTATATTTTGCCGATAATTAATCATTAATTAACTATGGAAAAAGTATTTACGCTCTTACCATTGCGGAGAACATTTTTTGATCAACTTCAAAATTAACTCATAATTAGTCGCCCATTAATCGTTAATTTGTTTTAGAATATTTTATCACTCTCACCATAATCTAGAAAATTGAAGTTTGGCGGTCAACTTAGCGGAGATAATTTTAATTTTTTATTTTAATTCTTGTTAATATATTTTGGAAAAAATAATTTTTCACTGTAATCGTTTCGGAGAAAATTGACGTTTCACTAGGTTAACAATGAATTTTTATACGTTGTTTGTATTTTTATCTATAATTTTGCCGAATGTCTTAATTAGTTTACCAATACACAAATATTATTTTCATGAATCTGGAAATCCAAATAAAATCTATTAACTTACTTTTCGGGTTTGGGAACTTTATTAAGGATGTTAGCAAGGATACTATATTATTATTCGAACTTTTATTAATATCGGTATTCTGTTTCTAATTATTACTCCTATGTTGACACTTTTTACGGATATTTGCTGTACCACCAATCGTCCAAGAAAAATAAAGTTTGGAATAATTCTAATAACTATTTAATAACGAAAATGTAAATTTTAGGAAGAGGTAACGATTTAATTAAATTTTAATCCAGTTTATCATCTGAGTCTTATTCGCAGAAATTCAGGTACCAGTAACAGGGATCATTTAATAAAATTATAAATATCATTATAAAATATCAAATTCTATAGCGAAATTCGAAAAATCC
The DNA here is from genome assembly GCA_020423425.1 of Chrysopa pallens. Taxonomy (NCBI): domain Eukaryota; kingdom Metazoa; phylum Arthropoda; class Insecta; order Neuroptera; family Chrysopidae; genus Chrysopa; species Chrysopa pallens. Next base: position 21,235,868 of record CM035591.1, on the reverse strand, counting down.
TTGCTACAATAAATTAATAATTAATTTTTCATTTTACATTTTGAAATCAGTTTAGATGGCAGTATATGGTCCACCCATTACATAAATACATATATAGACCCTTTAACATGATTTAGTTCACTAACATTATTTGATAACTCAATAACCATACATTCTCCTTACTGTCGGCTCTGGGTAATGGCTTTTCGAATGAAATTATTATCCATTTCATTCTAATGAAAAAGGATAGTTTTAGGTATCACACAAAACACCCATACGGAACATTTATATGTATAATAATATATATTTATAATAAAAAGATATATTCGAGTACATAATGTTTTGTTAATGAAATTTTTAATTAGATAATTATGGTAGTCCAGGTAATTTTCATTATTTGCATATTAGAAAATCAGTAACAGAAAATATTTTTTTCCTGAAATTAATTTGTTTTATTTTCGGTAAGCATTCAATTCGATAATTTAAAATAATATAATTATTCGTAGATTAGATACGGTTTCTATGAATATTTCTATTTGTTAAGACAAGAATGATGTTATTTAAACTAGCGAATACTTTCAGTTTATAAAAACCATAGACTTTTAAGTACATCGAGTCTGAAACATAGGAAGAATTGTGCATAGTAACTTTTAAATGTTCGAAAGGTGATTTTTCCGATGATGTAAGAAACAATGCTCCTGTCAGGCACATTACATGGGATTATGTTTGGTTCAGAATTACAAACATGCAAGAAGTTGTTATGTGTGCAAGACCAATATTGTGTCACGTTAGTTTAGTCTTTTGAGTTAACAAAAAAAACGAAGTTATTTAATCGAAAATTAGCCCTTATCGATCCATCTGATAATCTCAAACGAGAAGCTTCGTAGGTCTCAAATTACTCTACATTCTAAAATGCTTGAATTTTAATCAATATTTAGTAAAAAAAACTCATTTATTCAGTTTTGTCATATAAATATATATTTGGGATTTGATTTGTAAAAAATGTTGATTTTATAAGCATTGAATAGAATTGTTTTAAGAATTGCCGGTTTTATTCCTTGCGATTTAATAGATTTTTTTGAAATTACTAATTTTATCGGTTAGTAGGAAAAGGAAGAGTTTTTGATTGTTTTTGGTAAAACATTTGTTTTGAATTTATTTTTCGTTCATATTCTTTGTAATTTATGATTTAGGTAACAGATGAAAAAGCCGAAAATTTTCATAACAATAAGAATAGACTTTTATTTTCGTTCTTCAGATATAATGGCCTTTAATAAAAACCACTAACATAATAATTTGTTATCTATTTTTATTTTACTACATCCAGTTTTACAAAAGGACATTGCATCTACCTTTTGTAAGGAACTGGGCCAATACAAATTTCTGGAGAGAAACTTAACAAAATCTTAACAAAATTTTCCGATACTTTGTTCTCATCTATGCAATGACAGTCTCAATAAATTATTCTTTGTAATAAAATAAAAGACTATGACAGTCTAAATTGGGAATCCTTACCTTAGTGCACAAACAGTCAAATACAAACGCTTCAACATGCTTCAATGTCATAGCACGCTCAGCAACTTCGGTGGTCACTTAATGCAAAACCCAAAACCAAAGTGAATAATTGTTAAATATCCAAAGCTTTGTATATATTGAGTACACGGGAATTACATGTAATTTTTGTAAATTGAACTATGATATCAAAATTTAAGAACAAATTTCTCAAATTAAAATTATTTTTGTTTATTTTGTTACAGATTTGATCATGTATCCCCTCAAATGATACGTTGAATGGTTCACTCAGAAGAGATACAAGGTGAGTGTATATACAGTATAGATATTTTAACTATGAAATAATTTTAAATATGTCATTCATTATCCCTCTTTTCAAATTAATTTTGTGTATATAATAAAAAAGGTCTTTATTATCCTTGCTGACTGGTTTATTACTTAAAGAGCTGTTGGTGGTCCAATTCTAAACCGATAATATTGTAGATACGTAGCATATACAACATAGATGTGGTTTTGTTTTTGTGAATTATGTGGTGATTTTTAGATAGGATATTGAGAAATACCTTTGCATTTTTGGTGTTTTAATTAAACATTCTGTAAATAATGGAAAACATTCATTTTTCTGCCACATATTTAGCACAGCCAGGTATTTAATGTAATAAAATAGCAGAGCTTTTATCGGCAGAGTCCAGAGACCAGAAGATAATAAATATTATGCAAATCTGTTTTGTAAATAAGTTCTGTATGTTAAATAGTTGTGCATTAAAGCAACCACATACATCGATAAAAGTATCGATAATATTTTGCGTTTCATTCAGTTAAAGTTTTTATATAAATTTACTAAACATAAAAAAGACATCTGTTCAGTAAGAATCATGTGTAAGTAAATGTGAATTTGTCCGGAATGTCGGCTAAAACAGGTCGATCAAATATTTTATTTGGAAAAAAACTTTTATATTTAACAACCATCAGTTCAAAAATAATATGAATAAATTAAAAACTTATCTGATTCATCATCGGGCTAATTAAAAAACACTTTTTTAATGCTAAGAATATTTGTGTTATTAACTCTAGTGACACACAGTGATTAAAAAAAATTTTTTTTTTACTTGTCAGCTACTTAGGCTGTTTGCGTTTTAAAATTAACAAATTTGATTGTTTACAAGTTTTAGTTCTTAAATAATTGATTTTTTATAGTGGTTATAGGTGGTAATGTATTTCTACCAGATGATTCAGGTTACGGTCATAGTTTCACAACTTATTAAATAAATTCACTTGTTTCAGAATTTTAAGAATTATATTCACGTTATTAACATTACCACCAATGGCATATTTAAAATTATTATTGTCTATTCCCTGGCGAAATAAAAGATCTTTCAGCGTATGGCACTCTACAAGCATGTGCCTGATAGATAAATAAACATGACACTTCTCGTATATAGACCAGTTCTGTCGTTCAAAAATGTATTTATGAGTGAAATATCTAGTATATCCCAGCTACTAGGTATCCATTTCTTTTGCCATGAGTTTTTAAGGTTAATCTTTATATTATGTGGCTCATCTTTTAGAAGTATCTGCACGATAAGTGGTAGTAGCTTCGTTGGCTAATCTTCCAGGTATGCCAACAAGACCTGATATCCAAACAAATATCATTTCATAACCGTGTTTCATGCGCTACTCATATAGTTTATAAATGAGAGGATATCTTGTTTCCTCATTAGATGTTAATGCATTTATTACGCGAGTCGATAAATATTAGTTATTTCATTTTCAGTCTTAGATCACGATATTTTATAGCTTCAAAGATTGCCATAGCTTCAGCCGTATTAACACTACAGTGAAAAAAAGTTATGCGTGTTACCTAATTATAAAATTTTTCCACGTAATAATATAAACACTTAAATTTGGAAATTACAGGATAATACTGGTGCAGTTTCGTCACCTTGGTCCTGGAGAGCATATTGAAAGTCTGGGCAGTCTTTTTTAGATACAAACAAAGCAGTGATCATTTTTTTAAATTATTATGTCAAATCTCTGACTTGCTATTGAATAAAACTGCGGTATTTAAACTGCTAACGTAATTTGCTGTATTCAATTCACGTCAAATTCACAGTATATGAATTATTTTTTGAAATCGTCTCACAAAATTAACATATTTATTCGCAACGTGTATAGTATAAAAGAAGGTAATACATTTAAATGAAAAGATTGAAGCACTACGAATAGCTTAAATATAAAATAATACATCTTATTATAATATATATCATTATTTTCCATTTATGCATGCAATTTGTATTGTAAATGTCATATAACAATTAATAAAAATTAATAAAATTACATTTGATGGTAGTTATATTAATAAATACGATTCCTTATATCTACTGTTTTTCAATGTTTTTGGCAATACTAAATCCTGCAATTAAAATCTCAATCTCAAAAATTTATATTATGTTTCTTTGTTTGCTATTTAAGTCTTTGTTATTCATCGACATTACTTTCAATATGGATGAAATATGTAAAAATTTGGAAAATAAATTTTGCGATAAATATTTTTAATATTTAAACATATATATATATATATATATATATATATATATATATATATATATATATATATATATATATATATATATATATATATATATATATATATATATATATTTAATAACTGCAGAATTCCGTCTAAATCTTCATCCAGAAAAAAAAGTATATTACACATAATATTAGTGAATTAAATTCGGTATATCAAATATTATTATGGGTATTTACTAGTATTAGTATATACATGCTATCACGAATTATGAAGCAATAATGGACACCGAATATTATGTCTATGATGGCTACTATAATATAATTCATACATACATTGTATGAATGTACCCACATACGAATATTTGTGTTATAGAGGGGTAGATTTACAATCATCCCTATTACAACATATATATATACAAATACACACTATCATCACTACCCAGTTTTATTATATACGACAAAATATTTCGATAATAATTTGAAATATATGCGTATTTATTGCAGTCATATATTTTGGAATTTTTTTTAACTGTGTTGTGTGTGTTTTCGGATAAAAAATACACTGGCATACAAAAGTCGATTCAGTTGATCTTAAAAATTTTTTAAACATTGGACAGTATAGAAAAATTTGATATAAAAAATTAAATAATTTCCCGTATCCTTTTAACATTCAAATTTCTATTATGATTTTTTTTATTGTATCACTGTTATATCAAGTAGATGGTGCCATACTATTAATCGGATCATTACTTGTTTAAATAAGTTTATATCAATCAAGCTTATAATAAAACGGGTAAAAAAAATACAGGTAATCAAAAAAAAAAAAAAAAAATATATCTAAAAATCGGATATTAAAATTGCAAATGCATTAGCGGAAAGCTATATTTGAGCTATTAGATGAATAGAATTGAAAACATTACGCATATGCCGGGAATCACATCCAGGAGCTTTAAACTGTTACTCGTACGTGCTACCAACTACTCCTTAGGTACTTGTTAGTTAACTATAGATCCTATGAATCCTATCTTCTTATGTATAGTGTGACTCATATGCGAACATATTTCTTGATTGTATATATCATTATTATTATTGTTTTATTTGTGAGCGATTATCAGTTTCTACAATCTGGATATTTTGGATATATTTTGTTTCAAAGTGTCTTTTAAGTTATTAGGAAGAAACGAAAAAACAGATCTACAATTAAAAAAAAAAAATTGGTTTAAATTTCAGTTTTAAAATCGATATATATACAATTTTAAACTGAAGTTAAAAAAAAATTTAATTTGTCTGTTTTTATTTTGTATTGATACAATAAAAACACTTTGAGGTTATAAATATCCAAGAGGTATGTATGTAAAAATAAGTATATACTTTAACATTCAAATTTTTAACCAACATCTGTTAATAAGAAAATTTACAATTTGTATAAGTCAAGTAAGCTTTTTTTCATAACAAGTATTTTTTGTGTTCCTTTATTTCTCTGTTTAAATTTTGTTTCCAGCTGAATCTCTACATTTATATGCTTTTATTTTTACGCACCTCTATTATTTATACCAATCGTTACATTTATACAAACCAATGACGTTAAAAATTATTATTAAGTTGAAAATCTATCCTTTAATATGCTTGCGTTTAGTGTGCTCAATTCTGATAGTAGAAGCTAAGAATTTTATGAAATTCAACTTTGCAATATACAGTTTTTTTCAACACAATGCTTACTTTCGTAGATAAACGCCGAAAAATGTAAAAATTGTCACAGAATGTTGGCATTCTGGAATTTTTATTTTTTTTTTGCAAAGTTTACATTGGAATTTAACATGAAAAAAAATAAGCGATTACAGTGCAACCAATAAAAAACTTAAATTTTTTCAACGTGTAAATACTATTTAACTGGGATATAAATAATTATCTCTTATAGATTATGTAATCAACTACTGGTATCTATATTATTCAGTATACTTTATTCTTTTGAACCAAATTTGAATTAAACTAAACTGAATTGGAACTTTTAGAAAGCTGAAAATTTTTCTATATTTGACATTTCGAATACAACTTCAAAAATTACAATCAAATTACTCACAATATTTGTGTAACAACATTCACTCACATTTTTGTAACATAAACCACTGTTACAACTGCACTAAAAGAATTTTTAACTTAAACTAAAAAAATTAAATAGAAAATAGTTTATTTTAGTGACAATTTTGTGAGATAAATTTTTTGTATGAACCCTTCGTTTTAAATCACCTGCGATTGTATCACATGGATAATGTGCTTCATGTTTGTATTGTTATTACTCTAGTAAAAAAATGTTCTTCCTTAACTCTTAAGTAATTGTTCATAAAAACAGTTTATTTATAAAAAAAAAGGTTATTTTTTAATGTTTTTATTGCATTACGTTTTTTAAGAAATTGTTGTAATTATACTCATTGACCTTAAAACATGCATTCAAACAAATAAAATACCTTTTTCATAAAAAGATATAACTTGAAGGTTAATAGTTAAAATTGAAACCAGGATTTTAAATGGGTTAAAATAAAAATGACTATAATAAATGTGTAACATACTTTTGAGACCACAATCACTTTAATTTTATTGTATTGAAGAACTTCTGATGCTTTAAAAAACTTTTACTGCGCATTATAAAAAAATGTTTGCGCAAATGTCGTTTTAAAGTTACTATTTTAAGTAATAATAAACTTTTCGACAAAAGAATACGCAGGTGGCCCAAATGATTATTACGAGAATATAAAATTTGAAAATTATTTTGATAAAAATTATTTTTTTACAAAATATATATTTTATTTATTTTTGCTTCTAAAAATTTTTTTGAATAGCTCTTAATTTAAAAGCTATCTTTTTAAATTCTCATTTAATTTCACCTTCAAATTACACAAAAGTTTGTATTTATAAAAATACGTTTGTATTTTATATTTAGCATCTACAAAATTTTTAAAATTACATTTTTGTCGTATTTGTTAATAACTTTAAGGCTTACATGAAAGCATTTGGATCTTTCTTCGAATTTTTCTCCTATATGATATCCTGATGAGCATTTTTTTCCTTTACAGTTAAGCCAATTTAGGATAAGGTAGGTTTTGATTGTCGTTACGATTACTTATTTTTAGAGAAGAAGAAGATGTTTCTTGATGTTTTTTCAACTCTCTTCATGATTTCGGATAGTGCAGGTATGAAATAAAGCACAATAATCCAACAACGCACGAATGTTAATATTATTTTACTTATTAGGTACTTATTAAATTATCATATCATGCAAATTTAATAATTTCTATGATCAAATATTCGTGTTTCACTCGATTCACTCCTGAAAAAAAATTTGCGTTACTAAGCTAAAAAATATTTTTCAGGATGATACTCAAATAAGTCTTCCACATTAACATGGAGAAATAAGTTAATATTTATTCAATGAAATAGATCGCTGGTTTTAGTTGTGAAAACCACATCAGAAAATTTTATTTTATAGGTTTCATACTTGTTTGTTGAAAGTTTTTTCATAGAACCATAGATTGATCATACTAAGTTTACTAGAGCAAAAAAGGCTCAGCGGATAATACCACATTCAAAATTCCAGATCAAAATGATTTTTTGAAAAAATTTTCTTACGAATAGATGCCTTTAGTCTGTATAACTTCAATAAAATAAATTCGAAGCTACTAGTGACTTCATCATACAATTAACGAGCGATTTTCCAAAGATCTGACACAAATTGCAACGTTTTTCTTTTGATGAAATAAAACCTTAAATTTTAAAGTTTAACATACAAATTCTTAGTTATTTTGGACATAAGGAGCTGTAGGACACGATAAAAACAATTAATTTTCATTTAGATTAATATTAATTTTCTTTCGAATTCTAAGATAAAGCTTGTAAACATGCGTGGACCTTATTAGCCTTCTAGACCTCGATGGAATAGCCCCAAATGGACTGAGATAAGCGTATAGCATCCTTGGCAAATGTAGAAAACGGTAAGCACTGACAGATTTTTTAATCTTTTACAAACATCCAATTTTTTGGTGCATGGTTCTATATTGATTAAAGTCCAAAAAAATATTATTTTGTAGATATGATTCGCAGATATTGATATGTCTATTTTTTTAAAAATTAAAGGCGCTCATTTATTTGCATGAAATTAATTTTTAAATGACTTCTAGAATAAAAATAGAAAAACTGTTGGAAGTTTTTCATTGTAAATATTCCAGAATGACTATGAATGTCGATGAAAATATACATAAAACGTGATAATTGCCATATGCGACGTTTAATTAAACATGTTTTTAAAGAAGAAAAATATTTCAAAGAGAAAATGTCTGTTTTAAAGTTTAATTTACCTATCTAGTTTCTCTTAGAAAAGACAATATATTTTGAGATGTTCCTTTGCCAGCCACGAGAGTAATTATTAAAGGAAATGTATAAAAAGTTCTATAATTTTAAGAAGTCCTTTTGAAGATAATTTAAGGAAAACTACTAGATTACAGATGAATTACGGTTGAAGATTAAAATACGGTGGTTTTAGAAGGCCCAATTGTCTTCTTTTATTACATTTTTGAGAGTGTTATGATAAACTAGCAGGCCCGGCAAACGTCGTTTTGCAACATATTTCTAATTAACTTCAACATTTATTAAGTATAATAACATATTCTTAACAACTTTGGTATTTACCTGGTATTTGCTGGGGTACACTCGGGACCGCGTTAACCCGATAATTTTTACTGTGGTACACATACACTTGATGAAAGGTATATGGACCTTCTGAACCAAGAATGATTTCGGTAATACTTGGACAACTTTTGACTTTTTGACTTTTAAAATTTCTCTTTATTTATGATTTTGTTTTGTATACATGGTTTGTACATTTATTATTTGTCTATTATAAATAGTTCCTTACTCTAATAGAGCTACAATACTTGGACAATGCGATATGCATACTTTAAATAGGTGACAGTTCGTCATATTGCTAGTGAGAAGAGATAAAGAAGTTTTATTTTGAATTTCAAAATTAGATTTTGGTTTCTATGGAAATGATGATTTGTAACATGTGAGAAAAAAAAGGACAAAATATGTTTCACAGCTAGGAACATTTTTTATTCGAAAATTAAATTGTCGTTTATAGTATTTTCCTTTACTTGTTATTTATGTTTCGCACCGTTTAAACCTTCCCTGAACTTTCACGAATATTTCAAGACCAAAATTAGCCAAATCGGTCCAGCCATTCTCGAGCTATGCGCTTACCAACACATTTTGCGATTCATTTTTATATTATAAGATGAATACACTTTGTAGAAACTTGATTTGCTCGTTAAAATCTTAAAATTGCATTTATAGTACATTAAAGTTAGGTAGGTCTGATTTGCCTAAGTACCTTATATGCCACATCTAACACAGTGCAAAAAAAGATAAAAAAAAGTTGTCTAATCGTATCACCCTTAAAACAATTTCTTTACCTTTCAACAAATGTAAGAATGTGTAGTTCCCGTAGGAAAGTAATAAAACATACTAAATTGACATTAATATATACAATTGAAAAAAATATTTTATTTTTTTGGTTTCGCAAGAAACTAATGCCAAACATCGGCAAAATATAAATTCAAAGCCTAAACGAAAAACGAAAATATAACATTTTCATATATAACAAATGAAAATTGTAAAATATATAACAATTTTATATTCTGTATGAATGTACTGAATATGTTTTAGGATAGGAATAAATGGGATACGTTACAATGGCAAGTAGAATGGGATAATATATAATATGATATAGATGGTATTGGAAAAACTATGTAGTTGTAGAATGGGTTCGGGCGCCTGTGTGTGTGGAGAGTTTGATGTTTTCACAATAGCTCTATTCAAGTCTTGTTTGTTTGTTTTGTATATCAAAAATACACACATACAGATAGTCTTTAAAATTGTCCCCGTAATTCAATACATTGCATGTAACCTGGACGAAGTAGTATCACCAAGGAGACTAAAAATTTCTTTTTCTGTTTTAAACCTTCCTCAGTAAAAACGTACATTTTTGTAAGAAAAGTATGCATTTTAATTATAAAAGATAACGGCATCAATGTGAACAATGAAATAAAGCATAATATGACTGACTAAACAATAAAAACCAAAAACTATAGTGTACTCTAGTAGCGATTTTTGCATTCGTTTTCAAATCAAAAGATCACATTTTTATTGCATTTTAAGGCTGAAATATACATTTTGGATGATAAACGATTAAGATCAAAATTAGAGAACAAAAAATTGTCTCAAAGATTGCACACGTAATAACTGAAAAATTAGATTAAAATTTTATGCCTGAGCGCATTTGAAGTAAAAAATGGGAATTAATAATCTCATCGAAACGATGAAACAAAGCAAAATTGGAAAACAAAGAAACCAAGCAAAATTGGTAAAATGTACCGTTTTCTTGGAAAATTTAAAGAATCGAAAAATATGCCTAAAGCTGGCCAAGAACTGTCCATATTTCCATATTGCCTTTTTTTTAATTTTATGCATAATGTTAGTTTGATTTCAAAACCCAAAAACTTCTTTTTCCACTGTGTCGTTTAGCTTTAGTGGAAATTTCCTCCTTATTATCAGATTCGTGCACGAGTATCATGGCGGTTGGATTATAATATAGCGGCACATTTTGGTTTCAAATATCATTCAGTTCTATCAGAAATTCGGGTTCACTTCAATATACACTACGAAAGATCGTGAAAATAATGAATTAACCACTTCGCTATTTGTATATAGAGATTTACATTGACTTTTTATATTTTTTCGCCCTCGTCTTTCGCCTTTCGTCGTTCGTCGATCGAATATCGTTTCGAATATTCGTTTTCGAAAATATTATTACCTGCCATTCTTATATGCAAACAAACTTTTCACTATTTATCGGCTAATAAGTAGACAACTTACATATATAATAAGATTTAGTAATCATGAACAGAGGATAGCCGTAATCATACTTTGATATACACTTACTATATAATCACTCAAAGTTAAGACTCCTGAATACTACCGCATTATTTACACCAATATTGTGTTTTGTATCGAACATTTTTAAAGTAAAACGGTATACACATACAAACATTAACGCAAAACAATTTTTCAGGAGAGAGAAAATAATATTACAATGTGAAAATAGAAAATGAAACATTATTGTGATATTGTGTTCATATAACCATTTTTATATACATTTATATATTATAAACATGCTTCTACGTACATATTCGAAATACTAAACTACGAATTTAAAGAAATTGGTTGTCAAATGTATCATTGGATAATCAAATACTATGCAGTTCTTTTTCTATATAGTCCTTTTTCTTCTTCAACAGATTATATAGGGCTTTAGTATACAAAATTTATAAAATTTGTTAACCTTATGGTATATTTAACAAAAATTTTCACAGCCATGCAAAACAGAACTATATAATTAAGCTTTTGAAAAAAATTTTCCAAAATAATTAGAAAGATTACGCTTACGGTTTGTAATTCACTAGTTTTTATTTGTTTCGTTATAATTAAAAAATTATATGAAATGTGTTTAGATAAAATGTCAAATTTTTTACGCCAGACGTTGCTGACCTCTGTGTTTCGAAAATTAAAATCATGGATGGCATCCATATTCGATGTCTTCAATATTGCCTATTAGCATGCTTTTATGAGGTCATATACCAAGTTTACGATTATCGTGGGTTCGATTCCCGACGTCACAATGAATATTAATTGTGGTGACGAAATGGTGTAATGAAAGCATGCATAAACAAGTGCACTCAGGCTGTCGCAACAAATGAAGAGCTGGAATATTCAACGCTTATTGAAATTGCCTCATTTCAACTCTAGGTCTAATCTAGTTTAAGTTCTATTCTAAGCTGAATTAAGGTTTAAACTCTGAGAATCGATCTACACTGCAGTCTTAATGTACGTATTCTTTTTGAAAGCTAGTTATTAAATATAAAAACAATAAAAGTAAAAAAAATAACTTTGTACAGTGAAATGATCTTATAGTATAAAAAAGGTGAAGATGTAATTAAAATTTAATCTATTCAATTTCGAAGCAGTGCATTGCCTGAGCCAACATTCCAATTTTACAACACCTAGCTCCAATTATCTTTCATTTTCCAAACAGATTTCAATTTGAAGCATAATAAAGTTGATTTTCTTATGCTTACGTTACTCTTGTAATGAGAATAACTTATCTTACTGCTTGAAAATTTAGGAAACAGAAGTCGTTTTGTGTAAAGTTTATATTTATCGTTTACAGGTTTATTCATTCTTTTTTTTTTTTGGATAAAATAGTATTATTTGAATTGTTGTTTATTGGAACTACAAAAAAACCCATTGGTATGGTCGTTTTTCAAATTAAATTGACTGACGAATTTTCATTTGCTATTTTTTGTATTTGTTTTTGTTATATATTTTTATATTCCCATCTTTGCTATGTAATGTATTTTTTAGTATATGTATTCCCATAATAAATTGTTATTTATAATATTGATATCAAATTTTTTTATTTTTAAATATACATATTTTTTTGTTACATTTAAATAAATATATGATATTGTTTTTCAAAATCATTAAACCATTTTTTTTAACAATATTTATTATACTTACTATTTTAAAAGTAAACTAAAGCAATAAATAATTTGATTCAATCCACTTAGTCCTTTTACTCGACATACTTTGACTGAAGGGGATAGTTCTTTTGATTGAAAATTATTTGCAAAATTTTATATAATTATTTTTGTTGTATCCAAGTCTACTTCAACAAAACTTTTTATTGAAACTTTTCGAAACTCAACAAAGTGTATACAATCAGTTTTCTCATCCTAGTTCTTCATATAATAATCTAATAAAATTTTGTTACATTTTTAGCTATAATTGAGTACAGGTAAATCTTCACAGGAGATCTTGGCAGATAACTAAACAAGAAATATCTAATGGTATTTGTACTTTAATACTTATGGTAACTTGGCGAAAATACAAATAAAAGATGCTTTCAATATCAAATACTAAAATTGTAATTGAAAATTTCAGTACTATTTTCATCAATTTCAAATAACTGATAAGACGATATCCATACAGAATACAGTTCACAACTTCTACTAACTGTCCTGTTTAGATGTTCTATGTAGTTTTTCATGAGTTTTCCAATTTGGATGACTTTTCTTCTATTACAAAGAGGTTAGTTCTTAAATGCGTTATGTATTTTGAAGATAACCATCGAAGGATAGTGAACGGTGCAAAAAAATGTTTAAACAAAAAATCACGCAAAATATTTTTAATAGATGTTAGCAACGTTCGAAACGTAATCCAATTTTTGTTTAGCGGTATTTGCGTTTATCGTATTAGAAACTACAACAGCTATTAAAAAGGATTGTTTCTTAATTTTGTTTTTATGTACATAAAATAAAAACGAATGTCGTATGTATCAAAGATGACGGAAGCGCAAAAAAATGACATGTAATTTTGTTTTGTAACGCAACCATTTTATTTGCATGTTATATTTTGGCCTTATAGTGCACCTTTTTGTAAAGTCTCTTCCAATTTACATAAAGATGCTTAATTTTAGAACTAGACACAAAACAAAGTTTCAGAATTTACTTGCAAGATTTGATCATAGGCTGGCACTGGTACAGGAGAAAATACAAAATAAAAGCTTGTAAAACTAAAGATTTTTCGAATAAAATAGATCCGTATTAAAAATATTAACTGAAAAATAAAAAATCGATTTAAATTATATACTTCTATGAAACTTCCTTGAGGCAAACTACACTTATCATGAATATCAACGCAAATCAATTAATTTTTTTTTGATAAGAATATTATTGGCGACGACTACGAAAAGTTATTTGCGTTAAGGAAATTATTTTAAAAGTGTTCCATTCCAAATTTCATTCCAAATGTTATTTTACATATTTGCTAATTTTTTTGTAATCGGAATTATTTCTTCAGAAATATTTATATGTCTACAATTTTATGATATTTAACTATTTTTTTAATTTTGCCGAACAATATATTATTACAAATTTATAAAATACTAAATGACATTAAACAAAGTGAAATACTTAAATTAAAACTTGTCACTTGACTTATAAAGTTTATAAGTAAACATTTCATATACAATGAATTTTAATTTCATTTAATTGAAATATTTATGAACCAATTAAAATGTACAAAATATCAAAAACAAAATTTTAATTAAACAATAAATACTATTGATGTATATAAACTGCAGTATTATGGGGAGTATAGAATAGATGCTTTGTTTGTTTGAATTCTCAAAATTTATTGTAAATTAATTCTCAAACCAAAACAATTCTATCTATGTGTGTAGTATATATTTAAAACCATACCTACCATATTCAAATATGTAGTCAGTAAAATAGACGACACTGAGTTACATTCCAATTTAATGCATTGTGCTCATCGACTCTCGTATTCACATATAATACGTACTTTTTAACGGGTGTAACAAGCATAATGGACACATTCCTTAACGAAGAAATAAAGACATATGTTCAACAGTCAGAGCAAGTACGATAAAACAAATAAATATGTATTTTTGTCACAATGTTTTACAATGTTTCATAATTTTTTTTTTTAAATAAAAATCTCAATTTTGGAAAAAAAAACGAACATCATACATTTTTCACATAGTCTCTCTGTTTCTTACACTCTTATCCTAGTCAAACCATTTTTTTCTTGATAAATATATTATAATTATCTACCTCTCAGTATTTTATCAAGATACTTCTGATATTTAATACTTTATCCACACTTTCCGATTTTATCCACACTTTGCCTGCTTTTAATTTTTGTTTTGTACGGTTAAATAATTATTTAATTTTAATGGTAAGAATTAGTGTTATCCTTCACCTTTCTGTTTATCAGATGAAAATTATTTTTGATCTAATATATTACCACTTAAGAAAAGTATCGGCAATAGATGGCCAAGAAGATAATAATAAAGTTTATGTTTACGTTCTATATTAATATAACAAAGCTGAAGATTTTATTTGATTAAGCGTGAATGTTTAAAACTCAACGAAAACTTGTAATGATTTAAGATTTTCTTTAACTTCTTGCAATTGATTTAGGAAGGCTATAAGCTCTCTAACAATATGATTTTTGAAATATTATTGGTAGTTCCCGACATTCGCTCTCAAACAAACGCATAAATGTCAGAAAGTATTGTATTTAAATTTTCTACTGAAATAATGAAATATAAATTGAAATCTAATAAATAATTTTCGATGTACTCAATAAAGTGTTTCGTATAAGTCCGGAAGCTAACATTTGAATACTTCTACACTGAATTTTAAGTACCTAATATGCAGTGATTCAAAGAGTGGCTTCGATGCCATTAAAATTAAAACTAATCATTCATTCGCACGACACATAAATGCATTACCTTATCAACTAATTACAAATGGCATCAGTGTAGTTTTATGTTGGATTCCATGTCACGTGGGAAAATGAAATAACAGATACAGCTGGCAAAGCTAATACAGAAGTGAACCTCAAAATTTTCAATCAAATTCCCTATGTTGATCTCAATTAAGAAAAAACATCAAACAAACACGGCTGACACATGGCAAACAAACCAGAATCCGCTAGAAGTGAAAGTATCACCCACCAAATGGATAGCTTCAATCCAAGTTAATAGAACAACAGAAATAGCTTAGCAAGGATTATAATTGGGCATTCTAGTATGACATAAATTCATACTAGTATGACATTAATTAACATTAATATATTCTGTCGAAAGCTTTTCCTCTCCAATGCGCAACATGTCGTACAATTAAGAACATTGGTATAAAGATTACTTTAATTTTTAAAAGCTTATATGCTGTGGAAATCATTTACTTTAAAAAAAAAAACCAACCATAAATCTACCAACTTAAATTATCTCACCTATTTAACGAGAAATTTTCTGTAATTATGAAAGATAAAAAGTCATATGCGAATATTGTGCCGCACTAAGAACTAATAATATTTACAATAAAATTTTTATTTAAGACCTGCTAAAAGTTTCACTCATGCAAAATTAATATTGAATAAATTTTTAAGTGAAATATTAAAAGCGCCTGCAATAAAATTGAAGATTCTGAAATAGTGAGCTCGAAACATAATAGTATGTTAAATTTGAAATTTTGAAGATGGCAAAAAAGTTTTAAAGTTTTCAAAACTTTTACAATTGCCATATTGTTTTTTACAAAGAGTAACCTTTCGAAAATTTCATTTTTAGATTCATGTGTATAAAGCAAAAAAAAAAAAAAAATAAAACATTTGAGGTTATCTTTCAATAAAATAAACATATCAAAATATAATTATGGTGAAATGAGTTAATTAGTCGATATTGAATCATCTTTTTGCATTAGACCTGAAAAATATATTTTAATTCGATATAAATTATTAGATAACGCTATTAATTTATTGTTCTATTTCAGAAAAATAACGCATATGTAAATTCCCTATATTAAATAAATTATACTAGTTTTTAATTTGAAAATCTGGCACACACGGTATAACCACCTTCACTAAAACCCTAAATTATCAACCCAAATTTAAATAGACTGTATACTACAACAATTTTCAACAAACTTTGACTGATTTATATTTTCAAATACCTATTTCTATAAAATACGGAATGGTTTCGAAATTAGAAATTAACCAGAATCGAATTTGATTAGATATTATCAAAAATATTATCATAACAAAGATAGGTTTTGTTCAAGTTTCAGTTTCAAAATTTTATGGTTTTAGTTTTAAGCAATTACTTGAAAATTCAAAATTAGCTATACTTATTTCATCTATTAATCATATATCTTTTAAAATTTAAATTTTTTTTGCAACTTCGTAAAACATATTAAACGTTATTTGATAAAGAATGAATGTCAAAATTGTTATATGTATGATATCCATCTGGCAACATTGGCTCAGTAATCATTATGGTTTGAGCCAAGCTTTTAGATAATATAATCGCGAACTAGTTACAGAATTATTTTCAACTTACAATAGTAGATATTTCTCAAATATTCTATGATAATTTGCAATGCTTCTATCGTGATTATACGAGTAAGGAGAAATTGTAAAATAAATCATATCTTGGAGTGTTAGGAGCGAATAAGGGTTTATTTATTAGGTGAGTTACTAAGCCGATAAGCTACCAAGTGAGTAAATTTTCTTAGCATTATTGAATGATAGATAGTCTTAGATAAAATTAAATTTTAAGTACCTAAAAATATATTACGTGTTACACTCTCGTTATTACGAGTTGAATTGCTCATACATTTAACTTTCGCACGATACACAAATGAATCATCCATATGATTTTGCCTGGTTGCTAGACTGATCTGAACTATGTTGGCTCATAAGATTTACTTGTGTAATTTACACATATATAATTTTTCAATTACTCCGTAATACAAAATATTTCGTAGCGCATCATCCAATACTTCGTGATCATCTACCCTAAATATTATAGGGTGCAAATATCTAGAACAAACATACAATACTTTGTCAACTCAATATTCACATCATGTTAAGCGAACAGACACTGAGTAATGTATGATACTCTGCTCAAATATGATAATATATGATACGGAGTATGTATTATTGTCGAAAAAAAAGTACGTTGAAATATCATATATCACGATGAACTTATGGAAACTTTCATTAACTTTAATCAAATTTTTAATGGTCTCATGTTATTTTGCTTTTAAAAACTCAAAGAAGATTGATTCTAAGATTGATACTAATACACTAAATTGGCAACAAATCCAGGGTGAACCACTGAAAACAATGAATGCTTTTGTTTCTTTCAAGAACATTATTATAAAGTATATAATTAAACGAAGGTGCATAACATTTTATAGAAATCGACACCTTTCATTTTTAACGTGTCTTGTGAAAAAAAGTTTGCAGACCACTTTTATTTTAATTACAAATATATTGTTTTTATTGTTTTAAAATCTCGAACTCTTCACTAAAATGTATGTCTTCATTATTTTTAAAAACGTTATTTAGAATTGACGTTTAATCTATAGTTATTACGATTCTAACTAATATTTTTATATATTATTTTTTTTAAGTGAATACTTCGGTTTAAAACATGTAATTTGGAGGTTCTATACATTGCAGTTGAAATCATCATGGAAATTTAAGCAAACCATGCAAGTTATTGAAGTAAAAGAAATAATACCTAATAAAGCACTTTTTGTACTTTTTACAAAATAATTTATATTCCAGTCATGAAACTCATTAAAATCATGAAACACCGTGGCTATGAATCAAAAAACATCTTTATTATCTCATTTATAAATATTTTTTACTTATATTTTTATTATATATTGTATGTTCCCTGCCCTTCTCGTTTTGAATCGTATTTAAAATTAATGATCACAAATTCTCAGGAATATTTTTTAGTGGGTTTAAGCGGTAGGAAAATATAAACAATTAAGTTTAACAACGCTATCATATTAATTATATGATATATATATATATATATATATATATATATATATATATATATATATATATATATATATATATATATATATATATATATATATATATATATATATATATTAGTATTGTACTATCACCCAATTTTGAACTACGTTAAAATGTCAAGTCTCTGGATCAACTAGAAATAAGTTATAATTAATTACTAAATTCTACAAAAGCGATGAAACTGATTAGTTTTCTTAGTTTTTTACATCTTTTTACAAAATTTTTTAAATTGCTATTTGAAGTTTAATCATTTTTTATAAATATTTTCAACCTTGGACTTTTTCTAAGCGAAAAACCAAAAATGAGTCATACTTATTTTAGCCTAGTGATTCGCAACTGAACTTTATTTTATTCATCGCATGATTATGGTAGTTACACAGATCATAAATATACTACGGGGACTTTTGAATCTCATTCAATGGTATGATGATTATACTTGGATACGATATTCCAATGAAAATGGACTTCAATTCATGTTTGTAACATGTTAATACAGAGTAAAGGGATTGAAAATTTATATCTATAATATTTACTGGAGCGCATTAAAATATTGTTTGATGGAAACGAAATGGATTTTTCATACATGTATGTATTCAACGTTCCATACTGTAATTTACTGTCATTATATACTTGCGATTCAAGGATACTACGTCAAATAATTTGTGGTTTTGATAAGACATTTTTTTTTTGTCCAATTTTCAAGTGGACTGACGTAACATAATTACAGACCTTGACCAATCAATAAAGTTAAGCAACAGGAGACACAGGCAGTATTTGGATGGGTGACCACCTAGCAGTACTGTGTACTGTTGTTGTATAAAAAATAATAATCCCCTTTGGTTAATATAGGTAAAAGTAGCTAAAGCCAGAAAAAAAAAAATTTTCAAGAAATTTTTTCATTTTGCTTATAGTTTTCCTTTTTTTTTTTGACATTTTATAAGAATTTTTTAGCTTCGTAAAGGTCTTAAATAGAAAAGATTCAAGCTAATAATTATTTCTATTATAAAAAATTATCAAAGGAGCATTTGAGCCAAATGGCTTATTTGAAAATTTAAAAGACTGTCTTCTTACAAATTCAAGTCCAACAGGTGTCGTTTGAGACAGGGTCATGAGGTCTCTTGGAAACGAATCTCTAAGTTATTATTTCATCATGCCTTTTCCTGATGTATTACCGTATCACGCTCCTCAAGCCAAAACTGATTTTTGACAATTTGTATTTTTTGATTTCAATAAAAATATCACAGTAGGTCAATACGTTCTTAGAAAATTTAACAGTTGAGACTAAAAGATGTAGGATCTATAATGCTATGTTTATAGTCAGCATCTATCCAATAAGATATTTTTCAAAGTTGAAGTCATATTCTTAACGTGATCTCATTTTTATGAATAGTTGAAGTAATCACCTTGGGTTTGTTTAAATAAAAAGTGAGTTTAGAGCCAAGATAAAACTAAATCAATTTATTTAAAAGACTCTTAACAGCATAAAAAATAAAAGATGTGTAAATTTCAGTTCAAGGTATATCTTCCCGGGTATTTTCGAGAATTTATAATTGGATAAATAAATTTAAATGTGGCACTATATCAATAAAAGAAGAATATCGTTCAGGACATCTTGTAGGCATAAGTACCTCGGAAATACTCGAAAAAATCAAGAACATGGTGTAAATTAAACGAAGAATGTATTATAATTGCGCATTATATAATAGTTTAAATAACGAGGGCTTACGTTCTCAGTTTCAATGACTAATATTCTGCAGCTAAAGTAAATTGATAGACCATCCACAGTATTTACCATCTAGATCTGGTATCAAGTGACTTATTTGATGTTCAAATTTAAAAAAAAATGTCTCTGCGGATAATGTTTATTATAAAACGAGGAGGTCATCGCATAAACAACTGCTTATTTTGAAAACTCCTGCAATCATACTTTACTGAAAACTTTACCATATTTTCTCAGCATTTATTGGCATGCTCTGGTATCACCTAAAAATAGTATATAATTCCTTGATCTAGCAAAAAAGTAGTTATATTAAATTTAATTATTACCAGTGAACAAAATAATTTCAAACATGATGGAAATTCCCTTCAACTGTTAAAAAATTGTTCATAATAATTAATGAAAATTGTACAAAATGTAGGAAAAAAAACATAAAGAAAAGAAAAACCACACAACTTGGTTCTACTTTAGTAGGCTTTTTAACTACATGATTACGGTGTATTCATTAACTGTACCATTTTCTATTTTAATGATGTAGTTTTTAAAATAAAATAAATGTAATATAAATATAACAATACATACATATACACAAAAAGCTTTACAATATAAGACTGATTATACGTTATACCAGCCAGAAAGCTTTTACACTAACGACCTCTGAAAGAAAAGTTGAAACTTGAATGTTTTCTATTCGTTTGTTACTTGTATGTGTGTGGTGAATATTGTGTGCAAAGCACAAATTTATGATATTCAATGAATGGGATTTCCTGGGGCCATTTCCCACCCACTGGAAACAGAAAATGTATCTTATACTATAAACATTATATGTGAATGGTATATGGATGGAGTAACGAATATAAATATACAAACGAAAAAAGCAACCATCTAAAACGAATTATTACCATTTCAGCTGAATATGCTGAATATCTTGCAAAATCTATATAATAATATCTATCTGTTACTTTTATTCATTTCTTTCTTCTTATTTCTTGATATATTTTTTAGTTTTTTATTTCTTTTTAAGTTTTTCTAAAAGTTAGCAGATATAGTCGAATTTAACATAATAATATCTAGTCCGAATATAATTTGATATGTCCTTGGGCTGGTTGGTGATTATAAAAACAATATGTTAAATGTATGCAGATAAGATTGCGTTTTTGAATCTATCAAAAGTATTTATTGCTTTCTTCAACCACACAGTCATAACATCCTTCATTCAAACTTATGTATCCGCTTAAGCTTTTGTAGGAGAAATGGGCATAAAAAATGAGTCCTCTACAATTCCTAATGATGAAAGATTGATGAGTCCTGTATGATCATCTTGCATTTTTCCTAAAATTTCGCAACTTGGGCTGAGGGTAAGAAATTTCATATAAACATAGAAATGTTCCCAATGTTCTAATTGTAATAAATTGGCATTTTGACTCAAGATGCAAATTCCGAATAATAATCTAAAAGGAATAATATTCAAAATTTATTTAAACTTATATTTAAATATACTAGCCGATATCTGTTGCTTCGTTACCGTTGAAGTACAAGAACTTATCAGATTTACTAATACAGGATATAAATAGAAAAAAAGAAATCTTTGGCTTCCAGAAAAGGATGTATCGACATCTGGCTTTGATTCTCGCTTCATTAGCAAGGAAAATACGGAAGGTATTTATCCTAAAAAGTTTGTTTTCTTTTCTTTGAATATTAAACTAAATCTGATTTTTTTTTAAACAATTAATTTCAAAGTATAAAGCAAACCTCTTATAAGGACAAAATTTTTATTTGTACTTCTAAATTATTTGTTTGGGGGAAAAATGTACTTTAGTGCTGCAAAATCCGTTTTATATTTATTATTATTCTGTGAATAGAAATGCTCAAAATTGAAGTGTTTATGTAAAATATCAAAAATTAAATACAAATTATTTTCTATATCTCATTGTCTCAACAATTTTTACTTTCAATGGCATGCAGAAATATAAGTAAGATTGTCATTCAATGCTTGTTAATTAATTTACAATATTCTGTCAAAATGTTTTTTCAGACATTTACAAACTATTTAATGTACAAAAACGGTTCCGCAATTTAAATAACGCGTGAGAATTTACACGCGTGGAGGGTTCTTTGATTACAAATATTTTCTCATTCACTCAACATTTTCTAGATTCACTCACGGTGAACTAAGGCAAATAATTAGTATAAAAGCGAACAAAAGTCTTAAATAAACAATTGATATTAATTATGCCCCATGTTAATATGTTTCCTATTCTAGGTTTAATTGCTTTTTTCTTAGATATTTTACATATGATATGTATATTGTTTGAGTATGTTTTATAAACTCGCGTTTATTTTTATTTTTTTCTTGATGTCATTTTTGCACATTTGGTTATGAACGTTGAAATATTTACTGTAGAAAACTGAATTTTAGTTTCACATAAAATGGTTGTTTTCTTGACTGTGTGATATAATCACCTTATAAAATTAGAAACAGATTATATTATAACTCTACAATTTTCCTACGCACTCTTTGGTCTTCTATTAATTTGTAGGACCTAAATATTAGTGTTCAAATCATGCAGACACTAACATTTAACAAAAGTAACAAGAGTCCGTATGAAATAGCCGCTTCTAGTTTATTCGTTAAACCGTTATTAACACATATCTACCAAACTTAATGGATTTCGACAATTAAGATATCGTTACATTCGCCTTAAAAACGAAGATGTCCTTAAATAGTTGTTTCACAAATGTAGACTTTTAGCACAAAAGACTAATATAAATAGTTATAGCGTTCATTAAAAAAATTAACCAAACCTATCCAGTAAAGTATCAAAATAAAAGAAATGCAAAACATACATAATTTGTATGTATAAACTTAATAAATGAATGCATGCAAAGTTTGAAACAGATTGGACAAAGGAATCCCGTTGTCCCATACAAACTTTGCCTCCGCTTTTTATCTTCTTATGGGTAGAATTTCAGAAAATCTTTTTTTATAGGATGTCCGGTATTTGGTGAGTAAGCCACTATTTGGTGTGGTATACCCGTGACACAAAATATTTATATATACACTCACGATTGATGAGTGACACCCGATACGACGTGCAAATCGTGCTAAAGTTCTCATATACTTAAATATGAAAAATAGTATATGGAACTCCCAAACCACGAATGGCTCCGGTTATATTTGACCCATGCGATCAATATGCTGCATATTGTCTATAATAGAAAAGAAGAGATAAGTAAGTAAATTTTATTTTAAATTTCAAATTTATATTTTGGTTTCCATGGGAATGATACTAATAGAATTTGTCACATACTTTCAGTGAGTACTTGCAATAAAAGAAATTTTTGGGGTGGACCACCCTTTTCACTTAGCAGTATAAAAAATAGCTTGTGACCTATTCCCGGACCTAAATTTCATAAAAATCGGTCCAGCCGTTCTTTTGTTATAAATGGTATAACTAACACGACTTTATTTTATATATATATATATATATATATATATATATATATATATATATATATATATATATATATATATATATATATCTATATATATATATGTATATATATATATATATATATATATATATATATATATATATCTATATATATATATATATATATATATATATATATATATATATATATCTATATATATATATATATATATATATAGATATCGTGAAGTAGTCGTAATCAAGTATTGTCATAAGTGATTCAATTATTTGATGGTATTGAATTACAGAATAATTCGAGAGAATTATTATTTAAAAAAAAATATATATATATTAATTGGAATGTTTGTAGATAGAAATTTTATATAAAGAAAATATTTAAATGTCAAATATATAATTTTAAAAAAATAGTAAATCGAAATTTAATTAATATTTGCCGGTTGGCAAATGAATTTGTGACATTATTTTAATTTTCCATTTAAAATAATTTGTGCGTATTGTTTCAATTGAGCCCATAATATGGTTTTATATGTAAGTAATTACATTTAGATTACATATCATTGAACTTTGTGAAAATATGTCAAGTTTATATCTCCAATTTTACAATTTCACACCTGTTGTATCAAGGTATGGACATGTTTCAAGTTACCTATGGAATACCATTTCGTTAGAGATCATGAAGGCATCTTGTTGGTTTATACGAACATGTATTCAGTGGAAGTTGGCTATGGAACGACTTAAAGTTTTTAGCTAGAAAAAATTTATATTTTCAGTTTTTCTGGTTAGCTTTCACATGTAACGTTTAGAAAAAATAAAAGGAATATATTTTTATAGTTTTTTTGTGTGCAATTAAATTACAACACCAGATTAGATAGATTCAAACGAATTAAAAGTAATAGATCAGCCAGTACAAAATAAATATGGGTGTACAGTTTGTTGGTTGTCGCCATACTTTTATTTAGATAGTCGACGTCGGTAAAGAGGATATTTCTCAATGTTTTTCATTCCACTGGAGTATCAGTTGGTTTGCTACTCTCGTAAGTTAAAAATACAGTATGTATTTTTCAGAACTGTGCATGTGGGAAAGATAATTATGTTCTTCAACTAGGAAGTATAATATGCAACAGCTTTCTTTTTTTTTGAAAAATCTGCATCGGGTGATGCAGTCATAACAAACCTTAGTTGAACACATTACGTATCTAATTGCAATTTACCAATTCACCATGTAATTTCGCAATTGTAAAGTAAAAATATAATAATAACAAAGCAAATATATATCGTTCAATTATTGTTTATCATGTGTACTTCTGCCACTAGTTTTAGAAAAGCCTGATGTACGAAACTTTGGCTTCCTAAAAATGCAGTTATTTTTTATGAATAATTTACGAAGATTAATCACCAAGTCGTAGGATTCTGATGAAAAAATGACCACCTACTAATTAGATGCCCATTTAGTTTTGAATTGTTGCTCGACAAGTATCTGACTCAAAATTGTTTATCTTAGTATTAGCTTTCAATGTTAATAGTTTATTGTAGTAAAAACCAGCCTAGAAGCTTCAATCAGAATTCTTCTGATTTAGTGATTTTGCACGCTAATCACCAACAAGAGGAAAAAAATTCTTATTGAAAGCGTCAAAACATCTGTTTCTACTACAATAAATTAATGCAGTCGCGTTTCTTTCTCTTAGGTTGTTTTCTTACGATAACAAACCACAAATCTTGCGAAGTTTGAATGCCAACATTGAAAAGAAATCTGTCATTTGAACCCAGATGTTTTGAAAGTAACAAAATTTCATAAAACGACCACTTGACAAATATTCTGTAGCGCAATCTGATCAGTTTTACATTTAAAAATAAACAATTATTGATAAACCCATGGTTATTTAAAAAATGGGCGCTAATTCAAAATATGACAATACTTTTGCCTTACCTTTTATATGAAACATTAATTTGGTAACATATTTATGATCCTAAGTAGAAGCCAGGTTTATACTTTAAAAGAGCCAGCAGTTATTATTATTAATCACTGGTTATTGCGTCCTCACTTCACTGGTTGAAGATACTTGTTACGTGACAAAACACGAATTAAAAAAAAAAATTTTGAGGTAATTAAAATTAGAAGTCATTCTGATCATACATACACAGATCTATAAGATGTGCTTTTTATTCTTTTCTTAATTTGAAGACGCTTTCGATCACTTTGAATTGATTTGAAAGCTTGTTACATATTTTCAAGCTCGCTATGATTGGTCTTATTTTATGTTCAGGTATAGCAAGCAGTAAACCTTGCCTAGTGAGTATCTGTGGGTAAACTGGGAATATATGTACGCAGGGTAAAATGTGATCAAAACAGATTGATCAGGTCATGCTGCAGATATTATGTATATGTAAGTCCCAACTTAAATTGTTCTTGATAGTCAACACCAAAATCTTTGACTCCTCGGTATCATCATAACCATCCAATTTGATGCTGATTCTCTCCACATAGAGAGTGGTAAAATAAAACAGTTTATATAAATAATCTGAGGGGCCAATAAACCTATGACATTAAGTTTATCGAAACGTTTACACAACAGCAACGGTTTTCCGTAAGTTTCATGATGGATTCTGACGAAGATGTTCATGTGTTGTGGTGATGGCTGAGAAATAAGAAAAATAACGCAATTATCGGGTTCACCAGTTGGTCAATGGTCGGCAACACAGCTATTTTGTTGAAGCTCGCTCACTAAACAGAGATCCTTAGATTAAATATTTTTTTTTTTTTTAATTCTAGCCACTTTTTAATTGCTTGTTAGAACTAGTGAATCCACTCATAACAAATTACTCTTAGAACGTCAGTCCAAGTATATTTTATAATAAAATAAAATACAATTATACTGATGAAAAGTAAAACTGAAGCAATAGAAAAGTTCCTGATAGCAATGTAACTAAAGTTCCATCAAACGCTGCTTTAATCTTATCTATCTGCTACAAGCAATTTCAGTTACATGTTTCACGTAAACTTAAACAAGACTCTCCAACGTACACCGCTCCGTGCCTTAGTGTTAATCTACTTTAACTGCTATGGGCTCGAATCCCGGCAGTAAGAGTTTGTCAATTATAATAAACTCGCAGTAAATTAACTAGGCTGTCGATGAATGGAGTATCCGGCTATGTTTGATTTTTGAAGTTTTCGTCTAGAATTAATCCTGTCATTAATACGGATGCGCATAACCTACTAAATCCTGATATTCACTGAATATCTTTCCCTCCTTTCATACCATGAATTTAATGTATCGAACATAGTTCTAAATAAAGATTAAATATTAGGAGTAATATAGGAGCGGAGATAAAACTCCAATATTATTATTATTATTAGATAGTAAATATAAAAATTAGTATTTCAAACATTACTAAACCGTATATACAGTTCTGAATAGTACAACCAGGATATTTATTCCGTTGATATCTATTCAGAATGTAAGGTATGTTAGTTATATTTGTGTACACCGAACAAGCGACGACGACTGTAAACACACATATTTTAATTATAAATTCAAAGCACATTTTCATGTTCATAACTACTAGTGTTAATGAAAAGTGCATTCATTTTATGGTTGTTTGTTTGTTTTTACTTTTACCAACTACCACCGTAAACCCAACCAATGCCATTTATTTATTTTACAAAGCACACATAACTATAGCTCTTGTGTTATAATTAATATATTTTTATACATGACAATGGTATTTTTTGTATACTTCTTCCTGACGTTATATTATGTTTCCATATTTTATTTTGCTGCTATATATTTTTTACCCATTGAGTCGTAAAAGCCGTTATAAATTTATTCATTAGTTTAGTTTTATTTGCGTATAAGGCTATATAGCTGCATTTTTCTGAGTATAATAGTTAAGTTGTAAAATGTTGGCATATAAGTTAAAAACCAAACGTAGTTTTCTATCATTATTAATAACAAGTAAAAAATTGTTGATGCTTATTTATTAGATAGCTCAATAACCCTTATTTAAGTACTCAGATCTGTATCCTTTAACTTTAAATTTAATTGGCCCTCTTACTAGTATAACAAAAAAAAGACGTGTGGCACTCGGGGACGTCGCGGTAAAGCTATTGCATAGCATTTTGTATCAACTTATGCAATTATAATTATTTATTTATTTATTTATTTTATTATTGCTTTTTCTTACACCTATACACCTATATACTTTCTCATAAACAGCTGCTTATGTATTCGTCCAATTTCGGAGCAGCTCGTCTCGATTCGTCAAGCCACACCTCCTTGCCCGTCGGAGTGAGGAGCGTGAGGTTTTTTCGTTACGGAATTTCTGGATTCGGTCCCCGCGCTCAAGGCCCGCGATAGAAGCTATGCAATGATTCCGGTAATACTTGAACAATGTGATATGCACACTTTATATAGTTGACAGTTCGTCATACTGCTAGTGAGAAGAGATAAAGAAGTTTTATTTTGAATAGATAAAGAAGTTTTATTTTGAATTTCAAAATTAGATTTTGGTTTCTATGGAAATGATGATTTGTAACATATCAGGTTTTTTCGTTACGGAATTTCTGGATTTCGCGCTTAAGGCCCGCGATAGAAGCTATGCAATAGGGCTTTTCATTTTAATTTTCGATTCGTTTTTGTTTCGGACAGAATGTCAAAAAACTAATGTAATAAAATGAAAAGCAAATATTTTCTATCTTTGTCAAACTTATTGTCAACAGTACGAAACAAATTTTAAAATGAAAAGGTCTATAGCTTAACAAAAAAAAACTAAACAAAAAAAATAAATAAATTCACTGAAAACAATAATCATAAAACTTTCTCGATATAATATGTAATGTATGTCTTAAAGATAATGTATGCCTTTCATGTCTTCAACAAAAGAGTTTAAATTTGAATTGGGAAATGAAAAAATGCCAACTGCACCATTAAGCAAGCGAAGCTAATATAATTTATTGTGATTTTCTACTTAATTATTTTTTCTCGTCAATATCCAGAACAGATGGAAAATTTTATCAAAATCGGGTTTTTCCTTTTAGCTAAAGAAAATAATATATTTTCATGGAAAAATGAAAAAAGTTATTGTTTATTTCATTTTAGCGTAAATTTAATAGAAATTGAAAAATTAACAAAATTTTAATGAAATATTTATTGTTAATTGATTCTTATTGGTAATATCATATATCTGTTAGGGGCATTAATATAATCCTCAACGGACAATTTTCATCATTTTTATAATAATTTAATGGACAATAATGAATCAAGAATAGTCTATACAAAATAAACAGTAAACAATTATAAATAAACTACATAAATATAATTAAAACAACAATAAAGTGTAAATAATATATTCATGAATAAATATTGTTATTATTCGTAGATTAACATAACCTCTTAATAGACCACAATAATTATATACATAATATATAGTTAAATGCGTTATATCATACAAGACGGACAATTTAACATGCTTGCGCTTGTGATGGTTAAAGCAAGTACGATTCAGAAAATAAATGAATCATTTAAATTATTTTTTCAAAAAACTGCCATTCGAAAAACTCAGAAGTTTTAAAAGGTGTTCTTAAGAAAGGTTCTATTAACAGCATTTTAATAACTTGAAAGGAAAAATTTTAAACCCAGAATAAATGAAGGTATAAAAAGTGTTTTTTTTTTTTTTAGTTTTATATTGAAAAATAAAAAGTCATTGTTTTCATTTTGACGAAAAACAAAACATTTATGCCAATTTCTATCAAAATCGGAGATGTATCAGCGCCCACATTTGATGATTTGTTATGAAAATTTGAACCATGGTTTAAACAAGCTTTTTATTTGTAAAATCATTTTCATCATTCACTGATATCTACCATGGTGAAAATTAATATTTTAATAGGCAGTAGATTTGGTGTATTTAGTTACACCAATTTACAGACGATTTTAAAAAAATATTTGTGTTTTTGAAAAGCCGAAGAACCAATAATCAAGCGCACAGATAAAGCTATAATCTATTATATTCCAGTATAGTTTTACGTGTTATTACGAAAACAAGCAAGTTTCGAGTGCAACTGTCATATTCTACAATTTGGACTTATTTAACAACTTTAGTTGTTCTGTTATATCATATCAGTTACTGAGGAAGAAATGTCATTTGCAATGCAGATAATAACATGCCGGTTGTCAAGCACGTGGTCTTCCACTTCTTACTGATACAATGTGCAACGATTTTAAATTTATTCTATGTATCTTCTAAGCAGTATCTATTCATATGAATATGTGTTAATAAAACAAAAGCTGAATAAAATGTTTAATTGGTAGAATATACCTATCGCAAACAAAAATAAATGAAAAATAAAAACAATTTGACCACGTTTGTGTGTAATTCGCAATAAAACATTCAAAATAGTTTCATTGAAAATGGTATATTGACTAGAATCTTATTTGATATAAGTACCTGGTATTTAAAAAATTCAATTTCACTATGGGCTAAATATGTTTTGATGATATTAGCTTCTTGATGCTTTTTCATTAAACTGTCTTACTCTTAATTGACTTCTGAATCAGTCCTGTTCAGTCCAACACTACCAGAGTCTATAACAAATACTTCAGAATTGAAGAATTTACAAATTCTGAAACATTATTATACTATAGGGAATAATTTTCAACTTAACCCAAATAGCAACCAACACTCACCAGTATTGTCCAAAATCAACATTGTGTTAAGACTGTGAATAACTGTTATAGTTTTATTGTTGGCATGAATTCACAGTCTAATATTTATGTAGATACAAATTGTCCTATTGAGGGATGCAAATTGTTCAATAGTACCCATGTGTGATAGATAACTATATATACACGTATCCTGTTGGTGTTGATAAGCTGGACTTTCTTCGTTTATATATGAGATATTGGGGATGTACAAATGTAAAGGGAATAATACTATTGTTTAGATAAATTGGATTTTTTTATCCAGTAAAAAATTAAAAAAGGTAGCCATTATTTTAGAATAATGATTTCATTTTTTTATTTTAGTTTTCCAATGTGCATGCTTTTTTTTCTCAAACAGTGAAACTTAAATTACATGTTTATATTCGTAATTTCATACAATGGAGAATTTAACCACCAACAAAGGGTAATTTTTTGTACATTTATTCTACGATATAGGAAAATGAGTGCCAAATTAATTTTTGTCACATTATTAAAGGCATATTACAATTATTTAAATTTTATTCCTGTTTCATGTAATGGTAGTGCTGGTTCTCATTTTTTCAGAAGTAATAAATGGTAATATTAATGTACCCAAGACAAAAATAACCGATAATTGGTAGATGAAATGTTTTTAAAATGGGACAAAATCAGGAAAGCATTCCGCATTCGGAAATAAGTCAATGTAAGAATTATTATAAGTGAAAATGTAAAACACGCAATGCAATAAAATTTATAAAAACTACAAAATTAAATTTATTATTTGCGAAGATATTATTAAATATAGATAATATTATTATACGGATATATAAGAATTTCCAATATTTTTATTATATATAGGTTTCTACTGTCTGAATCAATAATGTGTTCAATAAATAGGTTTTCTCTTTATAAAAACGAAAACTCTTTTTATATAGTAAACGAAATGGCTTTGAATAGTATTTTAACATCAGTGTTATTTCTTATTAATGGAGTCTAGACTTTGTGAAACAAATTACGCTGAGATACACAATTTATTTATTTGTATTTCTATTCTTTTTCAGCAATATTTTTACGCCGGTATGATTACGATTTATAAAAACAAAAATAATAGCATCGTATTAAAATCATGGGAAAAATAGTTTTATAAAATTCAATAGCACGCGCTTCAATAAATTTTGATGGCTTTCATTTGCAATATATCATAAATAGATATTACTTCTTAAACTATTTACGAGGTCTGTTTTTCAAGTATTTCATTTTAAAATGTAGATTATAGTTTTAGAAAATTATACAAAATGAAAACACACTTTCTTTTTCACATGTTGATTAAAAAATATTTTAACAAATTATAATATTTTCCTTTACTTATTATTTATGTTTCACCGTTTAAACCTTCCCTGAACTTTCACGAATATTTCAAGACCAAAATTAGCCAAATCGGTTCAGCCATTCTCGAGTTTTAGTGTGACTAACGAACAGCAATTGATTTTTATATATATACATTTCCTTATGTTGAATTACCATTCAAAGTCGGTGCCAATCATATCTTTTATACACAAATTGATTCATTGAATGAAACAATAAGAAAATGAGTCATAGCATTTTTAATTTAATTCGTTTTTTTAACTTATATCAATTATTTTACAGGCAAGACATAAACAAATTCAAATATTTTGAAAAAAATTTTTATTTAAAAATAATTTTCCACCAATTACGAATATAAATTACTAAAATATTCACAATATATCTGCCATTCTTGTGAAAAATCCAAAGTTTTCATTTGGAAATAATTCCCATTGTTTTAAAGGAGTCAAAAATAATTTTATTCCTGCAAATCAAATTTCGAATTAAAAACAGCGTAATTATTATAGAGTTTTTATAGTAAACAATTTAAAAATAAACAAAATTTTCAAACGAAAACCTCTTTGTTTAAATATTTAATATAAAGGATTAAAGCTTGTTAGTTAGTTCAGTAATAGCGATATAGATGCAGTTACAAGTATATATAACGAACAATCATTCGCGGCGTTCAGAGATCATCAGTGGGTGGATACACCTGATGCACGCTTCAACGTATTCTCACTAGATGGTACGAACAGGTATTTTCTACATTATAATATATGCACGTATATATTTCTACAAAAAATTCTAGAAACAAAAGTTGAAAACATCTATTAATAATTTTTTTTTTTAAATATCTTTCATTAAACGTATTTATTAAATTTTATAAACTAAAAATAATAATTGAATTGGATTTTATTTATTACGTTGAAAATGTCAGTTTCAAATATATACAAGAACAAAATGGCGTTCCAGTTCACTGATGATTGATTTAAATCTGTACCAGAAGTTTACTATTGCTCTGAACATCAGCCAACAAAATTATAAAACTTTTTTTAAAAGAATTGAATAGTCTCGTTCTAAATAAATAGTTTCTGTTGTCAAATACAGGTCATAGTTATTTCATAGTAATTGCATCACATTTATTATTGTTATGACCTTATTGTATTGTAAGATTTTAAAAAAATATTTCTTGTTTTTTTTTTCTTTTAAGATAAATTTTCTATAAAAAGGTATTCGTTTTTAGTCGAATCAAATTGTGGAGAGCATATTATTTTCATGGATCAACCAATAATTCGCTTTTTGTTTATTAATATTGTTTAATAATAAACAAAACAATATTGTTTATTATTTTAAGCAGGGTTTCTACTATGGGTGTTCATAGAATAGACCTCATTAGTCTATTTCCGTCCGTGCGTCTGCCCATCTGTCCATCATCAAGGTAACTTAAAAACGAAAAGGTATAGCAAGTGGAACTTTTTATGATCTAATCTAGACAAAAGGTGGAATTTAAATACAAAAAAAAAACTTTTGATTGAAACATATTTTTAAAATTGTTTAGATTTGCCACAATTTTAGTTTAAATTTAGCTAATAAACACTTATATAAGTACAATACGTAATTATATATGTATTTATAACTGTCTGCACTGTATTTCTAAAGTATTTTATAAATGCATTATGATCCCTAAATATTATTGTTAATTTTTAATAATTTTTATAGTGTGTTTTACCAGCGGTAATATTGAAAAAAAAAAAGCATTATGCCATTCTTAATATTTTATATAAAAATAACTATCCCAAAATTTTCAGGAAAATCGGTGAGAATGTTCTTTTTTGTGATTAAATGACCAAAAATCCTGCAAACTGTTGTTAACTCGACCCGAAATATCTACGCAACCATGCTAACTCGAACCTAAATCTTGCTAATCACAGTGTGACAATAATGATCATTTAAGGAATTTAATAAAACACATTTTTATGACTCTATACCTTTTATTCAGTACCAATCATAATTAAATTAATTCAGTCAAGACAGCCAGGACTTTATGCATAATGACCAATTATAAATTTGATCTATGACATCAAATCTACAAACATAAATTTACTAATGTATATAATCGTTCATAGACTACCATATACGAATATTGTGCAATATAAACCTCTTATGGCTGAAAATGGTTTAAATTAGATTCATTTATACGGATATTTTTAAAATGATGTAATTATAACTATTTATAAAACTGTTTAACAACAATGTTGATTTCTTCTGAACAAAAAATATTAAACAGTACAATTCATTAAAAAAAAATCTATACATATCATAAAGTTGTTGGTATATCTCAAAAAATGAAAAAACCCGAAACTTTAAATGAAATCATGATTCTTGAAGTATAACAACCCCTCATCTAAAAATTGTAAATTGAATCAAATAAATCGTATAAAGTAATTCGAATATGAAATTATAAAAAATTAAATTAAACTTTTTTTAAATCTATTTTTGAATACACACAATCACTTTTTCACGAACACATGCAAACACACACACACACACAGATATAATATTAAAAATAAAATCATAATAATGTATAAAAATGTAAATAATAAATACATTTACCCCATGCATAGGGGTTGAGAGAATATTCTAAGATTATACTTAGTAATGAGGGTAGTTTTATCCATAAATTAAAGACTTTTCCGACATTTTTATTATAGGAAAAAAATAAATATTGTACTTATAGAATTAACATTTTTTGGTGTACTTTTTATGCATTGCGTTCCTGCCATACCAAAAAGTTTTCGCTTTGTTGTTAAACCGGAAAGCCAATAAAACTATGAAAAACTATAAACATTGTTTGATTTTTGTATATTGTTAAAACGGAAGTGCGTCCATTACACCCAATGTCGAACATCTATCTATACGAATAAGTTTGTATGTATAGGGATGTTATGTTGTTGTCATCGACCATTGCACGTCATGGTACAGTGCCCAAAAACGACGCCTTTTATGCATACATCTATATTTTTGAATACGTACATATTTGCTTTAGAAGTTGGTCCTAGAGGATAGATAACACACAACTAATGTCTTTTTTCTTGTCGTATACTACTCGATTTTAACGTTTGTTGTTACTCAGTATATTCTAGATTTCTTTTTTTTTTTTAATTATTCTTTTAATTCAGAAGATTTTAATACTTCATACGTTTAAAAAATACAAATACTTTGAGCCGTTTATTTCTTATGTTTGCGACCTGTTTAAATATTGAGAAAAAAGGACCGATTTTATATTTGAAATAAAGTTTTGGATAAAAAAACAATATTAATGACATAATATAGGAGAAAAAGCAAGCGCCATTGCATTTGAAAAGGTAATCGATTCTATCGTCGCGTATTCCTTACTTCATACATCATATTATCCCTTAAATCAATGTACTCGAAGTACAAGTTCGAGTTTCTCGCCTCTTAAGAACTTTCCTAAAAATTAGTGATAAGTGATAAGTTTAAATAGCCAGCAGAATACTTAATAACGATTAAAACGACAGACGCATTTGATGAACTAACATGTATGTTTTTTCAGAATTGATACATATTTCGTTCGCTATAAGATATGATATAGGAGAGAGGAAGAATTTTCTGTTTTCCTTAGAAAATATTTATTTAATTTCAAATTTATTGATTTTGATAATAAAAGAAATGGACATTTATAATTCTTAAATTATTTGCAGAGAAAAAAAAAACTATAAATAAAAAATTGTAAATAAAATTATTATCTATTATAAATGATCACATATACTACACCATTTTAATACAATTTTGATATATGCTGAAAATTCTAAGTGTAATTTATCTAGATGTTTTAAAATTCCTGCATACACCAAGTCGGGCTAATAAAACCTGCAAAAAAGCATGTACGATTTAGTAATCTTAAAAGATAGCTGATAATCAGAAATTATTATTTCTTATTTTGTTTTACTACTAGAAAAATGAAGTATTGTAGTCTTGTATGAATTTGGAATTTGAGATTTCAGAGGAAATTCCTATTTCGAGGTCCTCTGAATCCAAAAAAATTGTTTTTTGGATTTGTTTTGGGGGTTGGTTTATGTTTAATTATGAGTTTGTGCGTGAGTTAATGTCAGCTTGTGTATATGTGCGTGTGATATCAATATATTATAGAATTTAGGTATTTCTAAAATTTATCAAACTTTGTATTCTCTCTTCAAATTATCTCTCATTGTGCCGCAAAGATTTTAGATAAAATTGGATGTGCGACTTTATTCAATTAATTTATTGACAACAAGTTCTAAGAACATCTTTAGATCTTGTCATCATATTTATATACATAATTATGTACATTATTGATATGTTTGTTGTATTATTAGTTTCTATTTCTTGATGGATTACTCAAAAAATAAAAAATAAAAATAATTAATTTATTAATATTCCCAAAAGTATATATTAGTAAAAGACCGTCGCGTCGCCGCTTATATTTTTTGATTATTAAAGCACTTACTTTAGCAATACTTGTGAAATAAAAATTTATTAATGAGCTCATTGAATGATTTTCTTAAATCTGAAACACCACAAAATATTGGAAATTTAGTGCTCAAATTAAATAGTTTTTATGCAACGTCATGTATTCGATATATTAAAAGAAACAAAATAATATACAAGATAATGAATGAATAAATAAATAAATAAAAGACAATGGCAATTTTTATCTATTTTTCTATATTTTTCGATTAATCTATGAAATACGATAGCTTTTCATATTTCTAAAATGAGCTGAATAATATTTTCAATCGCAACAAACAGAACGAATTGAGAACATTATGAAGTATAATTCTCTGATAAATTAAAATTCTTACGAATTGTAATAAATTAAACAAATACTGGCGTCAGTACATTAGGCGTCGAATGAGAATATCATTCAACAAAATGGGATAAAATAATGTTACAAATAAAGGGAGTGTGGGAAGTGGCTGATTCTAGAAAAAAAAAACTGACAAAAACATATACACACGCTCACATCTGACATATCACACAATGGTGATATTCCGCCTCTAGCAAAACAGGATAAAATAATACGAAAAAAATAGATAACAAAAAAACGTGTTGGACAAAAGGGAATGCCATTTAAAGAAAGCTTCAAGCAAAGTTAATGTTCTGGAAACAGATGATCCATGCATGTGAAAGAATAGCTATATAGAGGATACATAAATTTTCGAAAACTAAAGTTTGGTAACATTTTCTTTCTTATCATTATACACAAAAGAAAGTTTATTTTCTGTTATATTTATTTTTTTTAAGGTTATGTCTTTTTTTTTGAACAAATTTTTTATCTTTAAATTGTGTTCCAGTCATTTTTTTCTTTTTTAAAAACATACTAATTTGTTTTGAATTTTCTGAAAGGAAGTTACTAAATTCGAAAATCGAATGGGTAATAATTTCAGAGTTAGTAAACTATTCGTATTATTATGAACCTAAAAATTTATTCGATCAACCAAAAGGGATAGTTTGTTAGCTATTTATGGATAGCAAACAGTTCTAAATAAATCAGCAATTAATTTAAAATCAGGCTAAAAAACTAAAAACTCCCGCTATTTTATTTTTGAACAATATCAATCAATACTGAGTATTTTTCTATCTTGTTATTAAGAGAAAATTAAATTTTAATAAGGTTTTTACCAAACCAATTAAATAACAAGATTTAATTAATTTAAAAAAAATTAAAAAAAAAAAAAAAAAAAAAAAAAAAAACATTTATATTTGATATAGGTACTGCTTTATATATAAAAAACAGGAAAAATTATGTTTTTCTTGATAACGAGTTTTGAGTCAAATTTTATTAGAAAATATTCTTTTCAACGTGTTATTAAAGATAAAATCACGAATCCATTCAAGAATACTAAATGATTTGTCGGTGATATAAAGTAGCAATTTATTTTATTTTTATAATAATTACAAAAATTGGTTAAAATGTAATTTTAATTGTAGAATAATATCGATAGAGATTTAGCAACGAAAGTTGCAAAAATTATGTATTGCCTCATGAGAATTACTATAAGATTACTCTAGAATTAGCCAGAATTAAAGTTATTTCTTTACTTTATAAGCAATTGAAAAGGATTTCAATTTAAAAAGACACAAAAGTACAAAATTTCGATTTTCCTGAACCTATTTGTGGGTATCGTTAAACAGATGAAATCAATTGAATAACACATTTTCAATAATTTTTCAATTTAGGTGAATGAAATTCGTAATAATCTAAAAATTGGGCATCAACGAAAGTTGAAATGAGTCTATTTTCGGAGATTTTTCAGAATTAATTACATATATTAATTACAATGAGTATAATGTTTTACAAAATAAAAAAGCTATTGATGTAAACTCTAAGGAGCGTCTTTTACGCTTTTTTGGTTCTTAAAAAAATATTTCATTATTTTTAATTCTAAAAATATGTTTTGATGTAAAGAAAAAAAAATATTCTGCGTTGAAATACATACGACTGACAGGGCGGCAATATTATACTTTTGTAAATAATTTATTTTTCAATTCGTGTTGGTATGCCATTTAAAATTATTGCTACTTTTTATATAAAAGGAATTTCTTTCACTGTATCAACGTAAATTATTAATGGAGACTATTTTCATGTACTGGTGTGATATTTCTTTTAAATCGCTTTAATAAACGGTAAATATAATTAATCATACTTTTTGGTAGATACAATAGCATATCGTGAAGTAAGCATAGTGTTATGTTAAAGAGTCACCATTACATTTTTTGGTATCAAGTTTATGTACTAATTTACAGTTCGTAATAATTTATAGTTTATTTTCATTCCTCTGTTAAATTAAATTCAAAAAAACAAAACTTTGCTAAATAAATTTAAAACAAGTGGTCTTGGTTCGACCCTCCACACGATGAACTTCTCTATAATGAAAATAAAAATACAAAAACTTGTTACAAATATGCGGATTAATTGATCTCTTGTTCTTATAGTTTTTTTATGTCGAATAAATCCACGCTTATATCATTATTTGTTCTCGAGATAATCTGACGACCGAGATACGTATGAAATGAAAGGTGAAAATGTTATTGAAAGATATTTTCAGCTATCATACCAACATATTACAAAATTTGATGTTAAAAATTAAAAAAAAATAATAATCATAATAAAATAAATAATTAATTGGAACATTAAATTCATTTATTCATAACAAACAAATATTTTATTAATTGCTAGCTATTTTAAAACTTAATCAAAAACATTTGGATAAACAATATATTTTGTTTTTCCATTTTGAGCATCAAAAAGCAAACAGTTTGGATTATAGACTCTGGAACAGGTAACGTAAAGTTGAACATGTGAAAAACATGACTCCTCCAAATTCACACCACAAACGTGAAGTGTTTGCCCTTGGGACTTGATGATGGACATCACAAATGATAAACGCACAGGATATTGTAATCGTTTGAACTCAAATGGCATATCGGTTGGAATCATAGGGATACGCGGTATCAAACAAACTTCTTCTTTTAATTTAGCAGTTTAGTAATTTAGATCGTAGCGTCAATCAAATTTGGTAATAGCTTTTTCACTGTCAATCTTGTGCCATTACACAGTTTTGGTGGATTAATATTTTGCAATAATACCTATAATGAAGCAACTTTCAGATTCAAGCAATGCGGTGGCATACCAGCCGGTTCCAATGAATTAAAAGTTCAATTGTATAATTCATTGCCCCATGTTGATTCATTACACTGTCAAATGATTTATTTGTCGTGACTACACCTGGCTGTTTCGGTTGAATTTGAAAATTAATGGCATTGATATGAATGATCTTCGGTACTAAAATGGCGCGTTCTTGATCATTTTGTAGGTGAATACGCATATTAATGTTGAGTGTCAATTTTTGTACACAACTCCAAAGAACTTCAAACAGGTATTTATTTCATCAGCAGGAGTTGATCGAGGAATGACAGGCAATGTTTGACGAATATCGCCTGACAGTACTATCAAAGCACCACCAAAAAGCTGTTGATTACCACGTAAATCTTGCATTGTTCGATTAAATGCTTCTAGTGATTTTTTATTCGCCATTGTACACTCATCCTATAAAATAATTGACTTTAATTGCAGAACTTTTCCATATTAGAATTTCTCGAAATATTGTAAGTTGGAGTTTCAATCACCTGTATGTACATTCAATGGCAATTTTAATGCAGAGTGTGCGGTCCGACCATCTTCTAATAATGTAGCAGCAATTCCCGAAGATGCAAGTGCCAATGCAATTTTCTGTTCTAACCGAATAGTCACTAAAATCAATGATATAACGAACGTTTTGCCTGTACCACCAGGTGTATCCAAGAAATATAATCCACTTGGATTATTGGAAACGGCTTGCATGATTGTGTCATATACATGTTTTTGCTGAATATTCAATTTGGTTAGATTCGATTGTACATATAAACGCAAATCATTAGAATTGAATTCCTGCTCACGTTGCAATTCACGATCAAACAAATCATGCATCTCACGATTTTCTGCTGTCATACCCAATTGTACTAATGCTTTCTTTATTTGCAATCATTAGACACATATCTTCAATTATTATCAAAGCTTTGTTGTAGATTTCCAAGGTAATCAACAAATCAGGATTTCTTGCATGATGACGCATACGAATTAAAATATATTTTGCCACATAATTTTTCTTTCCTCATCTGAAAAGAGTTTCAATTTGGCAGCAAAAACCCCATTAACAAAATGATCCGCCATTTATTGAATTCATTTGTTACAAAAAATGTGATAAATGAAGAACCGCTCGACCGATTTTTGCAAACTTCACATAAACCATCTACTAAATAGTCCGAACAAAGCCTAAATATTTGGTTTGAATAGGTGAACTCGTGTATGAGTTATAAAATTACAACGAAAAGTGGCATTGATTTTTATATATATAAAGATTGAAGTTCAATTTCAATATGGTGAGTTCACCGCCTGTATACTTTTTCTGAGCAATTTAAAAATTACCTTAGAAAATCAATAGTAGGCAATAATAATGTCCTTTTAAATTCTCTTAAAAACTCTTAAATCTTTCAAAATACAAAACATACAAATATTTATTGCTTCTAAGATAAAATAGCTTATTTTTATAGCCACGGAAATATTTAAATGAAACGGATTCAGTGTTTATAAATCTGAAATACTTCGAGGGCATACGCCTGACGGCCTTCATACAAAATCGTTAAAACAGTTAAGTTAAATTTCTGCCAAAAAATCGTGTACACATTGGACTACAATAATAAATAAGCCAACTGATATAAAAGTAACACAAATAACATATACAAATAAGTAGACAGACAATTTTTTATAACTTAATAAAATATTATTGTATGTTTATTTTGTTGATGTTGTTGTCTGTATCCATCTGTAAATAAGCATTCATAATATACGATCATGGATGAATGGTATGTAAGTACATACCAGCATTATTATGATGATGATCTGAAGAGATCAATCCAATCCGTTGCTGTTATGTGTCGGTAATCTTAACTAACCACAAAGTGATGTGTATATGATTACAACATGAAGAAATCAACGAACGCATGTCACGTGCGGAAAACAAAAAGCGTTTGAATGGTTATTTGTTGATTATTTTTTTATTTTTTACATTATTGTGACTAACAATTGAAGTAGGTAGATACTGTCGAATTGAATAATTCCCAATCTAGTCCCATCATAAATTCAAAACAATGATTCAAAAGTTCTACAAGAAGTGTGCAAAAGTTATCTAGTTTGTAAGAATATTAAGGGGATAATAATAATTATATGAAAATTCGGTTGTAATATTTACAAGGATGTGATATATTATCATAGATTGTAAATAAAGTATACTTCGGAGTAACGAGTCCAAATAGGACCTTGCACAAATTATCGGAACCATTTAGAAAAAAACCTTATATTATAATATACTTCCAAATTTTATATACAAGATATTAGCATTAAAGTGATAAAAGGGGTAATAACCCGCGGGCGTTGCAACTTCAATTGGTTGGCGAGATGTTTGTTAAATGGGATCGTCACAAAGACCTGCGCTTATAAATTACAAAAAATGTATTCAGATAAATTCCGTTGTTTTGGTTGAATAATGTTAACAGGCACCGATTGACAGATCAACATACATAGGTAGGCATGAAAAGAAAGTTTCTTTGTATATTTCAAACCATCTTTATAAATTTTTGGTAAACATTAGTGTATGTGTTTGTGACGGTCCCATTTTATTAACATCTCGCCAATCAATTGAAGATACAGCGCTCGTGGAATACCTCTTTTATCATTTAAATGTTGATATCTCGTAAACTCTTCCTGCTCTTTTTTCTGAAAATTTTTCATTTTCTCCCATCATACAGTTTAGTAATTTCAACATTAGTAATTTCAATCATTTTATATAATCGATATTTAGGAAAATCAAAATGGGTAAAGAAAAACGTTTTAAAAATGAGTCTACTTCCACAGAAAATTTGATTAAATTGTGTGATTGGGAAACATTACAAAATGCTAAGCTATTAAGTAAACATTTTGTTATATCGCGAGAAAGTTTTGTGGCCGTAATTCGTAATGAATTTTAGCCTGGCTCAAAATTTTTGATTTTATATACTTCTATTTTAACAGAAATCAAACGAAACCACTAGACTAACCGCAATATAATATTACTGACGTATAATCATAAATATGTTACTATAAAAGAAAAACTCATTTTTTTGTATGAGTAAAACCAATAAATTATTATGTTTCGAATTGTATTTTATGAATCGTACCGATATCAATCCAAATTGGTATTACATATAATAAATGTATAAACACCGATTGCATATTTTATATAAGTAAAACTAGATTCTTAGCTGAATTGTAACAAAAAAAAAAGTAATAATGTGATAGGTGCAAAGGTGCATATGTACACGACAAAATATTTTAAGTGTAATTTACAAATTGAATGCTAATAAAAACTATTAATATTTATTGATAAATAATTTAAATTTTCTGCTACAATTATTCCCAAAAACTACGAACAAAATATTTAAATTTTTACAGATAATAAAATATAAAACATTTTTTATGATGAAATTGTATATCTCGATTTTTTAAATTGAAAAGTTACTTAATAAAAAATTAAGGTTAATAAAAAATTAAAAGCCTACCACGTGGTCTTGGAAGTACGAAACAAAAAAAATATCCTTGTCTGGAATTAGATATAGTTATGAAACTCTTGCGATAATGTGGTATGTGACCACGATTATTCTCTGAGCATCACTTTAATTAATTTCTATCAAGAATATTTTATTGTTTCAAGAGCATATAGTAGTGATAGGTATGGGTTTAGATCTAAATATTTTAAATGCATGCTGTAATTAAATTAAAAAATACAATGGAAGAAGGATAAAAAATGGGAAAAATAAATTTTCTTAAAACAAATTTAGTTTTTTCAAAATATTGAGTATGAATTAAAGCCGTATTCAAGTTTCGACAAATTTGTTATTGAGAATGAATAATTGTAGTTGAGTTCCATACATCCTAGGAGATGTTGAAGATTATTGCACCATTATTGCTTGTCTTTTGACACCTAATTCAGTTTAGTGATACTAAATTTTGTATATGTAATCCAGCCATGAACTTTTTTTCTACAACGAGATCACTTTGACTTAAGGTACTTTGTAACTAATTGCACCGAAAATGTCCAAAATATGACGTTTAAAGTTACCATTGAGTTCGCTCCTATATAGTTAAAAATCTTTTCGTTAAATACATAATCATTCGAAGCTTGTTTTCGACATCCGTAGACAAAATTCATGTCTTGCTGTTATATATAAAACAATTGACCACACTAAACTCTTTAGAAATCTCACTCTTATTTCATAGTTTATTTTTTTGATTCAAATCAAATATTTTAAGTAAAGCTGTAATATGCTTTGACATGCAATTAGTGCATTTATTTTTACCATTTGACCATTTTTTGAGTTAAACAAAACGACTTTGTTAGTATTTGAATTTCTATTTTTACATTTTACACTGAATTCACTTTGAATTTGTTTTTACTATACTTCATTATTACCGTTTTTTAAATTAATTCTTGTGTACTTGTGAATAGGACAGAGAATCATCGCGTGTTTATCTGATTTATATTTATTTCACCATTGATTTTAACACCCATGCTACAATTTTCTACTGGCTTTACCATAACTTATTCGCTATAGAGGTTATACAGGAGACGAGATATAATGCAGCCTTGCCTAGCTCCCTTTTTACTCCGGTCCATTTTGTTTTAATTTTTCCACATTTTATATAGCATAGCGTTTGGCGTATATATTTTGAATTATATTGACCAGTCTTTTAGGAATTTTCATAATTTCCAGTATATCTAATATATTCTGTAATCTAAAGTATCAAAATCTTTTTGATAATTTATAAAGCAAGTAAATAGCTTGCGACAATTGTACCAAAAGTGAATATAGTTTCTCGAGTACCGATTCACTGTATGAATATTATTAAAGAGAACTCTATGATTTTTCGATTAAATTTCGATTTTTTGCCCCAATTTCCAATGGTTTGATCAAATTAGAAACGAGTAACTTCTCAGAGAATCATTACGACTATTTAATTCATATGGATGATAGCTACTTTGTGATCGAAATACATATTTATAAAATTCAAAATATTTTGATCTAGGAAATTGGTACAAAAAAAATTTATTCAGTATTAAGAGACCTTCTCCCGTCTCCACTAGGCTACAACGCATACATACCTAGTAAAGCATAAATTTAATGTTTGATGTTTTAAACTCCAGAAGTTCTATTGTCAAAGTATTAGTTTTCAACTTACAAAAAGTAAAATTTTATTGGTATATATTTACAAAAATAATCGTCTTTAAGACAATTGCGATCTTAAATAGGATTTTTAATCTGTTTCAAATATAAAGAAACGTCAAAGCTAATGAAAGAATAAATATCAATAAATAAGATTTACACACAAACATTGTATACGGACGGGTAGAGCATAATAAAAATTAATTACACTGTTAATTATTTAATTAAAACATTTATTACAAAATAATGTTAATTAAAAA
Source organism: Chrysopa pallens (assembly GCA_020423425.1). Taxonomy (NCBI): domain Eukaryota; kingdom Metazoa; phylum Arthropoda; class Insecta; order Neuroptera; family Chrysopidae; genus Chrysopa; species Chrysopa pallens. Next base: position 21,191,005 of record CM035591.1, on the reverse strand, counting down.
TAATCATAAATATCTTAAAATTATACAAAATAACTTTTAAAAAGAAAAAGTAAGAGTGGGTAGGGAAGATCGCCATCCCATAATCCGTAAAAAAGATATTAAAGCAAGTAAAATAAACTAAAAATATGATTGCAATAATAATATATAAAATACTCTACAACATATATAGCTCACTCCACGTTCATTCGCCATTTGTTATATACCCTCGTACACAAACACATAGAACACACTCTCGTTCTATGAAGAAACAAAACTCAAACTATTGTATTTGGCGCCATTTTCTTTGATTTATATTTTGCCTTTAAGAGCATTTTCAATGATAAAGTATGCTACTTAAAAGTTGTATAGTTATGTAACGCCTTATATAAGAAGAAAATTGGATTCTCGCTTTAAGATTTATATAAGATTAGCATGGAAATTAGTTTTGTGACGAAGGAAATTGCATATCCTCTTTTTTCGAAAACTGTCTCACTTCGTCTTATAACGAAAGTATATAGAATACAAAAACGTTTATTTTAAGTTTAATATATTTCTATCTACTATACTTATACACTAGATATAAAGTGGTTCATAAAATTGGCACACTTCATTTTACACTGGAAAGAAGTTTTACGGAGATCTGTCACTAGTGTTTACCATGATTGATTGTTTGTTGAACTTGTTAGTAATATAGGAATAAAGTAATCTAAGTACAGACTATTTTACTTCAAATTTGTATCAAAATAAAAGTGAAATAATTAAAATGAAATATGGATATTATTAATTACATAATTATCACATTCAACTTAAATTCGGGTACTTTCATTTAATGGTTTTACACATTAATATAAATCAAATATCAATATAATATGGAAACTGTAATTGTAACATAATATTTTTACGCTATGGCACTCAAATAATTTAAAAATTTTTTTATACTAATTGCACCAAGAGAACAATCGAAGACATTATCTATGCAATGAATATATGCAATGGACAAAGAACTTGCTTTTTAGGGCACTTTATTTTGGAAGACGGGCTTCGACAAACTGGAAACGAAGAATCATTGCCTGGATTAAAATAAGCATAAGAATGGAGTTGTTATGGTCCTAAACCAAAATACATATTTACTTTGCTAATGATTTTGCTTATGGGTCAATAATCCTAAAATTAGAAAGAAAATTAGTATTTCACCAAAGCGCGCCTCGTTCAAACTGTCCCTTTAATATCGTAATGAAAAATTTGATTTTTGTTTTCGTTTTTTTCGGTGAATATTTGTGCCTGTCATAGATATAAATAGGTTCTAAAGTATAATAAAAATGCTATCAATAATATAAAATAATTTTCAAGCGTTTCAAGATCTTCACGCTAATATCGGCACAAGGCCTACCAATTAATTTTAACGAAAAGTTTAGTTGTTAAGGTGTTAAGTATTATAAACTTGTATCTGCAACGTATACTTTGGAAAAAATTTCTACCTGATTTCTACCTAATTTTTCCTTATAAAAATGATCAATATTTGGACATATATCTCTCCTGATAAGTGTAGTAGCATTAAATAAGTAATGTTTATAAGTATGGATAATTTTTCTACACCTATGGGTTTCTATATATTTAGACATATCGTATAAAGAATGAAACTTCTTCATCTTCGGTATAACTTGGTTCGGTGTCCTTCTCAATCTTACTCCTTCTCTCAATCCAGCACTGTTGTGTTACACGTTCAATTCTTGGTTGAAAAGAGGTTGGTTGTTATATATTCATTTATTTTGTAAAGCTTACCCAGCAAGAAACTTGAATTCAATTTAATATAACTAAAGTCCTTTTGTATTACGAACCAACTAAAACGGATATTATCTTATTTTATTATCGATGTCTAGAGTTATGTTACTATACCACTTATTTTTAAATCAAAATTATCGTTTATTTACGTGATTCTTATAATAGATTTCTTATACATTTACTTATATTTATTTATTATTTGATAGCTTTTTAACTGTGAAAAATATCATAATAGAAATCTTTTTGACAGCTTTTTAATAAGGTCTCATTGTATTTGTCAACTTAATTTATAAACAGTTTTAAATGTAGTTTTCTATTATCAAGACTGAATTGTACTTTTAATGTAAAAAAAGCTATCTTTCTTTACGAAAAATATGTTTTTATATTTTATAGATATAACCCTAGAAGGATAATCTACGTATTTTAGACGTAAGCAAAACACAAACGTTGCACTCTTTTTATTTCATAGCACGGTGCCTGTTTCGGCATGCGCTATCGCTGGGTCGAACTGGGTCGAGTAGGGGAGATTTTTAATCGGCATACGTCCAACTGACTTAAGATTATCATTTATGTAACTTTCGGTGTTCTAACTTTAGGTGCAAGACCTATACCCGAATTTCGTCTTAGCGTTAAAATTGTAATTTTTTTAAGCCTAAAGATTCATTAATACTTAAACTTTTATTCATTAAAAAAACGTGATTTAGATCTTAAAATAAATGTCATTTTGCATTAAATATAGTTAATTTATAAGAGGTTTACAAAATATTGTTATTTATATTTTATTTATTTATTTTTCGGGATTCTGGTCTGTTGGGCCTTAGACTTGTGTAATGACTGTGCCAAATTGTGATTAAGCATAGAAAATTGATTCATTACTAATAACCACTTAAACTTTCATAATTAATAAAAACAGTGTGACTGTGAGAGTTTAAAAATTGAATGTTTTGATGGCTGTGCCAAATTGCGATTTTGAGTAAAAAATGTAATTTTTCCAATAGAATGATTTATTAGTGTTTCAACTTTTATAATTCATTAAAAATTGTTATTTAGATCTAAAATTCAAACAAATTTTTCATTAATCAGGACTATTTTAGAGCTTCATAAAATTTTCTTATTTTTTTTTTATTATAGAACATTATTAATTTGGTTACCTAAATATGTAAAAAAATAAAAATTTTACATTTATAATTTAGTGTTTTGATGTTGCATAATCGTTACCAGAATTTATATACTTGAAATAGAAAATAGATATTTTTTATTGCCAGTAATAATTTCGTATTGGAACCAGTATTTTCTTTAACTTACTTATCCAGTTTTGAGAGTTATTTGAGAGGTTAAGTACATTTCCTATTTGTCACTTTTATATTTTCAAACTTATATCGTTATCACTTATTCTATTAAAATCTGGTACCATTATCAAAAAGTATTTAATTCCATAATTTTACTATATTTCAACTCAAGAATAAAATACAAAAAAGAAAAACGCATTTTAAAATTTCTCTATATTTTCGAAATTTCAACTTACTCCTTTTCTTCAAAAACAACAATAAAAATTTGATTAATAATCAAGAATATATAAAACTACAGAATACTTTGCAAATCTGTACATGGCACTTCATGATAAGCTCTCTGTTACTTTAAATACTTTGGCCTATCTATTTTTAAAAAATATGCTGAGCTCACTGGTCACGCAATACACAATTGGTAACAAATTTTACAAAAAAAAAAAAAAAAATAAATAAATAGAACTGATAAATATCAATTTAATTATTTTCACTTCGAAACTGGAATGAACAAGCAAAAAAGTATATAAAATTTTCAATTTTTTTAAGCAATTTTTTTCTTAAAAATTTTTCTTGGAACCTAACGAAAGGACCTACTTATATCCATCGTTTATTGGAGGGTTTTGATCTATAACTCATGAAAAGTATGATCTTGATTTTATTAAAAAAATACAAAGATTTCGAAAATGTACCCCAATCGGCATAGTTTTTGCTTTAAAAACAAATAATATTAGATTTATATAAAGATTAAAGCGTTTTTTATAAAAAGTTTCGTTTAAACTTTGTGAGAAGTCAGAAAAATAAATCGTTGATGCAGGCATACATAAGATTTATTTTTTTTACCTACCTCATATTTTATTTTAATCATGTGTTTGATGAAATTATTTCTAACCACTATGTGCTTAACGGGTTTCACGTAAATCCGTCACATTTTTACACTAGTGGCATTCTCAACACGATTGTTCATTAGTGGAATAAATAACATATACGTAGACCAATCAGCTAATGAAGTACAATCATATAAGCATATTATTAACATAATTGTAGGTTGATTGGTGTTTCGATAATAAAATTTTTTAACTACTGTATGTGTAAATCAAATGAAATGTATTTTAAATGGTACACACCTTTAGACTTGAATAATAAAAAACTATCTGGAGATAATATACATAAAACATTTTAACGTTGTTTCATTCTTTTTTATTCTATTAAAAAAATCGTTTGGCAAACTGTCGTTTAAGTAATTATATGTATAAAATTATCAAGAGTAAACGAGACCATTATAGTATTTGTGTGTCGTTTTATCCTAAGCAAGTCTCCGTTAAATTATATCTAAATACTCAACGTTAAATTTCAGGAGACTCAGCAGTAATATCTATATAAAAAATTTTTTTAGATCTAAATTTCTTCGAAAGAAAAATAAGAGATGCCGAAATAAATACGAAGCATACATTTCTAAACTACCCGTACAAGTCCAGAAAATTCTGATATGGACCGGAGAAGTTTTTGCACGATTGAATTATAATTGTATTTACTCATAATAGATTTGTTCAAAAAGACATAATAGAATAAAAATATCAGCTTACAGGCGTCACATGACTTTGTTTGACTATTACACACTTAGGAATTTTTATTTATTTATTTATTTTTTTTTTTTGAGCGAACCTGCAAAACAAACACCAAAATAATATTATAAAAAAACCGATAAAGTAATGAATAAAAGTATGTACAGAATTAATGAATTTTTCTCCCCTATTTGAATTTTATGAAGCAAAATTAAAGACAATTGACGACATACCAAATTTGATGAATTTTTGATGAAGAGTTCTGTATTATATCGCTTTTCCACACACACATACAGCTGACCATACTATTCCGCCTTTTCTACGCCTTAGCGTACCAAATGACTAACAAACATCAATAAATGCAATAAAATAATTAATTTAGATTTTCTATAAATCGATATCAACCCGAAGTACATAAATTTTCAAATTTGAGAAAACAATAAATCCAAATAGTGCTGTTGCTTTGAATATCTTATTAAAGTCAAAAGAATCAAACAAACCATAAATAGTAATAATCAAAACTAAATAATACGTGATATTAAATTTTACTAGTTGGTTTACGTTTATAAAGCAAAAATGTTACCAAATGGCTCGTTAATTAATAGAACATTATTAATATTACTAAATTGGTTTCGGCTTACGCATCCAATTTTCGAGATGAATTATCTAAATTACGTACTTACTTCGATATAATATTCCATATTAATTTAACTGATATAGGTGTAGGTAGCTTGGTAGAATGTATCGAACAAGGACGGTATGATGTTTCTATCCTCCTTGGTAATAGGTATTATCTATTTGACTAGCTAGAGGGTACATTTTGATTACTAATTGAGTAAGTAGTTATGCAGTTTGATTATCTAATGCATTTTATGATACACAATTTAAGGGCTATAATATTTATTAAATATATATTTATATTATCAATTATTAAGTAATATAAATATGAATATTTAGTTTAAATGCATCAATAAAATTAATAATATATATCATTATTCATGTATTTTCTCTTTGTTTAATATAATATAGTAAGTAGAAGGAAAAAAAAGAGAACTTGCTACTACTTGCTACGTGAATAAAAATAATCTATATATATTTAAAAAATTTATATTTTGTGTCCTGATGAAGCATTGGATTATATATATTTTTTGCCTTTCTCGATTTATGCTCAAACGCGATGTTCTAATAGTTTTGTATCCTAATATCTGCTAATCTAGGAAGATATTCGGTTCATCGATCGATATCTAAGAACACTTTGTGACTCAAGTCCATTCATATGAGCTATTAAATACTCAAATTGGATGAGTTGGAGATTGTTGAGAGCACAACATAATTTTTTTGTGTGAGTTTTGAATGATTTATAGTAGCTGGGAAATGCCTTAGTTGCTAAGAATTTTAAATTCAAAATAATTTAATTTATCGAGTTATTGATTACAGTTGTATTGGATATATATATTTTTTTGTACTTCTAAGGCAGCGAAATGTCGAGTTCCATGATCCTAAACAAATATTTCAATTTATTTGTACTTTTCTTTGTGCATTAGCAAACAGAATTGTCATATTAAAGGAATAGCACAAGATAAATAACCATTTTATTATTATGTCACATCCTTAATTATAGTCCAAGAAAATAGACCTTTAAATACGAATTTTGAGGTAAAAACTTGAATTTTTGATATAAGTTTCTTTGAAAGATTTAAAAACAAACTGTGAAAGTTTTTTTCAAATTCACCCCCGAGAAGGGATGAAAAAAAATATAAAAAGTGATTTTTTTCAAATTTTGGGGAAACGGTAAGACGTAGAAAAAAAAAGTTGAATTAAAAGTTGTAGGGCATCAAATTTCATAAAGAAATGATCTCTTTATGTTTTTCGCTAAAATTAAAATTACCCGAGATAGGCTGGTTAGAAGCTAGGGGATAACATTAACTACTTTAAAAAATTGTAAGTCGTTAAAAAATGGATATTTTTAATATTTTTTTTTTAAATTTACTCAGAAAAACATGACCTTTAATTCTAGAGATAAATTTGAAAAAAATTTTTTTTTTAATTGTTCATAAAAAGTTATAGCAATTCAAAATTTTCAGGACCGAATTAAAACCGCTTTACTCGGTGAAATTAATTTTTTTCTTTTATTTACTTTTTAATTATATCATAAACTGAGCATATGCGTCGGGATTATATTTTTACCTGTCTTTTCCAAGCAGGTATAAAATAATTTACCTTTTGAAACCGAGTAAGCAACGTTATGCGCATGCGCCATTTGCTCTCAATTGGCCTCTATGTGTGTTGTTTTTTCAAAAAATAAAGATAAAATTTACCAAAAATTTTTTTAATTAAATAGAATGTTTGCGGTCAAAAAATTGTTATTTTTATTTTCAACATTATTTTGAGAATTTTTTATTATTACTATACATTTTTATGATGAAAATTGATAATGATAATCCGAGTTATTAGAAAAATAAAATTTATTGTATTAGATGAAAATCTTAAGATGCTATATAATTTTGCAATCATTTCAAAATTTTTCTAAATTTATATCTATTTCATCAGGTGAACTGCTGTCTCTAACAGCTGAACTTTCTTCGTGTTCTTCTTCATCTTCTGACGGAGTCTCGTCTTCTTCCACTTCCATTTCTTCCGAGTCTTTTTCTACTTCCATTTCTTCTCCAAGATCTTCATCATCGTCATCTTCGATAGGAGCACGTGCTTTTGATTTATTATCGCATCGTTGACCACGACAAGACTTATAAAAATTATTACATTTCAAGCCATTCTTTTTGCAAGTACATCTCGCTGATGCACAGTTGGTCTTACACCCACAAAAATCTGTAAAGCATACACGAGAAGATTAATATAATTTCAGCAGCACAATAACAAACTTAAAAGAAGAAATTGAGAATTTAGAATTGTTTTTTCCGAATGAAATTATACCTTTTGCGTGGATACCTTAGAACGAGTCTTTTTGGTAGTTAGTCGTCCTGTATTGATAATCCTATCTGCATTGTTCTCATGTTCTCTGCCTTCAGTAGCATTTTCTTCTTCTCCATCATCATTATTATCATCATCATCTTCAACCCCATCATTATCATCATCTTGTTCTTCTTCTTCTTTATCTTCATTTTCATCATCCTCAAGAAGGAAAGATGTTGCTGAAGCATTATCACAACTTTGGCCTTGACAATTTTTACAGAATTGGTTACATTTCAAGCCACTTTTTTTACAGCCACACCTAGCTGATGAACAATTGGTTTTACAGCTACAAAAAACCTGTTCGAAATACAATACAAAATTAATAATATACTTTTTTGCAAAAAATATGATGATAACAGAGTTTGATGAAAATTAAAACTTACTTTTTCTATCAATTCCTTTGGTGCTAGTTCAGCAGTTGACATGATAGGTATCATCATGAATAAGGTTCTCCTCCAACCCCAATCATCTGGATTTAGATTGTTACCTAACCACTGTTGGATCTGATAATATACACGTTTAGTATGTTATCGTAGGGCTGATTCTGTCGGTGGTAAAGAAGCTAAAATGACTTCCTTTTTTAAATGCAGCAGCTGATGATGAAAAAATTTTGTATCTTAAATTTCCAAGTGTCTGTTGTTCTTCATTACTTTGACCGTACAAATGGAATATTATTTTTTCAGATACAGAGTTCAATTCATCAACTGATCGATTTGGCTCATAGAACACAGAAATTGACGTTTGTAGATCTTTTCTTTTCTTCAATAGAGATTATACTTTTTTTTCCTTTTTTAAAAATTGCGCTAGTTGTATCACAGCCAGCAAAAGAGTGTGCAAAAAGTAAGAAAGGCTTTAAATTTTTATCATTCTGAGTGGAATAAATTACATTTGCTTGCTTCCCGGGAGTCATTTTATAAAAGTATATTACCTCGTCGTCGCAGACAAGTGAGATCAGGATAATTAGTAAATCAATATCGTTGCCTACTATCGTCACGGATTTGTTTTCGCTTCTTTTCAAGTGTATCGCTGTTTTGATAATCAAAAGATCAGCGTCTTCAGAAGCTATACTTTATGCCGGTTTATGCCGCGTTTTTGAAGGTGATCGCTCAGTAAATCTACAAATTGTTTTTTATTAGCAATGTTAGACAGAAATTTTTTTTGGGTTAAAGTTACGAGATTTTCTGCAGAAATATCAACATCTGCCGCAACACATTTTTCTTTTCGACGATATCTCTCATATGATTTGATTCCAATTGTTTCTCTCGAGTAGCCATCAAATATAACCGTCACCTTGGATCCAAAATGTTTGTTGATGTATGAGTAGTAAATGTCACAAATATCAGAATACTTCTTTCCATGTGGCCAAACTACACTATGCAAGAGCCAACCACCATCAATCACAAAAATTGAACCTGAAATTACAGATAACGATTGAAGAAATGGCTGAAAAATATTGTACAATTCGGATTTTGCTGTTTTCCTCATTAATCCATGTTCATCAAATAAGCTGAGAGGAAATGGCGATAACTCGTATTTCAATGCGTTACGCGTTTCTTCAACATTGCCATGGAAAAATACCGATATCCTTTGGATCAACAAGAATGAATCCACAGCTACAAAGTCATCACCAATATGCATACCATCTTTCGCATTTGCAAGGGTTTTCACCTTGAATGCGTTAGATAATAAGACATTGTCGAGATTTTTACCAATCATTGCAGCTAAACCTTGAAATCCCACTTCAACGGCCATATGACAATTAATCGTTGGCCCGCCAATTATTCCAGTAGACAGTGATACTAATGATGACCTAACATCAAATGGATTTCTTTCATCAAGCCAAAACAGAAATTTTTTAATTCCTGCTTCATCTTTTGTCATCCTGCTCTTTGAAATGTCAACATGTTGTTCACTATTATTTGACTCAATGCGGCAATATGTCTCTAAACATTCCATAATTTTAAATGCTGCTGGCATTGCTATTAAGTAACGTGTTACAACACTGGAGGTTACACCTCTTCCATGTTTCAAGTCTGTGCCGAAGAAACGATTGAGGGTCTGCTCAATAACCATGTCCGACCAAATACCTGCCCATGCTTTCTCGGATCTACGGATAGTAAAGAAACCTTCCTTGGTGTATTCATCAAATTCAAGTGGATCCATAATCAACTCAAGATTCGCCATTTGTTGCAAATAGATTTGAGCGTATTTAGCATACTGGTAATGTCCACTTGCACGAAAAAATGGCAACATTTGTTTTACGCTTTGTAAGTGCAACTCCCAATTGCCTAAGCGTTCAGCTCTTAAAAATTGCAATGCAATAACAAAGTACTGAATCCATAATTTTGATGTCGGTCCATTTTGTTCCATCACTGCTAGCTGCTGTACAAATCGTTGGCACATGTCGACAATCTGCGGTTGGTCATCACAATCTGTTAGAAGTGGAGGTTCTGAATCCCATGCGCTGAAGAAATTTTTAATGGAATCCTGAAATTCATTAGAAGGGTTTAAGCTTCTGCAAATTATGATACCCAGTGCGGTGAATGACATGATATGAGCTCGTAATGCTCTAGCATAGGCATGTCCAGTTAACATTTTTTTCACTGCATAGACTGTTGTCCATAAGTCTTCAATTCCACTTTCAGACATGATGTAACCAATTGCTCCTAGGTATGCCATTAATAAGTGGAAGCCACCGAGACGAACGACGACATTTTTTAGTTCTTCGCTATTAGATTCTTCTACTATTGAGAGTGCTTTAGCATATAATGGCTGATCATATGTGACAAAACACGTCTGTCTATTGAGCTTACGCGTTTCAGCTGCTGCATAGTGTAAAGAACTATTTAATGTCGTCAAATTTGAAGGTGGTCCATTGATGAATGGCAAACACACGATTTGTGACATTGTATAAGGAATCCCGGTAGATAAAACTTCCATATACCCTTTCCATGACGGTACGTTTCTAATTTCAAAAAACTTCGCCCAAGAAAAGCTGAGTAAGAAGTTGAAATTGTTGATGCGTCTTCAAGGGAAAGATTTTCTAGCGCAATATATTTGGTATTAAAAGATCCGTGTGGTATTTGTGAAATTACGTGTTTTGACACTAATTCCTAGTGTTTCGGCATCTTCTTACTCTTCATAATGTTATCTTCGAAGTTTATAGACCATTCAGGAGTATATACTGCTATCCCACCAAGGCAATGAAAAGTTTCTTTACCATCTAACGTTTTTACGTTGTGATCTGTGTTATCAAATACAAATTGTACAAATGGTTTATCACAATTAATTTTTAGAATTGGAGGATTCATAACCGTACATGCTTCATGCAACTGAATATGATAGTATGAAGCACAAAAACCTAACGTGCTCAACAGATCAACAATAAGTCTTGAACCAGTTTTTCTGTGGATATATGAACCAACTGCTAATTGTAAAGATGATATAAACTGTTTGGGACGTAAATAACTGACGATAGAATGAGCTACCGAATCTCTTACGATGAAATTTTCGCTGTATTGCTCAGTATTATTCTTGCGCAGTAAATTTCCAAGGAATGAAGTTAACAATGGCGGAATTGATGATACAACATCATCAAGAAAACTAGATGCAGGAGGGTACGATGTGTCACGGTAATCGTGTTTTAGAATTTCATTACGGAGTATTCTAGCGGCCACGTTCAAAATTGTTTGTTTTTGTAAATTATCCATTTCATTGCCATCACCAGTAAACCAACCGCTGCAAATTTTTGAAATATCAAATGTTTTATAGTAGATGATAGGCTCTTTACCTCCATTATGTGATATAAAGATATCATCTTTATATTTTTCTTTTAACATTCGAAATAAAACATAGTTACTTAAGGGATCATCTCTCATTATCTCTTTCAGTTCTCGTAAACTAAATTCGTACTGACAACTTTCTTCTATGTGTTGACAAACTTTATCAAAAATCTTAGCTGTATGTTCTTTAAGAGTAGAGATTTTTGGTTCCTTCACAGGTTTATTAAAACTTGTGTATTATTTGTAGTGATAACTTGCTTTATAGTCAGTAAGATTGACGTTTTCAATGCGATTAATCAAGTCGATGCTGAACTCATCATTTTGTCTCCTAGCTATATCTAGTATCTGGTCTTGTGTGAACTTATTCGCAATCAAATGGACCCGCTTATGTATACGATCTAATGGCATTTTACAAAAAAAACACAGGTTAATGAAATCAAAATTCACTCTTGTTTGAACAGTTGACCCACATGGTAAACTTGAAGCGACTGTAGATGATGTAAGGCTCGGTGAAAAAAGAACTGCTGGTAGTTTTAATTTTCTTGAAACTGAAGAGGTAGACAGAGGATAATACTTTCTACATTTTTCGTGAAAATTCACTTAACATTGCCCAAGCCACAACTCAAATTTTTTATCGTTTTTCTCGATGCTTTTTGCGATCAATGTTTTGAGTCCTTTCTCTTTGACCGAAACAATTTTGTCAGAATCATTATTCAAAATTTCACCACAAATGCTACATAATGCTTCTGCATCCATGATTAAAATGTATACCAACTTAGGTAAACAAAAACAATATAAAATTAATTAACTATAAATTTTATCAAAATAATCGAGGACTGTTACACTTGATTTGAATAAAATTCAAAGAAGCTTATAAATTTAAAAAACTATTTCAAGAATAATTTGCCGAAAATTAAACGCTATACCAAGACGGCCACATTTTTCAATAAAGTTGATATTTTCGTGCAAATATTGGAAAAATGTTTAAAAATCATAAATCTTTAAAGTAAGTATGGTAAAAAACAGGTAAAAATATAATCCCGACGCATATGCTCAGTTTATGATATAATAAAAAAGTAAATAAAAGAAAAAAATTAATTTCACCGAGTAAAGCAGTTTTAATTCGGTCCTGAAAATTTTGAATTGTTATAACTTTTTATGAACAATTAAAAAAACAATTTTTTTTAAAATTTATCTCTAGAATTAAAGGTCATGTTTTTCTGAGTAAATTAAAAAAAAAAAAATATTAAAAATATCCATTTTTTAACGACTTACGATTTTTTAAAGTAGTTACTATCATCCCCTAGCTTCTAACCAGCCTAGCTCGGGTAATTTTAATTTTAGCGAAAAACATATAGAGATCATTTCTTTATGAAATTTGATGCCCTACAACTTTTATTTCAACTTTTTTTTTCTACGTCTTACCGTTTCCCCAAAATTTGAAAAAATCACTTTTTATATTTTTTTTCATCCCTTCTCGGGGGTGAATTTGAAAAAAACTTTCACAGTTTGTTTTTAAATCTTTCAAAGAAACTTATATCAAAAATTCAAGTTTTTACCTCAAAATTCGTATTTAAAGGTCTATTTTCTTGGACTAATTACAACAATTTGTCAATAATGTGTTCTAATTCTATCGAAGGACTACTTCAAAGTTTAAAGGTTAATTATTTGCATATAGTAATAAAGTTTACCAACTTTTTAAAAATTTTATTTTTATAAAAATATAGCTTACAAAAACTTACATAAGCCCAAAATTACAGAATATCATGATAATTATCTTATATTTTATGTTTTTTTTTTTTTTTTTTTGTAATGAAGTGACGTTGAGAATAAATAGCAGAACTTGGGATTTTAATTTATTTTACAGAAGAAACATACAAATACGGGAGACATTTGTTTGTATATTTTATATGCCTTGTGTTCTTATAATTCCTTTATTGATTTTTGATAGTTTAAGTTTTCCCAACGAAGAATACTTTTAGCTTCTGGGTAAAAAAATTGAGCAAATTTAATCACTTATAGAATTTCTTTTCTGTATGTTAGTAAAGGCCATTGCCATATACTGCATTTTTTAAATATTACCGTAAAAACATATATTTTTCACTCTCTTCTTACGTTAAAAAATAAAACACGGGCTGTCAGTATACTTTTCTTGCGTTTAAGCGTACTTTTCATATATTTATTATTATTTATTATTTTTTATAATGTGTATTCTAAGATGTGTGAAAGGATCAATTAAAATTATTATTTTTATAATTAAGTATGGTAAATTTTCCATAACGAAAGCTTTTTTCCATATCTGCTTTTAATAAATTTTCAATTTTTATAATAATCATTTAGTAAAATATGCATTCTCTTCTCGTTTGTATGAATTTTTTTCTCCGGAATGTCAGAAATCAATATCCACCATGTGTAGTCGATACACCTTTTATCTTCGTTTCGATTTCTTCTTCGATTCGTTACTTCTATTTACGTTTTTAGGGACCTAACTTCTTTTATGTTAATTAGATTTTTTTGAAGTATCTTTAATAAAGATATTTTCTTTCATTATACAAAAAGTTATAAATTGTTTTTGATTTTCAGTTAACAAGAGGTCATTAATACAATTTTTTTCTACCTTTGGTACATAAACCTCCGTTTTTATATAAAAACATATATATATATATATATATATATATATATATATATATATATATATATATATATATATATATAAAAGAGGTTTATGATTTCTTGTTATATGAGTTTAGGTTTCATATATATATATATATATATATATATATATATATATATATATATATATATATATATATATATATATATATATATATATATATATATATAAATAAAAGAGGTTTATGATATCTTGTTATATGAGTTTAGGTTTCTTAGGCTATAAGATGCTTTATGAATTTTGAGCTACACCAGCCTATTTAAACATTGTAAATAAATTTTTGCAGCGATAGCGGAAATCAAACCTGCAATTAGATTATACTGCACATTAGCCCATCGCAACGATATCAGTTAATTTTGTCGACAGGAAAAATCATTTCCACAATTACGTTATAATGCATATAGATGACGTAGTCTTTACTAGTTCAGTAGTCTAAAACTACAAATAGATACTCAAATTTAAAAATATCAATGATATTATTATGGGAATGTTTCAATAAATGATTTTGATAATTTTTTTCATTTGATTTGATTTATTCATGTATTTATTTCAAAATAGAATTTTTACATTTTTAGTAAAATTTTTATAAATTGAACGTAAATAAATATATACTACCGGATATAAATTGGTTACTCCATTTCATTCAAAATCAGGACAAACACAGATTATATCTTTTAAATGAATATATTTAGAACATATCGTTTTATGTTAAATAACAAAGTATTACGATCGTATTGAGTGCTACTACTACCCACACTAAAAACTATTCATATACACATAATAATATACAGAATATAGTGGTGCAGTTCAAATCATCCCTCTTATTGTTATTATAATGATAATAATGGAACAACAAAGATTTAGGGGTTGTTAAGAAGAATGAATATATATATACAGTTCAAAAAACACCCTTACACATCGGATATCTTCAGGGGGTCGTATATTCACTAGTCCCTATAGAGTGTGTATATTTATAAAGATTATCTTATTGCGAAATTCAAGATAAAAATGGTTGTTAGTGTGTTGCAAATACATTGAACTCGAATATTATAGAAAAATTAAATCAAGTATAATATTTTGTAACTTACGTACTTTTTTAATATTCCGTTACAAGACATAAAGAAATCAATGTTGATTTTCTTTGTAATTTTTTAAAGCATCAAGCTTATCTCTGTAGGTAAAAGCCTAACGTAAGTTCAACTTTGGGATGATAAAATATTTATTGAAATACCGGATATTTAATCTTGCAAATTTGAAGCAAAATTTTGTTGACGTGTTGCAATTTGAGAGAATTTTAAGAGTTTAGTATTTCCCTAATGACCTTGCCCCCTATAAAATAACGGATGCTTATTGTATAAAATTTATATTGTCAACTAGCTGTCCGGCAAACGTCGTTTTGCCACATATTTCGAATTAACTTCAACATTTTCTAAGTATAATAACATATTCTTAACAACTTTCCTCTATTTCTTAATACTGAAAGCTAAGGCAAATTATAATAAATAATGATATTAATATATATTTTAAAGCATACCCGGTCACGTTGCGGTGACAATTGATATTACATCGATTGCATGCAAAATTTGAAGCAGATTGGACGAAGGAATTCCGTTGTCCCATACAAACTTTGCCTCTGCTTTTTATTTTATTAGGGGTAGAATTTCAGAAAATCTTTTCTTATGAGATGCCCGGTATTTGATGTGTAACCCACTATTTAGTGTGGGATATCTGTAACACGAAATATTTATATATACACTCGTGTTTGATGCGGGACACCCGGTACCCCGTGCACCCAAAATTCGTGTATATTATGCTGTGGTTCTCATATACTTGATGAAAAATAGTAAAAGGAAGTCCAGAACCACTAATATAGAAAAGAAGAGGTAAATAAATTCTATATTGAATAGCTGACCCGGGTAAACATTGCTTTGTTATATAAATTATTTCTAATCAACATCAATATCTCCTAAATATATTAACATATTATCAACCGTCTATAACTAAATAATGAAGCTGAGGCAAATCATAATAAATTATGATATTAATTTATATTTTGAAGCATACCCACCCGGCTTACGCGTTGCAGTGTTATTTTTCACATTTTAATAAATGATATTACATCGTTTCATGCGGATGCAATTCTACCCTTAGGGGAACAATTTCAAATCCTTTCTTATCGGATTCCCGATATTTAGTGTGCACCCGGTATATTATATGCACCCGGTATTTACCTGGTATTTGCTGGGGTACTCCCGAGACCGCGTTCACCCGATAATTTTTGCTGTGGTACACATACACTTGATGAAAGGTATATGGACCTCCTGAACCAAGAATGATTCCGGTAATACTTGAACATTTTTTAACATTTAAAAGTTTCTTTATTTATCATTAAAGTTTACATGATTTTTTTTTACATGTGATATGCACACTTTATATAGTTGACAGTTCGTCATACTACTAGTGAGAAGAGATAAAAAAGTTTTATTTTGAATTTCAAAATTAGATTTTGGTTTCTATAGAAATGATGATTTGTTACATGTGAGAAAAACAAAGACAAAATATGTTTCACAGCTAGGAACATTTTGTATTCGAAAATTAAATTGTCGTTTACAGTATTTTCCTTTACTTATTATTTATCTTTCTTACTGTTTAAGTACTTACTATTTATCTTTCTTACTGTACCTTCCCTGAACTTTCACGAATATTTCAAGACCAAAATTAGCCAAATCGGTGCAGCCATTCTCGAGTTTTAGCGTGACTAACGAACAGCAATTGATTTATATATATATAGATAGATAATGTTTTCTGATCAACAGAAATGGCATATTTCAAAAAATATTGCGTTATATTATCTAATTTGAATAGCTTCAGTTTGGAGTCTGGTGGCTATCATATTGAGTTTTACAATGGAATTAATATTGAACGATTCCTAAACGTTGTCTAATGTACTAGAGAATATAAAAGAGTATAATTCAGTATTTCTGTTGAGAAAAAAGACGCACATAATCATATTTTTATTTTCGCTGAAGATGTGCAGTTTTAAAATTTATAGGCTCACTCCAAATATTTTTAATGACAAATGACGGATGACCATTAAATGGACCATAATTTTATTAACTATTACGAATTACTTTTAATGGTCCGATGAAGACTACTAATCATTGATGATCCGATTATTGATTATCATTGAAAGATCGATTATCTCCACCAGACTTTTTCTAAGTTATTACATGTCACCAATAATGGCCCAATACACTTTAATCAATTATTGGCATTTACTGAAGAACGAAGATTAGACCCAATTTACTGAAAAATTAATGGGTGTCGACAGTTTACCAATAAATGCAAATCATTTATGGCCGATTTAAGACACTCATGATATTTGAGCCCATAGATGATGTCTATTTTGAAATGAAAAGCAGCTATTCAAATTTCAAAATCAAAATACAATAAAGTAAAATATTATAAAATTTTTTTGGAGATCAGGAGTCACTGCAAATATTTGTATTGGGATATTATATTGTATTGGGTAAAGCAAATATATATTTACAAAATTGAAAATATATTTGCTTTGCGATATTAGTGACAAATAGAAGTTTATCAATTGAGGTGCAAACTTTATTTATACTTCTGTAAAATAATTATATAATGTTTTAAAAACAACAAAAGTGGTTAAAATGTGGTTAAAAGTTGAAGAACGCATACAAAATCATTAATTATTTGGAAAAGGTATGTAATAAGTTTTGGATTAAAAATGTAGAAAGAATTATCTAGTTTTAGCTAGAAAAGAATTAGCAAAAAAATTTTTAACGACTCTTAGAATAAAAAGTAGATTAATAGTAACATAACTTTGTTACACAAAATTGTAATAATTAACACATATTTTAATTAATTGAATACTACAAGTGCATGACATATTCATGATTATAAACTTATATGATTTTCATAAAATTAAATTACATACATTTAAAAAAAAAACTTGTGATACTCAGTTTTGAAATTTGTTTCAGACAATTCCAAAGACAATGAAACCAAAAGGTTCAACAAAGGTTCAAATTTTAAAAGTTTGCTGACCATTTAAAATAGATTATACTAATTAGTTAAATTATTCATGATCATAAAAATCAGCTTAAAACCCATTGATGAATAAATGTTTCGTAATAACCATACACGCCTCTGTCAATACCAAATAAATTGTATAAAAAAATTATATGTTTAATAGCATTTTGGATTGAATCCAATTGTAAATTCTATAATTCACTTAATATAAAGCCACTATTATTGGTATTGAAATAGGTTTGTTGTAAAATAATCCTTTAAACTAAACCTACAGTATCATTTCAAATGCACTATTCAATGCGGCATATATTTTTTAAATTAAATTTTGTACATCTATTTGTTGGCATAGTAAACAATTAATTTTTTATCACATTAAACAAAATTTCCTATCGGAATCCACAAAATAATTTGTCTTGCGTAGCTGAGTTGATTGAAATAATCCATAGTAATAATATTATGAATGCGAAAGTACCAGAGGTATACTGGATTTTGGATAACGCCATCGACTTTTTTTATCCACGAAAACAAACTGTCATTCGACCACTTCGTTTTATTATATAATGTTATGAATTGTGTTTTTATTTTATTTTTATAAAATTGAGAGATTTTGCAAGTTTGAAGTACAAAGCTAGCTTTTAGACCGAACCCTTCCATATATCCCTTGTCAGTGAACACTAATCCTAAGGACCACTGACCTAAAACAATACCTTAGGTCTTTTTTTTTGCGTGCCAGAGAACTTTTTCTTAGGCGGAAGTTGGAAGTCAAACGTTTGGCTGTCACATCTTTATCTGGAGACCAAAGAGACCTCTTGTTGATATAATCTGTTAATGCAAGAAAGCAACAAATGTAAAATTGATAATTAAACAAACAGCTATTAAATTTGTTATAATTTTGTACGGTAGCAAAACACCGAGTACCAGCTATTGTTACATACTTTAATAAATATATTGTAGTCTGTCATAGAAGTAAGAAAATTTGTATAATAGCTTTGCATTTCAAACATTTAATACTGAAAAATTTAATTCAAAAAAAGTACACAATTTATAGTTCATAATAGTATATAAAAGAAATTTTGAAGTCTTTACGGTGTTTTATCGTGTAGTACAGTTCAAAATATAAAGTTGTTGTCAATCATATTACAAAGTTGTTGCTTCGTGCAATCAAATTTAAAATGACGTATCTAATATTGCTTACATAAGGTACTTTTAAACTACCGAAGGAAACATGTGAATGACAGAGATTTTAAATATAATATTAAAATTAAGCAAAATCCTACAAAACATACTCTAATTTATGCTTCAAGTCATTTAAAGCAAACTAACCACAAAAATTATAGAAAGCGATGTTTAATCGCTCTGAAAATATCTTTAAATTTAAAAATAAGGATTTAAATACTTAAATATAACTAACTTCATCCACATCGTATTAAAAATTATCGCTTTTAAATAAGAAAAATTGGGAAAACGGTTCACCCTAAAGGCCATCCCTGCAACTTCCCGCTAATTTCATACCTAAGCACTAAAAAATTTAACATATTACAATGTTTTTGAGTTAAAAATATGGTTTTCGAGCTTTGATGTTAAAAAAACACTTGTTACCGAATATTTCGTTAACGATATCTCTCGAACCAATCAACCGATTTTTACGTTCTTGGCGGCGAGCGACGCGGTTTTTAGAGCTTTAATAATTATTATATTTTATCAAAAACGATCCGAAAAGTAATGTCGAAGTTATGTAAAAAAACACTCTTATATAAAATTTTTCGTTTATGATATCTCTCGAACGAATCAACCGATTTTAACCGATTGATGATCGACGTGGTTTATCAAGGTTAAGATCTGATTTGTTTTTGGAGTTGATCAATACAGCCGTTTAAAATTTATTCCAAAAAAACCACTTTTGAAAAAAAAATGTTCGTAGTTTTTTGAGATTTCTTGAAATCTACTGGTCCGAATCGGTTCTAATTTTCAGGAAAGTTTCGTGATTCATTTTAAACGCCACATGTTTGGTTCAAGCCGTTTAAAACTTAAAAGCGGGTCACATACTGACATACACACACACACACACATACATGACTGGGTTGCACCCTCACAGAAACCGTCAAAATAGTTTTCTAGGATCTTAAAACCTCGAGATCTGATGAAAACTCGATTTTTTCAAGACGCGATAAAACCAATAACTTCCTTTTTCTTAGCGAGCAGTTAATAAAATACCTATGTGAAATATTATAACTTATCTACATACTATTATGTATACCTAACAAAGTTTGATGGCTTTAAGTTAAAATAATTTTCTTTATGAAAGTCTTTCATCCCGACTTAAAAAAAAAGATAATTTTTAATCCTTAGAAATAATGCATTATGATTTTTTTTTTCTTAAAATTGTTTGCACTCGTTGCATATTATGTGTACGAATTTATGAATATCTACATGATGTATTTAGCAAAAATTAGTAGTGTATTATACTAGACTAATATTATTTCTTGTAGTTTATTATTTCAAAAATAACGAAACAATGGGATAATGGGATAAAAATGATCCAAAAAGTGAAAAATAAATAAACGGACGAATTGAATGGATTTACATTAAATAACTGAATACAAGAAAATCACAATTTTTCTTACAAAACATAAAGAAAAATGTTAGTTTAAGTATACTATTACTTCATAAATTATGTTATTCAACTCGAGTCTATTTTATGTAAAGGAAGACAAATAACAGAAATTACAATCCATTTTGTGATATTAATGACATGTGAAATTACATAATAATAAATACATGATTCCTATGTACACGAAAATGAAATGTATATGATTTTGTCACCCTTTGAAGCGTGAAATGCTTGCACCATAAAAAAGCATTCTGTGACATAATATTTAAATTTATGACCAAAATTGAATTTTAAACAGACTGAGTACTTATTTCAAAAGTAAATTTTATTTTAGTTTTTGCAAATCTTTTTGCAGGCTAGTTTTAATGATAAATTAAAAAAATTATTAAGAGTAAATTATAAAAATTAAATAAATATCTTGAATTCATGAAATTTTTAAAAACTCATTGATTTCAAAGTTTAATAATAAAATTATTCAATAGAGCACTTATACTTATACGAATTTATTCAATTCACTGTGTTGTCTGATTTTAAATGCTTCAAATTTTAAATTCCGACAACTTTCTAACTATTAACTAAGTTTTATCCCTGACAGCAAAAATTTACCAAGTAAAATTATCGAAAGTACGGAAATAGAAAGGCCGTTACATCGCCGTAAAGAATTGAAAGAAATTTCTTCAATACTTCAATTCACTTTTTTATACATTTTTCAGCTCGGTTTAGTTTAGTTTTACTTCCCATTCAAAGTGAACCTGTGAAGCGTCGCATCATGTGTTAAGATCATACGTTTCTTCTTTGTTTCCGTGACTCATGTGTTTTTATTTCTTCTTGGAAAAAAATTAGAAATCTTAAAATCAACCTAATGTAAAAACCTTTACTTGATCATTATCATTTCGAAAAAAAAAACCTATTCTAATTTAGAATTGGCAAAGGGTTGTAACTTATCATTAAACTCCAATGGAATATAATATAAATTCTTTTTCCTGGCACTAATTGTATGAAAATCAGATAGGTGTGTATATTTGAAAATCTAAAACCACAATTGCGCACATTGTATTTTACTTTCTTCTGATTGTGATTTGTAGCAGCTTATATCTTGTGAATAATTCTTTCCTATTAAATAACAATTTTCATAGACATATTTATTTAAAAATTTTAATATTTTTTATATTTACCTGGAATATTTTGAATATCAATGTATTTATATCACATTCGCTTCAAACATGCAAATAAATGAATAATGTATCTATCTCTAAATTTATAAATAATACAATAGACGTCACATCCATGTACAACAATAAACAATAATAAATAGCGTGTTTTAAGTTATATTTAGTGAATAAATATTTCTTATTTGTATCGTTAGCTACACAATAATTTTAATGGCTTTCTTAAAGAAAGTTGATGTTTTTGCCATTAGAACTTAAGTAAAAAATGATAAATTACAAAGTCTTCTGAAAATTGCTTCAGAATTTTTTGACCACTACTAGCAAGCTAACGCTTCCTCAATAGTAATGGTTATTGTATAAAAATTTCTCAGTACGTAATTCTGAAAAGTGGACCATTTTCTTTGTTGTCTGTAAAATATTCAATTGCGTCAACATTCTTCAAATTGATGGATATTCGTTTTTGTTATTTTAATTAAAAGATAATTCCATAGCAAATCAAAAACAATTTTCCTTCTACATGATTAAGCTACGTATCCGTTGCTCGACAACTTTAAAATGGCAATTTTCAGGTTGACAGACAACGTTCAATTCGTTTTGTCGGCAATCGGACAAAATAGTTTTTACATTTGCTACTGAGCAATCTTCCCGTTACTATTACAAAAACCAAAAATCCGTTAATTTGAAGAAGAAGAAAATTAACACATTTTAGACTTTTCATAGCACAAAATCTTGTTGTATGACTCATAACGAAGTTATGTTTATTGCTTTTTATTGATTAGGTACAAAAAAAAAGAATGGTGATTTCGTGTAAATTGATACAGGCTTTATTGAAAATTTTGACACAAGATTTTTTCAAAACGAAATTGTATATCCAAATTTTGAACTATGGTTTTGGAGATATTCTGTATGTGCTTAAATCATTCTGTAGCAAACGATCAAAATTTTTTAACAAAATCCTTCCATCCTTTATTCATGTGGGTTTATAGAAATGTGTGTATATACAGAAGGAATCATCAGACATTACATTTTTTTTTTTTTTTTGATTTGAAGTGGCATAGTACAGTTTTATTCTTCAGAAAGTAATTGAATGAGCTCGTCTCTAATGGTCATATTTACTATAACTTATTTGTATAAAATGTTGCATGTTTTAAATGTTTTATTTGTTACCATTATGATAATCGTATTTAATTTCAATTTCTCTACTTATTTAATATAAACATAGAGACACATTAATTTTAAATAAAACTTCAAAATATTTTGAAATATATTTTGTATTCAAATAGTTTTGATATAAGATAAAATACTCAACATAAACAGTAATTAATTATAAAATTTTAATAGTATTTTCAAGATTATGATTTTGAATTATTTATATCGTCAATTATTTAATATAAACACACGGTTTTTTATCAATTCGTTGTTAATGTTAGATTATTTAATAGAAAATATTATTGTTTAAAATTACAAAGGCAAAAGCACAATGTGCTTGATTGTCGTTACATCTGTTTTCCGTACATTACATACTTAAAGCTATCAAATTACAGAAAAATATATACATGACTACATATAACTTATCAACGTAAAGAAATATTGAAGTTGCTAGAGATTTTTACCTCGGAATTCTGTTACAGGGATTGTATTGATGTCAATATTTCTGGGGTATGATTTATATGTTAAACACTAAAATGTTTATCTCTTTATTTTTTTCTGCTTCCTTCGACGCTTTCCACTGCGCACCTTAATAATAAAATTTGTAACATTAAAAATAATAAGGTAGCACACAAAAAAATAATTAAATTTAATTGGGAACCTTACGTTATTAAACGTATAAGTATTAAACTTATAAAAGATAATATATAAGATTTCACATCAAGACATTCATCGTAGTAGAATTCCAGCCTTTTCATGTTTTAAGCTCTATAAGAACTGCACCAAAAGCCATATTGGTTCAAAAGGACGCTACCGCAATGCGATATACGATGCTGGAAATTGAGGAAATTTCATAAAATGTAACTTTTCTAATTTTAATTTTATATTTTAGGATTTTCTTGCCCCTTGATTTTTTTTATTTCATTGTCATGGTGATTCAAGGGGCTTAAAAATTAAAACTTTGGTGGAAAATTTGATATTGAAGAAATTAGCTATTGGCTATCAATTAGATTAAGTCTTACAGTTTGGTTTTGTTTGGAGATCATCATCAAAAATTCGTATTTTCAGCCAAAATTCTAAAATTTGTTCATCAATAATGTGGTCGGGTAAGGTAAGTAAGTGTACATTGAAATATTTAATTAGAAAACTATTGAATCTTAAAAAACATAACCAAAAATTGCTAATTATAACATAAAATTTACAATCCACGTACCCTCAATTCATGTGATTTTTTAACATTTTTAAACTCTAGAATTTATGTGCATATTTTATTATCGGTCTTTTAAGCAATATTGTTTTTTTTTTAAATACTTAAAAGCACATTTTACTTTAAAAAAAATCATATTGTACTTTTCTAATACTCACCGGAGTGTATCAAAGTAGTTAGAAATGGCATTACTTGACATGTCTGGGAAAATCTACCAAAGCCATACGAACATATAAGGCTGTGTGAGCCAGGATTGACACTTAAGGGTGTTTATTCTCGTCCTGGTAGGGCTATGGTCATTGAAACCTAAGGATCACAACGGGCACACATTGCTTCCATTTTCCAGTGGGCTATAAGAAAATTGACTTCGAGTATGTAGAGGCAGTCGTTAAAGCCTATATCACAAGCTAAAGGTGCGGGTAAGAGTCGCTGAGATCTAATTTGGGGTTTCTGCTGTAGCTAAGAGCGTACTAATTTAAACATCTGGTTGTGGTGGGCGGCTCCAACAAGGATTTTTAACTGAGTCTTACGGAGCCATTTGAGACCAAGATTGAATATAAATGCTTTGCAGCTTTGGAGTGATAATAGGCTAATACTGAATGATGAATGATAGGTTACCATGGTTGAGGCACTGGTCTGGTCTGATTTGGGTGTTTGAGGTCACGGTGAAAGCGAAACATTAACTCACTTAGCGCCATGTGAGTTGCGAAATGCTCACCTCGGATGGTAACCTGCTAAATAATTTAGTTGGTAGACAACATCCCAGATACCTTCCTATTTTTCCAAGTAAGGTCGAAGCCTTTAAGTTGGTTGGAATAAACTGTTAATCATTGGGTACTTTACGTAATGGTTTTTCATTTCTTACACTATAATTCAGTTATAACAAAAAAAATTTAAAATTTATTCATTTATATATTTATGTAAGTGTGAACCAAAAATAAAGGTACGTAGGAGGATGTAAAGTATTAAATAGGTATGCGTATTTAACAAAATACAATAACTCTAATACGGTATTTTTAATCTTCCATCCATGATAAAAGTATCAATTCTGCAGAAGAATCGTACCCAATAAAAAGCATGTTTTTAAACCACCGTAACTAAAATATATCGTTACCTTTATAATATATATTTAGAAGTATATTTTGGCATTTTTAAATAATGAATCTTATTTCCCTAATAAATAGAGTACTATACATTCTATGTAGCTGGAGATATAATGTGTCAATACAACAATTGAGTGTAATGCTTGTAAACCTAGAAAATATCGAAGGTACTAACACAACTTAAGTTAAGGCTTTTCATAGATTCATCAAATTTATACATTTTCCTCTTTCTACCCGTTGAGGGATAGCGATATTAAAACTAAGTAAGTTTGTCAATGGGTAAAGTTTTTCAAATGAATGCCATGTATACATGATGAATATTTTAAACAAATTTCAAATACAAAAATAAATAATTGCTTTTTTAAGACAAATAACTTTTGTTTTTTTATAAACTATTTAGATTTGCAGTTTCTAAAGCTCGCATTCAGTTCATCACCATACATGAATACAACACATATTTTGTACATCAAACATACCATAATTGTTTGGACTCCATATTTAATGTCTTTTATAAATATTAATAGTTATAAATAGATCAAAACCTGTTACACTCAGGTCGCATATATAAACTACCAACACTGTTATTTGTTTTCCTTTTTTTTTTCATATTTAATAGATTCTTTTTTATAGTACTTTTTCTGGAGATATTCGACAAAACGAACACGTTGAATTTCCTGAGTATTGAAAACATAATATAGTAATTTTATGTAGATATCTCTATTTTTTATAAAACCTGCCTATGGCATCTAGATAGTAATTTTTATGATAATTTTATACGGCTGGGATTTTATTCGGATAGGATTTTGGTTAAGTCGAATTATAAATTATACCTAAAATGTACAAGTTGTTATTTCATGTCACTAATGTTTATAGTTTCATTTACTCTCTAAAATTTGTTATTTTAAAATTCATATCAGTTTAAACAGAGCTTTCGATTTGACTCTCAATTAACATTCCAGGTCGTGAAATGTAACACGTGCCTCAATATTATCAAACATAAATTTTATGAGCCATTATTTAAACAAAAACACGATATTTAAAATTTTATCAATAAGCTATTAACAAGCAAATAATAAATTTACACTTAAAATGACATTTTAAACAATATTATAAACCATATCTTGCAAAAAAAAAAAAAAAATAATAATAATAATAATAATGGCATGTATAATACACATAATGCGACTGAGATCGGTAATTGGTGAGAGTAATTTATTAATTATGCTAAAAGTGTACGGAGAATAGAAAGAGTACAACTTATATTATTTTATATGTGATAAAAATAAACAAAATTTTGGTTGGTGTCATTTCACAATTCGTATACTTAAGAATATGGCGTCTTAAAACATATGATAATAAAACATTTTGGTACATTCATAAATAATTATCTACTTAAGGTAAGATTACCATATACACATACATTTTAAGAGTTAAATGACATATCTCGTAAATTTACAAAGTAAAAAAAAAAGGAACTCAAGTGCCACACTTGTGAAACTTAAGAGATGAAAGATTAATGACTAATGATTATTTTTCAATTTAAAAAGAAAAAAAATGGGTGTTCATTTACAAATTTATTAGTTTAAAAAGGGTTTTTTTAATAGTTATAAATTTGTTCACTCAACTGTTTCCGTATTGAAAGAAGAAGAAAAAGTCTTATTGGTTACAAATTTATCATAGTTTCTTAAATAATTATTCATGTTGGCGTACATTGGTATAAGACATATAATATTCGTTATAAACACCAGTTAAACATAGACTTCATATTCATAGATAAGCAACTATGTACCTCACCTAAATAGTGTTTGTCATGAAAACACGAAAGAAGTATAAAGTGAATCGTATAAAACTATACGTACATGGTGGAAAATTTATGCAACACAATACAGGCATTACAATTAAATTAAACAACATTTCGGTACCAATAAGTATTTTATGTAAATTATATAAATACCTTGTCAAAATTATATGACTTCCTTAATTATGATTTGCCTACTAACATTTTCTTGTTTCATTGTAAAATTTTTGCGTTTATAAGTTCTAAATTGAAAAATATAGATGAAAAATATAAAATATCATTCTGACAAATATTTACGGTTCAAGGCTACTAGAACACAAATCCAATGTTCTTAGTTAGATGGCTCTGAGAGTGTGTGAGAGTGTGCGTTCGGCTTGGTTATTTTTTATTCAATGCATTATTATAAAACTTGAAACTGACTGACTTTTCACAAAATTCGTTAAAGACTTGTTTTGTTCAGGACCAAAACATTAATACAAAAATTCTCCTCATTGCAGATCAAACCTAATTAACTTGTTTTGTTATTGAATACATCCTATATGTATCATTATACAATTCACAAGCTTACCAAGTAAAAGCGATGATATTAAATCAGTATTCGTCGGTTTTCCAATGACAAAACGGAATATGATTTCAAAAATGTTTTGATCATAATTCTTTATTCTAATAGAATCCTTAAAATATTTGTTCTTATACTATATAGTTTATGATTTTGTGCATAAAAGGTCTATAGCTTTGATACACTTTTGATAAAGTAAAAATCTATTACATTGTGTGTTAATGACTTTTTGGCGTGATGTGTCGATTAGCGTTTAAATACTATTCACAATATATGAAAGTTTGTACATACTTTATGCAATTTTTAATTTATAAAATTTAACCGTAATACTTAAGAACATGATATGTTCACTTTGTGTACTATGAACTTTTTGATTTTATGGTTATAGTTGTAACAATATTTTTTATTCTCGCGCCATGAAGTAGATTTGGTGGTTTGCTATAGAATATTGTTGCATCCAGTGCACAATTTTATACTTTTTCAACAAATAATTCTGTTATAAAAAAAGAATATACATTTAACAGCATACTTTGCTGATAATATTATATTTTCCATAATTAATTCTTACCATTTTGAGAAATAGTACGGCTTGGATAATTTCAACACGGATCTAATAGTAGAACTTAAAAAATATACAATTTGTTAAGAAGAAGAATATTATTATTGATGTTTTTTTGTGCAAAAGAATTATCATTGTTCATTGCTAACCAAGAATCAGCTTTTTTTGACTTAATTTGGTTTTGATTTTTTATTCGAATATCAATGGTTTTAAACGTTTTAAAAAATAAAATGACATTTTTGGAATCTTGCAAATGATAAACTATACTACTTATTTACTATTAATTCTGTTGGGAATCTCAGTCGTATGTACCTTGGAGGTTGTCAACATTTTCATATTTCCCTGGAGCCCATTCGTATATCATAAGTTTTTCACCTGCTGAAATTCTGTAAAGTATGCCTTTTACTTTTTCGGAACCCATCAAATTTTTAATTGCTTCCACAAGTTTTAAATTGATATACATGTGTTTTTTTTGTCATTATTATAGGAAGATCAATGATGATGCTGATCATGGCATTTGTTTTTGAACGATCTTCTTACATCAATAAGAAAAAAAATACATGTCTGTCAGTTTAAAGCTTTTAGGGATAGCCAAAAATTATACTAGCACCAAAAAAGATATTGCCATTTTTCACAATTTTTTTAGTGAAATTGATTTTTACACTAATCATAATTATGCCATATACAAATTTTTCAAAGTAAATATGATATAATATCATAGGCACCGAGTCTATTAATATTTCAATAATAAGTTGTTTTACCATAAATTATCTATTATAAAAAGTGATTAATCAAATGAACAATAGGTAATATTGAGTTTAAAAATATGACACGACAATGTAAAAATAAACACAATAGTATTCCAAACATCAAGTCCCACACCATTGGTTTAGAAGATAAGTTTTCAGATCAGTAGATCGAAAGAGACGGGGTTAGTTAAGATGATATAAAAATCTAAAAACGGAATATTCCACATTAAAATGTAAACTGCATTTTTACTAAAGTGTTGAAATCTTTGAGAGATTTCAAAATTATTACGTAATTTTGTAGCTGTTCTACTTATAATAATAAACATGCAGAAAGTTTTTTTTGTCCCAGTCGTCGTTTATATTGGTCTTGTACTCTGTGAACAATAGTAATAATGTCATAGTCAACTTATCTTCTATATTTGTGGTCGGTTGTATATTCATTTTGAAAACATTTCAAGGAAAAACAAGTCAATGTGATATTTCACATGACAGAGGTCTCTCATATGTTTCTTCTTTAAATCAACCATATGTAAAGGCTATATACGGTTATAAGATTATACTTTAAGACAATATTAACATGAACAACGTTCGATATCGAAAACAAAATAAATATTAAAACTACAACAAGCACACACATTAACATACAAACATCAAACATAGCCACAAAAACTAAGTGAACATTTTAAATTGCTTAATATTAAACTTGCTTTATTGAAGTACATTATTTTTCAATCAAAATTCATGTTCTTAAATCAAAACATTAATTGATATTAAAAACTGTTTTTTGTTGTTACATAATTTTATTGCAAATAGAAGATAGTACCTTCTGCGACTGGCCGATTAAAAAAAATGTTACAATTATATTTTAGAACTTTTTAGATTTTTTTAAGTTCCATAAATTAATTGAAATTATTTGTCAGGCTTTTATTAATTCATTTTCAAGGCGACTGACAAAAACTACTTCAAATAGGATTATAATATTAAAAGTCAATGGACACTATGGCTTTATTGTGGCAAGGTAAAACCAATTTAAAGCCATCGTTGGTTTCAAAACTGTGTTGAATAAATACTTCATTTACCGCTTTTCAAATATGAAAAGATTCGAAAAGTGATAACGCTTTGCAGATGAGCTAGTTAGATCTTAATATTTGTTCATTATATACAGAAGTGGAATTGTTCTATCTAATCACCTCGTAAACCTGCTCTACTCAGAGTGTTTCTTCTTTACGGAAGAATAATGTTCTTTTATTCTGGTCTCTATTGCCTTATAAGTTTTTCCAAAGGTTCCCTATGCCCAGGGACAGAGATTTTATAAATACCACATTTCTTTACGCGGGAAATGGTATCTTTCATATTAAAATTGATATAATAATTTTCTGCATTTTGTTTGAATACACATTATTTGAATCCAATATATTCGTTTATTGATCCCTATATTATCTAAATTAATTCTTAATTCTAATGAAGTAATACTTTAAATTTCTATTAGAAATTAAAAAAAAAAAATAGGGCTTTGCTAATCATTAAAATTAATTTTCAGATCCCAAAGTAATAAATTTATGTTAAATATTTTTAAAAAAGAACTTTACGGATGTAATAACCAGTTCTTATTGCTTTTATGTTTTCCTTCAGCTGGAAAAAATTTTGATTTTACAATTAAGAATACGGTAAATTCAATTCTTCCTAATTGGCGAGGGTTAAAATTACTTATTTGCAATGTAACAACAGCTTCTCTTTTATTTTAATGTCTAGTTTGTCTTTAATGGCATATTTATATAGAAAAGAAAATCTAATATTATATTAATTTTCATGAAACTTTCATAGTTGCATGATTTTTAGGTGAGAATCCTAATAATCATAGATTGCTGCGTTGCTGTCCAGACTCAAAATATCAATAAAAATGTGATCTGCCCTTTTACAAATTGTCAATGTAAAATACTGATCTAAATTTCAAGCTTGAAATAAATAATTTCAATATTACGTCCGATTTCCACTAACTTCATTCTGACCAGTAGTTTCTTAAAATTGAGATAATTTGGACAATATAAGCTTTCCAAGAACACAGTTGGTACAAATTTTTAGGTGAGAATCCTAATAATCATAGATTGCTGCGTTGCTGTCCAGACTCAAAATATCAATAAAAATGTGATCTGCCCTTTTACAAATTGTCAATGTAAAATACTGATCTAAATTTCAAGCTTGAAATAAATAATTTCAATATTACGTCCGATTTCCACTAACTTCATTCTGACCAGTAGTTTCTTAAAATTGAGATAATTTGGACAATATAAGCTTTCCAAGAACACAGTTGGTACAAAGATTTCTTTTGCATATAAAACTATGTTTTTACAACATGCGTTGCAGTTAGTCTAGGACCCATTAATTCCTCTTCATTTAGTTAATTAAATATCAATTGTTTACCGTTGTTTGATTGCATTTTTTGTAGCAGTATAAAGCCTAATTCTCTTGATTTCCCATGCTTCTACTGTATTATGATTTCAGTATTTTTTCTATTTTATTTAAACAGTATAAAATAACTTTTTATAAATTTATTAACTATAGATTTATACTTATTTTAAGAACTTATTGTGCTTTGCATATCGAACAACACTCCTTAAACGGTAGAAATTTTTCAAAAATAATAATTTTTTTCATTTGAAACCACATTATTGTTACTTTGATATGATCATGATATAACATTAACACAAAGCCTATAGCAATCGTGTACATATAATACAAAAAGCCATTGTATAATAATAGAATATTAGTTAGAAGGCTTTTATCTTTGTGTCTATAGATGTATAAGCCACACCTGCGAGTCCACAATCTAACGACAGACTGGAAAACACCTCCATATAATATTATAACATATACATTCATGTATTTAAAATATATGAGGATCACAAACAACCTATCGCCTTTATTGTATATATAAAAGGCCTTTATAAACTTATAAGAAGGTCATTCATCATTTAGATAACATAAATATTGTTTCCGAAACTCAATTTTATATAATATTGTACTGGTCATTTGTAAAATTTTGTAGGAAAAATTGTTGTAACTGTACCATATTGTGTATGAATTATATACCACTTATATTTAATATATATAATTTTAATAGGATCAGTACCTTTTTTAATGTAATTGATTTAAATTTGTATGTATATCTTTATTTTATCTGCTATTTCTTTATTAAATCTAAGGTTTTTAAAAGCTTATGTTGAAAATATCTCACTTTTTTACTATGATTGAAAGTCTCAACTTGAATAGCTATTATTATCTGTAACAGCAGTGAACAAAAATTATTATATCAAATTCAAGAATAACCATCCGTTCATACTTGCCAAAACAATATCAATGTTTGAAATTTTAAGTCACTTTTCAAGTTTTTCAACTACTAAAGTTATATAATGACTACAGTGAGTATATATTCAATATATACAACAACAGTACACAGCAATCCAAGATATTCACCCATCCATGTTCTGTCTGTGTCTGTTGTTACTTAACTTTAGTAATCGGTTGATATCGATAATTACGTTACGTCAGTGGAAGGTCAGGAAATTAAATTAATTCAAAATTCAAAATACAGGATTATATTTTTGATTGATATCAAGTGGCCATAAATCTCAATTTATTAAATATTTCCTGTATGTATAAAAGAACATGTTGGCTATTTTTAGCTTACTTCCAAGCTATTAGTCCAATCGGAATACCGTTTGGGAATACAGAAATTAAAACCGGAAATTTTATGCTGTTAAAATGTAAACTATGTACTTGTTTACATTTTAAATCAAGAATAAGGCTTTATACTGCTACAAACTATGCAATCAAACAACGGTAAACAATTGATATTTAATTAACTAAATGACAGGAATCAATGGGCCCTAGACTAACTGCAACGTATGTTGTAAAAACATAGATTTATATGCAAAATAAATCTTTGTACCAATTAATCTGTGTTCTTGGAAAGCTTATATTTTCAAATATAAGCTTTCAAATATCTTGAAAATTTTGAGGTTATGGAGAAAAGTAACTTGTATGAAAGTAGATTTTGACTAGACCTTCTACTTTTCATCCCACCATTTCTGTGGAGGTGACTGGACCAGAGGGTATTTTACATTATTTTGTTACTTATGTATCTGTAAACTTTTTAAAAGCTTCATTTATTTTTTCTCTTAAAAACACGTATTCCGATCGGTCTATATTTCATAAATATATTTTTAGGAATAAAATTTGACTAAATACTTTAATTTATGAGACATAAGAATTACCAAATATTGTTTGTATGTTAAATTATGTTTAAAATTTACGTAATTTATTCAAATTCATGAAAACTAATATAAGTTATAAACTATTCACAACTCATCTTAGTTCTACATTATAAGAACTTATTCAGTGAATAAACATATTTTATGACATTAGTTCTTATCAAATAAAACTTTGGGCTTATAGCGCATGAATAAGTGCATAAATAATTTTATAATTAGTATATTTTCATTCAAACGTGGTTCGAAAAAAAATTATTTTGTTTTCTTTCATAAAAGATACTCATGATGAATATTTTGTCGCGGTGTCGATAGCGTTGCATACTTAGAAAATTTTTTTGATTTCTAGAAAACACTAAATTTATTGTTGGGATTATTAAAATTCCCTTGATATGAAAAAATATTTGTAAATCAAGAAAAATTCTCTTTTTCGAAAAATATAATTTAATTTAGATAGTTTCTTAGTAAATTTACAGTTTGCTAATAATATTCATATCTGGTATGGTGTTAATAGCGATTAGATAGAAATATCTTTTGAATTAGAGAGATATAATTTGAAAACGATGTTAATCGATCATTTGAAGCAATTCAACAAAAATTTCGTGATCTCAAGTAAAATACAAAATTTGTTTATTCACTAATCCATATATGAAAGTTTACGTTTAGACACGTGAAAATGAAGCATTCTTTAGATGTAAGTACTTATTCTCAGATTTCAGACCAATCACAATAAACAGCTTTTCTCAGTAATGGCTCTCAACTCACCAATCTCCATAGAAGGAGGTAAACTTTCAATTAGAAAATTTCAACCATAAAATAACCAAGGCAACCTAAATAAAACCATTTAATAGTGAAGTTAGAGAAAAAAAATTTAAATAATTATAATAGTTTAAAAAAACTAAAAAAACACGCATGCATGCGTAGTTCGCGCACTAGCTCTATCTTTATTACTCTCATGCAAAGGATCCGTTCAGATGCGTTCTGCAGCCAACTTCAGAGAGTTACCTACAGACAAACAAACATACGAGTGAAGCTAATAAAAGCGTGTTAAAAATAGTAAGCAACATAGTTTTGTGTCTTACTTATATTTACCGATTGCCGGTCGTTTAGCTCAGGATATTGAAATAACATATTTCAGCCCCAGTTTGAATACGTCATTATTCTTGCCTGTATATTTATCAATTTCCGATCTGTACAAGAAAATATAAACATTTTATATTTTATTATAAATATATCGTGTCATAAAGAGATATTTTCAAACAAATATTATTCATTTGTAAGTCAGATTTATATATCCATAATTCTGATTGTATTAAAGGGGAAATTTAATACTATTTTGTGAGTTTAAAATTATTAGTAGCAGTAATATTTTATATTGACGATCACAAAACACTACACACCACCTTACGTTTACGTTTTTTGATATGCTCTGGCATGCAATGATGATCCTTCATGATGGTAGGTGCTGCATGTTTTTGTTTGGTAAAAAAAAAAAGTTTTAACTTTTTTGTTGTTTGTTGTGTACCAAACACATAAATTAAACTCCTTGCTTGTGCTGTTGTTGTTGTTGTTGTTACACAAGTAAAGTAAAACATAAAATTTATTAGCATGTACATAGAGTTAACTTTATAAATCATATAAATTTATAATATACATGTCAGATTTATGTTGTACAATATTCTCTACTCTAACTCTATGTGCCATGCTTGCTTGGTGTATTATGGATAAAATACATTCGAAGATTTATCATTATTGTGAGTATTTTCTACATAGAATTCATTCAATACTTTAATAAGGATTTTAAAAATTAAATATATTCGCAATTGAAGATTTTAAAAAACGTAACTAACGAAAACTTGGTTCACAAGTTACATCATGAACTGTGGGGCAATTAAACTTTCCACACAAGCTCTCTGACCGATACATCTTAGTTGATGTCAATAAATTTAAATAATCAAGTTTTGATGTTGTTTAAGGAGTCCCACAAATGTCTCAATTAGTATTTCTTATTTATATAATTTTTATAAATGGTATCTTTATAAATGAAACCAACTATCTGAATAAATTTCGATTTTTTACCCGAATTTCCTAGATCAAATTATTTTATATTTTTATAAATACGTATTTCGACTACAAAGTAGTCATCATCAGTATAAATTAGCTAGTTGTAAATTAGATACTCGTTGCTATATTAATGGAATATCCCTAAACGTTTCAAAATTTCACTATTTATCTTTTTACAAAAACAAATACTGTATTTTTCATCCCTATTTTTGATTCCTCTTTATCTTTTTCGTTCCATATTTAGTTTACTATCAATACGTCATATCGATTTTTGGGTTTCTAGATTATATCTTGATTACAATTCTCTTGTTTGTTCTGCTTTCTAATCCTATTACTCCGATTATCTCAATTTCGTTCAAAGTAAATTTTCCCCTACATCAAATTCCAAATTCAAGTTAATCGCTCTTCCCCTTTTTTTCACTTTCTTCTACTTCCGATATCATATTTGTTCTAAACCTTGCAACCTTGAATAACAGAAGAAAATGTCAGTACCTCTTTCTTCTTTATAAAATATTTATCATTCACACTTAATCATTCATACCAATCGGCTTTACAAGATACATTCCTTTGTACATGTCAGTCCAATATTTATCAGCTAAACGCCTCGTTACACCGAATTCAGAGAATAGCTAATAATATTCCATCGCTATATTTATTCAATTCTTCTCCAGCCACTATAAAATGCCTCTTGTATCCTAGTGTGTAGTCATTTTTTGAAATTTTTTATATAAAGTTTCATTTTGTTTCATAAAATTTTTTGTTGGTTTATATTGTATGAATATAAAAAATATATTCTTCATGCGCTCTTTGAAATAGATGTGAAACGATAAGAGAACGTTGGAAAACTGTAATTTTTTTTTGAACTTCTATTTTTAAAATTCTTACAAAATACTAACTTTTTTCAATGCCAGGTAACTCCCTATATCTTAGGGTATTTTTCCGTAGATTTTCCCCCTTCCCCTTTTGTGAAATATTCCTCCCCCTTTTTCGTTTATTAACGAGGAGAGTCTACAACTTAGACAGCTACCAGTTAAAAATTGACTTTAATCAGATATCTTGGAGTTAAAATTTCATCTCTAAAACTATCGAAATTCTTTGTACATGCCATGATATAAACCCCATACCCTCCACTTCATGCTCGACGATGTATGTGTCACCTCGTGCTTTTTTTTTTAAATAATTTTTGTAAATTTCCTTTCTCGTTTTCGTGTATCTTTTAATTTTCAAATATGTTGGAATGAAAAAAATTTGGATTAAAATATTTTTAATGAAATTTTTCATTGTTGAGATACATTTTTAATCGTTCTTTTGAAATTATTCATTAACTAAAAAAATATCAGTTTCATTTCGTTCGATATTTTATTAATACAATTAAAGTTATTGTTTTGTGACAAAAACGCTCTGTGTCAAAAAATTTATTTTAATTTTTGTATTAGAATATGGACAGGGATGTGGACTTAAAATTAATGTAAAAATATAAAGTCCAAGCTTGTAACCATTTTTTTAAGTTTATTAAATAATTATTAGATACATATTCAACAAAACTTTTAAAAATACTCTTGATGAACTTCATCGTTATAAGTAAGAAGTATGTTTTTCTACTAGCCTCAAAACCGAATTGAGCATTTCTAAATCACGTATGAAGTAAGAAATTTAAGCTTTTTCACACATATAATTTTATATATGCTACACTCCTTCTAGCTAATTTTAGTTTATATATACATTCCCTTTTACCCTATAAAATTCTTCAATTTTATGTATTTTTCATACGAATTTGTCAAAATTGTTATCCTACATTTAACATTGCTTAACTTAAAAATAACCGATATTTTTAGGGCGCCAGTTCTGTTTTTGAGGTTTTGGGATACTTTTACTTGAATAAAAGGTTTTCGAACCAATTATAGACAGTTAAGTATCTTTGCTATTTCATTTCTAATTTGAAATTTGGTACAAAACTTGAAATTGCTTACCTAATATTTTATTTTAAATAGACTAATGAAAAAATTAACTGAATTTTTTATTTCATTTAAAAAAATAAGTTAAAATGGACAAGCATAATAGTTTAAAGATTCCATAAGAAATATATAGCAAATAAGCTGAATTTTATTTTGTATCGTCGTTCGTCATCTGCAAGTAGCAATCATGGACCGGTTTGTCAAGATTTGTTTGACTATTTTTGAAAAAAGAGAAGGAAGTCGCCTTTTTTATATGTATATATTACGTATATATACAAAGTTTGAACAGAGCACTCAAACCATGATTTGAATTCTTTTAAAATATTATATCCTTCTTTAATATTGAGTTTTTATTTATTTACGTAACAAAAAGACCGTTGAATATTAAAATAGTTCTTTTTGTTTTATTTAGCATTATTTGCACTTGCATAGCTAAGTAGAATTAAAATGCATAATAGTTTACATTTTGAATATCTGGAAATGTCTACAAAATAAATATCCCATTTAATACTATGCCGTTATGTCAAGTGCATTTAATACTATGCTATTAAGCCATTATATCTACTATAATTTTACTCAATATTTGAAATATTTTCCGATTTTGTCCAAAATAATTTTAAACTTTTTTTTTCGTTTTCTATAAACACTTTTTTATTTTTTAGCTGGTTATAGAAAACGAAAAAAAAAAGTTTAAAAATAATAAAAAAACTATAATAAAAAAACAGAATTGCTGCTATTAATAATTATTATCATATTGGAAAATTGGTATATTTATCATGATGAAACTGCGTTAAACATGATGGAATTTCGGCAATTTATCAGTTCTTTTTATGACTTTAAAGTTCACACAATATTATTTTTGAGTTACTGGAGTGCTTGTGAATATACTTAATAATAATGACAATATACCTCATCCGGAAAATGATAACGGCTAGGTTTAAAACAAATATGTTTTTGCAACGGTACCTCTGCATTTTGATCAGCCTTTAACACGGATTAATATATTCAAAATCTGTATTCACAAAGTAATTGATTTAGGTGCTTTTCAAAACACTTACTACCTTTCGAATTTTTAATATACTGTTTACCAAGTTTTGAGACACAATGAGGTCGACGAAATTAGTTTGTCCGTATCTGGTACACAGAGGGTTTGACGGTTACTCTACGCCATCTTGATTTTATTATTAAGATAATAAAGTCGAAACTAACGTAAATTAATAGGCTTGTAGCACTCTAAGAGCTTAGAAATCCTAAATCGTAGAAATAAATTAAAATTGGAAATGAGATTTAGTATCAGGATTTTACTGGGAAATGAAAAAAGTGAAGATAACTTGGGTTCATTTTGGTAATGTATTATGTAGTTAATAATTTTAATAATAATATTGTGATTCCCACCCTTAAGATTTTTCAAA
Source organism: Chrysopa pallens (assembly GCA_020423425.1). Classification (NCBI taxonomy): domain Eukaryota; kingdom Metazoa; phylum Arthropoda; class Insecta; order Neuroptera; family Chrysopidae; genus Chrysopa; species Chrysopa pallens. Next base: position 21,152,308 of record CM035591.1, on the reverse strand, counting down.
ATATGCAAATATTATAAGTTTGTGGAAAATATTATGGTATTACCTATTAACGCAAATTGTATTAGAATATTCACTTCCCCTTTTTGCCATATGGAAAATGATTTAGTGGACAAGGTTTATTAGCTAAATTTGAGTAAAAATTGAAGCCAATCAAAACTATTTACAAAAAAAATTTAAAACAAAAGTTGTTTACTTTTTAAAGTCAAATATTTTTTGTCTTTTAAGGCCTGGAATTCACTACTAAAATTTCTTGATGATAGATGGACGGGTGGAAGAACAGACATAATTGGTCCATAGAAATGGACTAATTATGAGATTCTAAGAATACCTACACCAAAATTTTATTTAAAATTATTATATTCTGACATATTCCATATATGTCGAGTATAAATATAAAATAAATCGTATATAGGATAGAAGACATAGGAAACTCAATGCGTTTGTAAATATTTTTATAAAATACACTGTATTTATTTATTATTTTAATAAAAAAGAAACGAGTAATTTTATTCATATGTTCGTATAAATATTAAGATAATGCATTATGTAAATTTTAATAACATTGATGAAATGATAAATTTACAATTAAATGTTTATCATATTATTTTTATTTAATGTTGTTAGCTTTTCATGCATGAAAGCGCTCACGCTCTATAAAAATCGTACGGCAAAATTCATCATTTAATATAAACCTACGGAAAAACGTTAGTTTCCCGGTCAATATCGTTTAAAACTTCAAAAAAATTGATTAAATATTATTTGGTTAAGCAAAAAATCTGAAAAGTTTGAAAAAAAAGGATTTTTACTTTAAAAAACTAAAAAACATAACAAAATTATAGTGGAAACGTTGAGAATAAAAACAATTAAATAAGTATTTGAACTGTACCATAAAATTTATATTATAATTGAGTATCGAGAAATACATACAACACATTAATAAATACAGGTACCGCGACACGTAAACTGTATAAAAGCTTGGGAAAAATATTCATGATTACCTAATAAGAATAAACTATTTTTTTATTTGAATTGTAAAAAAAACGCAGTAAAAATATTTTTTAATTATTCTCTAAAATTAAGTAATTTGCAATCAATTTTAGCTTTTATTCAATATTTAAGTTTGAAATTTAGGCCAGAGTCGATAATTTTTGTAATAAAAAAAAAAAAAAATTATAGTTGGATAAAACTCATTGTAAACGAAGAGAATATTACAAAAATGAAAGGAAAAACAACTTAATAGTGATGTGTGGTCGAGAAGTGGAAGAGGGTGAATTTTTAACGGTAAACACTCTTTATCTCGATTTCCGTCAAAACTTGTCCTATGGAAAAAAGTTAAATAGAATAGCTGTAGGTAATAAAAAGATCTACATCTTTTGTATTTACCTACTCCTTCTATAATTTTTTTTCTCACTTTTTACCATTTTTAAAGACTTCTGCAGTAGTTTAATTATGTTTTACCGAATTGAGGATATTATTTAAAATGAAATGCAACTAATTGCTACAGGACCACCGACATTGCTTTGTAAAATAAGTGCTTGCAGTGTTTCTTTTCATTTATGACGTTTATAGAAGTAAAATCGCTGGGCAGATGTAGTATAATGATTATATTATCACATTATACCACAAATGTCCTGCGGTTCGACTTTCGTTATTTTTATTACGGAACTTTCTAGGTAAAAATTGCATGGTAAAAAAAAAAATTAAACTTAAACATTTAATTCTGAATACTCAAATAACGGAAATAATATAATTGATGAATTTCTTCAAACAAAATAATTATTTCAGTGCAAAAATCTGAGTTACTCCCTAGTCGCGCCTAAAGAAGTTTTACTTCAAATATTTCAGTGCAAAAAATTTTCTTTGCCACACTGTTCAATAAAAAAAATACACATAGATATGCATCTTTATTTTTCATACTAATTATATTTTTATAATTTTTTTATGGAAAAAATTGCTATTATTAAAAATTGTTAATTACTATAATTAGTGTTGTAAGTTAAAGCAATAAAGTACACTCACTTATACGAGACCACTTATTATAATATCGACTTAAGTCGATACCATCGATGTAGTGCATTCGCTAAATCGTTAATGCTATTATTACCTATATGTTATGTTAAGGTGTTATTATTATTGTGATAAGCAAAAAAAAAACGTCAATACACATCTTGTATGTCTGTATAACATAAAAGATGTTGCGTACACATTAAAGAGTGAAGAGGGGATCGCATACATTTACCAGCTTGTATCGCATAATATATTACATAAAACATGCACAAACTATAATTCATAATATATTTATACAAAGATTCTTATAGAATGCATTCATAATTGTAAAAATACAGTGTGGTATCATCTACATGAAACAGTAAAAATCATGTATAACATAGACAACAGATATTGAAAAAAATTTTAATATTTGCTCCTTGGCCCCCTCCATCTCATCCAATTTGTGTGTTTAATAGCTCAAATGATAGGTCGTGAGTCACTGAGTGGAGAAAATCTTAGAAATTTGAAATTCAAAATAAAAAGTATGTCTCTCTTCGCTAGCAGAATGATGAACTGTCAATTATATAAAACTTGCATTTCGCATACAAAAAAAGATCAATTTTAAATAATAATTCATTATGTATTGAATCATTATTAATTACTTCTAAAAAGAAACTCATTATGTATTGAATTAAAAACATTATATATTCAGTGTTTATATATTGAGTGAAATTAATTTTATAAAAAAACTTAAATAAATATGAATACAAAATATAATATTTAGTATTTCAGTGCTAAAAAAAAGTGCAGAAAAACTTCAACCAATATGACAGAAAAATTTACACAACCTCCAATTACAGATTTTTATTATGTCTTGTTTTTTGTTTATATTAACACTTGTATTTATACGGATTATTTATATTTACACCTATAATTGTATTTAAAACTAAATAAAAACTTCCAAATAATATGAAAAATAAAATATATTGCAAGCAGTAAGGTATCGCAAAAATGATTAAAATATGGGTGTTTACCAATGATTATGAATTTTACTATACATATATTATGACATCATGCATTGACATTGACAGATTTCTTAATAATATCGTTAAAATTAAAATTTTTCAGTCGGTTAAGAATATTAAATTTTTATAACAAAACACTACTAACATGAATTTTGTAATGAGTGTCAACCTTAAAAAATGGATAGAATTTACATTATACATGAACCGGGTTAATACAATAAAAGTTGTTAAAAATATTTAAGTTGTACTATCTGAAACAATTTGCTTGTGTTTATAGTGTCAAGTGTCAACATCTCTATTGAAGATACTATTTATAAATGTTTTTTCATCGACACACTGTAATTTTAATATCGTAAAAATTACATATGTAATGTGTAATCATATATATATTATTTGATAACAATAGGTTTATAATCAAATGTAAAATAATTCAAAAAGTATATAAGTAATAAATTTAAATAAAATCATAAAAAAATTATTGTTGTAGTATACCTATGATAAGACTGGTACAAACGACTTATTACAATAAATATAACACCTACTGTGTTAAAAATATTATTTAATACTTTAATGCGTTGCGTATAAATAGCTACATAATTAATTATTATTAATAATATTAAAAGTTTAAGAATATTTAAAAACTTATCTGAGTTTTACAATCATATTCTTTATATATTTATATTTTTTATTAAATATTCAATTACATTTTAATTTGAAAAGAACAATGTTTTCAATTAGAGACCAGACTTCGGGAAACATTTTATTGTCTTTGTAATTTCAATTAAACAGTGGTTACTTACTTCAAGAACATGAATTGGATGTAATTTTTTTAGTTCTTTAAAAATAAGCAAAATGAAAATTTCAAATGAAACAAAGAAAGAAATACCTACATATGAAAATCAACTGCTAGTAGCACCATATAAAGTACATGTTAAATATCGTTTTCAAGAAACAGAAAGAAAAGAATATAATCTTTGATACCTTCTAACTTCTTTAGTTTTGAATCAATTTTAAATTAATTTTCAAGTTATGATATTTTAATATTTGTTATGATATTGAAACAAGTTTCAAAATTTTGAAGTTAAATTATGTTTAGAATCAGCCTTGTACCCTTGTGCGTGCTTTCTTAGATTTGTAATTTAACAAAGTATTTTTAAGGAAAGTAATCTCTCCTATTTGAAAACGTTGTAATATCTGTACTTCTTTTTGGTTGCCAAACTTGAAAGTATTCATAAGCTGGTGCCTTAGAAGAATTTTAAATGTCTGGTGGACAGTCAGCAACACCAACGAAGAGCTATGAATGCAAGCATATATTCCCCATTACAGCTATAATTACATAAATGAAATACGGATGAATAGGTCAGTCACACTATATGAAAGATAACAAAACCACATTAGCCACCAAACTTTGCAGTGGAGAGGGGCACGACAAGTAAGACATGGTGAAGAACGGTAAAGAAAGAACTGAAGGAAGAATGCAATAATTGGGAAGAAGAAAAGCACATGGCGCCGACTCGTGTACGTTGTCGAGCTTTTATTGCAACCTAGGCCCTATCGGGATTAAAGGAAATAAATAAATAACTAATAAATTATTGAAGATATAAACTTCTAACGTAAGACTTAAATTCTTTATTTTATTTTTTAATTTATACATTAGGATAAAGTGTTACATAATAAATCATCAATATTTGATTATCTCATATTCTATCTGGCTTTTCATCGTTGCTCTTTTACAGAAAAATATCTCATACTTGGTATAAGTACTCGTATTAAACATATCTTTGTTTATTCAAGATATGAACTGATCCGATTTGAATATTTGAAAATCAGTATTATTATCAAAGAACATTCGCGTGATTTATGAAATTATTTCTTAAATACCTATGTATCTGAAACGATTAGCCTGATCGAATTGAAATTTTGGATACTAAGTGAAATATTCATTTTAAACAATTTTCTATAGCAGAAGAATCAAGTTTTTTATCGATTTTTTTTTTATAATTATCGATTTCTCAAAATATTCGAATTCAATAAAATTTAAGTAAATACTTAGAACACTGAAAAACTATGACAATCATGCGTAAGAAAAATTAACGGAAAACACTGCAAAATTAACGAATTAAAGATTGTATTTCTCAAAACATCGTAACGTAACGTTTCATCAAAACATTTCAAAAAAATTTTAAAGACAGTGGTCAAATACGAGCGCTTTATCTCCGGAACGCCGCTTGGTATATTTTAACTACTATTCAGTGATGAGTAAAAAATTTAATAAAAATTTAAAAAAAAATAATAAATTTTTTTTCAATAAATTTTGAGCTTCTAATTCAAGTTTCATATGAAATTATATAAATGCTATAAGATTATCATAAGAAAATATACTTTAAATGGGTAACAAAACTGATTTTTAAATGAACTATAATTTTATTTAGTTTCATAATGAAGCTTTGAGTACACAAACCATAAATTAATTTACCATGCCAGACTGAGAATCAGGGTGCACAAACAGGAGAAAAGTAGGTATAATTGTAGAATACGCTAAAACTATAATGCAGACTGATTGACCTTTTGTACAGAAAAAGTACATGTTTTAAATGTTAAGAAAGTAAAACAAAGAGTTTGAGTATTTTCTTTTATGATAAATCGAATCTTAAAGAATGAGAATAAAAATCAATAATAATTAAAATGGTTTATATAATGATTTGATGGAAAATGTCGTTTTAAGCGTAAAATTGAAAGAGTTGTGTTGTTGTAGAAAAGTTTTATTTATATAAGTAGTAAAAAAAAATAAAAAGACTTAAAGAACATATTTTCTTAGCTTATTAACCAGAGTCCGTTTTTCATGAAGATTAAGCAGGGTCTTTCGTATAGGTTGTAACAAAAATTATGTATGCAAAAAAATTTTCAACAAATTAATAATAACATGTCTTCTTCATCATATAAGGTATACAGTTTATAAAAAATAAAACAGTAATATAATTATATTCTGGTATTTTAATAGGAGTTATTATATTTAAAGATAATTGAAATAATTCCTATAATTAAATATGAACAACAAGATATGATGTCCTCCACATTGTATACACTGATTTTACTAGACATGCCATATTTAATAAATCAACATCGTGAGTGAATTAATAAAATACAATAGGTAAAGCAGAGAAGATACTTATCTTAATAAATTGAAAACCGTTAAAGTCATTTGTCTATTAAAAAACGAGCAAATAGAGTAGTCAATTTGATTTTTTGATGTAATAAGCGTGTGTACTGAACTTCGTTTATTACTTCAATTGCTGTTGTTCTTTAAAACTGCTCAAAATAATGAAATCTCGAACGTTAAATTTTCAAAATTGTTATAGTTTAGAGTCTAGTATCACATTGTGATGAGTAAAATATCAAATTCAGCAGCAGTCAAATTCAGAATAATTGCATCCAACAAAAGTAGCAATTTTTAATTATACTCTAATCATACTTTCAGTTTTTGATAAAAGTTAACTGCCTTGCTATGAACTTTATATTTTACATTTATTAAAATATATATTTATAATAATATCTTCAATTATTTAAACATAGTAATGGACCGCTCCCTATTTTCTGAAATTAAGAACTTCTCTACAAAGAAAAGAATAATTATTTATATGAAATAATCTGATGGTAAACTTGAACTTAACCATGGGTTTTAAAGTATTGTAAAAGCCAACTAAACTTAATTACTATTAATATTATGAGGAATATTTTTAAAAGTTATTTCAACGATCAATACTAGAATTAGTAGTTATGTTCAAAAATGATTTGAAAGCGCAATATATTTGATAGAAATTGCATGTAAGTGCCCAACCATACGAATTTGTTATTCCATTTTTGGCGATTTCACTGAGGTTTCTCAAAAATAATAAAATGTAATATAATCTATATATTAAAAACAAATTATGAAATAATCCAGCCATTATATCCAACCGATGTGCCTAGTTTTTTTTAAATGAAAGGTATTTATTTATTTATGCACGATTTGTTATCAAATATTAGAAATCACTTAGGTGCCACTCTTCTCAAATTTATTCAAACGTAATTTGTATACCTTCCTTTCTCATTATCTTCGGTAGTAATTGAACAACGTGGTTTTTGTCTATAAGAACATTCGCTTAAACGAGCTACTTCATTTGAGCTTTTGTATAAAAAGTGGTTGAGTAGAAATGATGCTAGGCGTGGGAAATCGTGTATTCCCTATTCACTTACTTTTTATTCACAATGCTTTCTTTGTATCCGTCATCAATTTATTTTAATCGACAAATTTTTAGGCAACTAGAATATAATTTATATTGTTTTATCAACGGTATTAAATATTTGAAACAATTTGGATTTCATCAATCTATACAAAAATAATATTGTTTTAATTATTGGGTTAGGAGGTAAACACGGATGATTCATTCAATATTATGACTGAAAATTAATTTAGCACTAATCAAAAGGCAGGAAATAATTGAATTACAAAAAACATTGGCACTCCGAGTTCACTGCCGGCAGAAGTGAAACCTTGAACAATTATCTGTATTTTACAAAACACGTAGTTGTTTAAGTTACATTGATAAGTGAGATGTTTGTTTCTTTCAAAATTAGTAAAGTTCAATGTTTTCTTTCCCATCTCAAAAAATTCCCAACGTAGAAAAAAGTTTGTTTCATTGCAAATTAGTAAATGGATGCACTTTTTGGATAAATAATTTAAGAAAAAAATAAAATAAAATGTTAATGAATGTAGGATGCTTTAGACCGAGGTCCGTTGCATTCCTAGGCAACTATGCTGGTCATATGACTGATACTGCTATAAATATGTTTATTTTATGTATTAGATAAATGGCACATACTTGTGTGGCGTAACTATGTTGTCAGTTCAAGGGTTTTTTCCCATCTCAAAAAATACTCAACGTTTCTTTAAAATTTTTCACTTCATTGTATTTTAGAAATCCAATTTTGCTAAAAATTCTTGCCTGCGTCATAAAATTCAATTATTAAAACTAAAAAATAAAAGGTTTTTTGAGAACAATAAAAGTACAAAATTATGAAAATACATTACAAATGTTAGAATTCTTGTACAGGTTTAAAAATCTCTGAAACTTAACATTTTAATTGATGTTAAATGTTTGGAAATCATTTCTTAATGTAGACATTTATCTTGAAATAATTGCATACTAATTTAACCACATTAAAAAATAAACGTTATTATTTTTAGCTGTTTTGATGACCTCAGAATAAAATAAGTTGGTTTTTTAATATCATCTTTTTTTCGAACAACAATTATTGAACTACAAAACAAACATTTATTATATTTAAAATTGGCAATTAAAATCTTAATTGTGATTTATTTTATATATATTTTTTATAATGGTTTTTAAATTAAATTTATTACAAGTTAATGAATGCCATACTATGTTGCCAAATATTGATGCTATTCGTAGTATGATAATTTATACCTACATGTATTTTTGGCTAAAATAATGCTTTAAATATTTCCTTTAAAAATTCATACGCTTCTAAAGTGTAATCGTATTAAAGAAAAATTTTCAGTAAATTTTAATTCATAAGTCCAAAAATTTAAACCATTTGCTTTTCTACTTTTATATATTTCATCTTTAAAATTTTACTTTATAATAAGTTTTCTTTAAAAATATTGTGGTTTTATTGTAAGATTTTAACTTTTTAATATTTCGACCTTTATGAAATTCGAATTCTGAGAATTTAATTGATGTGGAAAATATTTGTGAATAATCAAAAGATATCAATCTCTTAAAAAAACAATAAATAAATAAACAAAAATAAACAAAAAATCGTAGATATTAAAATATTTTACAAAGCAAAACATTTTTTTTCGTTTATGTGTTCTTAAACATTGATTTTTAACTTTGGAACTCTCTTAAATTACTTAATTGCCATGACATCTTTTGATTCCAAAATGTTTTTCAATGAAAATATACTATACTAATCACTCTTGAATTCAAAATAAAAATATATTCAATTTTTTCAGCAGTAAGCAACAGTTTAAATTATTTTAAAATATATTATAATAATATATTCCGATCTTCTTAACACATTGTGTTTATTGTTATAAAATTCGTTCTTTATCTACTTTAATTTAGAGAATTATATTTAAAATCATTAGTTAAAATTTTTAAATTCTCGTAATCATTTCTGTATTGATAGGATCATCAATTAATAATCAACCAATTTTTTTTTAATGTGTTAAAACGATTTCAAAATGATGTAAAATTCAAATTTTCTAATCATTTTTCGCTTATTTTTACTGTAATAATAAATGTTAATATTTCATTTATAAATTGATAAATTTTTTATTACATTCGTAATTTATTTTCAATTTTAATTTTCTGGTTAAATTATAACAAATTTTTTATTATTTTATTTATATACGTTTAGGTATATAAAGAATTTATCATCAATTTCGTTCAAAAATAAAAAATTTACCGAATTACATTTTAAGAAACAGTAGAATATTGTCAAGTTTCCTTAACTACCATTTATTGAAACTACGTTGTAATTTAAATGTTTAAAATCTGTGATTTATTACGTTTTATTTTTTAATATGGAACCATTAAAATAGGGGCGGTGACTTACTACTACAAGTGTGATATATTATTCTTGATCCAAATGAATGTGTCGCCTGTATGTATGTTTAATCTACGCTCGTTGAATGTAATTATACAACTATTCATTATATTAGTAGACGAACGAAGATTTAAAATAAACAACACATGAATAAACATTGTTAAAATGTATAATTTATATAGCAGAGAACAGTCACTGATGTGTATATATGGATGGAATCCATTATATTGAGTTTTATGGATTAAAATTATCACTGTGTTGTCGTCAGTCCACCCTTTCTTTTTATAATATTTTTAATCATATGATTTATGTGAACTGTTTCATAGATTATAGGATGTGTGATAATTTTAAAATATATATAAGATACCCCTACAAAATATATGATCTATTTATATCTGATAAATTATGACTTTATTTAATACAAAGTTGTGATAGGGATATGTCTGCCTGTAAACGAGAATTATATAAATAAATTCATTTGAAGTGATTGAAAAACCATATTTTTGTTCAATATGACTAAAATAATCAATGAAGTTACAGTTGCTCAAACAGGTGGCATAAATTAAGCAAATTTCTTTTAAAATAAAAATTGTCGTATTGAATTATTAAACTGTATGAAGAAAATGAAAATTGCCAAATGTTGGAGAAATTTGTAAAATTGAAATGGTCACGCGATAATTGTTGCTAATTCCATACTCTAAAACTTTTAACTATTGAAACATAAATTTAACCAATTAGTCTTCCCAAAAACAACTTACATATAAATAAGACGGTGGGTGAAGTTTATTGTAAAGTTTATAACACTAGAAAATTATAATTAGATTAGTATTTTGGTCCATTTTGGTCCCTTGTATTCATACTTAAGCCATATTTTATAACATAAAAGATATTATTAATACTCAATTACTACTCTCGAAAACTTTATTTTATTTGAGCTGTATTTTATTCGTTTATTCGTGAAAAAGAGTTTTCTCAAAAATATGCAGTAATATAATAAAGGTATTTCTTTTTTTTCATAATTTTTGGTTCATCGTAAATTGTTTAGTAAACCAAATTTAAAGAATAGGGGGTTATATATTTAGACATAAGCTAGAGCAAAATTGGTTAGGTACTGCGTAAACAAATTTTTTAATTTTTTGTTCGATAAATTTCTTTAAGTGTTTTTCAACTCCTAAGCAAAGCAGATTTACTTACAGTTAGTATGTGCGTTATTTTCTACAAGTAAAACTGGGCGGTTGCAAAAATAATTATTTTGTTATAAATTCGAAATTAGTTCAAATAATTTTGAAAATATCAAAACAGTTAAAGAATAACGCTTTATTATATTCTTATTTTATCAATGATTTAAATGAAAATAATTATGTAATTTAATAACAATAAATAAGTCAAAATCATAACCAAGTTGTAGTTATATAATTTTGAAAAAATAACTCTAGTAATCATTTGATAAATGTTGCGCCTTCTTACAAAATCAGAAAACATCCTTATTATCTCGAATATAATTTTTCGTATGTTCAAAATTAATAAAACACAAAAAAATAATAATTATAATACATTAATGCCACCGCAAGAATGTGTAAATTAATAATTCAAACATAAATAACATTAATTATAAAATAATGAAATTGTATAATTAAACATCAAACCAGTAACAATATAATTAACGTATTGTAATTGTTAGTACATTAAAACAGCTTTGTCTACAATGAATGTATGTGTATGCGCATATATTATATATACCTATGTGTGTACCTAAATATATTAAATAAATAATATAATTAATTAATGTTATCATATATTAATTTATATATTAATAAAATTATCTAATTATATACATTAAACAAAGAGAAAAATATATGAATTATATGTGAATCATATATGGCTGTCTTTGTTTTTTAAATTATATGTTCATTATGGATGGACTTTTAATATACAGACTGAAGTTCACAATGAATTTTATTGCCCTAAATACAATATCAATTCATTCGATAAGTTTTATTATAAAAATTTTAATATAAAAATAAATGAGCATTTCTAATGATTTTATTTTGAAAGAATGAAATAGAATCCTTTAATTTCTGTTCTTTGATTTTTTGAATTTGCCTATTTATCAAGTTTGTAGATAATCTAAAGGTTGTGATTCTACGTGGATACCTACTTGCGGTCAAAAATCCAAATTTATTATTACATCCGTCTTTCGCGAATAACCAACACACAAAAATTTATAAAAACGAGTTAGACAACCTCGAAATATAAACATATGATCGGTTTCGATTTTTTTAGCGAAACTATTTACTTCCCATATAAGGAAGATAATAAATAGGTAAATCCAAGTACAGTTGTATGAAAATGTAACACGTTTTATTTATTGACCGTGCTTGCAGTTACACAATTAATATTTATCCGATAATATCACATTTGAAACTTTAAGGTATGCAGCTACGAAATCTAGTACCTTTCGTATCCACAAATTTAAAACTATTTGGATTTTCTCATTTGTTTTTTTTTTAGGTTGATGATTTATAGTCAAGTTTCAAATGCATTAGCAACGCAAATCAAATGAGCTGCTTAAAAGATGAATCGATTGAATTATGCTTACGTTACAGGTTTTGTTAGAAAATTAAAAAAATTCAAAGATTCTTGATCCAACTTTTAAAGTATAAGAGAGACAAGGAAACTTCAAGTAAAAAAACTTAGAAACAGACAACTTTTGTTTAAAACAGTTTTTCGAAAATGTAACGATTTTCCACAACTTAAGCTCAAATTTAGCGAATATTGGTAATTACAATACATATTATTATAGAAGTATATATAACTGTATAGGCTTCATATTTATAGTATTTTATAAATGGTAATTAAAAATAGCCCAAACAATGATATTCAATCATATGTCAAGTCTCTAAACAATTAACTTTGTTAGTTGTTATCATTTTTCATATCCGTTCTGTTTTTGTACAAAATGTGAAATTTAAATGATCTGGTTTTGTTCCTTAACATAAATTGAGTGTTTGACAATCGCTTATTAGGTATTTGCTTTTGGTAACATCCGTTGTTAATAAAATTGGTATAAAATGAAAACATCATTTCTCCTCGAGCAGTTGTTTCATTTCACCTGATGTCCTGAAATACTGTTGACTTGTAAGGTAAAATCCATTGTTTATGTGTATTTTATAACAAACTTTAAGAATTGGTCACACTGATCGGCTAAAATAAGTATTTGCACTGCGGTTCAACTCTCATGTTCTGATCATTAGAGACGTTCATATTTGTCTTGTTGTTTAGTAAGTTATTTGAGATTTATGATATAAAATACAGCCTGTATATGATTAGTTTCAACCAAACATTATTTACTATAATACTGTAATTGCATTATTGGTAGATGATAGTGATGCAGTGATTCAAAATACATTTAGCTGGCCGCTCGTATTATATATTTAGTGAATTGTAGGTATAGTCTATGACAATGTTATGTTTGTACCTCCACATACGGAATATAATGCAGTAATTGTACCTAATATATTGTTAATTACATGTGGTATGTTTGATTATATATTTGAAAATATAGATTTGCACTTGAATTTATTTCATTTGTGTTTTAGTTTTCTACGAATGGATATATTTTTTCTGATTTCTATATTCATTCTTAAAAGAAGAGATCTTATTAATAAGGTTGGAATTGAACATCACTTTATTAAAATGGTACTATGTACATATATGACATCCACTTAATGTTCATGAAACTACATTTTAAATTTCGCACATTTTGTCTGTATAGTCTGTTCATAGCGGCACAATTGTTGAAGTGATTGATCACTTCAATGTTTAGATGCATGAAGTATCAATCATTGCAACTGAATATCTAAAATAAACGTAATCTTAATATAAACGTAATAAGTATCTATTTCTTAATGTTCTTCGAGACATCATTTCTCACATACCACGGTGTTTCGATAATTTTTTCAGTTCCATCCCTCCTACTATAGCTGAATGCCATAGGTTCACACAGATTCAATAATTGTTTTGTGCACCAGCGCCTTATTATTTAACGAAAAATTCGAACTTTGATCCAACAGCCAGTATAATTTGAAAAAGTTTAGCAGTTTTCTTTTCAACTAAATGTATTCACTCCAAGTTAAATATTCTATCGAGGTGTATGCCCAGATATTTTACTTAATTCGACTATGGATACGGTTATTTTTTCAAAGTACTTGCTACTTGAACGAATTTCATCTTATTTATGCAATCAACTGATCGATACTGGTCTATAGATGTTGGGAAGGTACATTTGGACCCAACTCTGTGAATCAAATCTGCGAAATTAACTGAGAATTTATATATTAAACGTGAAGGATGTAAATGCTGATATCTCTTCATACAATTTTGATAAAATTATTTAATAGAAAATCGCCGAATAAAATGAACTCACAAAATTTCAACATATTCGGCTTAGACATTTCGTACATACAAATATTAAAACAAACATTGTAATGCATAACGAGGAAGCTCTATATCCCTGATTGTAGTGACTTGATTTTTTAAGTTTCAGCCTGAGGTTATTTTACTCCAGCAATTCTATATTAATATTTTTTTAAGCTCAAAGGTTTCATTGTGTATTCATTACATACTTAGTTAGGTAAATACATTATGGTATAGACATGGTGTTTGTATCCATAGGACCAAATATAATATATTATTTAACTGTTTAGTTTTAGTCCATTAGGTAAAATATCATTGGTGTAGGTGTATGTGTCTCTTATTTATTATACATATATATGAATATCATCTATATGTATGTTTACATATTTAGGTATGTGTATTATGTATTTAATATGATTTTAGGACATATTTATTTGTTGATTATTGGTAATAATATTAATTTATTTATCAAATAATATGTTATAGATAGATATTAAAGCTAATTAATATTTATTATATATTAATAGTTTTATACATTATAATATTGGATTAAATAATTATATTATTAATTGTAGAATTGATTACAGTATTATATTTAATTGACTTAGCACTGTGAATATTTGATGAAGACTTACGTACCTAATGCTGAGATTTTATGATGTTATTAATAATCATTAAATTTTTTGTATACATAAGTAGTACTGTCATCATTTGTGACAATACAACAACAACAAATGTTTGTTATCTTCACTTAACATTGCTAAAATGTACAAATTAAGTCATAATAGATATTACAATGTTTATTGTTATTTTAATGACTTGAATATAAATAAAATTATGTTGAGAAGCAGGCAGGTAACGGCTTGTTATTAATAAATATATTTTACGACAAAATTCGCAACTAATACAATTAAAGATATCGTTAATTAAATGCGTAATTATCAAGATTTATTCATATAGCTTACGCACGATATATCCGATATAATTTTAAATTCTGATAGCTGAATTTGATCAATTAGTATGCGTATGCTGTGAGAATTATTTTAGATTTTATAAATTAGTTATTAGCACTTGTCGTTTTAATTAATTCTTCAATACTAAAGAATGTATTTTGAATTCCAAACTGTTAACGGTATTATAGGTAGTATTTTTAAGAAAATACCTCTATGATTTGATAGCCATCGAAGCGATAGCGGCCATTAATGATATCAAAATTATACAAGAAATACGTTTAATCAGCACAAATTTTTGTAAGTGGAGCATTGTCTGTCTTTCAGGTAGTTTCGATATATTTGGATTGTGCAGAAAAGCTTAAAATTGATAGGGTATTACCAGGTAATAAGTTGTCAAAATACTTTTAAGTTATTGTAGTTAAAATTATTAATTTCGATTATATATTGAATAATAATATTATTGTGCCTTAATAAATAGGTATAGTTAATTATAACTTTATAATTTTTGACGAATTTTTTACATTATTTTGGCTAAATTATGGTAGATGCAAAAATTTTGTCAGGGACTTTCAATTTGATCTAAAGAATAATTTCTATTGTCTTAAACCGTTCGTACAGAGTTCACCGATAAAGAAAGCAAGCAGTGCTTTGTTCTGGCTTACTTTAAAAATACTAAAATTTCACCACCTCATCAAACAAATAAAAAATATGACATAACAAACTTTAAACGTAGTTTTCATCTCTTTGTGGATTGAATTTTCGCATGCTTGCAGTTTCGGTTGTACCGTTATTAAAATCAGAATCTAACGAACCGACCAACCATTTAGGGGTTGGATTTCAAAAAATTATTTCTTATTTTTTATATAATAACAGGATCTCCAGTTCAAAATATCAAGCTTTCTGAATCATTGGTTTGGACTATACTTGATGGACATTAAAATTTAAACTTCCTCTTCACTCCTGTGGTAGTTTTATTTAGAAAATTATCGCATAGTTTACCTACCCAATAACATAACTCTGTTCAAAATTTTGAGCTTTCTGGCTCAATGGCTTGTGTACCTGAATTTTGTTGAAAAAGCGTAGTAAAAAAAGAGTTGAACTCTGGAATTAATACTCTTATGGCACTTAAAATATCGCAGATCGGTAGAAATTTCTTCTACATTTAGAATAGAATATTGGACCGTGGGCATGAAAGCGAGCAACAATTGATCCTGTCCTTACAATAATTTAGGCAAACTTAATTGAAAAAAAAATTGTATCTTTGAGATTAAGCCGAATAAGGGCAAATAAGGGAATTTCTCTTTTGAAATTTGCATGACAAACTAATGTGGCATATACGGACATAATTTTTTCCGATATCACCGGCATGTTTTAAGAGGTCCTCATTGGAAATTGGGGAGTTGTAGTATAAACTATTGATCAGCGACATGAGGCATTATTTATGATCCTTTGTTCTATTTGGAAAACTGAAGTACTCATATTTTAAAGCCAATGATAAATTTATTTACAAAATAATACCCTTAAAACTAATTTAGAAAATTTAAAACCATTTGATAAATAAAGAAAATCAAAATTATTTAAATGAAGATAAAAAAATTTGTTCTCTAATAATTTATTGGGAAACTGCTGTTTATATATTAAGCTAATTTTTTTATTCATTTATATTTGACTGTATCATGCAATGTATCAATAAAAAAACGTATTATCACCGATAAGTTAATAAATTTTTATGCGGTCTCCAGTATATAAACACAATTTTTTTCCCTCTTTTGCAACCGAAACCTGGTTGTATACTGTCACACATACACTTACCGCAACATGTACATTGTATATAGTAAAATAAAAAAAAAACATTATCTTAGTGATAAAGTAAGAAAAAAAAAATAATGTACACCTATTATGAAGCAAACAAAAAAAAACAAAAAAAATCGTAAACAATTTATAGTCTTAAGTTAAAAGATTTAATACCTATTGTGGTATCACAAATAGTTACGGTTGTGTATATAGGTATACTCTTAAAAGTGCCCACGTATAAATACTATCCGAATCATAAAGATTGTACCCAAATATGGAAAATACACTTATATATATACGGGAGACCCATTACAGCGGTCGAAATTCGACTATAATTACTCAAAAGTCTTCTGCTTTTAAGCAAAACAGCATACATGCGTACCTGTAAACTTAACTTCACATACAACAAAAGAGTACATATGTGTGTGTATAGTAGTGTGTGTAATTTGAGCCACTCCACTTATATATGTGTGTCATAGTGTATGAAATGTGTTTTTTTTTTATATTGATTTAATGGGTTTTAATGCATAATTTAAAAAAATATATTAGTCCACTCTGTATATACCTATACTATAAGTGTGTCAAATTTCATACTCCTCAATTTACCCAATTTTCCAAAAAAGGTGTAAAAGGTATAAGCTTCACGTATTAATATATAATATATATGTGAATTGAGTTCTATTGAAGTTTGGGCTAGTATAAAACTTTTTTCAGAATATCAAAAATTTTAACAACCGCTAGTTTTTTAAGGAGTGCAGATTTTCAAGACACGCTTGTACTGGAAGTGATTACAAAATAAATTATAAATGAAAGTTCTAAAAATGAGACAAACATTCTTTTTGAGGATGTCAGTCAATTCGACAGTTCCAAAACAGACATTTTTCCATTTTATATTCATGCTCTCAAAATTTTAGTTAAGCATTATAAATTAAAAAATTTAAACAAACATAGAACCTCCTCGAAGGATATTGGTACAAATATACTGTAAATAATATCCCTTTAAAAAAAAAATTAATCAAAGTTGGAAAAGATTTTTTAGGTAACCTTCAAAAATTTTAAAGAATTACTAACCGGAATGTGTAAGAATTAACTTAATTATTTTTTGTTTGTTTCGAAAAAATTTGCTCAAATTTGCGGCGTCAAAAAATATTTTTGTTTTTCTTTACCATTCAAAAATATTACATACAATAAATACATCCTATTTAATCATGGGCGTATTTTATGTAGGTATTTTAGAACTTTTTTTGTATTTCAAAAATTAAACAAATAAATTTTCAGTTGTTTTTCTGCCTGTGTCACAAATTCCAAGTCATACTTTTCTATATATGTTGAATATTTTCGAGATTGTGTGTACACAATGTTGACTTCGACATCACACAAAGTTCGTATCTTTTATAGAACATAAGGTATAATAGTTTCCTATACATACAATGTTATATGTATGTAGTTTTTTGTGCCTACACTAAATTTGGTTTACTATATAAATAACAATACAAAATGGCTTCATTTAATGCTTTCAATATTATTATATTTATACACGGCAAAATTATTTACATAATACGCATGCGCGTATAAATTTAAAAAATAGATATTATAATGATATGAAAATCTGCATTATAACAAGCGGCTTTCAAGACATTCTACAATTCTGCAGTAGCACCTTTGTTTATTGTTTTCAAAATCATCGGCAGAAAAAAATTATGTTAATTTGGAAACAATCGTATGGTTTTTTATTTATAGATAAGCGGATCCATTTAAATGTATAACATATTTATATAGAAATGTCTAAATGTTCAACGGCACATTTTTGTTGAAATTTTTTTTTTTAACAAGGATTATATGTTAAAGCTGAATTCTAAAACACTTCCTTATTTGGAATACCATTATAGAACCATTATAGAACTTGATTTTTTTGACTTTACAAGCAGGCATGCGTTTTTAAAATTTCCAATGCTTAATGCGTCAATGGATTGATTACTAAAAGAAGTCGAAAATCTTTTTATTACTTCAATTTAAGCGTCACCAAATTAATCACCTATTTACTCCATATTCGTTTGACCGCCCGTCCATCTGTGCGACAACAAGATAACTCAAAAGTGAAAAGAGATAGCGAGATGACATTTTGATAGCGTATTTTGAACCTAAAAAGTGAGTTTAAGTGAATGTATGACAAAAATCCATCCGTAGGGATGGAACCATCTGTCCAATTCATCCATAACCAAAGTATTTAATCATAAGAAAAAGAGGAAATATTTAAACTCATAAATATTTGTTTTTCAATTTATCGCTCAATTTAGCTAATCCATAAACACATCCATACATATATAATAAAAAAGTTTATTGTTTAAAAACTTCAAGTATCTAAACAATCAACTCTGTTAGTTGTTATTTTCATTTGTTTTATTTATTTTACAATCCATATAAGAACTAATATTGTTTTCTATATTTTTTAATTAATAAATTGTATTTCGTATTATTATGTAACTGTTTTACAGAAATCATAAATAAATAAACTTCCAAATCTCAATATCACGCGTCTTTTAACTTTTTTGAGTTAAACCAGCTGTAAAGGTGATCTTGTACCACTATATCGGATTTTGTTCGTACGAAGAACAGTATTGTCCAAAGTTATTTTTAAAGGTTAAAAAACGATTAAACAATTCCGCAAAAGTAATGGTAATTGACCTTCAATAAATTGTTAAAAAATAATATTTTTTAATGAAGGTAAAAAAGGGTCACTAAGTTTTTGCTAAAAAAAAATTACACTTTTTTGTTTGATTTGCAAAGGCTTGCTAAAAAGTAAAATAATTTTTGTTAAAAATAAATGTTTTTTTTCAAGGAAGTTTCATACAAAGGATTTATTTTTTATTAACCATTCGACAAAGGTGTGTGTAATATATTTTATAATTGAACGGAAGGGTCAACAAATATTTATTACTTTACGTTTTTTAAATTACTCTTTTAAAATTGTTTATTTCGAAGGTTAATTATACCTTCGGACCATGACCAATGTGTTCAGTTGAATGATCCTTAAAGTTAAGTAGGTAATTTGATCCTAACTAAATGAGGTTATAAATCTTTTGAAATAAATTTGTGTTTTTTATGAAACATTATTTTTAAGACCACATAAAAATAATATTTCACATAGATAGAAGCAAATATTAAACAAGTAAAGCTTATAAAATAACTAAGGAAGAAAAGTTTTGAAATACTATGTTTATACTGAGTTAAATGTGATATAAATATACTTATCCTGTTTTTGATTATTAAAATTTATAGATATGCATTAAGTATACTTAATAGGTATTTAACTGTTTTGAACTGACTTTTATAGCGAACTTTTGATTTAATTTTTAAGACCATCTCTTATCTATTACATATGCACATAAGCTATAAAAATTATGCTAATCTTGGAGATAAGGCAATGGAATAATTTTGGTCGGAATAATATAGGAAAACATTTCTACACATTTATACAAATTTTTTAAATTTTAATTATAAAGATTATTAAAGATTGAAGTAGGGTAATTTTCCAGAAAAGTTATGAAAATAAATAGCTTGTAAGATACACTCATAAACTAAGGCAGATGATAGATTAGGAGGAAATATTTTTACCTAAGCCAAAACTGCGAAAAAACTTCTGATTGTACCAAGATCTATGGAAAATTGGAAATAACTTATCGTAAAAATTCATCTTGAAATTTCGATTTAGTATGGTGAAAATTGAAAACTCAAAAAAGAAAAAAATTTTAAAAATAAATCGAAACGTGACCACGGAACATAGAAAGAAAGTACGGCAAGTACAAGCTATGTGTACTTTATATTCAAACTACATATGTAATGTAAATTTTGTTTGTATCCTGGCTGAATTCCCGAAGCGCATGGCCAAGTTCCTCGACATGGTAGGACATGGAATCGAAGACAGAATCATTGGCTTGAGAGCTCTACATGCTACCGGTAAGCTATTACAGTCTCTTTCATAATAATTTAGGTAAAATAAATTTTATTAAAAAAAATATGATAATGATGCGATGAGTTTCCGGTCTACATATATCAAGGTAGTTTTGTCCAGTTAAAAATGATAGAATCATATGCCTAAGGATTTCAAAACTTCTTGATCATAACTTAAAAAAACTAATTTTATTGTGTAGTTTTACTAGAGATTATTTAAGAAATGACAATTTGCTTTGTTTAGTGTTAGTAGTAATGAACACGTTATGCTTGTCCTCTTATTAGGATAAAGTGGGTGCATAGATTACTTCATGAAATTATTTAAATGCGACATAAATGTATAAGGTTGGGTTTATCCATCGCTTCCGGTATAATTACTAATTTAATAACATTTTTTATTTCATTCATTTGTCTCTTTTTTATTTTCGTTAACTTGCCTACATCATAATAATTGTGATTGAATACTTTAATAGTCAACTCTTGCCAAACCTACAAAGGTTTTACAACAAATCAATAAGTCATGATTCCGAATAACAAGTAGCAACTTTTTCAACTATACATCGTCGAAGCTTTGTTAGTAGGTATTTATATAATTGACATTACAAGAATTATAAGGGGCACTAGACTGGGGTCGGACTACAGAAGAACTGTTATTGCTATAAAATTTTCACAAATCAATGTAAAAGATTCAATTATTTTAAAATACTTGAGTTTCAATAAAACATAATTTTTCATTTTTAAGTTGGCAATAGTAATTCACCAAAAACCACAATGTAAAGGTTTGTTAAAAACATGAAAAATAATTAATTAATATTGAAAATAATTTTATAATACATTTGAGTTGTTAATATTTTGAACATGGAAAACCGTGTTATGCGGTTGTGGCGGTTACGACCATGTATTTAGAATAGAAGAAATTCTACTATAGTTTATAAATATACTACCCAACCAAACCGAACCACACTATCCAAATTGATATATAAATGGCCTATATACACCACACAGAAAACACGACTATAATAATAAAACTACCCCTAATAAATACTCAGGGTTTTTAGAATACTTTTTCTTCAATTCATAAAAGGGTAAATATTTTGACCATCATATTTTTATTGCTAAAAAAATGTTTTACAAGAATCTATATTTTTTTATTACTTAATTCGAGGTCATCTTTAAAAATTGTTACAAATTTCAAATAAATATTTTTAGTTTTGAATTGAACTTGCAATGTTATACAAATACAACTGAATTTATTGAAAGTGTTGTGCAGATTCTATATTTTTTTGTTTGGTGATTAACATCAGAGTATTTCTAGTATTTTTTTCCAAAATTTATTAGTGTAATTTTCATTGTAAAGAGAATATTTGCTGCGTAGAAGTCGTTTTGGTACCAACATTTGAATCGTCATCATCCGAAATAAATAAGTAGAAAAGAAGTTCTTAAACATTATCAATAATTTGTTGATGTAGATGAGGAATTAAAAATGTACTTATTTGGAAGAATAATATCACATATTTATTATAGCGCCGTTTTTAATGGTATCTATATTCAGATTTAAATACATGTTTTCATTTGATGTACAAGGTGAGTTGCTACATGATTATTGTAATAAGAATTGAATCATTTAGTTTTAAAAAAATTGCTGACATTTAGCGAGACTGTTCTAGCAAACTTGTTTTACAGTTCTAGCAAAAATACTAAATTTAAATTATTAAAAAATATACTAATGGATCCCTGAAAAAGGCAGGTTAATTGCAGTTATCTTCAGTGAATGGGAACAGAATAAGCAAGAAATTCCAGTTAGTGAGAGTAATTGTCAGGTCGTGTCATTTCAGATCTTTAAAAACTTTTTAATTGAGAAAAAGCAACATGTGTGATAGACTGGCTTTATTCCCTGGTCGAACTTATGACTCATACTGCAATATGGGTAGTGTTGGGCTTGGTTTTGCAAGTTTATTTGTCATCTGGTGTTTCTTTGTGTTGGTCTTACAATCTTGCAAAACCGAAACAAAGACCATAGCTGTGAGACCAAGATGAAGATTATTCACTTGACATACGCAGTTCCTCTATTGTGTGTCTTTACATTAATTTAATTTAATTTAACTTTTTTTTTTTTGTATAAAGCAATTATTTATTTATCTTTTTGTCGATTACTAATTTTTACACAACAAAATTTATGCCAACGTTTACTTTACTTGGAAAGGCCAAGCATTTTGATAAAGAATTCGCAAATCCTGTTGTTATATTTAAATTATTTTTTTAATTTTTAGTTGTGTATAAAGAAATTATTTCATAACCTTTTTCTTGACAACGAACTTTTGAACAACAAAATCGGTGGCAACATTTCTTTTAATTTGTCAACATTTTCTTTGTGAACGTTTTTTTTTTATATATATAATGTTATTCGCTAAAATTAACCAGGCATGGAAAAAAGGCATATTCATTTATTATTATTATTTATTTAAATAATAAATTTAATTATTATAATTTGATTTTTAAATCAATTTTTTAATTATAACAAATTTTGTAGCCTTTAAGTGACACAAGGAGGGTTTGTTATTGTACTTTGAACACAAGTAAATATACAATTCAATATTAAGAACAAATATATACTTTCTGTATTGAGAAAGTAACTTATTTTGTTTTCAAACAGATTATAAAATTAGTTAAAACCATGCAAGAAAACGATTAAAATAGTTTTGTTAAATGAATTCATATATGTATGTATTGTTGAATAACATTCATTTAACTTCGTCTCTTGCAGTTATGTGTAAGATAAGTATGAAAATATACATCTTCAATAAAATTTCTCTATTAGTAGAAAACTTTACGTCTTAAAATTAGAACACATAACTGGATTGCATATATTATAATTATTACCTCAATGTGTTTAAAACAATCTTATTAACTTTTTTACACTCCAAAACACCTCAAACCATGTTCCACGCAGAATGTAAAGTGTTTCATAAAACAATATAGAAAAATATATATATGTTGGAAATATTAGTTTCTAAAAAAGCATTTTTTATGAGACAAGGTTGTTTTAGGTATCCAATGCTCTTTCTAAACTACTGAAATTTCACTATGTGTTCATTTGTCTCAAATAGTGTCTTTCTGATTTTTGCTCAGTTTTCGAAGCTACATTTTTTTAAATTCATATTTGCTTTCAGTGCTGGAGAGAACTAATTTCTGTCATGGTACATTAATACAATATAATAATTGCAATGTAGATATGATGTATTGTTTTAAAACCTAATATTTTCTCTTCATTACGCTTCCACCATATTTTAATAGATATGCTTTATATCTTCTTTTAGGTATAATGTGTTTTTTACAAAAAAGCTTATTGTGAAATAAATTAACTATTGATAATAATTATAATAAAAACCATATTTTGTGATTTTTATCTAATAAATACTAACTAGGATAAAAAGTCTTTTAACCGTCTTTGATGTCTCACACTTCATGAATATTTAGCCTAAAATTGTCGAAAAAGTTCTTAATAGATATATTTTGTTATATTTTTCTTATCTTAAATTTTCCGACTCATAGTAACTTGTAAAACGATTTCGAATATATTACAAGTAAATGAAATATATAATTATAATAATTTGATCTTTATAAAACACACCACAAAATATTCTTCAATGTTGTTATTAATATTATAATGTATGTACACAAGAATGTTATAAAATAATGATAACATGAGTATTTTAAATATGTAAGTTTTGACGCAAATTTTCTCTTATATAAATAAGTATACTTACATACATATGGTGCTGCTATCTATAAGATGTATTTGTTACAACTTTTAAAATATGTATACAACAATATGTTGTTCATAAATACATTAATATATCTATGCTAGTACAGAGTGTATCAACGATACTGTATATTATTGATTATATTCTGGAATGAAATGCCATAAAATAATATGAGAAACTTCTGTTTAGGCTAGGTGTAGGAAAAAATCACAAACTATTAAAACAATAATGAGTCTCAATTCAAAAATCTACATTTAAGACAGAAAAAATTTGTCAAAATTACTTTTGAAAATGAGGATAAACGGAGAACACTTTCAGTTGAACTAAGAAAAATATAACAAAAATATAAGAAATTGTAAGGAAATTAGCAAAATTATCATTTTTGGTATAAATTTTGTTGATAATAAAGGTCTCCTTAAACTGATGCCAGTATTTCTTTTACTAGTATTTCTTTTCTTTTAAATAAAGAAATACTTGATTTTGTTTGGCAGAAATTTTGTATTTTAAACAAAAATTTACGGGAATTTACATAAATTACAATGCGTTATTATACACGTACGTTTTTCCATGATAACTGCCTTGGCAAAACTTTAAATGTATTTACAATCCTGAACAAGTTGATCAAAATTAAAATTGAAATTTTAAGTTCTACAGAAATCTTGAACAATTACTGATTTCATCAATAATTATGTAAACCAGATTTAAAAAAAAAAATAGTAAATTTTGATTCTTGAAATTTCCAATAAGTGTTTATATATGAGGCTACGGAGGCAGATAATTTTAGTTAATAAAATTAATTTATATGTGATTATATGTTGTATAACAGTTGTTAAGTGTAATATCAATCAAGTTATTTAATTAATCAGTGGTTTTGACGTATACAATACTAATTAATTCAAGAGAATTATTATTTTAAAAAGATTATCATATTAGAAACTATTTTGTACAATTTTGAACATAGAATTTTAAAAAAAGAATATTTAATTTTCAGATAAAAAACTAAAAGAAAATGTGGTAAAATTTGTCGAAAGGAAAATTTTTGCTATTATTTTAATTTTCTAACTTAAAATAATTTATGTTTATTGTTCCAATTTCAATAAAAACTTTTGAACATTTTCTAATCTATTGTTTTTTTCGGATATTGCAAGTCTGTTACAGGATTAATCAGAGACAGATCCACAATAATGTCGGACTACTATAGAGCGAATAAGTCATTGAAACATTAAAATTTTCAGAATCTTGAAATAATTAATACTGTTGCTAAATATAAAGATTCAGTCGGATAAAAATAGTTCAAATAAAAACTTTTGTAATATTTATGAAACGCCCGGTTGATTCAAAGTAATATCTACATACAATATTACGTGTGTGTTATTTTATAAGAACAAAAACAAACATTAGGTGTTGTTTGTTTCTTAATGGGGGTGGGATACACGTTATATGTGTACATAAGATATATTCTATGTTTGTTTGAAAATAGATACAATATTCGTGATGTTTTTAGTTTTAAGTTACAAGAAGTGTAGTCGTTCGTTCACTGCATACTTATATTGTTTTATTCTATGGATTATACTTCATTTTTAAGAAAGTACAATATGGCGTCTAATATTGAATTTTCTCTACATCTAACTTTTAAGGAATAAAAAACGTTTGTATACGTTTTTTAGCTTAGCATTGTATTTATTTATATTATAATAATAATCCTTCCGGAGTTACACTCCGTTTTCCAATCATACAAGTCTTTAACAGAGGCCAGCTACATCTGTATTGAATCATTTAATTTATGATGTGGGTAGACCCATATACTTTATCTAAGCAGCGAGAGATTCATAAATTAATAGTTAATTGTAATTAGTCAATTGCCGCTACTTCGATTCGATCTTGCAACCACCGATTCTAAGTAGCCAAGTATTTAAGGGAGTTAACTGTATTAGTCGCTTGGTCATAGATCTGGTACTTAATACATATTTCTTCCGAAATGCATATATGTATCCTTTCGGAAATCTCCATTATATAAAGTTAGGCTTATGAAAAAGCTAATTTATTATAATAGTAAAATTAAAGTGGCATTTCGAAAAGATACACGAAATAAAAATTTAAATAACTTAGCTACTCATACTTTTTTCATGTTTTTTTTTTTCTGCTAACATGATCAACGTTTCTTTGTCCACTAATTTGCATACCTTTAAGTAAAAAAAAATAACTTTTAAGATTGAAATACAGACAGACACCGAGACAGGTGAAACTAAAACAAGATAAGCATTTCTACAAAATAGATTTGAATGCATGTATAGCACCAAATACTTCTAAACAATAATTTTACATTCTAATGAAAATTACATATTAATTTTCCAATCTCATAACTAATGAATTGTTATTAAAAAGTTTCACTAACACATTCATTGTATTCGTATTGACTTACTTCATTCAAAGATTGAATTTAATGTTTGAGTAAATAAAATGTTAAGATGAAATAGTTTACATTTAATTTTTTTTTAATTTGATTTTACACGCAACATATTAAAAAAATTATTTGACTTGTTTGTTATAGGAAGATTTCGGTGGAATAATGCTAACTGTTAACTGCTTGCACTAATGAAATTCTTATTTAATTAAATTTGTCTACATATTGGAGAGGAGAAGAAAACGCAATCTCTCTTTATAAAGGATCTTAAGAGTATAGACAAAAACTTTAGTAGAAAGAATAAAAACAAAGTAAGATAAATTAACAGGGTTAAAATTTTTTTGGGGGTAATAACGTATAGGGAATAAATCAGATTTGAATACAGATCACCTGGGTCTTCAATGAGTTTTTATACTGCGAGCAGATTGTAATATTTTATGTACTTTTGCTCAAAGTTAGACTAGGTAAACCTGTATCTAGCCACAATAACATAATAAATTTAATTTAATTTAAAGGTTTCTCGGTTCAAATCTGTTTTGAAATAAAATGATCGAACATTCCTAGTGCTATACAGGGGTACATATTACAGCTTCGAATGGTTTTTACATTGATCTTTAAATTTATTATTATTTATATATGTAGCATTTTTCTTCTAATAAATTTATTGTTCCATTACAATTCCCGAACACTTTCAATACATTAAATACAAATCGTACCTCTATTTAATACACATTATTCATACATAAATTAACATATTTTAAATTAAAACTATTTATGTCAGATTGAATGCATTCAAGTAATTTCAAGCATATAATATTATATTCATAAATACGTACAGTAGAACCTAATAACACAAAATAAAAAAAACAATATTAACAAAGTTTAACAATGGTTCTATCTCACTTAAACCAACTTTCAACAATACACCGGGCTGAAATTAATTCATCCGATTTATTAATTCATATCCCGTTTGATGCTAAATTTATATTTGTAATGATATAAGGCCGAATGTAGTTAGGTCGACGGTATGACTACACGAATTTTCCTTTTCTCCCCTACTCTTTTTTGAATAATTCTTCAGCAATAAATGTGTTTCTAGATATATTATAATTTTTTTTACAATTGGCATTAACCCCAAAAGAGTTAAATCAAGATAAGACACATCATTAGCGTTGTTTTTGGCCTGCGACAAGGTCTAGGCCTTTTTATAACATCAACAAACTATCATTAAAAGTCTCATTAAAATCGGATAAAAATTAAAAAAATTGGTTTTTTGTATACTTTTACATGCACTTAATAAAAAGCTGTTCTGCGAATAGATTGGCTCAAAAATATTTAATTGCACAATGATTGATCTTATTTCACCTCGAAATCTGATTTTACTGATATTGGCAACTAACTAATAAATACTTCGCATAGAAAACTACCTTTACAATGTTTGAATTCTACTTTGTACTTTAAAAATGTGTTTATTAATAATATATTGTGGTTTAGTAATAATATTTATTCAAATTACTATTACTAAACAATATTATAGTTATTCGTACAATAGCTACTAGTAATAATTTTAAATATAAAAGAATTGGTGCGGTCGGGGGACCCCCGTCAAGAACGAAGGTCTTAACGTAAGTTTTTCAACTCTAAACATGATTTAATTTGTAGATTTCTATTGATTATATTTGTGTTATTTTGTCACCCCAAAATCAATAAATATTATATAATATGTTAGGAAAAATTGGCATTTATTAAAACTTAAATATAAAATAGAGAATTATAAATAATATGAATTATTTTAAATAAGAAAAAATAAATATAAATTTACCATTATATTGTGCCAAAAATAAAATTAATGACTTCATAACGTTACTTTTTCCACCATTTCACTTACTGTTAGCTCCCTATAGAAACTTATTTCTAAAAATTATTAAGTTCAATATAATTTATTTTTCGATTTTCTACCTAGTTCTTACGTATGAATCCAGTTCAACTGTAGTTATCCTTTGGTTTATTTATTTGTATATTTTTTTGAAAAAATTGTTTTATTTCTTACGCTTCTATTTATTATATGTCTATGGAAATATATAAATTATATATATATGTTCACATATTATTTATGTGTACCTACGGATAGAAGACAGATATCAGTAAGAGCATTATACTTACCTCGACAAAACAAAACTAAAAATGTGTGTATTTCTAACCATGTGATTACACACGCAATTGTAGTATGAAATATACCAAGACGAAAATATTTTACTAAGAACAAACAAAAAATAAAATAAAATATATAAATATATTTATATCAAGATTTATTTCTGTTCTAACCAAAGTCAAGCTAAGTCCCTCTTGCGTCTCTCAAATGGTGAGTTGCATTTGTATTCGTTACAATACTCATATAACGTCACATACAAGTGTGTTGAATCTTCGTGTATACATGTCGCGAGGAGTGTATATATTTATTTTTCTAGTTAATGCCATAGAATAACAATGCCATGATAATTTTTATTAGTGATAAGTAAAATCGGTCCTAATCTTGAAAGCTTGGTCTGTATCTAGCGGATCTTTTTTGAGATCAAGAACCAGGTTGTACATACACTAGGAAGACTAAGATCAATATCACGTAAGCAAAACCAAGGAGAAACTAAGACGAATGATGAAAGAATAAGACCGGAGGTGCAAGACTAAACTTAAAGTTGTATTTTCCTTTGTAAATAGGTTGAGAATAGAGTTTTGGGTAAAACTGAAGCCTGAATAAGAACCTCAGGTAAATCCCACATTTCAAAGAAACCTAAATATTTCTCCACAAAAATTGAAACCGACATCAAAATACAGGAATTAAAAAGTAGAAAAAAAAAGTTAAAAACTAAATAAATGTTCTTGTGACCAATTGGTGCAATGAATCAATATTTACTGAGAATATGTTAAGACTTCGAATTGCTATTGGTTTCAAGGAAGTTTCTGCTTTTTTAAATTGGTTTTAAAAAGCAGAAACTTCTTACGTTAAAATTTCTTACTTGTGAGTATTACAACCACAGGAAATGTCTTTTGTACCATAGATTGATACGTTTACATTCGGATCTATCGTATTCTTAACATAAATCTATTGTCAGGATGTTGTTCTGGATTTTTGGATACTGAAATATACCCCCAGCGCGTACTTTTTTTAATATAAATTAATAACACAATAAATATTAAGTGGTAGATTGTTGATATTCTAGAACTTTGAACTATTTATTTAACACATTAAATCCACGAGTATTAATTCACAATGCATACTTTTTTTAATAAAACTCCTAATATTTAATAAGCAAATGTTTCATTGTTCATACAGCAAAAAATTAATGCAAATATTTTTTTTAACATTTGTTAAAGGCTATAAAAACTAAGTAAAGTTTCTGAATGACCAAAATTTGCTCTATGGTTCCTGAACCCAGCTTTTGAACCATAAAAGTTAAAAAATAAATTTAATGAACAAATTTGAAAAGAAATGAAGAAGATGAAGAATTACTTTCACTATACGAAAATTTTCATTCTCATAACCCTAAAATGAAGAAAATAATAATAAAATAAAAATAACTTATAATGCATCATCAATCATATTTTAAAAGACTGAAAATTATATATTAATTTCTCTAATTTCAAACGAAAAACTCTCGGCGCATGCTGTTTAGCTAATAATGCATGCGCCTCATGGTTTTCGTTTGAAGTTAGAGAAATTATTTTATATTTTTAAGCCCATTATAAATATATCGTAAATTAAAAACTATTTTTATTTTGTTATTATTTCTAATTCATATACTACCGCTATTTATTGAAATAAACGGTAAAATATAATTTTTCGTTCCATGGGAAATTAAACCCTGAGGGTATAACGTAGAGACAAGTGATCTATTTTCTAACCTACTATAGAGAATAGAGATTCAACTTTGATCTGTAAAAATTGTAATGATTCTCTATTCATTTCAGTCTTAATTAGAGGTAACCAAGCGCAGAAACAGGCATTTTTTTCCAACCTATATTAGAGAATAGCGATTGTCCTATGAACTCCAAAAAAATTTCATTGATACACTAAACATTTTTCAATCAAAAATTATAATTTTCAGATCATTAGGTGAGCAGAATATTAATGAAACTCGCGCTAAAATATGTTCTCTTATATTACCTATGTAATAATTGTTTTAATCTGAAAATTTTGCTCTGATGAGGTTTTAAATAAATTGTATAGGTAATATGAAATTAGGTGAGTTTTAACTAACTTCAAAGTCATATTTGACGTTTGTCAAAGTCAAAACTATGAGTTTTTTTCTTTAAAGAGAACAGAATATTGTTCTTCTTTATTACAGGCTGCAAAAAACGCTTGTCTTTACGCTTGTGCGCCTGTAGTTAAGCCGCAGCCTTTTGTATAGTTCACCATTAAAAATAAACATTTAGGAATACAATGAAACTAGCTCTAGCAATATGGCATGAAATACATATTTATACTGTTTATTGTAAGGTATGAAGGAGGTGACTCCGAACATTTGTTGTTCATATAATTTAAATTATATTCATAATACATACTTTTTTATATACAGTGTGTTTCTTTAAAGCGAAATATTTAATTTCTAAATATACAAAATTTATATTTTTATATAAAAAACTCATTTAATATTTATTAGAATTGTCTATTTGTCTATTTTGTGTTGTGTGTCTGTGTAATCTTATATATTTAAATGAGCAATTCTTGTATATATATAAATATATATATTTATATATATATATATAATTGGAATCTCGGAATCGGCTCCAACGATTTTCATGAAACTCAGTATATAGGGGGTTTCGGAGGCGATAAATCGATCTAGCTAGGATTCATTTTTAGAAAATGTCATTTTATTTGTGTTTTATCGATAATTTTTTATAATGTAATGATATATTTGTTTAATATTTATAGTCATTGGAGTGGCTAAGTGTTGGCGTGCTGGACTCGTCTTCCGCCTTGACGTAATATAATTTCCAAAAAACACAATTTATAAAAAAAAACAAAATACCGAGCAAAGCTCGGTTATCCAGATATTGCTTGCTTATAACGGACAATAACATACGAAATTTATTTCTATATTCAACATTGGGCATAATAGTGTAACACAGAATGAGCCCATGTTGGCAAGCAGGCGTGCTACCAATCCAAAAATACTTATTTGGAAGTGGTTAAAAGACACTGCAGTTTCTGTATCATATTGACGAGCACTGTACTGTGTAAAGGTTTCATTGTTTATTGTTTAAGTACCCTACAAATGATTGATTATCATTACTTTAACTATTCAATCATTTAATCGTTAGCATTAATAAACTAGACTAAACATGTTATATATGTAATTGTTATATATTATAATAATAGAATTATAGAAATTGTCGAATCAGAACCGTTTACGTAAAAATGTTCCAATTAAAACTTGTTTGTAAGAAACAAACATAATTTTTGAATTTTTTTCCAATCTTTTATGATTTAAAAGATGGCTAGTGGATCACTAGTACCAAGTTGATTTATTGTGCTCATTCATGAACATAAAGTGCCTACTTTTAAAGGTTTAGAATACCCCATCAATGGTCGCTACCCTTGTTGTTTTTAAGTTGATTTCGGACGAAGTAGCACACATACGACAATATACAAAGTTAGTGATTCTATACAAATCAATTTCAAAGTTTTGCTAGTGCCTTCAATATTTTCTAGCGTTACAAACTTTAATCATGAGTATAAAAATAAAATTATATCAACATCCTGTATTTATGACACTGAAATAAAACATAATATACAAATACATTTACACTGCGTGAATCTTATCATTTTAATATATTATTAAAATTTATTTAAATTTTTACTAAGATATTATTATTTATTATTCAAACATAAATAATTTATTTAAAGTTTCTTATTATAAAAGATTAAACATTTTTAATTAAGGTTATGTCACTTTATATATTATATTTAATGTGATGTTTAACAATAGGAAATAAATAATTATGTGTGGATTCCAGTTGTGATATTTTGTTTTAAATAGTGTATGTTTATTTGTTGGAAATCTTTAATATTGACCATTATGATTAGTATTTAAATGTAAACATCACGTTTATGTTTCAAGTAATCTAGCTACAATTCATAAAAAATGGAGCCGAAAGTATCAATTTTAATTTATAATACACAACTATTTACTGAGTTTATTCTTTCGGCTGTAAACTAGGTACTATCGATTGATAACTAAACTAATTATTACTAACTGACTAATTTCTAGTATACAGGAAGAATAAACTTATGAATGTCAGTTAAACCTTTTTTCTATGGAACTGAATAAGGGCCATTCACGTGCAGCAGCCTCAAAAAATGTCAGTCTATGGAATTGTTTCATATTACATTTATGTGTACTTCTTGTGGATGTCCATGAACATACATAAATTATATTCTTTATAAAGTTTTGTTTTTTAATTTTGGGATTAGAATTGATATCATTTTTTTCAAAAAGGATATTTCTAAAGATGTTTTATTTAATTCACTATAACGAATTAAACAAAGTGATTTAGGTATTTAGAAAATTTTTTGATCGTTTCAATCAAGTTTGAAATTAAAATTTGGTTTCCTGTTCTAAACTGGAAGCATAACTTAAAATCATAATTTACTTTAAAAATGGAATCTGGATGAGTTTAGGAAATAAATGTATTGAATATATTCATTAGCAAGTTTTAAAATGCAAGGAAATCGTTTAACTAAGGCCTACTATCATTTTAAGTGTCTCATTACACTCAGGTTCTTTCATCATACGAATCTCATACAAATGTTCTTAGTTGTATTCAAACAAAATTCCTTGAATATATTCATTGGCTTGTTAAATTTGTGATTCAACCATTTTAAATAAAAATAAATGTTTGGGGGGAAATAGTTTTGAAAAATGTTATATCATTTTTTATATTCAGGTAAAAATAGCCTTCTAAAGCATAACCTTCTATTCATTTTTGAACCAAATAACTTCTGAGATATTCATCATTTAATGTCAGTGAATAATATAACAGTGTTTATATATATTTGAAAAGATTCTTTCCTTAAAACTTCAAATATTTTTGTTTCTATTCATTAGACTACTAGCAATTCTACTGTCAAAAATAATTAAGTAGGTATCATTGAATCGATAAAGAAACTTAGAATTAAGCATTTCTGCAACTACAACTAAAACGTAAATTGTTTTTCAATAATAAATAGCGAATAAAAAAGCAAAATCGATGATAAACATATTTATTATGAAAAAATTCGATGAGTACCGCGGGAGAGAGTGCTAAGAGTTAGTATTGTGTCACTTACAGAACAATTTCGAAATTTAAAATAATTAAATTTCTTATATTTGTCAATATTTGTATATTCTTATATTAATATATTTGGCAAATTTTTTATATTTGTCAATAAATTAAAAATTAAGAAATTACATTTATAGAATTACACAATTTGAAGTAATCCAAACTGAAATACGGGCTTATTAAAATTTTGAACATACCCATTAAAAAGGAAATCTAAAATTATTTTCACGTAATATATTTATTAAATTACATACGTGAGAATCGAAAATACTGTTTATTAAATAAAATATACATCAAAATAGATAAAATATTACTCAGAAATTAAATATTTTAAAATGATTCAGGAATATTAAAATAAAATTTTAAAATGCTTGTTTAAAAAAAAAATACCAAACGTATCAAGACAACGACACAGACTAGAATACAACTTTCTACACACAATTTAAATTAATTCTTTAAAATTATATTTGAAATATAATTATTTGAATTTTTACACGAAGAATCGATGAACAACATTGTTGTCTTTCAAAAGCAATATGTAAATTAAATTTTATTAAACTTATTTGTTATGGATATGATCTGTTAATGGTAGGCCCATAACTTAACATAATTAATAAGTTTATTTTTCTCTTATTTACTTATAAAGTTAAATTTCATTGAATTTTGACTAGATCGATTATAGACAAACCAAAATTTGTTTAAAATCATAATAATATAAGCAAATTTATGTTACAATTAAAAAGTATTCTGTATACACATTTGATTCTATCTATCTATAATTTTACCATTTTTCAGATGTAACGTAGCATAACGGGTTAAGCCTTCGTTAGTTATTAATTTTAATTTTCCAACTATCTGAATAATTTTATTAGAAATAAAATTTTCTATTACCTCCTTCATAACAGTTTTTTTTAAATACTGCTTAGCTTCTTAAAGTATTTGTTTCACTACTGTTTTTTCTTAAATTTCTTATTTTTTAAATTTTGCATGTTTTGGCTATTGGTTTAAAAGTTGGTTTAAGATGCAACCTCAATGCAAAAACTTTTCGAAAATTATACAATAAATACATAAATTTAATTTTTTAAAGATTCTGAAAAAAGAAAAACAATCGTAAAATAATTATTTGTAACTAATGTCTAATATAATAAATATGTCTTTTTTAAGATGCATAAATTTTTTTTTTATAGTACCAAAAAATTCCCTATTCTATTAAAAAATTCAATTTACTTTTTCGATAGAATATCCTATGGAATCTCATGGCATCCAAAGAAAGTCTTTTATTTCTAATTGAAATTTTTTAACTAAATTCTTTATTTTGACTTTCAAGATGAAACAAGGACTTTCTGTTAAATAATTTATCTAGAATAATATATATTATTATGCTAAACAATATTTTATTTATAAATTAAATTACATTTTAGCTTAAGGCTTAGATGTAGGTATTTCGTAGTAGCTAATTTTTTTCACTTGTTTCAATGTAAGGTTAATATTTTAAAATGAAATATAAATCAATTATTTCAATTTTATTAATTTGATTTATAAAACAGGAATTTTTTTTTAATTCTAAATTATAACTCGATTAAAAATTTAAATTGTGATAAATATGTAGGTAATAGCTATTACAATTTTTATCTATTCTTGCCGATAGGTATTTCAACAATTCCGTATTTGAATATGTAAAGTAACTTCTTTTCCAACAGAAAATCAGTAATTTAGGAATGTGATAATGTAATGTTCATTTTTATGAAACGCAGTTGAAAAATATATATAATTCTCTTATTTTGAACAAGGAATCTCATATTAATTTTCTACTTAAAATAACACTGTGAAGAATAAATAAATACGTTACAGCTCGGTTGCACCATGCCACTAACTTACAGTTAGCGCTAACATAAAATTAATTCTTTTGAAAATTTTATTAAACTTATTGCAGCCCTCGATAGTTTCAAACGCAGCCAATATGCCACAAATTTGACATCGGTAGTGATCTCAAGTCTACATGAGTTAAAACGAAAATTAAATTGATTTTCATCTATAAAATAAAATCATCCATGTGGATTAGAATTTTCAAAGCGATTAACTTTATTCATAATTCATAAATTTGGTTTTTTGGAAAAAAAATCCATATTCATTTGAAACAATGCATATTATTCAATTAGTAGTTAATTTGAATACGAAATAAAATAAAAGATTAAATTTATAACGCATAAGCCGCCAAAATCGGCTAACGTTAAATTTTTTAACTAAGTACTTGCTGAACAGATGTTATATACTTATGGAAAAAAATTTAGTAATTAAGTATCTTTTGCGTATCCATTTGTAAAGCTCATTGATTGTTATTAACTCTTATTGCAAAATAAAATCGTTAAAAATCGTTTTATCTCTAAAATAATCTTGATAACAACGGATAGAAAATATATTTAATTCTTGAAATATTTATTTGAATTTCTACTTCTATCAAAATTAAATCTGTATTTTTGTATTTTATAATAACAGTTATTAATTAAAAATATTTATAATTTAAAAATGTTGGAATAAAAGCTTGATAATTTTCGAAAATACAAAAATTTTATGCTTGAATTCGAATTAAAAATAATAGTCGAATTCAAAATAATAAATATTCATAGATTCGATAGAATAAATTTACTTAAATTTTAATTTTTTTATTTCTTTCAAATTTATAATATCTAATTACTCTTGTAATAAATTTCCAACCACTGTTTCAAATTAACAATAATAATAAAAGCCTACCTATATTTGTTTTAAACAGATGTAAAACAATATAATTGAATTTTTAATTAAAATAATTTTTATTAACATCTGCCTGTGCGTGGTTAATTATTATAGTTAAAATTATTAATTTTTTTCATATTTAAACAGATAAAATCGTATTATTATAAAATTATAAAATATTAATTTAAAAAATAAAATATAAAAATCAAAAAAAAAAAAAAAAACTTAAAAAAATGTTGGATACAATTGTGACTACGAAATATACACAATATAAAGCTGCCGTCGGCCGTTGGCAGCCATTTTATGTACGTATAGTAATACAAAATATCACATCTCTTAAAAACTGGTTTTATGAACCATTGAATAATGTCTTTAAGTGGATTCAAATGTTGTTTTTATGTTGTAGTAAATAATTATAACTCTGTTATTTTTTGTTGTTGTTTGTGATATAAATTTTATGTAATTTTTATTAACTGTTAAAAACGGCTTTTATTTCATGTGTAATTTAATATTTTCAGTTTTGTTAAAATAAAAAATTTTTTTAGTCACGAAATGTATCAAATTTTTTTTTTCGTATAGCCTTCTTGCTTGTAATTTAAAGTTTCTTAAAATTATATACGTACTAAAAACCACTTCTGGAATTTTCAAATGAATATTTAACGCTTGTTTAATATTGATTTACTTATGTTTTTTAGATGGCCATAAAATTTTACTAATTATCTAAATATTTGCTTACACGACCATGCTATTTATATGCATTTTAAGTTTTAAATTTGTGAATTTTTTCCAAAACTTTCTTTTTATGGCATACTCATTTCTGGGGCTTCATTTTAACTAAAATGTTCAAAATTTGGTTCATTTACAATCATAATCTAAATAAATAATTCTGAAAATCATTGCTTTCATCTGTAAATTATAACCAACGTAAAAAAATGGAAGACACCCGTAATCATAAGAAATATAGTTATTAATGTAGGTCATTGTGGAATTAAGACCCTTACGATTTTAATTACAGCTACAAGAATATCAGCGACATACTGAGTCATCTAATGGATATTTGTGAGATGAATTAAGAAATAATTCAACATAACGCAGAATTTAAAAAAAAAAAAAGAAAAAAAAAAGGGATATTTCATTAAAATACAGGTAAATAAAATTTTTTTAAAATAAAAGCTTTTATCATTCTATAAAACCCAAAATATTGTACCTTATGAAGAATTTTTGTCATAAAACTTGAATGTGTCTGTTTCAAAATATGGTGAAAGCGTCAAGAATAAAATAATTATTTATTTCCACAAAGCTTAATACATTTATATTGTATTTAAGGACAAATAACAACAGAATTCCGAGGAACGAATTCCAAGCTATAACAATTTATACATTAAATTATTGTAAATACAAAATGCGCGAATTTTTCATTTTATTTTTTTTTATTTTTTTTATATATATAGACACAAGAAAAAACTAAATAAAAGAACAAAGTAAAGCTGAATAAAAGAAAATGAAACTTTAAATAAGCATAATGATTTACATAAATAGTAAAAACAGTTTTACTTTCAAAACAATTATTAATATATTAAAATATATTTAATTCGAATGAGATCAATTGAATTTTAATTTCAAAAATAAATGAATATACTTTGTGACTTTTGAAAGTATAAGAACCCTAGAATAATATTTTTTAGTAAACCAGAATATTTACGTACTTTGTTAAAATAGATAAATAGTTATCCACCTTATTTTAAAATAGAATTACATTCTTTGTTACTGGTTTAGAATTCGATATTTAAGAATAGATTACTATTTGAAATGTATGCAATTTTTACAATTGTTTTACTACCGTCATGAAGTTCGTGTATGTATTTTGTGTGTACACATTGGGTTTTAAACCTACAATATCCAGCATATATGAATATATAGACATATTCAAGTATATGTATATATATATATATATATAGTTAGTTACCATTATGTATGGATGCAAAAAAAATCTACCTACCTTTTAGAAGAAGTAAGTAAAGCAATCGCGTCTAAGTTATCACGAACAGATCATAAAATTACCATACAATATAAAACAAAACTGACCTAGGACAATCGATGTGAACATCCCCCTTTTCTCTTAAAAACATTTTATATAATATATTTGATTTTTTGTTGTGGTTTTACTATTGAAACGGGTATAATGTTTGAAAGATAAATTACTGCAACAGATAATATATTGCCTTTGCCAAATAATATAGTTCTTATGTATCCGAATTTTATTTTCATAAAATTATGTCTTTATTTCAAATATCTAAGTTCTTGCCAAGGAACATTAATCTTTAATATTCACAATTAAAACTGTTACTAACTTTTAAATCTGTTTGGTTTTTGTATCTATCATACTTGGAGCATATACCGAATTCAGTTTGAGGTATCAGCAACTATCAACGGCCCGTGGAATGTATTTATGGGGTTCCGCAAATAATTTTTAATATTATATTGAAAGTAAAGGTTTAAATATTAAATAAAACAATTATAATGACAATTTTCGGGAAGAGATTCCATCGTATGTATTCGAAATCCATTTACTGTTATTAAAAAAAAAAATTATAGGCGACGCAAACCGCCTAAACATGTTGCGTTAGCTAATATGTTAATTTATTTGATTCTTCAATTACTCAATGCTCATTATACAATTTTATTCACTTTAAAACATTAAAAATATGTGTTTTGTTTGAAATTTGAAATTTCCGGCCCGTCAAAACATATTTTTCCAAATCGATCCACAAACGAAAACAGTTGACCATGCCTGTTCTAAACATTCTCGCATTTTAATTTTCTATTTCCGTTTTTTGAAATGTAGGATTTTAAGTCATTACTGTTTATATTCAGCATATAGGCTGTCTAAGGTACAAAATAAAATAAGTTGCTTTTCGTATGTGAAAATACGTGGAATGATATATATATTTTACAAGTTCCAATGTTAAAAGGAAAATATTTGTTCATCGTTTCCGAGCAGTTAGGTTGTGTCTGATAAATACTCTTTGAAGTCTTAGTAATTTTTAATCATGTAAAAATTTTTCATTTTGTAACAAAAATATTATATATATACTTCTGCTAAATATATTTCTAAAAACTGTACAGGTGTACCAAATTATTTCTCGGTTTTTTCTCAATTATCTAAACAAGTGTCTCGAATTTCTATACAAGTGTCTGTATTAAAAAAAGCGTTCCATTTATGAAAATTATTTCAGTAAAAATCTTTTTGGTTCAGCCACAATTGGTAGTTTTAGAGCAAAATGAAATTATGTGCATTTTAATACTTTTGGCATTAATTAAATGATCTGTAAATATAGACACGTTTTGATAACAAGGTAACATTACTGTAACAAGATACCCTCTAACTGGAAATTGAAAAATTCGATTCCAAATAAGAAGTAGAATGGTGAAGTGTACGGCAAGATTTTTTAGACAATATTTAGTTAGATTTAAATTTAAAATAAAGTTTTAAACCAAAAATACATTCTGGACTTGTGAACACAAAAGTGCAAAAGTATTTCTTTTTATGCATAATTCAATATTAAAGAGCGTAAAGAAATATTAAAATTTATAGATATAGGAAACATATGAAATTAAATTTTTATGGTAAAAAACCATTCCATACAATATAGAATTATGCAAATATGATGAAACCTTATTCAACACAGGAAAATAAAAACAGCAGTTTTCAAATAATTAGTAAATGTAAAATTAAAAGCCATCTTGTATGAATATAATAATATTTTAATAAAACTTGTATTGAATTTTGGTCTAAAACCCATACTTCATATTTAAAACCATTTTTGTTTAACTTCAGAAATATTT
This sequence comes from Chrysopa pallens, assembly GCA_020423425.1. Taxonomy (NCBI): domain Eukaryota; kingdom Metazoa; phylum Arthropoda; class Insecta; order Neuroptera; family Chrysopidae; genus Chrysopa; species Chrysopa pallens. Next base: position 21,111,495 of record CM035591.1, on the reverse strand, counting down.
GACATTTTAAACTTGACAATGACAACATTGGGTATCGATGTGTCTTAAGCAACAAATGATAAAATATAAACTAGATAATCCATATTCAATTTTTAATTTTAGGTAGGTATTTGACATAATTTCCTCTTCTATGGACATTTAAAATACCCATGTGACAAAACATTTGAAATAAATTATATACAATCTTGTTTTATAATCTTATCCCAAAATTTAGTTTTGTGTCAACAGAATATTAAAATAATTGGACATAGTACAGACTAATAGGTCAGTTAATATTTTTAACTTTTTATTATGTTTCATATCAAAACTTGACTATGTATTCATAATTCTTTTAATCAACTGTAAGCAATGTGTTTAATTTCTTTCATAACTAAATGAAATAATCTATTTAAACAGGAACCTAATAGAATTATATTATATGTTTTTTCACAAGCAGTCATTCAACAATTTTGAAGAAAGGATTTATAATATTATCCAATGTTTTATTTTATCCAATTACAAATCAGTAGTAAATATTTAATTTCAATATATAGGTTTTAAGTATAGGCCAGGAAATGTAATAGCAATTTTTAAGAATTTTGTTGAACATGATATTTATCATTGCTTTGTAATAAGAAAGGTGGATTATAAAATATAAAATAATCTTTTTTTTTTAGACATGACAGCTTATATGAATTTTTATAAATATGTTATAAAATGCATTAGAAAATTTTATTCTTTTTCGTTTATATTTCTATTTAGTTTTGATTTCCATAAGTGTGTTGAAAATGTCACTAAAAATAACTGTATAGAAAATGATTTCCTTAAGATTCTCTTAATAATTTGTGATATTAAACTTTTACTCGAACTAACTTTTAGTTACGGTTAACAAAAATATTTGCATAGAATTATATATTTTCTTCAAATTTGATGCCTTCAAATGTATATACATGGATATATTTCAAACTTAAATGTATATTTGGAAAATAAAAATGTAAATAGTAATAAAAGAGAACAAACAGTATCCCATTAAAAATGTATACCTATACCGGAAAAAAATCAATTGCATAATAACCTTGAAATAATATATATAAAAAAACTTAAATAAACTCAATCAAAAATGAATAAACACATGATCAAAAAAAAATAAATATATATACACAAATACTACAAAACATACAGAAGAAAGGAAATGATACCGAAAAACATGAAAAAAACAAGATCTCTTCTTCATTTACGATCGTTTTATGCCGATTTTAGTACCCATAAAAATCACAGTAACACCATGTTTATAATATAAAAGTCACATTTCAAAAATATAACACACACAAAAAAGGATTTTTATGGCTATAAATTGAGTGAGATATAAATATACATATTTATATATTATTTATCTCTATCTTTTTTATATAAAAACTATGACACATTCATTCGTTTTTAATTGAATAACTAAAAAAAAAAAAAAAAAAACGATACATTTAAATTTTTATCATCGCATAAAAATCATCATAATAATAATATTCAATGAAAATAATATAAAGTAAGAATGTTTTTGAAAGTGTTTCTGAAGGTTTATAAACGGGCTATTTAGCTTTAAACGCCAATATAACAGCAATTCTAAATATGATGTTAAGATGGCGGACGAAAAGAATCTTTAGACTGCTTTATACACTGATCATATGAACCGGTCCCTGGTGGCCGTTCGAAATACATAGTATTCATACCCCCTATATTTCTGAGATACAGCAGTATTCAACATAGTATCAGTATTGAGTACAATGTCTCCTGTTATAGTCACTGCTATAGTTCATCTGTGTGTATATTCTTACAGCCAGCATTTTTATCAATATCCTTTTCTAACGTATTGTAAGTGTATTCGTTATGTATTTTTATTATGAAATTAAAACCACTGGTGTTCCTTTGAAAATGTTAAAGATTATAAATTCATTGGTCCAAAATTGAAAGATAAACAGAAAATATAGAAGATACGTAAAAAATTTTATTTTCAGACTTCAAATAAAGTATAAATGTGAAAGTAATTTAAAAACACAAACTTTTTTTATTCTATCTATTATGGTTTAAATTTTGAGCCATGGATCCAATATTTCTCGTACACTAACTTATTTTTTATCTCTTATATATGTGACCAAAATTTCAACTCGCTACGTCTTTTTGTTTTTGAGTTATCTTGGTGATGAACGGAGGGACATGCGGAAATGCACACATTAGGTGATTCTATGACCATCCATGCCAAAACTTCAATTGGGGCTTCAATATTTTCTAGAGTTGCAAACTTTAGACTAAAATTTATCCTAACATATAACATATGTTTGTCGAGTGTAAGAAAACAATCTGTATTCGCATCTTTTGTAATTGAATACGGGGGATTTGTTTTTGTTATTCTCGAAAAAATATACAAAGATTTTTATCGAAAAAAAAACATTAGGCATTTCAAGAATGTGCAAGAATCTCTTTTTTTGGTTGATAACGAGTTTATCAGTCGAAAGTGCACTGTAATTAAAAAAATAATGTTCCAATTAGAATCTAACATATTACGCTGCATTAATTTAGGCATTGGAACGAATTTTTTGTGTAAGAAATCAAATACAGCAACTAGAATGCAATTATCATCAATCATAAACTGTGTTCAAGCTGTTGATGAGTGATACATTTCTATGGGCACAATATATAAAAGTAGATAATTTAATTTGAGCAGTAATTACAATTAACTAATATGAACAAACAATGACTAAATTAACACCAAAAGTTGATCTGGGCACTAAGGTTGTGTTTAAATTGGATTTCAAACATCTCTGCTGACTCTAAAACAAATAAACTTCTTATTTATCTTTGTACATTAATTTAATAGTAATTTCTGTTTGCTGTTCAAAATTTGTAATATTGATATTTTTATTATTTCCAGATCTCATTTGTAAATTTCAGCTTCATGCCTATTTTTCGTGCAAGATTGCAATATTATTTCATTAATCGGATAAATAGAAATGGGAGTATATGTAACAGTAGCAATGTAAATAGCTGTACAAGCTATCAAAATTTAACGGTTTAATTTATTGATGACATGAGAAGCTGGTTTCTTATAATTAAGTAAAACAGATTTTTCTACAGATTAAAATTTTCACTGCAAATAGACATTTTATAAAGTGAACACAAATTTTCTAGAAATGAATTCAATATTTTGTTGGATTTTAATATAAAATTAAAAAATTCACGGCAAATGAAATTTCAAGAATATAATATGCAAGTACTGAATAAATAAAAGCGACGAGGTCTCGCAAACGTGTCATAATAAGTACTTGTAATATATTATGTCTCAGTTAAATCTAATATCGCATAAAGGATTAAATTGAACGTATATGATTTTATTACAGGCACTGAGAAAAATACTAGTAAAACAATACGATATTTGTTTACTTTTTTTCGAACCGCCACTGTGAGAGAATTTTGAAATTATCATTATATTGTTGTTAAGAAGGAGATCATATGTTTGGGAGCATGGGACTCAGATTGCTGATAACAAATATATATCCCATTTATATCATTTAAAAAAGAACTTTATAAATGCGATTTAATGTGATTCTGATAACGAACATTCATTCACCTTCAATATGGAGTCAATTTATTCGTCCACTTATTCCACTAAATATGCTGTTCGTTATTTCAAACATAAATTTAATTGCAAAAAATCTTTATCAATTTTAAAAAAAATAAATAATTAAATATTGATTTTTAAAATATGTGAATATAATTATTATATTTAAATCAAAAGACAATTTAATTTTCAATTTCATTTTAATTTATAAACTAGCTCGGTAAATTATGGAAAATCCAGTTTGAAATAATTTTATTCCAATTAGATGTGAAGTGCTTTTATCCATTAGGAATCCGTTACAATATTTAGGTTACGGTAATAATCGCAACTATATCCTGTAACAAAACAGTCTCAGAGAATTCTCGTTTATGTTGTTTTTGATACATCGTATTGAGAATTATTTAACGATTTTATCAAATTTGTTTATCGTACCCTGCACCATAATTGAAATTTCTATGTTGAATCTTATTTTCTATTTCCGTCATGATGTCAGGTAGATAGTACCGTATTGTATTATCATCGGTTCCTAATGGATCTTCATAATTTTCGATCATTCAGTCGTCTTAGAGAAAGTAATCATTAATTCGAGAATTTTCCTTATATACACATAAGTTAATATAAAGCATGTAACATGAGAAGTTCCTAAATATCTAGTTTTTGCATATCATGGAATTCAACTTCAATTATAGATAATAAAAACTTTCTTGGTGTCGAAAAATTTTGTTAAATTTTAGTTGATTCTCCAGAAACGAAAATGTATATGGACTTATTTGGAGCGGAAAAGCAAAATATCGAAATTCATGGATCATGGATTTTTTACAGCACGACAAATTAATGGAAAAATAAGAGAAAATAAAAACTGCATGGGTTAAATGAAATGAATATTGAATTTGTATGTTCAATCATTTCACAAACCTAGAAAATTGCTATTACGCTTGGCGAGATAATTTTATGATGTACTACGCGCCAAATGTTTTGAAATAATAAATTTTTACGAAAAAAAGCATGGCGCATTAATTTGAATGCGATAATTTTCTTCCTTAATTTTGTAATTTCATTATTTTCATTTTTGAATTTTAACTCCAAATCGTAATGGCAATGATAAGTATGTTATAAAACATAAAAAGATAAAAAAAAAAGAAAGAAAACATGATAAGGGTATTATAAAGTTGGTATATCAATCAATTTTTACTAATTAATTTATAAGAACTTTAAACATTTTCTAATCAAAGCATTTAAATAATTATAAAATATTATTTTTTTTATTTTACACAATTTGTATGAACAATATCTGGATGATAAGTTAATTCAAAAAACTGATATTATTTTATAGGGGCATAAAATATTAAGTAGGGCCAAAAAATATGTTCATTTCTGCGAAACCTGTCTATTATTATGTTTATTATTTTTGTTTATTTACATAGCCCGCTAAAATTTACGTAGCCCACTTTACCATAATTTATTTGTAACATAATTTGATTTCAAATGCATTTCAATGTATTTATTACTGATGTGGGAACTTGATTTGTTAGAATAAAGTTGCTTTTGATTACCTACGAAACCCTCGTAAACAATAAACAAAATCGTGTCTTGCCATTTCTTTTAATTTACCGCCTGATAAAATTTAATTAAATACAAAAAACAATTTATTTAAAGTAATAATTGTTTTTAAAGACTTGATAGATTCGAAGCACGTACAACCAATCATCACAAATTATACGTTCGTTTACTTGTACGTATTTTAAACTGATTATCTTATGTACCTATAGATTGCATTATAAAAGAGCTTAAGGCTTTCAAGGTCATCGTATATCATCGAACGTCAATATGTTTAATCAACCATAGCCGTATAGAATTGAATACATAATTTTATTATTTGTTTTATAAAACTAAAAACTTCTAAAATCACTAAGTACCTAACTAAATACAATTTATTTACTTTCTAAAACTCTGAAAGAAAATTTTTTCATAAAGCCTAAGAACTGGTTGTAAATTTGGGCCCACAAAGTAATATGATAGTTTTTTTTTTTTTTTTATTTACATAGCAATGGAAAAAACTGATTTTGTGTTAACCAACATGTTATTACTAGCTTTGCAATAAACCAAAGTAAAAATTATACACTTTTAAGGATTTATCACAAAAATTTTCATAAACCTGTATAATCATTAAGCAATAAAATATTTTTCCATTTTAAAATTTAAAAAAAAAAAAATTACATTCTATCACTTTATTTACACAATACTTTACAATCTGCTCCATCAATTTTGAGAATAATTTCTTAAATATAAAAAACACCATGCACAAAAAAAATTTAACGGCTAAATTTCAGTCCGTTTACGTCTAAATTTTTTGAAATTTCTACTACTCGGAACGTAATGAAAGTAACTTACCAAAAAAAATTAAATTTAAATCAAAAAAATAATAATAATTGTATAAAATTTAGGCTACAAAAGTTAAAAAAATTTTAAAATTAAAAAAAAAAAATTGGTCACAAAGTAATATTTACAAAGATATTATCCGAAGCGTTCACTTTTGACGAGAGAGTGGGGATAAAAACGAACATGGCTGGTTACATTGTGTGTTATACAATATATTAAAACAAGTGAATGAATTTTTAGTTTGAAAATATGTACATAAATTTCAGTGTTTTTCTTAAATATTAATCATTTGTGTAAAAATTTATTACGAACACAATAAATTGTTAAAAAAATCCGTGAGTATTTTACACAGTCTAATATATTATTTTTAGTTTGAATTATTTTATATTAAAAGTAAAAATAAAACCCGTCAGGAGACTAAGAATAGAAGCCACGCCTGAGCACTGCATGATTTCTCACCAAGCAGCCATGTTTGAATGCATGTACAAATGCATTATGGGTATCGTATGTACGTACTAGGCGTCAGTAAACAAAGATAAAGCTATATGTGAGTTATATTTTTAGGATATCAGATTTTTTTTATAAAATGAAAGACAAATATTTTCTTTAATGTTATTTATATACTTCTCTTCTTTTTTTAGATTTTTTTTTTTTTAAATTTTGTTTGAAAATTTTTTGAACGTCTATTGCTTGATAATTAATAAGTTTTCAATCGTAATTTTCTTTGTATTATTGCCAATTAAATTTTAAAAATAAACTCTTTTCAATAAGTCAATATTTATAACTACCTAACCTAAAGATGTCACAAAAATATCTATTTTCTAAACTAAATATTTAATCCAATTATCGTTATTTAAAAAGGTAGATAGGTAGATAGGTAGGTACTTACTCAATTTCTTTGAAGGTTAATTACTTAATTATTAATTCCATAAACATACTACCTTTTATACATTGTCTACAGATATAATGAAGGTTAGGTAATAGGATTATACTGACTTTAAGGACAGTAAAATAATAATTGTCATTATATTAATAGTTTTAGTGCTTTGGTTATTTAATTTATTACCTGTTTCCATAATTCATTATGCAATTCAAATAGTTAGTATTCAATTGAATAAGGCATTTTTCTTGAGTAGGTATTTTAGTGTTTAGATAAAAATTCATAACAATACCTACACAAAGTGTTCAAAATTTTTATTAACAAATCGTTTGTGTAAATTTTTTTTTATTCAGTTCATTTTTCTTGTAAATGTTGGAATAATGCTAAGAACAAGAAGCGAAAGCTTTTTACACAGAAACACAAACTAAGAATATTGTATTTTGTTTTAAACAATGATATTTACAATTTTAAATTTCGATTATAAAACTTAATTATTTATTTAAAAAAAGATTTATTCAAACAATTTAAATTTTCCAGCATTATTACAATCAATTTCTGATTTATTCATTTGAATTCTAATTTGTAATTTGAAACTATACATTTTTGAAAAATAAATGTCTCCGAAAAAATAAGGATTTTTAAGTACAGAAAAGAAATAATTTGAATTATTGTTATTAAAAAATAAGAATAGTGTTGTTTTAGCATTCTAACAACCATGTAATTACACAAGAGCTAATTAGAAACGAATAAGTGTTATGTTAAATTTATGAGCATATTTATGACTTGAAAATAAATAATTTGTTGTTTCTCGACGTAAAGCCATTTTCAATTTTCTATTATTATAAATACATACATTTTAACTTGAATATGCTATGCATACCGCGATAATTGTTAACTGTGAAAAAATATATTTTAGTGATGAGAGTTTAAAAATCATTGAAACTATCAAATAATTTTAATATTTTCATAAATTAGTATGAGCTATAAAAATAAACTTGGATTTTAGAACTGTAAATGAACGATCGAGAGATTTTTAGAACTTATATGCATAAATATATATTGCTTTTTACAGAAAATACTTTTCATTGAAATAAAATTATATTACTTACCATTATTTAAAGCTATTAGAAAAATAAAATATAAGTATACTTAGACCTTATTTAAAATTACTCCAAGCCAAAACCGCTCAAATAAAGGTATAATTCTAATTTGAATGGATTTTAAATATTCCATATTAAATTACTAATCAATTCCTATTTGAATGATAATTATATTTAAAAAAACCTATAAAATATCAAAAAATTGGAAATAATTTCGGTTAATTTTTCTGTAACCGTTTCGTATGTATTGATGTTATGTCGTTATAACAGCTCTTTTACCTCTTAATACCATCATAAAAACTTGTAATATTTTTGTATTTCTAAACTTGAAGTATAGACTAAAAAAAGTAGACTTAACAATAGGCGTCTTTTAAATGGGTCAAACTGCCATTTTAAAGGTTTATTTTATTATACACGTAACTAATATATTGTAGCAAATTAATGTTTGATAATTACACGATATATACGTTTTGTATAAAGACAGTTTATAATCTTTACATAATGAAATTGGAAACAAAATCTTTAATTTTCTTACGCTTAGTGATTTTTGTTATGAAATGATTTGTAAAGCATGTTTCATTGCTCTTGTGCGTTTGTTTTTATATACAAACTTTTTAGGTATTTAAAACATATATATTTTTATGACAATGTACGATCGATGTGGCTATTTGAAACATCAAAGTTTCGATTATTCGTTAGTATTGAATTTATCACCTTAATTCTCCATCCCTAACTCGTTTAATTATAAGCTCGATATTTTGATTGTGTTGATGTAGTTGTGTTGATAGGAAAACCTACACTCCACACATTGGAATATATTTTTATTTGAAAACTAATGTCAACGAAAAGGTAAAGAGCAAATTTTAGATAGGTATAATATTAAATTGAATACATCTGTAAAAAAATTTCCTTTGTATTCATCTTGCCACATTCCCTCGTACGTCCAGAAGATTCAGAAGATCTTTTCAATAAAATCATTGAAATCTCACTATTTTGCAATACATATGCACGAAAATACATTTAAATAAATTCCAATTTCTAAAGTTTAGTAGATTAAAAGATACGAATAGTGAATAATTCCAACAATATTTCTTACATAAAAACCAAACGAAATGGTAACCCTCCCATTTTTTCGTTGAAATCGCTGAAAATATTGAAGATTTTATACGTTTTAATTTAGTTTTACTTGCCCCAGAAAAGTCTGCTGTTTGAAATTAATCACATTTTGCAAGTTAAATTTGTTCTATTTCTCTGTGTTCGATTGAGCTGAAATTAATCATAATATAATCGGATGATAACAAAATATGATAATATATTATAAAGCAAAAATACTGTGGCAGCGTTTTAAAACAAAGGTTTTTTTTTTTTTAATTTTTTTTACATTTCTATGCGCTTCCAGCATATTTTGACAAATAAATTAATGTTAGCAAAAATTCAACTAATGATAATTTTTAATAGTTCTTATATCTTTGAATACTTACTACAAAAATATTTAATAACTGGTGATATAATCACAATTGATGTCAAAAATAAAAAAAATAAAATTAAAATCTTAATAGTGATTTAATTAATTAATTATCTAATTGAAAAAAAGACAAGAAGAACTTCAATATTCCTTTAATTTTTTTTTGTTTTAATTTTCAACAATAATTATTTTTGAAAAATCACTGAACATAAGAAACCAAAGACAACAGTGTGCCATGTTTCCACCGTCAGATTCGTACAAACTCTCAATACCTCGATTTGAAGTGAGTTGAATTATGTCTCAGTACATATTTTATGTTAAACATTTTTTTTTTTCTTTAAAACCATGGGAGTATGTAACTCTTACAGCGAACAAACATTTTTCTTAAAAAAATATTCAAAAATTATTACGTGTTTTTATAAAGTGCGTGTGTGTTCAAAGTGGGAATGAATACCTTGTAGTTTAAAATTACATGTCTCTTGAATACCTTGAACCATCTACAGACCAGAGCAGAGAGTTGAACACGTTGTGTATGTGGATAAAGTGTAGATATGGTATAACGTCGAACCAATGTACGAACTACATAAACCAGTGTTTCTTAATAAGTTATTGCTGTCAACTATATATATTAGCTTATATCGCATGCTATATTTATAAAATGCTTATAAGAAAACACTATTGATGCAATTTATTGCAAAATACTCTTTGACTGCAGTGTATTAAAATAAATTTATATTTTTATAAACGAACAAAAATAAGAACGTATACGTATCTTTAATAGAATGTTAATTAATCTCAATATATCTCTGTCTGTGGCATTAAAATTAACACGTTTGATATTTTATGGTCGTTTTTATGATATTTAATTGATTGAAATAAATTTAATAAATAACCTGGATTCTATTCTACGAATTGATACAATTGTTGTTTTATTTATTTTACATATTTACCAATACGATTAAAAAATAGTGATATTGTGTTTGATAAGTCACTACGAATTTTTTATAAAAGTGTACTCTAAAAAAAAAAGTATAAAGGTTCAGATAATCGGTCTGTAAGGAAAATTCTTCATTCCTCCCTGTTCGGTAAATGCACTTTTCTTTTTTCATCAAATCAAAAATAGTTCTTTGCCCATAAATCATGATATTAGAAACATATGCTACTAACCTTTGATGTGATTACGCTTCCAACTGAAGACCATGACAAGCGTAAATTTGAAAAAGCTTCACCTATTTAATAGATATCGATTAGCTCACGTTTTATTATATTAAATTGAAATTAAAAATTTAAATGCTTTTACATTTTATAATTTAAATGTAAACAAAGCGTGTTTACGTAGTTTTTTGTATTTTAATGTAATAGTAAAAACCATCGCTTACAGTAACCAAACCAACACCATACTATTCTATTCTCATTGTTCTAAATCAGCCAAGCTAAAATAAAACGTGCAAAAGGAACATAGGGATACACAAGTAATACTTAATTTTTTTAATTATAAAGTCAGCCAAAAAAAGTAGTTTTTTTGAGATTGCCAAATCAGTAAATTATTTATGTTTATATTTTAAGTTCGATATTCATTATAGATTGCGTTTATATTTAATTTTCATAATCAGACATTTTAAATATTTGTTCACCTTTTTACCTCGTCTTCAATAAATAATAAAAATTTTGAATTTTTACCTTAATAAGAATTTCTACTTTCCTCTCAGATGTAAAATTTTTTCTTTCAATTTATACTGGATCCTGTAGCTTGTAAGTAGTCAATTAAATATAAAGAATAAGGTAGGTATTATCCGTGCACAGTTTTCAAGGATATCGCATAAGCTTTACACAAAATATTCAAATATCAACTCTATACTTTTTCATCTTTGATTTATTAAGATACAAAATATCAATTTTTTAGTTTTATAAAATTCCAAGTGAAAATTTATTTATAATATAAATATACTAACAGATAAAATTATTAAGGCTCTACGTAATCATTTGCAACATGTAGCATTAATCTCAAAATAACTGATACTTTGTATACCCAATAAACTCAATATGTTGTTAATTGGCCAAATCATGCCTATTTTTATTTCATCAAGTAACAATATTATAAATATTTCTATTGATTAAAAGCATTATGAAAATAGATTTTGTTTATAAATAATTATCTCTAAAGAAATGATGATTTCTACAGCATAGTAAGTAAAGTTAAAAGCCACAAAAATAGTATACATAAAATATATATCTTTCAAATATTTTAAAATGTATTTATAAGATTTATTTCAGTTCTAACCTTGACATTATTTCTATATGAAAGTGACCTCAACCCTTGAAGAATTCAGATGTAGAAATATTATAGTTCATTTGGTATATAATACATATTTTTACCCAAAGACCTACATTATCCAAATCTTATTTTACAATAGTATACTATTTTTTTATCATTTATGGAAAGAAATACATACATTTTTATAAAAAGTCCGAAATATTTTTATCGATTTTGTTTAAATTAAACTCATTTTGCATCTTGTCAAAATGCATGAATTTTATAAAAATGCATGCAAATTATACTTCAAGATATGCGATTATTGATTCGCACATTTTAATTGTTTAATAATCTAACTATTCTTCTACTTGTCAAAAATATACTTACTTACAATAAATGAAAGACAAAGAGAATAAATAGTTGTATTCTCTAAAAATATTAGTAATCATGATCTTTAAATAACGATAGTTTGGTCACCCTTAGTTGTACGGAGATTAATAATAATGCAACTTCCCTTTGGTAATTTAAAATCTTTCTTGCTCATTTTTCATTGTCTAGGATTTCACAGAAAAGTTACAATGGGAAAACTGATAAAAAAACTTTTAAAAGTTTTATGAATTATTTCGAGTTTTAAATATTGTACAACAATTTTTTATGCAACTTTAATCGATGGAAAATTTAAATTTCTACAAAAAAAAAAGAATTATTGTAAAAATCTCGAATTTTTCGTTGATTTCGAATTTTGTGGCAGAACAAAAAAATTCTAATTACCGTAGGTTCTTAAACCATGTTTCAAAAAGGGGAATTTTATCATATTTGGGAGCTGAATTAGTAGGTATAATATATCACAAGAATGCTTGAATGTAATACATTCTACTCCTTAATTTTGAATATTTTTAGTAGATTAACACATATTTTAGCTACACGCTTCATTGTTAACGAATTTTGTTTGTATTTTATTTTATTTATTTTTGTTAAATAATGTTTTTTATGCAAATCTTGTAAATCTTTAAGTCATTTAAACTTCATATTTTGAAAATTATAAAAAAAATTATGTAAATAATGAAATAAAACTGTAATTTATTATCTTGATTATGAATTTACGATTGATTTTATGATAAAATACAGGTCTTTCAACTTTATTACAATATGATAAATAAGTTGCAATTATTTTAAAAATCTGAAGACTTTTGTAATTATAACTTAAATAAAATTTCAAAAAATTATCATTGAAGAAAAATAAATCATTTTAATATTGAAATTATATAATTCTAAAATAATACTATCCCAGTTTCGTTCTAAAAATAGCAACCTATCAAATAATATATTATTATTAAAAATATTGTGGTTTGAACATAATTTTGACCGAAATTAATAAAAAAAAAAAATTATTTAGTAATTATGGGTATATATAAATAAAATTAATTGAAACTTATCTCATTTACAGTATATTTGAGCCATAGACTCCTTAGACCATGCATCATTTTTCTCATATATTCTTATAACGTCTACAGGTTATTCAAATGGAACATATGATGAAAATGTTAATGTGTTTGTTTGAGAAATAAATTAATTTTTTTTACTTTAATTTCAAAACTTTGTTTCAAAATTTTCTGTTAAATTCATTCAAAATAACATACAAATCTCCTAAAATACTAGACAGCCAATTCCATTCACTTTTGATGAACAATAATGAAGTTGTTGGGAATTCTCCCATTTTACAAATATTTCACCTCTGAATTAACGTTCATGGAGATACGTGCACTCGCTTAATTTCTACTTTATCATCTAAATGTCAATGTATTGTGAACTGTTCATCCGATTTCGATACAATTTTGTATGTCGAATTATGGTATGTACCTATAGTTTTACGTAAGAAATTTAACTTCATATGAAATCGATGATAACTAAAAACTGTCTTAAATCCAAATTTGGAACATAATACCTTCCAAAGTTTAAGTAGCCTTAAAATTCACACACATTGAGGAATTTATGACCATTATTTATTATTCTTCAGAAAAATAAAGTTCTTTTGAACAAAATATGTTCAAATAAAAAGTATTATATTAAATAGAAATAGCTTTTGTTTAAAAAATATAAAATTATAACTTATTTGATGTTTCTTTGAAGTCTTTCATATTGTGTTGAATTATAACTTATTCAAATCATATTTTAGAATCGTATTCAAATAAATTGAAGTGTCTTATTGGTAAATCTGAATTTCAGACATTTCAAAAATTTCAATCGTTATCAAAGTTGTTTATTATTTTACAAACATCAAAGATCCAACGAAATTTTTTTGTATGGATTGCAATGACAATAAATTTTTCTCTGATATATGTACGAAATTTGTTTTTTTCTAGTAATATCTCACCAAAAAACTTCATAAACAATTAAATAATAAAATCTGTAAATAACACTCTTGAGAATAATATGGAGGATAATGATAATAATAACGAAACAGTTGACATATTTACTGTGAAAACAAAAGAATGGCATCCTACACGATGTGCTCTGGCTTGGTCTGTGACTTAACTAACTATATGAGATAAAAAAATAAATAATAATTCATAAATCACAAATATAAAAAGACTTATTATGAAATCTTGAATAAAGAAAATAAAAGTTGAAATTTATGATATTTTTTATAAAAATATATTATCTATGAAGTTTGTGGTTTTACTTCTATATACATAAAACATTTCTATTTAATACAATTCATTGTCTTTTCTTGATTTCTAAAATAATGGCTATGACTCATATGAATGCACATAGAATTTTCACATTTATATATAACAATATCTATAATATGTTTTTACCAAGTAAGCTTTTTAATACAATATTTTGTTGGTCTTTAGGATCCATTTTGTTCCATGTTGTATCGTTGTAGCACTAATTGTAAATCGACTTGATTTCAGTTGACAAAACTTATTTCTTTGTGTCTTTATTGAAAGAATTCATTAGACTTTTCTGAGATCAGAATAACTCATCAAATATGTACTTTAGTTTATAAGTATCTGTTTTAGACATTGCGGTGTAACGGATAGAATAACAGACCTGCTTATATAGTATTAGTGTTCGAGTCTAGGTATAATAATTTTTTAATTTATATTAAAAAATATTTTACCTTTTTTCGTAGTTTAAGAAACGAATTTATTTTAGTAGTCTGAAAAAAGAAGTCTTAAAACATTCTTATTTATGATATTTAAAGTGCACAACAAGTGATGCATTCGATGTCTTAATGACTTCTTAAAGGGTTCTTGTTGAAGATAATTCTGACCTCCTAATCATATATAATAATTCTTAAGAAATTCTTCCAGAAGTCCAAATATATGAAATTATTTCAATTTTTTAAACGTATTTTTTAAAAATGTTATAAAATATTACCCTACACAAGGTTTATCAAAAGTACACACCCAGATAACACTGTCTTGAAAGAATACCTAAATAACTTTTATTTATGATTTGGACGTCAGAATTATCATCCAAAAGAACCCCTTTAGAAGTCCTTAAGACGTTGGATGCGCAACTGAATGAGCATCTTAATTCTTCATAAATAAATATGCTTTAAGAATTATTTTCCCAGACTTCATTAATAAGTTAGATATGACTGAAAATGTTTTATATTACTGAAAAATATATTATTGAAAATGTTTTTTTTCTTAATGCCTGATTTGTGTACACAGACGAGTCTTGTATGTAATTTATTTATATTGTATATGGACGTTTTGTGACGCTAGCACAATAGTTTTATTTTAATATTTTTTAAAAAATATACAGTTGAGACAACAAGGAGGTATTTAATATAAATTCATGATTTAATCAAATTGTATATACTATAAAGTTCTTTTTAGATACATAAACCAACCAGTGACACTACACTTATCTACAAACAAGTACAACAAATTTTAATAGAAAAAAATAATATAAACAATCTATTATCTATTTTGAAATGTATATTCTATAAATTAGACCTACACAAAACAGTTCTTCTATTCAATAAAGTTCATAATATTATTGATTGAATGAAATGTAGACTGTAGTAAAAGCAACCGGCAAAATGGGGACAGAGGGTATGACCTACGTAGGTAGATTTAATGAATGAAACTTTAAATTACTTTACGAAATAGAGGCTGTTAGTAGCAAAGCTTCAACATAAGTTATGATTCTTTACAGAAATTCCATTTATGAAGTCTAAGACGTTCAATTAGACGGGCATTCAACGTCTCAATGAATTCTTAAAGGGTTCTTTTGGAAGATAATTCTGACGTCCAAATTATAAATAAAAATTATTTAGAAATTCTTCCAGTTCTTCTAGAAGTCATATTGCTATATGGGTACTTTATTCCGATAATCTAACACAAGATAGTGGTTTAATTAGGAATTTTGAATGGCAATATCTTGCTTATTTTTAATAATTAAAAAATTTAGCCATTATGCTTATTTTTAGTACCCTTTTATTCAAAACATCTAATCTTAATATAAACACGTAAAAAAATTATTTCATACTCCCAATAATTTATTTTTTCTTTCTGAAAATCTTTTGTTGACAAATCAATAATTTTTGTTTCTCATGTATTTGTGTAAAATTAGGCATGATAAATCTGTGACTTTACCAAACTATTATTTAAGCTTACGGGATCTGTGTGCAATGAAATGTTTTAAATCCAAGGGGGATAGTTATTAACATTGCCTAAAAAACAATTAAAACAGTATGTATAAAACCGGTAAAACATTATGACACATTTAACGTAAATCGATGATCAACTATAAATTCAAATGGAAATCAATATTAATAGTCAAAGAAACTTTTTCTTTAAATAAAAGAGAAATGATATTTCTCAAAAAAATTTAATGGATTTGTAAGTTTTTAAAAGAATATTCTTTATAAATAAGTACTGCATTTTTTTCTTTTAGTGACCTATAAAACCTGATTTCAATCAGTAGTAGTACCTTTAATTTGATCTTCAAAACTTAGACGCATATAATACACCTCAACATAAGATTGTCTATTTAATTACACGTTAGGCGTTAGTTTAAATTGGGTATATATTAATTTTCTCAGTGCGATTGACCTGAATATTCGATTTATTTTATACTCTACATATGAAATATCATGTTAAGATATAATAATAATGTTTAGATATGAGAAAATTGGGTAAAATAAGTAGTCAATTTAAAATCAATTATAGTAATTCCCTATATACCTTTGTATATAATATAATGAAGAAAAGGTCATTTAACTATGAAAACCTTGGACATTTATAAATAAATTTATTTCTGGGGGAACACTGTTCATGATTTGTTTATTTGATAAATGAATGTCAGGAAAAAAATAATTAACTGATTAGTAGTAAACTTTTGATTTCACCCTGAAAAACAAAATCGAAGTGAAATGTAATGAGTTTTATACCAATAAGACTGGTATTCTATAAAGAATCGATTCCATTTAAATAGTATTCAAATTTCAATTAAACAATATAGGAAAATAAGAAAAAATTTCTAAATTTCTATAATAAAAATTTTTCTCTTCGCATGATTGTTAATTTAAAAAATCAAACAATTTATCATTATTCATGGTAAGTTAAGTTTACCACGTCTACGATGTGGTAAATATTTGGATGTTTTAACATGTCAAATTTTTAATGTCTTTTGTTAAGTATTGCTGAAACTATTATTTTATCAAACGCAAAAAATTGAAAATAAATGTTACAACCTATTTATTTATTGTTTGAAAATATTTTCCCCATATCTTATAAGTATTTATAGATATAATTACAATTTTTATGTTTTATTGTAACATTTCAAGAATTTTATTTATTAATGAAAAGGAAATATTAATTAGAGGTTAAATTGTAGCAACTAAATTATTAATAACATAAATTTAAAAATGAAAAATACTGAATCGATAATTACTGAGAAAATATGATATTTCGTTAGTTTTTACTTAATGCAAATGTTTTAAGATAATAAAATAATATTCTTAAAATTTTTTTGAATTTTAAAGCAATTGTGTTCTTAAGTTGTTAGTATAGCAATTTAGAAATCCGTGAATGACGTAGTAATGACGGAAGTACAATATCATTTTTGTCAACGCATCTTCTTATGCGTGAGTTTATTATCGAATCCCTCAATACCAAATGTAAAAATCAGTGTGTGAGGCCATAATCGGGACTTTCTCTCAATAGCTATCATATTAATAAAACAAAGAATTTTAAAACATCTTAAACATAAAAATATTGCATTATCTATTTGTGCATGCCGATTAGTTTTGGCAATTTTTTCCTAAACGATAGTTTTTAAAAGTGAGGTGGGTGTTTTAATTCAGGGTGCCCGTATAATTTCTGATTAGACTTACAAGCTTAAAATTGACTGATATATTGATTGAACCCAAAATTTTACCCATAAGATTAATCTATAACAAATGTCAAAACCAGATTCCAAAGACATCTTAAAGTAATATAATCTTGAAATAAAATTAAATCCTTTATCATTGGTGTTTAATCACATACAAAATACTATAGGAGCAATTTAAAAACATTATTTATATGTTTTATTCACGACTTCAAAAATTTATGTACATCAGAGTAAAATTGGTAATTTTAGTAATACCACCAAGGTGTTAAGGATGATATCCACGAAACGCATCATGGTTGGTTTATTAACCATGAATGGCTACTGAGACCACTTTTACAAGTGACTTGATTAACGTTTTGAAATATACAACTTTTATAGTATGTGACCGCCCATTACAAAGTATCAACTAAATTATACAGGATGTCTTAAAAAAATGTACTCACACTTCGAATAACTAAAAAAATATTTTTTTTAAATGCTTCTAAATTGCAAAAAATCGATTATCAGTTAAGTTGCAAAAATTGGTAAATACGAAATAAATACGAAGTTTGAAAAAATTAATAAATATGCCAATATAATAATATTCACGATCATATTCAATATATTCAATAATCACGAAATAAATTTTAAAGAAATGCTTTTCAAACCACCCTTACTAATATTATTTTCTTAAAAACACTCGTTTTGCTAAAATAATGTCGATAATTTTTGTTGTATAAAGATAAAATTTGTTTCTGTTATTTGGACTGAGAAAATGTGTGTAGTGAATTATTATATCGCTTTACGTTAGTTGAAGTAAAACATATCAATTTTATTCAAATTTATTAAATTTATTAAATTTTTCATTTAATAAATATTATATCTACAAATTGAGCTGTATCAGGTTTTGGTCATATGCCTGAATCCTTGTCGAAACCATTTTTATTTTATTAACTTCTTAAATGCTTCTGTGATAAATTATATAATAAATTAAGCAAGGAAATATGGTAATTTTATTTACATGCTTCATTATTTTTGTTTCAATTAAGCTTTTTCCATTGTTAATAAATAATTTTTAAAAAACCGAAATTCAAATGTTTTGTTTTACAATCCAGTCGACGCATGACCACGATATGTCCATTCATCATGTATTCCAGACATGTCCAAAAACTGTTGACCATGCATAGTCTAATCGATGCTTTTACAGTTGACTGTTTATTTTCCTAATTTTAAACTGTGAACATTGAATCAAAATCTACTCTTTTCTCCATGTTTTTGTTTAGAAGCTTATTTAATTTTGTTGTTATCAAGTTAGATAGTATCTATACGCTGTTATTGGCGTCAGCGCTAATTTGCAAAGAGTCTCTATGAATACTTATGCTTGAAATATATCGAATATGTTAGAGTATATTAATTATAGTCTTAAGTTTGTACCGCTGGGAAATATTGAAGCCACAAACAAAATATTGGTGTAGGTGTTCAGTCTATTTCAGTTTATCTTATCACCAGTCATGAAGATAACTCAAAGAGATAGCGAGCAAAAATCGTGGGTCTAATGAATCAATGACCCAATTTTTAAACAATAAGAGATAGAAGAAAACTTTAAAGGTAAGAAATATTAATTTTAAAAAAACAATCAACTTGGAACATTTTTCGTAAACCGCTTAGATTCGTCACAATTTTAACTCAAATTTAGCTAATATGCACTTCTATTTGTAATACATATTATTATATATGTATTTTTAATCGTATGGAATGCATATGTTGGGTATTTTACGCTAAATATTAAAAATTATTTAAATATTAATACTGAACGTCGCGTATCTAAATGTTATTTTCACCTTTTTTAAATTTAATTTGGATCTAGCACCTTCCAAAGTATGAAGTTAAAAATCTTACTCTTGCCTTACAGTTTTTTAACACATGAGTTGCATGAGTTTACTACTTTAAACAGTAATTTTTTGTTCACTTAAACTCTTACATTGAAACAGACTTAAGCATTATATTTTATAAATATAATTTTAATTTGTTTTGATAATACATTGATATGTGGTTGTCTGTTTGTCTTGCATTGATGAACTCTGCCTGTTTCTTTCATGTAATATTCAACTGACCAACGTATTATAAAAAGAAGAAGAATACATTTTCTTAAATGATTTATTACTAATTTTAACATAAATTGGATTTTAATCTGAAATCATCCTACACAAAACATTTTTATAATATATAATATTTAAGACAATATACGATTTTGTAATTTGCAACTTATAAATAATATATGTAATAAGTAGAATACATTGTTTGTTTGTAGTATTGGATACTCCTTGTTTATTTCCTTTGAGAAGCAATCAGTAATTTGTTTTCAATTGTAATATATAATGATATTGATATAATCGGAAATTAATTCATTTATATTTTGTATATTCAGTTCATTGTATAGTTTTTTTTTCGAAACGTTTGGTGATATTTGCTGAAAAACATTCTTTATACGCGACATATACATTAGTATTATTTTTAATTGGAAAAAAAAAATTATTCATCAAAATTAGTAAATAAATTTTGAAAAATTTTTTATGTTAAATCGTATACCATTCACATTATATATCATTTGATTGAAACAGTAGTATATCGTTACCATCAAAATGAATGAAAACACTTTGATTCATGGTGCCCATAGGTGTTCATTAAATCATATAATTAGTTCATTTTCGACTGCCTGTTCATCCGTTCTTTCATACATCCGCCTGCCTTAAAGATTAATCAAAAACGAGAAGAGCTACCCTTAAAGATTACTCAAAAAAGAGAAGAGCTATCCTTAAAGATTACTCAAAAACGAGAAGAGCTATCCTTAAAGATTACTCAAAAACGAGAAGAGCGTACTGAAATTTTAGTGGATCATTGTGGATCTATAAAGTTTAATATCTTGAAAAAATCAGTCCATTTAATCGAATGGATTTACGACCCATCTTTTAAAACATAAAAGGCAAAAGAAAAATTCAAATACATTTTCATTTCTTTGTTTTTATTTTTAACAAACAAGTTTTGTTTTTTAGGTACATATAACATATATATAATTACAAAACATATTATTATTATTTTATGGATTACCATTCATTGTTGATTAAAAATAATTTACAAATTTTTTACTCAATTTATGTCAAGAATCTAAACAATTATCTTTACTTGATTTTATGCTAGAATTTGGCTTCAAATTAAAAAAGTTTTATGCAATTAGATTTGCTTCAGTCGCTTAAATTTGAATAACAGCCAAGTGGATGTCAGCTATAAAGCCAATAGCACATTCAAGCAGTTGTTCCTTGCTAAATTTGTGATTTCATGTCAATATTCCGGCAGAAGCATTATAATAATTATAAGAATGAAGTAACTGCAATAAATTCCTCTAAGTATCATTCAATATATTTTCACTAAAATCATAAAGTTTTTGATATTCATAGATAGCTTGGTTGATATTTTTTGTTTGACTATCATAAAAGTTTAAACCATTTTTATATACATATTTGCGTGATCAAGAACCTAAATTTAGGCGAGTTACATGAGACCTAGAAATTTTAAATAAATCCAAACGTTTTTATAATGTTTCGACAGTATCTATGAATTGACAAATATTGGCACGGTAAGACCGTTTATTTATGACAGCAGGGACTTCTCTTTCCGAGCCTGCACACAATGTAAAAACAAATTATTCCTGAGCCAGGATTTCCTAATTTCTAACTAGTGAATCTTTTATTTAAAAAAAATTAAAGTATAGATTATAAATATAATGATTACTTAAATTAGCATGGCTATGATTACCTAGGTAGCTATATGCCCGGAATAGATTTATCAATGGACGTGCAATTTGGATATGCGCTGAAAAAATGCGGTTTCTACTTGTCAATCACAAAAAATATTCTGTAGCAAACTGAGCAATTACTTTTTTTTTTAAATATCCAAAATAATCGTTTTGAACAAAACTCGAATCATTGGTGTAAAACGTTTTATCACAGACTTCATCAAAATTGGATGAAAAGTTCGCGGTCTATGCATATTTAAATGAAAATACCCATTATAAAATATATTTCTTTATAAGCTATCACCGAAACGACTTAACCAATAGAGACAAAAACAATTATTTATCTTAAATGGTTGATTGAAGATTTTTCAACGATTTAAACCGAAATACTAATAATAAACAACTAAGTACTTGCACAGTATTTATACAATTAACTATGACGTCCTTAGCTAAAAATATGTACTGCAAAATTCAAATTTTGGTATACGTGTTCATAGAGTCATTTAATTAGTCAATTTGTGCATGCCCGTCCATAAACAAGATAACTTAAAAACGAAAGAGATAGCGAGTTGAGTTCTGAAAGACGTACTTTAGACATTAAAAGTAAGATAAAGTCTATGAATAAGTAAAATCAATCGTTTGTTAAATTGGATCCAATAGATCCAGGACGAGCCACTGTCAATTTAGGACGCTTACGTTTTGAACCAATAAAGATAGAAGGAAGGTCCATAGAAAAAAATGTTTGTTTGTTTTGTTTTAAGCAAATAATGTTTGCTCGGAACATTTTTTCGTAAACTGTTTGGATACGCTGCAATTTAAACTCAAATTTAGTTAATAAATAAATATTTAATTGCAATACATATTAGTATTTATAAATGAGTATGGACTGCATATTTAGAATATTTTATGAATGTTTATCATAAAAAATAGTTCAGTCATTTATACTGAAACAAAAGTCAAGTATCTAAACAATTAACTCTGTTAGTTGTTTACTTGTTTTAAATTGTTTTGAAGATAGTCGTATATTCAAACATACGTGAAGAACCTACATTATATAATGAATACCTACCTGCGTTAAAAATAAACAAATATATTATTTTTAAACGATTGCACGTTAATTATATACGCACGCAATCTCTATAAAATCATCACGTTTGGTAAAATTCATTATTAAATAAATTATATAGAAGATAAAAAAAAGTAATTTTTGTTTTTAAAATTGTTCAGTGTACTTGAAACTAAAAGTGGATTTATATTAAAAGTATAAAACGATAATTTTTTCAATGATTATCGTAAATTTATCGATAATCGATATGAGTGCCGTTAGTTTGATTCACATTATAAAGTATTAACCACTAACAAACAATAAATAAATTTTGAAATTACATACATAGGATTGTTTGTTAAATTAAAAAAATTTTTTGTGATATTTTTAAAAAAGGATCAATTAATTTAAAATATATGTAATAAAAGTTTTTCTCATACAGAATGAGACAAAATTTGTAGAGAAACTGGCAGTTGCACTCAAAATGAAAACAATTAAATTGTTTTTATAGTAACAATCTTAAAAATTATTGAAGCACGACACGTTGGACTGGAAAACATTACCAATACAGGTATTTGTGCATACGTAAAGGGAAAAAAAAGATACAGAAATGCAAATCAAAACTCCTTTCTATATGATTGCCCTCGAAATGAATAAATAAAATGATTTTTCAAAAAACTAATATTCATAAAACAGATCATTATATTAAATTTAGTTTCCATGTCGTGAGCACTCTTCACACTTATTTATACTCTGTGTAGTAAATGAAGGTTGAACTAACTCTCATCTAATTTTTATAGGGCCAATAATCATTCTAAATAAGAAGTTTCAAAAAGTTAATTTCGACATTTAAAGATAAAAATCAAATTTCTTATTTGAAATAAAACATATACATATGTTATATTTTTTTATTTGGTAGAAAAAAAAAATGGAAATTAAATAACATTAAAATGTCGTAATATTAAACATGACATCATTAAATCAATTTATTAATGGATTTAAGTTTGTAATTAACATCAACGAATGTTATTTGATCAGTTAATGTATTTTAAATTTTAATTTAAATATTATTAGGTGCTATTCAACAACTTTTATTCCAATAGGATTTGGTAAACGTGTTGAAAAATCTAAGTGTCAATTTAATAATAGAGAAACGAAAATGAAACTCATATCAGAAATGACGTGAAAATGTTTCTTTGTAAGAGATCAATAAAAGACGCCAAACTGTTCATATTGTGATAAAATCTGTCGCTTTTAATTGTCAAATCATTTGTCGCTCATTTCATTCATATAATTCACGACTCGATAGATAAGATTAATAAAAGTCGACAGAAGAATTATTTATGGTCAAATTAATTCATTCGTTCAAAGATTAGGTAATTTAATTTTCCAATCAATAATTGTTTACAAATCAATAGGCTTTATTGTTATAGACGGTCTAAAATTTCAAACGACATCGATCATAGGACGCTCACAACCGTCAAATGATAAATTAATTTTGGTTATCATTTTAAATATATACCGGGAATTCAAATGAAAATCTAGTTTTTTTGTTGTTGAAATTTTTAACACGGATCAAGTTATTTTTGGAAATTTATGATCTTACTTTAATTATTTATTTAATTTTAAACTTAAATAACTTAAATGTATATTCAAATTAATACAAACTTTTTTAAAAATTCTAACGTTTAAGAAAGTTTGAAATGGAATAAACACTAAATTATTGAGTTTGAAAAACAAGTCACAAGATTAAAGTTATTTTAATTTAAGACCTTAACACCTGACTACGATTGGTTAAATACTAAAATATACAGAATTTCTTCAAAAGGACATTTATTTGAACATATATTGAAGAGAGGCGTATTATTTAGTAATAACTTATAACGTTGATTTATTTAATTAACACACAATCTAAGTCATTTTAATTTTACATAGAATTTACATGATGTTATATTTAATTGATCGTGAGATTATTCTAAAAATTACCTTGACTATACCATAGAATTAAATGTTTACGAAATAGAAAATTGTAAATCGAATAAAAAAACCACCACATAAATAAATATATGGAGACTTTTATCGAAGTATACCTAAGCTGAAATAAAAATTGTTTAAATGTTTATTTTGATTTTGTCTTTAAAATCATAAGAAAATTATACTTATGGTACGATGTTTACCGTTTAACAGCGACATCTATGAATTTTTTTATAAAAGCTATTGAAAGAAAATGATAAATTTATTACGAAGGAGGTGACAGAATTATTATAAGTAATAATTAATTATAAGTAGATTAATAATTTTTTAAATTTTATTTTCAGGATTAAAATTGTATCTACTACCATCTTCAAGACTTTGGTAAGTTTTAAGCATTCTTTTACATTGTAATTTAAAACAAATTTACAGAATCAATTTTCAAATATATACTTTTTTTCACTGCCAAAAAACAACAAACTTTTACAATAAAATAAGATTTAATAGGTTATTAAGTGAAGTTCAAGAAATGAAAATAATTTTAATTTAGTCTAGACAATAACAGGGAATTATAATTGAATTAACGAAAAATTATTGGAATAAAAAACTTTACAGACATTTAATAGCCCTGCATAAAATTCCAAAATTAAGCACGAACATCGATACTAGCATATTATATACGTGGACAGTTAGAATGTCTACCAATAAAATTTCTAGACAAAATTGATTGTTTTCATTCAAATATACTTCGAAAAATTTATTATCTTCTGTTTTTGTAAAATTTGATTCTAAAAACCATTTATACCAACAGTAAATAAAAAAAAAAAACTGCATCAATAAATGGCGAACAGATTTTTATATCTTTGAGGTCAAGACACATTTTTAAGTCTATTAGAATCGTAATCGATCATACTGCCGAATATTGAATTATAACGGGAAATTTTCAATTCTTCTATCATTCAATGATGAGTATACGTATTCAAAGAATCGACTAATATTCAATTGGATCCAATAGTCCTATTATCATTCATCTTTTAAATATACGTAAGAGATAAAATAAACGTTTTAATACAAAGAATGTTTGTTTATTTAAAACAAACAGCTTTCGTTTAATTCACAAATACTTGATTATAATTTTCATATAGCGAACTTTTCATAATTGTATGAACTATGAATTTATTTAATAAATATTAATAATCACAAATAGTTCAAAAATCTATACTCATCCACATAACACTGCTAGTTATTATCTTGTTAACATAAACAATTTTTCACTAGTCACCGAGTACTCAGCTAATATTAATTGCTTAATAGATATAGTTTTTCTACATAAAATACCATAAATCAATTTTCTCTACTCCATTATATCCAAAACCTTATGATTAACATGAAGTCATAATGTTTTATACACAGCGATCTGAACAAGAAACAATGAATGAATGAACGTTGTACACGTATATAGCCTGCAAAACGGGCTAAAAAAAAACCAATAAACTTAAAGTACTAAAGTATAGGATTATATACGCCTATGAGTAAGCAAATCTTTGTTAAATTTCACATATTTTCTGCTGATTGATTTAGCGTAAATATGTATATATCAGTCATATACAATATTATGACTTAATATATTGTAAAATATAACGGTAGCAATGTAAAACTGAATTCAAGTCCCTTTTCATATCAAGTAATTGATAAATACAGTTCTAAAAACGTAAAAACGTACGAAAATTCTGAAAAATGGGTTCTTTTCTTTTTCAGAACTCATAAATATTTCGATTGACCTAACAGGCTCTAAATTGACGATCATCTGTTTTTTTTTTTTATATTGTTATTGTATGATTTTAAAAGCAGATGCAAATACGATTTTCCTTAACATGTGACAAAACGGAATTTCGTTTGTTTGACAATATCATAATTGCTATTTTTCCAGGTAGTCGAAAAACGGTCATCTGGATTTTTTTGTGTGGCGGACAAATTGGTTTTCAAATATGTTATTGAATAATCCTCCTACTATAATAACAAAAAACCAGAAATCTATTAGTTTGAAGCCTGTAGAGACAATCGAAAATTTTACGAGCTCCAAATAGAAAATGGTCTCTTTTTCAGAATTTTTGTGCAGGAAACAATTTTTATACTAACCATAACTAATTTCTATACAAATTTTTAGAAGTGTATTTATCCATGACTTGATAAGATACCCGTAGTACCGACTCCATTTCATTTAACTATTTTCTTACTTTTTAGTGCACATAAAATATTTCAAACTGTTACTTTTGGTTAAGATAAACACTCGTCTTTCAGCATAGCCTCTTGTCTACCAGAACTCTCAGATAAATATAATTCAGTGAACAATGGCCTGCAAATTCCTGTTACAGGTTCTGTATTCTGTATGAAACTTTGAGATTCAGCTATCTAATATTTTGTATTATTGCTCCTTAAAACTGTTCTTTTCGTTTATATTTGAAAATTCTTCTTTTGGGAGTATTAGCAAACAGAAAATTAGATATACTAATATTTAATACGATTAAATACATATCTGATTTATCTTCTAAAAATTACGAAATCTTAACAATGATAATACTAAACAGGCATACCCAAGATAACAATAGTTTTAATTATTCTGATAATCAAGTTTAAATCATTTAAATAATATGTGAATAGTTAGCTGGATAACGTAGTGTAATAAATAATCATTATATTTAAAATCCAATGAATAGTCGGTATTAAATATGAATGTACTCAGTAATTAAACGGGTGTTACCAACATCATTCAATGAAATAAAACCATAGATCGTGATGGCTTATCTGCTTCAATAACAAAACGAGTTTGTTTCTTAAGGGTAACGTATCAAATATATTTTTTTACCACTAAAAGTCTTAGGTGTAATAACTGTATTTAGCAGCTACAAATAAATGCTTGAATAGAACTTTCAATAATACTTAAAAGTTAACTCGAGATTTAGAAAGTTTGGACATATAATTCTTGAGGAAATTTCAAGTTTAAAGCAACTATCTCACTATCAGGTGAAATTTTGCCTGATAATTGCATAGTTTATCATAAATAAAAGATTTTAATGAAGTTCGTTTCAGGAACAACATTTTTGTTTTAAATCTATTTAAATTTAAGGATAAATATTACTTTAATATCTTCCATATCGTGTAATCATGGGTTAAAAATTCATGACGTCTTAAAACTATGATTAATGCGACTTATTCTTCATCATAAAATAAGAGTATTAGTGTCTATCAAAAAGAAATATTAGATGAAAAATTAATTAGCACATTATTTATTTGCTAAATTAAATTCCATTTAAATCCTAACTTGAAAATGTGGTGTATATGATTTTTCAAATATTCCTTTTTGGGACGTACTAAAAAAGATTCTAACAATCGTTATATGATGAACTATATGGGAGTTCACTCCATGGTAGATATAAAATGTATTCTAGATGTTTTTAAATACTTTGCTAACATAATTAATACTATTTTTTAGACTATAACAAATTTCGAAGTTTTTTATTTTTTGCATGGATTATTTGACACTTTTGTTTTATATTATGTAATTTTTTTTAAATATTATGTAAATTATTTAATAAAACAAATATTTGCTGTTTATATTTTTATTTTAACAAAGAAATATAATTCGAAGAATTTCTACTTCATCATCAGACGTTCTATTATCTAAATAGTCTTAGCAAAAATTAAATATTAATAAAAATTAAAATAAAAAAGAAATAAAAATTTCAAACTAAGAAAGAAATTTTTAAAATAAAAGCGTCTATGATATTTTGATATTAGTTTAATAGCTATTTAAAAAAAAGTTTTTCTTCAATTTTTTATAATAAAATAGAGGGAGTATTTTCAAAATATGTTTACTTATCCTATATCTTATTTACATATACTTGCTCAATCAAGCACTGAGAAATAACCAAATTTTTTTTTTAAGATGTCATTTCATACACACATATTCAGGGACTAAGTGATATAGTTTTTTATTTATATTATAATTTGACGATCTAAGCAACTTTAAACTTCTCTTTGAGTTCATGAAAGTACAAAATAGTTGTGGGTTTATTAATAAAATTTCTTAAAGTAAAAAAAAAAAAAAAATACTTCAGAACCCTTTAACTAAGCTGTTTTGAAGGTTGTAACTCATATTTTTTCACCATTATTACTATAAAACAAATCATCCATAATACAAAATGTCTACATTACTTACTCATGTACAAAAAATTATTAAAAATATCCTTACAAATAATCTTCTTCCAAAGTCTCAATATGCAGTCCTCGGTGGTTGGTATACTCAAACAACAATTTAACCCATTATAATTTGCACAACTTATGTTGCAGTAACTCGACATATTATAATATATAAATGCATAAAATTTATTTTAATACATGTTTTATCACCGTTGGCCATCTTGTATTCAGTAAAAAATCTGTATGCATGTATTTATAAAGTACCCACATCATTTATTATTTCAGTGTGTAGTTTTAAAGGCATTGCGTTTTATGCCGCTGCATGCAGTAACACTATTACTGCGTCATGTTCATGTAGAGTGCATGAGTTTTGTTTTTATTTTTTAAGTTTATTCATAATTTAATTCATATCAGTATGAATTTGTGTTTGTAACATGCATTCAATCATTAAGAATGAAAGTTGGATAAAGGTTGAAAGATCAGAATCGTCGTAATAGAAGGGTTTTGAAAAGTTTGTTGAAAACAATTAAATCATTCAATTCTAAATTAATGTTAAGTTGAACACAAATTAATGCTTACAATCCACGACAAAGTTGTTCTATTGTCGAACCCATATGCATCAACTTCAATCTTGTTCAGATTGATCAATCCAACTAGCAATTAGTTTAGTAACATTAATACTTGATCAAAATTTTTACTCTAATAATTTGCTCTAATAATATTCTTACTAGTCAAGGAAAAAATAATTTATTAAATATCAGACCAATTCCTTCATTCGTTCCTGATTGAAGAGGGATAAGGGTACGAAATGTTAAAAAAAATTGAATTTTACTTAACAACTTTACTTGACTTAAATGTCGCTATTTGTTAACGTTAAATTACTCTACTACTTGATTAAATTACAATATCAATGTGAACAACACTCATATATTTAGATATTTTTAAGGATTTAAAAAACGGACCATGGTCTTTGAGTCGCAATTTTAAACAAGAAAAAATTGAAGAAATTTCCGTATAAATGATGTTGTTATGGTTTATTTGAGACATGTATGTAAAAAACAGACTTGATTTTCATGTAATATATTTCCAAAACAAGTATAATCGCTTTTCTTTTGATTTTGCATATTTCTTAAAAATAATGAAATTTATTTCTAACCAACAAAACCCATCGTACCAAAATAAATAAATATCGTAAAAATATAAGACAACCCACAAGAATTTTTTATACGATTAATAAATATCTAGTTCTTCCTTTATGTACAATTTACCGTACAATTAAAATAACAAACTGTTTATTGGGTGCGAAAAATATTCTTAATTTGATTATGGGCAATAAATTTTATGTTAAAAAAGTGCGATAAATAAATTTTGGGAGTTATTATTAATCGGGATGCATTTAAAAAAGAGCTATTTTATCAAAAGCTGAGACATGACTCAATTCCATAATAAAAATTGAAAACTAATTTAAAATCGATTAAAATATTTCCATTTATTTCTTGAAATAGAATAACAAATCTTACCGTATTTTTCTGTTTGTTTAAACATAATTTTTAAATGTGTATATCTTATTTACTTTTAATTAAATTACTTCATATACATGTTCGTGAAGTGAAGGCGCTTCAATGAAGCCTTTGTCATTTTTTTTCGCCCTTAACAACACAAGCATTCTTACAAAGTGCTTTTGCAATCAGGCGTGCTCGAGGAACTTCACACCTAACACTTAATTCGCTGACTTCGCGGTAGAAAGCGGGTACACCAAGAATCTCCTTATATTGATTCTTTTAATATGTATCCAAATTTAGAGCACTAATTAACATACGCATTCTCGTACGACTAGAGCACTTACAAAACTACTCGCTGTACCTATAAACAAAACTGCTGGTGCTCATTACTGCTCATTTGCTTTTCATGGTTAAAGTATCGAGGTGTTCACTCCACGTTCCATTATAGCTTAGGATGACTCCAAGATACGGAAAATGTTTGACGTTTTCAATGACAACACACTTATATCTCCAAATTTTTACAGTCATCTTTTTTTGTTTTCTTGACGTTAACATTCAGATACCAATTTGTGCAAGACTCCTCAGATCATGTTAGCATTCCTTGCATAACACCCATAGTTCTTGCTAACCAAATTCCATCATTATCGTAAAAAATAATTTTCCTTTCCCTTTTATTTGCACGTGGGGATGCGTTCGTTTTTCATACTGTTCATCTATTCATACAGATCGTTTACCTAGAACAGAAACACTAAGGCAAAAAAGTGGCAGCCTAGCTATTTATTAATCAGAAGAAGGGGAGTAATTTTGGAAATTATGGAATCTTTTTTTAATGTATCGAAAATTTTGAAATATCTAACGTCTTTTGATAGAAAACTAAAAATGCATGCAAGGATTTCGTTCCTACTTAAATCCACAAATAGGTTTTATCAAAAGAGAAGTAGAGATTTGCATTCAAAAAATTTATTAACATCGAAAACTTCTTAATGACTTGATACTTCTTAAGAGGTTTTTCTTAAAAATCACTTGGAATTAATTATTCCTCAAGTTTAAAAGTCCACTAACGGGAAGCTAAAGTTAAATTTGACTTCAAGTTGTAAAAATATCTTTGCAAAGTTGACATTATAAATCATTTAAATAAAAATTTTTTTAATACAGGTATTGTAAAATTATTTCATATGCTTAAACGATACACATCTAAAACCTATTAAAATTTCGCTTTAAGCACTAGTAATAAGTTATTCAGAATCAAATTAAATTATGTTTAAGCTTTAAAAATTACCACATTTATGCATACGACACAAACTATATTATTTATTAATATTAAAATAAAATTATCTTATTATTTGAACATACAAAAAAACATGTTGAATAATTTATGAAAAATATTTTTAACTTATTTTGTTCTTTAAAAAAAAAAAGTTTAAGACTTCAACGACCTTTTCGCGAATACAAACATGTGTTTCTCTAGTAATATATTTATGCACTTCAATATGTCGTTAATTTTAGAATTGAAACTGTTCGCGATATTGTAGACGTACAAAACATAATTGTTACTCACAAATGAAAACGTTTAAATGACGTGTGAAAAATATTTAATGGAGATTTCCATAACACATAGTTCATGTAAAATGAGTCATAATAAAGTTGTACACATCTAATTCTATACACAAATTTCAAAAATACCGACTTTCTTTCAACTGTTTCAACAATAAGGCGGATGTAGCTTGTTCAATTTTAAATTTACGCGTTTTTGGTTACCCATTGCAACGATAACATAGAGAATTTTGTTAGACAATAAGTTGACAGTGTAATAATTTCGTTCTACTTCTGTACCTAATCAAGAGCTAAAATCCCATGTTCTGATGTTTCTGAAACTTAAGGTTTGATATCATTTCTCAGAAGCTTTACAGCCAACTACGATACATTCAATATAAATTCAGTAGCTAACCTATATATTTTAATTAAGTATTTGAAATAAAACTTCAAATTTGCTTCAAAGACTAGATCAATCGTAACTATTAAAATTACTCTTATATTGCCCTAATGAGATGTGTTACGAGTCAATTACTTTGTGATCGATATACGAAAATAATACGAATTATTGAGAACTAGGTTGAAAATTACAAAGACAACGATAAGTTTAATCTCGAAATGTATTATTATAATAAAAATACTTCTTCAACGACACAAAAAATTGCAGTAATTGGAACAAAAATTTGTTAGCCTCCCTCCCATATTTTGAACAAAACGCTTCCAATAATCCATAATTTATAATTAAATAGATTCGGCCACTATTTTTATGCTTACAAAGCTGCACACGATACGCTTTTCTAATGCAAATTACATCATGCAAATTTTATACGAGAAAGTCCTAAGCCTGAATTAATATATCAAAGTTTCCGTTAATAATGTACGGTATAATATTCAGGAAAGCGTATCTGAAATGGCTTGAATTAAGAATTTTTTTTTTTGTCTTAAAAAAGTCTGAGAGCAAGTACCGAGTGTGAAATATCTGCGACCATCAGATTTTCTTTTTAATATTTATAATCAAAGAATCTTTTCAGATATGGCCGGTCAAAGGTCCATAGCATGTTTAAGTGCTATTTTCTTTTAATTTTGAAACTGCACATGTAATTTCGTTATGTTGAATCAAAAAATGTTTTTCTGAAATTTCAAATTATGTCCAAATGTACAAATAATATCCGGTATTTAAATGCTGCCAAAAATTAAATTTTTTATTGCTAAAACTTTTCGAAAACATTATTTAATTTCTTTGTTTAATAATAACGAAACAAAACAAATAATTAAACATTAACGTCATGTTTGTTTCTAGTGAGTATCGTTTTTAAAATAAAAATCAAATCATGTCTTCAATGATTTCTTTTTCTTTTGTATACCGTTGTCCATTCATGTTTAATATTCTTCTGTAAGACATGTCAGAGATGTTTGACTATTGAAATGAACGGCTAAATCGGTGACTTTGTGTGTAGTAGGCTCATTTTGATTTATTTGAAAATGCCATCAGTATAAAATGTCGTTATGTAAGATGGTTACTAGTCCATCAGTAAACATACAACGTTGATGTAAAATACAATATTATAAATAAGACAAGCCATCTTTTATTAAAAAATAAAAAAAACTACAAACAAATCATTACAATTCTTTTTAACCAAATATGGTTGTAAATATATTGCGTACATTTTCAACTCATACATTTATAATGATAATGAAATCACCATCTGTAGCTCAGTTTTTGATGTAAAAATCATATTCTGCCATATAATACTGCTTAGCATCAATCTTAAAACTTCAAAGCTACCATGTAGATTAAATTCTTAATACTGAAATGTATTCCAAAATGTCTGAGGATCAGTTTAAACTTCTACATTATTTCAATTGAAGCATCTTTACTTCCCGAACATTGATTTGAAGTTATTTACCTTTAAGTGATAAAAAAACCTAGGTCATTTGACATTCGAGTTCCCCAATTCCCAGTCTATTTACTCGGTGTGCTCTAAATACTCAATATTCCAAGCCGACTTTGTAGGGACTATTCATATTGTACTAAATATAATAATTCCTAATTCATTAAATTAAATTTATTATTTTTTCAAAGATGATGTTAAGAGAACTCTTAAAAAAAACCTGTTTTAAGAGATCCTCTTACTTGATATATATTTTTTAAGATTATAAGTTCCTTCGAAAGATATTTCTGGTGTTATTAAAATGGTGTATGATTCTATTAAAATCTCTTAATTAAGGTTACTTTATTTCGAAGATTATTAAAATTTATTTTTAATTTTGACTTTTTGAAACTTGTTAAGACTTTAATAAAACCTTGTTGTTTCATTAAAGCTTTAACAAATGTGAATAAGCCTGAATAATTATAAAAAATTGACGGAAAAAAGAGAAATGAATATTATATTATTGAAATTTTATGTTTTGTTATTTGTATCATTTTAAAATGATTCGTTACGTTAAATAATTAAAAAAATAATAGTAAGAAAAATGATTAAAATTGTGTTTCCCATAATTTCGAATTGTATTCCCCTTCTAAAGTGCTGATTTGATAGACTATTCCTTTGCCTACTCTCCTTAAGGTTTTCTGATGAATGCATCTTTTGTGTATACTTTTACAATTGTGCCATATTTAGGTTGTAAACTAGTGAGAAAAAAAATGCAATTATCAGAATTTTGTACAAAAATCCATGGAATAGTCAATAAACAAAGGGAATGTTAGTAAAAGATTTGGAAAATTTTTTGGATTTAAAAAAAAAAAATTGTTTTTTATGTTTTTTATTATAAGTTTTTTATTTCTTTATTAAAAATATATATTTCTACAGCTCTAAAGTCATATATACAAAAAATAAATTTTTATTAAAATATTTGTTTAATAAAGAGTATTTCATTCTTAATTTCTATGAATTAAATAAATTCATATAAAAACATGTATTATTGGTGTTTAGTTAACATGAAGTTAGAGCTTTGGGTTTTTTCAATACCTGAACAATACACAAATTTTTTACTGGAAGAAAACCAATTTTTGAAAATGTAATGCGTATGGCTTATTTGTCCACTAGGTAACTAATTGGTTACTGAAACGTAAGCACGGATCTATTGGGTCACGGAACTCATAACATTCCTACTATATAAACTCAACATTTTCAATTTATCCTAAACAATTTTTTTTAAAGCAGTTGAATTATTCTTTAATCAATAATTGAATGAATGATGTTAATGGAATCCACAGTTCAAGAAAAGAAAATATTATTGGTCAATCGTTATCTATATTTTCTATAATTGTCTCTATTTGTTCCCCTTTTCGAATCTGTTTGAATCTTTTAATTGATTTTTCCTATCAATATATTTTTACTATCTAAACAATTATTAATTTTAATAGTGTAAGGATGGATTACCGGGCTCTCATTTATTTTTGAGTTCCGTTATTTCTAATTAAATATTTTATGTAAGGTATTATTCGTTTCAAGTAATGAAATGTTTGTTATTGAGTTTTTGAGTCTACGACTTCTTCTTCCAAACTTTATTTCTTGTATCGCACCTGACTAGTGACCATACTATATGGAATTATACTTAATACGAAAAGTCATGAATACGATTCATAGATATGAAATATACATACGATTCACAGATATAAAGAAGTAAGTGCAAGACACAGATGGAGAAGTAAAAAAACATTTAATATGTGGTAATAATATAATAATAATTGTATACGTGTTTATAATGGCACGTTAAAATGTCGTAAAGCCACTTTTTATTAGTAATAAACTTCATCTTTTAAAGACGTGTTAAGCTACCTTAATATTCTTCTTATTAATTCAATAAATTACATACAAGAATTTTTTCCTTTTCATATTCCGATATATTAAATTATTTATTTATATCACTTGCTATATAATCCAATATTTTCTTAAAATATATTAAGATTTTAGGATACCGTAGCTGAATATTATAATCATTCATATGTTGTCTATACAAGTATTCAATACAATACAATAGTATTGTATTGAATATTTCCGTCCTTAAAATATTAATCGTGGCTAATTTACACATGTTTTAATAATTTTTTGTTGATGGCTTTTTATAATTTCCAAAATTTATTACTTCCGAGTTAAATCTTTTGATATAAAAATTTTTTTGCTTATATTTGCAAATGAAAATAATAAATTCTTAAATGTATCACCGTGTTGGCACATCTTGACCACCTTCCATTACGTATCTGCCTGCCTGTCCTAATACTGATCTGGCAAACTGTTTAATTTATCCAAACGTGCAAAATTGCAAAACTACTGATCGAATATTTATAAATTTGGAGTAAACAATAGTGTAGATGTTCGGGATGGTCCCATTTTAGAAACATATTACCTACCAATTATCGTTCGGATGATTCAGTGGTCGATTTTAACCTTTATTTTCCAAAAACATACTGTTATGACGTGAAGCGCTAATCCAATTTTGATTAAACTTGTATGAGCACGTGTAGTAAAGATTTACATAAATCATTTAAACAGCGTTAAATAGTTAATATTACAAAAAAAAAAAAACCTGAAATAAAACAGATTTATTTTTAAAAAACCATTTGTATTCAATATTCCAATCCTATTAAAATGGCAATAATAATTTTTTGGAAGAGGTTGTAAAGCGAAAGGAGATAATTTAGAATAATTTCCCCTTGTTTATTTGCACTACAAGCTTTCAAGCCCTAATAAATGGTCTATTGAATAAAAGATTGTTTTTCAAAAATATTTTTAATCATTAATTTTATTTTCAACTTTTCAGTAGTTTTGAGGCAGAACCATTTTATAACTAAGATAATTAACTAATAAGGATTTAATACTGAGTGGGATAAAAGAGATAATAATTAAAGAG
Source organism: Chrysopa pallens (assembly GCA_020423425.1). NCBI lineage: Eukaryota > Metazoa > Arthropoda > Insecta > Neuroptera > Chrysopidae > Chrysopa > Chrysopa pallens. The sequence continues at coordinate 21,074,594 of CM035591.1, read as the reverse complement.
ATAAAATATGAAGGTAGAATAAGATAATAATAAGTAAGATGAGAGGATTAACAAAGCATTCACATAACTCAAATTAATGTAAAAATGCAATAAAAATAAAAATTAAAGGGAATGTTGCAGAAAGTTAAATGAATTAAAAAAAAAATAGAAGCAAAGATATGGAATAAGATTGGGCCTAAAAGAACCTTAAATGCCACCCAACCAAATGCTATCAATCGAAAACAAATTCAACATTAATAAAAACAAAATCAAAACGAATTACCAGGTAGGTTGAATTCAGACATAATAACAACAAAATGTGCGTTCTATCTCCAAGTCGGTCCCCAGTATTACAAATTAATACCAGAGCAAGTGACAATCGAGTGGTAATCCACTTAATCATCCACCGTCCACTCTGCGAATGGGTAGCCAGATTAGCTTAACTAACTATTGCGTCCTTATTTTTGAAGTAGTAGGAGTTAAATTACTTGCATAGAACAGGTAGTAATTATTTCAATATTTATAAAAACTGATGCATTATTATACAGGTGGTGTACAAAACTACGAACCTGTCTCCGTGTAAACTTCCGTTGATTAATTGTTATAAATAATTGTTATAGATAAAATAACATCTTACCCAAGGACGTAGGTACTTATAAGTACCTATATATAATGTACTTAAATGTCTTATACTCAAGGTTTATACTTTCACAATGAAAATATGTTAAACAAAAGCTTTATTAACATACTTAAAATATTATTATAAAAATACAACAAATATTAATGGTTTATTATTTCAAGATTTTCTACAACTTTCCAAAACTAACGATAAGGTACATTGAGGGAAAAGAACTCCTTGCCTTTTTGGGTTTCTTTGAATCCGCTTCACTGCAACCGCAACTGTCAAGTTTATGTTTTCAAAAAATGTATAAATTATAAAAAAAGTAAGTAAATCAAAAAACACAATTGCGATAACAATATGGACGTCACTCATTTCTAACGAAAAAAAAAATCGCACCAGTTAAATACATAAATAAATTTTACACAAAAATTGACATTATATTATCATTAAACACATAACAAGAAATTTTATTTATTTGACACCAAGTGATATTCTCTCACATAATATAAATAATATTATTATTTATAATTTATTAATTAAATAATAAAAATAATTATTACGTGCACAAATATATAAAATATGATATATATATATAAAAAAAAGTTGATGAAATTATAATAATCGTTAAATAACAATAACAATTTAAATTAAATAGACCATTAAATTTTTACAGCTAATAAAATTTTATACATATTTAAAATATTATTATTATATTTTATACACTTGCTACTGTATATTGTATTATAGTACAGCCGTTAACTAAAATTCAGTAAACATTGTTGAATTACATTGTTTTATATTTCGAAAATCAGACTGAAGTTTAATACTGGAATTTCAAGTAATGAACAAAGTTTTTAAGATAGGTTAACTAGATGTAATTTTACAACTTTTTTCTTTTTACACAGTAGTACCTACTATATAGAAATAGCAGATATATTTTTAAAAAAATTGACACTAAATGGATAAATTGATAATTGAAACTTATGTTTGTCCCATATACTTACGTAACAAATAACACGTTTAAAAAAAATTTTATATTTGAAATAATCCAGACTAATAGAACTATTGGAAACTTGAATTAATGATGGACTGCTCCTGCAGTAACCTTTGATGAAAATATTTATAAATTAATGTATATCTTAATTCTATTTATCGATCACTATATACTTAATACTTGCTGAACAAAATTCAGATCTAAAATGTCATTTAATTCTTAAAATTCATAGTGTGTTATTTGAAATATTGGAATACTTATTAACGTTATTAACAAATTTTTAAATAAAGAAAAATTAAAAAAATTAGTATTTAAATGAAATTTATGAAATTTTTACAAAATACTCATCTAAAAACGTTTCCAAAAGTAGAATCGTCAAATCAACTCGCAATAAGTTTTTTTTAAATAGATTAAAAGGGTAGGGTAGAGCTATTAAAAAGTAATTTTTCTTGATTTCTTTTAACATAAATGTAATAGACGTATTTATCTAAATATGGTGAAAGCGCAATGAAATTATTAGAAGTGTACATCATTAATATGATACTTTTGTATTATATTATAGTACGTTTAATTTATAATATACGATGAACATATGTATGCCCAATTGCAGTTCAATTGAACATTGAAAAGCGGGTCTTCTAATGTTAACAAGATTTAATTAGAGACTGGCTGACAGACACCAGGAAAAATAAAACTAAATAAAAGCTTGTAAAATATCTAACCATACAAAATTAGAGTCTGAAAGTTTCTTTTTGCTAGTAACAATATCCATGGAATAATTACTTTTGTGAAGTGATCTATATAAGCAATTTTATTCTGCCAAGAAAGGGAAAGATTTAAATGGTATCTCGGTTCCTTAAGAAAAACATCCCGAAAATTCTTAGACAGTAATTAAACTTCTTTAATTAACAACAAATTAACTACCAACAAAAACTCCTTGTTAAAATTTTATGTGTAATATTTCGAACATAAAAATTTTTGAAAATTTTTGAATATGTTTCTTTCAGATTTTTCGTACTCATAAAATCATTTCAGCTGCTAGACTAATGTCAGCCATTGGTACATATAGTGTTTGTATTGAACAAATACTTGAATTTGTTGTTGTTGTTGTTTTTTTTTTTATTACCATGAGATGAATATTAAAATTATTATTATTTATTGAATATTTTTATTAATTTTTAATTGATTTTTGACTGACTTCATTTGTTTATTTATGTTTAAAAATTATATGATCATTTTTTATGATTCTATAATATGAAGATAAATTATCTTTATCGTGGTAGCTATTTATTTAAAACTTCTACAGCTAGTATTAGCCATTGTAAAATATTCATCAATCAAGTTGTAGGTTTCGACATGTATTAAGGCGTGATCTTAAGCAGTCACTGGTCGCTCGTTTTCGTCCACAAATTATTTCACATCATACGTCACAAAATTGTTTCGACTTATCGAAGAATTACTTGTATAAAAGTGACTTGATGAAAAATCATCGATGAAATAAGTGGCAAATCTCTGTATTCCTAACGTCGTAAATACCAATAATAAATGATAATATACCAGATAATAGGTAATATAATGGATGAAAAAAATAGTTTATCAATGTCATTTAATTTTTGGTCATTTTTGATACGCTGCTTTTTAAAAAAACACGAAGTCTATTATAAACTATAAAAACTTCAAATATGGATAATTAAACAGCATAGTTTATTCGCGCCGCTCTTGCAGCGAGTGAAATTTTGCAACTTAACTTAAATTCATTTCATTTTTATCATTTCAACATCCATCTTTTAAAATTAAGAACAGAATATGGTTTGTTTAAAGTACTTTTCCAACAGCATCCTCATTCCCACAAATATTTGCCTCGTTTAAATCCATTAATTGCATTATAATTACGGACTTATTCTAGAAATTAACATGCTTAAATATATGATCATGGTCTGTATCGTATAAATTAATTCATAATTAATATTTGGTGTTTATCACAGATATAAATATATTTATGCGTATACAAAAATGATACATCAATTTTATACTTCGATTACAGCCTAATAAGATTTATTTCATCGTATCATTCTCAGCGACAAAGCTCAAATTTTCCAAATTAGTCGCTTATAAATTTCTTCTCTTATAAATAGCTTTTGAAAATACTCATCAGGCCCTTCTCAAATTTATTGAGCAGTCGGGTAAGATGTAGCAATGTGTAAAATTTTCAATAAATTCTTAAAGTTGAAAAGTCACTGTGTCTTTCAAAAAGAAATCGGAAATTTATAAACATAACATAAAAAATTTAATGCAAATGTGCTACAACATTCTCCCACATTTTCAAAAATTATAACACATTGGTTGACAAATTTGGCAATTTTTTTTGAGCAATCGCTCCTATAACTTTTGAGCAGGACAGAACTTTATTACCAATTTTACTCAGAGTACTCAAGTCCCCTGTGGAAATGAAATTTTCATTGAAAAATTAAAAAAAATTTTAAAATTTTTTGATTCTAGGATATTTCCAAATCATCAACGTAAGTATGTATACAAAAATCTGATAATAAATAAAAATGAATTTAAAGCCTTTTTCTAAATTATTGAGAGCTTAATTAATAAAATTTTTATTCTATGCTGTTTGTAATTATCTAAATTATCAAGATTTATTTTATTATTTCTTTAGTTAATTCCTTTTCTATTTGTATTTACATAATTCATATTGTTAACACTTTGCTAATGATACTTATTTGATATATTTAATTGTGAGACTGTTTTATAATTAAAACATTAAGAAATTTTTCTTAGGAGTTATACATGCAAACAAATTAACGAGGTTTATACAAACCATCAATTAACACTTGATTTATATAGAATTTTATAAGAATTATATTTGCATTCGTTATATACTTCCTTAATAATTTCTTTGATTATGTCAAAAAAATAAATAAAAATATAAAATACGAAAAAAAATTCAAAACTATTAGTATACTAAGATATTAATCTTGGGTATAAATTTTGAATAATTATACTTAGTTGAATTTTTCACAATTTGTTTGTAGAAATTACGATACCAACTAGCAGAGTTAATTGTTAAGATACATGACATATGTTTGAGTGTTAATATTTGAACTATTATCAATAGCATCGACTAAGTACTCTAAATACCTAGTGTATACAACCAGTTATAAATACACATGTACATTGTAATTTGAACATGTGTTTAATAGCTAAATTTGAGCTTAAATTGTAGCGATTGTAAACATTTTACAAAAAAATGTTTCAAGCAAAATTTTTTTTAATTTTTTCTTCTTTTTAATGACTTAAAATTTGCGTAATGAATCCAATGGACTGATTTTACTGATTCTAGAACTTAAACTCACTTTTAACGTCTAAAATACCTAGGCCACCAAAATTTCAGCTTGCTATTCGATTTTAAATACTCTTTATGTCTGGCGGATGGACTGACGCATGGGCATTCTCAAATGGGTTAACTAGGTGGTTTCATGAATACATTTACCAAAATTGTATTTGTGCGGTAAATATTTGCTAATGTTACATATCTTAGACTAAAACTTATATACTCTGGTATATAGCATCTATTTCGAACATAAAAATATACCTATTTCATGAATAGTATGAAAAAAAAAAAAGCATTATTTTCATTTACCAAAATTTTGATCTATATGTTTAATTTGACGCTAGCTTGATCTTATAATATATTGTTTGCATTTGTTTCGACTGTTAGGTCGCATAGTACAATACCGGAGTTAAAGTTTCTTGCGTCACCCGGCGCACGTTGCACAAGTCACAGTCTCCTTATAGTGCAGTTTCAGGTTAGTTGCATATTGTTTTCAAAGATATCATTACTTAATGTTTTTGAATATATTTTTTGATATTTTGAATATTGATAATTTTAAAGATATTTTAAAATCATCAATAATTGAATTCAGAAATGTTTTTTATATGAAATATTTACCATAAAAAGTAAAATTTTACCAGACTGTGAACCTTTAATAAACTTCATTACTTTTAACACGCTCGTAGCAGAGCAATGCTTTGTATGATTAAACTACGAATTATTATATATTATCTGATACTGGGCGAGAGAACTGCGTGGCAATATGCGTTCACGAATACGAACCGTGTGGCAATATGCCTTAGTTTAAGTGCTAGTTGCTGCAATCTTTAATAAAGTTTTTATGAAAATATTCTCCTAATATGTATATTATGACCCAGTTAATAAAACATATACCTAACATTTTATACGAAAATTAAAGAGCAGGTTTGAAAAATTTGAGTACAAGCCTAAATGAATAAACTGCTGTTTCAAATGACATAAAATCTTTCGGTTTATGCACACAAAATACTTTTTCAATTTACATAAGCTAGTTCAACACAGATTGGAACTATAATGCATTTGCTTTGTATTGTTAATTTATCAATAGTATTGTTAATTTATGTATTATGTATGGTTGTATAATTTTAATTAATTTTAACAAAAACGCCACTTTTATGGCTCGTAAAAAAGGAATTTTATATTTGACAGGAATTTATAATCGCAATAAAACTTTCAAAATATAATGATATCCTCATATTTGATTACTGTATCAAAATATGGTTCATAATGATTATTTCGTAATAAAATTTGTTATTATATTGCATTATACATAATGTATTGGAAATAATGTTATTTATGTACTGTACTGAAAGCAGTTATGTTTTCATTATTACAGTTATCAATTTTGGAAACAAAATAATTTTTCCAACGGAATTTCTTCTTCTGTAAGCATTTAGTTTAAGATATATAATTATGCATTGAATGAAATTGGTCCCATGATATCGTTTTCTTCAGATAATCGAAACAGAATATATGAGATTTTTATATTCTGTCCAAATAGTGGCTAGGTCAAAAGACTGCTGAAACATGGAGCTATGTCAAAGTTTTACATTCCTTAAATTGGCCTGATTAAAGCAATTTTCTTCTTAAATTAAAATCAGTCTCATTTTTCCCGAATTTACATTTTTTCATGAAATTTTGCAAATTTATTAATATACTAGAAGACCCGACATTCGAAATTCGTTAATTCGAAAATTTCAAACATTCTTCAATAAGCTGTAACAATCTGGATTGTTTTGATAAAAATTATTATTCAAGAGTTATTTTAATATCTAACGTCATTACATGTACACTTATCCAAATATCCAAACTCTTCAAACATCAATTTCTATTCGTAGTTAATATTTTAATTAGCACACGACTTGAACGAACACAATAATAACACAAAATTTCAAATATTTTTCTCAATTTGATCGCAGCACTGTCGGGACAAACTGAAATTAAAATATAATAATATTCAATATTTGTTGCTGCGATGGTAGCGCTGTCTACCGGATCCAATGTAAAACATTCCAAAATTAACAACTACTTATAAATGAAAAATTAGTTAAATAAACATTTTCCAGTGGACCAAATTGTGATTCTAAACCATCCTCAAATCACCTTGAACTCACACAAAAAATTTCATCAAAATCGGTCCAGCCGTCTAGGAGGAGTTCAGTGACATACACACGCACACAAGAAATATATATATATATAAAGATTAAGTGAATTACAAACAGCTCTGGAATACTGCTTTTTATAGATAATATGGTTCTTTACTTGGCTTAAATTTCGGATATTGTCATCTTCTATAAGAAAAATTTATATTAACAGGCTAGTTTCTCTAATACTCTACATACACTACATCTTTAAGGTTGTTTTGATGCACCGCCTGCAATATGCTTCATAGCTCAGAACTAGTCATTTAGAGTTCGTAATTTATGATAGTTAGTTTTGAACTATTTGATATTTTTATGCGGGTAATAAACTTTAATTTTAACTTTACAAGATTTTATTCATGCTCAAAATATACGACATAATGAACATATATTTGGTTTTCCTAGAAGCAAATTTTATACTTATTAATATACTATATTGTTTAATTTACATAACTATTAACCAATATTAGGCATTTACTACATTTTTAAATACTAAAAATATTTTTCTGAGGCTATAATTAACAAATCGACGTGGCATGTTAATACATGCCACACATTTAACGTGGCATGTTAATTGATGCCAGTCAAATCGATAATTATGAAAAATCCTAATTGATTATATACTAATAACAATGATTTTGGCGTTGGATTCTGTATATCTTCAAAGTGGTTCCATAATAATTTGAAGAAAATTATCAGCGGTAAATCAAGAGAGAGGGAAGAAAAATTACAAGTGATGAAATTCCACATAAATGAAAAATTTTTTATGGTTGTACATTTACCACATCAAAAGTGAAATACAAAAAATGAGCCGCCTTCTAAAACAAACTAAAAATTCATTTTAAATTAAAAATCTCTATAAATAATTTTTTTGTGACCATTTTCTTTTTGAAATCAGCGCCAGCAAATAAATTTTAATCTACGGATATATTTTCCGCCAACTTTGAAAATTAAATAGAGCACTGAGATATGAAGTTTTTAATTTAAAATTATTATTTACTTTTCACTTCATTTTTTTTTTTTTTCAATATTTTAATAACCTGTAAAATGTAAATTCTATTTAGCATTGGCAAACTGTTCATATGTTGACATGCAAATTACTTTCTGTTAATGATTTATTTTTTTGTATTTTTTAAATTCATGATCTATTTTTTATTAAAATAAGATTTATAAATACAGTTTTTTATTTCTTTCATTTTATTTAAATAAATTTAATTTAAAATTAAAAATAAAAACAAAAATGAAGTAATGTTATGACTTTTTGTTGAAAAGAAAAATGTTTTATAAAAGACAGATAACCTTTTATTAAAACATACACTGACCTAATATTTATAATCTCACGGATTTAAAGTTTCACATTTTAAATATATATAAACTATCATAAATATATTATTATTCAGTTTGTTAGTTCAAGTTTTGAGGTGTATTAAGCTAGCACGGTTTATCCAGAATATATTCGGTGAAATTCTTAATCGTAGTTTCTTTACCATGAAATTTTGAATTATGAATTATTATTATTGCATCATTCAAATATATTTAGTTCGTATGAGCGCTAATTTTGAGCCATAAATTCAAATATAAATGGAAAAATCATAAAAATGTGATTTAACTTGTTAAAGTTTGTAAGACAAGTAAATATTATCGGTACAAATATAATTTTGTTACAGGTGGTAATAGAATCACCAAATTATCCCATTTTCGTCTGCCCGCCCATCTGTTATTAACAAAACTGAAAAATGAAAAGAGATAAAGAGCTGAAATTTTGGTGGTGATTGAATATAATGGATTCATAACCCAACTTTTTAACCATAAAAGATAGAAGAAAAATTAAACCGAAAAAAAAATTTGTGTTTTTAAAGCAAACAACTTTTGTTGTAACATTTTTGCGTAAAATGTTTATATTTGTTATATTTTTAGCTCATATTTAGCTAGTAAACACATAATTGCAGTAGAAATTTTTATTATTATTATTTCTGTATTTAAAACTGTATGGACAGGATTTTTTGATAATCTAAGAAAAACTAAAAACCTGAGGAACTATAAAATTCATAGATAAAAAATGCATAAATAACTGTTTTAACAGAGTTAATTTCATGGGAATAAAAAAATGAAACAATGTTACTCCATCATATATAGCCGAGTATTAAAAAAATTAACTCTGTTAGAACAGCTATTCACGAATTCTTTATCTATGAATTTCATAGTTCCTTAGGTTTTTACTCCACTTTTATGTGATGAGTAGTAAGATTATTAAAATATAATCAACAATTAATTATCCTTTTATTCACTGTTTTCGTTTTAGAAAAATAATTAAAGGGCATGGAAAAATTATACAGCTATAATGAAAAATACTAATATGTTCTAAATACTAACATTATTGAATTTCTAAAATTAGTTAATTCATGCACGCAATTCTTTAGAACAAAAAGTAAAAAAAAAAAAAAAAACAACATTTTTCCTGTTCTTTAGACATTTTTATAGGACCATATAGAAATCATGTTCGGTATAGGCTTATAGGAAAAACCGTTAAAAAAAGTTCTTTTTAGCGAATGCTTACACAATTAAGACAATTATACTTAGTAGTTTTGTCTGTGTATTGATTATTAATCAGGAAAAACAATTTCAAAACTAGTTCAGATTAGTCTTGGTAAATTTCGTTTTCTATACAGCAATAAATTCATCATCATTTTGGCAAGTAGATCACAATAAGTAAATCACAATAAATTAAAAGACAAAATCTTATAGTTTACCATATTCTAGGCTTAAAATTAAATGAATTATTAACTATTACCAGTTATTATTTCATTTGGTGTTATTATTTCAAATTGTCGTGCCAGCATCATACATCATATAAATTTGATTATAGTAAACGTTTTGGTTGTAAAAAAGAAAAATAATTGATAAAATACATAAAATATTCTGTTTAAAAATTTTTTTATGTGTCCAGTTAATTATGTCTTCCTCAAAACAAACAACGTTTATAAATGAAATTTTAATTGTATGAATCATTTATCTTAACAGTTTTATACACAATAACGTTACTTTATAGAATTATTTTATTTTATTTTATTCTTACATTGGATATATTGTATTTATTTGAATTTTTTGGTAAATATATGTTGTCTATAATTTTGAATAACCCATATAAATACAAAAAACTACGTCAATTATTTATTTTAGAGTAAACTTAGAACGGGATAAATATTTTACATTTTTTGGTTTTTATAAAACCAAAATATTTATATTTTTTCTAATTTTATGATTACATTATTTTGAATATCATTCGAAATCAAATTCTTCGTTATAATATACGCAGATCCAATTACTGTATTTAAATAAATAATTAAAACAATATTTAAATCTGTAAGTATAAAATTAAACTGTAATTAACTTATCTATTAACATAAGCGTCCACTAAGGATTTTTGAAAATTCAATCACCTAAGAAATGAAATTGGATATCAAAATTTGTATGAAAAGATTACAGAAGACATCCAATTAAGATATATCAATTCGATACATTTCTCTTCAACAAGAAGACAACAAATTTTTTGAGCTTTCTCCCCACATTAGCTTCAGGGTGAGAAAAGTTTATAGTCTAGAAATCATCACAAATGTAAAGATTTCTCGAGTTAATCTTTATTTTGAAATTTAACTCACTTGTACAACTACAAAACACTAAAAAAAGTCTTAGTTTAAATTACAAATTGACTATTTATATTGATTCCAATTATTTTTAAATAATTAACACCGTAAGCTTTACTTGCAATTAATCCGCTTTATGTTGTATGTAGCTTGCTTATACGTATGCTTGCCAAGCAATTTGATGTTTTGGGCGTCAACTATTAGATAACTGAAGAAAAATGTTTATAAATTAGTTTTGCTGATAAAATTTTTTTTATAAGTTTGCTTATTCTTTGAACTCAAACTGAAACGCTAAACTTAAAAGCGCGAACGATTTTTACACGATCAATAGCCAGTAAATTTATAAAAAAAGATGCTGCCTGCTTATGTATGAAAAAATTTTCAGATTTAATTTCGTTTTGATCCTTCCCAAGACATTATCTTATCATTTCATCTTTTTATACGATATTAATTCTGGGTTACAAAGGTATCTGTGTTCTGATCCAGTTGAGAGAAAACTTAAAAGTTATTTCTTAGTTCAGAATTTACAATTATTTAATTATTTTCTATATATAATTAAGTATAATTTTTTATCAATTTTTGTACTTTTTGTAGGTCAATGAATATGAAAAATTCAACGAATTATCCTACTGATATTTTTCGTGGGTATAATTTAATTTCTTACGTTCAAATCATAATTATCCAAAGGTCTACAGACATTACATCGTCCATATAATAAACTGATCAAAAGAAACATTATCAGAATTTCAAAATTGGTTTCAATGCGATTTTGCTAGCTATATCGCCAGATATATATCGTTTTTATGCTTCTCCCTGTGGCATCGTATAGTTAAAAAATGCTAAACAATTTCTCTTGATAATTATTTATTTACAAAACGTTGCAACTGTTTAAATCCCATCAGTTTTAATAAACATCTTCATATGGCCCACATCTGAAACTCCTCCGATAGATAAGTTTCCTTAATTTCTTCTCGACAATTAAATTTCCACCTAACAATAAAGTCGATCATGGATAGTAAACCAAATAAAGAAAAATAACTGTTAATAATTGTATAATATCAATATAAATAAAGTTTTCTATTAAATAATTTTTTTTATTAATAAATTCTAATAAACATAGATCCTTTAGTATAAATTATTATTATTTCATTCAAAATTAACTATGCCTGGATGTCGGTGACAGTTATACGACCACGAATCTTTTGTCTCAACTGAATGTTTATGTCTCAATTCCTATGTAATGGTTATGCGACAATTTTTCAAGTAGTTATTTGCTTTTGATAACGTGAATATACTTTTTAAATATGAAACAATGGAGCGAGTAATTATCGGTATTGTAAATACAATATTAATAAAAAGTAAATATCATATTATCATATAATGCATGTACTGCACCGAATTTAATCCAATGCAGTACATGCATTTCATACGCAATAATATACATACTGAAAGTTCCCAAAAATAAGACAATCAATTATTGAATTTTAATAAATAATAAGACTTGGGTAATTTGTACATTTGAAAAAAAACTATAAATTTTTTTAATGAATTTGAAAACCCTATAATAAATAATTTTGAAAAAGACTTTAAAAAATTGTTTAATTTTGAACACTAAAAAAGTGATAAAATTTAAAATACCAACAACATGCTATTCTGTAATAATGTTTTAAACAATTTCAATGCTTCTATGATTTTGTTGAAAATAATATTTATTACCTGTGTTTCGAAAATAAAATATCATGGATGAGGGATTCATATTGGATGCCATCAAAATATGATATCAACATTGCTATACAATATTGATGACATCATTTGTAGATGTTAGCATAATTAAAGACATTTTTAACGTGTCACGTAAAAATGTCAAACATTGCATCGAGAACTATTAAGGTGCGCTACATAATGAATTTTTATGTAGCTTTTAAATTATAAGGAAAAAAAATTAAAATTAATATTGTTTTGCTATTAAATTTAAACATTATATCTGTCCACTTACTACAAACAAATTTTTTTCAAAAGCCCAATTATTAGTTTTTCATTCTAAAATTACAAAAGGAATATAGATATTGGTTAAAACAATAAAACTTTTACATTGATTCCATTAAAAATATATTACTTGCTCTTATATTTCTCATTTTGTACACCTTTCAGTATATAAGAAAACAATGAATCATTAAATATTCTTAACTATACATTTATAAGATAAACAATTTATTCAATACATGTCTTAACGATTTCAATCTGCTGTGAGAATTACAATTATATTTTATTAAAGCATTATTTATATGTTTTAATTAATAATTATATTTACTATTAATTTTAAACGATTTTGTAGAACATTCGATGTAAAATGAGTAAGTGCGAGTGTGCTAAGAGGTATCCGCTTGACACCAAATTTATTAGGTACTTCGTGGGAACCTCATCAGACTGCCCATCTCCCCTAATTAGCACTTCAGATTTGAAACTTTTAGAAATATTTATGATTATATGGCTAATATTTATAGTATCATTGTATTGCAGATCCTTATAAAAATTTTAGCCTAAATCGGAAAAGAACCCATGAAAGGTCAGTGTTGTAAGTTAATCTGCGCCTTATGGGTAACATAGAGTATTCAAATATGATCAAAATAGAAATGTAGTTTAAAATATGTATCTTATTACAAACAATTAGAATTTACACAAATTAATACATAACTACATAAGTTTTTTTATAGTATCTATATAATGAAGGTGGGTAAACACTACTTGGAGACATAACCAATAAAAATAATCATCGAGTTGCTTGGATAAAAATAAAACCTAAGGTGATAGTTAGGTGAAATAATTTATACTATACCCATATTAAAAATAGTTCATGTATCTGATTCAATGAGCTTTTAACCTACCGGGTGTCGGAATATACATTAAAAATTCCAATATCCCAATTCATTTAACTCCTTCTAAAACTTTTACTGTGTTATCAAAAAATTTTATTTAGTCAAACCGGACAATCAAATTTTGTAAAACAAAATAATACAAATGTTTAAACAATCTTTAATTGTTACCATTCATAAAATATTCTGAATATGCAGTACAGGAATATTAATAATTATTATAATAATAATAATAGTACATATTGCAAATATAATTACCTATATTTGAGCAACAATTGGTGCGAATCTATGCACTTTTAAAAAAAACGTCATACAACAGTTTATTTCATTTCAAAAAGCAATATGTTTTTGTTCTTTAATTTTTCTTGTTTTATAGTTCAAAACTTGAGACATTCATTGAATGGTTGATTCGGCGAATAGGTTTGATGCCACGAATTAGTTTTACATGTTCCGGTACTACTTTCCCGTTTGAATTCCAAAAAAGGCAATCCCTGGTTATCCCTGCATTTGCTATCACAATATATCACAAGATAAAACATTTGAAAAAGTTGTAATTGTATTAAGGTAACCAGTATTTCCCCATGGTCAGTTATATGTCGTTTCAAAAAGAGTAAGATCATTCGATGATTTGAGATTTTTGAGCGTCACGAGTAGGGTCATTAATCGAATAATAGAAGAGTATTTACAATAAATGTAGTGTATACAGGAGTCTTAAATCTAACATTATCCAAATATAACATTTCTTACTATATCGCATTCTTTCATTTTTTTTTTTTAATATTTTGTTAACAGGTGTGAAAATTAGTTACTAATTCTTATTTACAATTAAATATTATTATGATTTCTCAACAATATGATGATGTATATTTGGAATATATTTTTGATCATATTTTAAATATATCTAAGGGTAAGATGTTTGGAATATATCTTGAAATACTACAATACGAAACATATGGTCGAATTGCGACCACAGGCGATACTAGTTTATAATTATTATCTATGGAAAGAAAAACAAATTAAAACAGAAATATCTACTTTAATGAAAAAGAAAAAGATATTGAATTTTTTTGGAGCCAAGTTGGATCGAACAAATTGCTGTTAGATTGAGGTTAAATTGATTTTGGCTGAGTTCATGTTATATGCTTTTTACGCCTTGATATTTTAACTATATGAACAATGTACTGTAAGAAAATTCTGCAAAAACGGATTTGGTTGAAATTTGGCAAATAAATAATTCCTTCTATCATGGAATAATGTTCCATAAGACACATTTATATCAAATTTCAAGTGGATCCGTCTGTAGTTAGTTTGTCACTCATTATACTATGTATCAGTCCAGGAAATACATTATTCGTGAGCCAATTTTTGTCCTAATCTGTTTTTGTATGATTCAGTTACAAACAGCACCCAAACATATAAACATTCAAACACAGTAACTTTCACATTTTTATTATTAGTAGGATTGTATAAATATTTATTTATTTATTCTTACAAATACAGGCACGAACCCTAATACAATCATATGTAATATTACAGAAAACCTGATAATATATGTTTTCCATATAGAAATTAACTACCCGATTCAGAATCATTGGATAATTAAATCTCTTACCATTCACAAGCTATGAGTATTCAATCCATGGACTGATTTGATCAAATAGATATTTCACAATAGATTTTTACTCTGGTATACCCTACGAATTGTATATAGAAAAAACAAAGACAAGTTGACATATGACTGGCCAAATTTTTTGACGGGTTTTGTTGTCCGATATTCATTATAAATAACAATCGATTTAATTAATAATTATATTTATTATTGATAATAGTATATAAATTGTTCATTTATTATGTTTTTTTAGTTATATATATATATATTTTATATATATTTTAAATTAAAATTGAATTATTTATTAATTTATAATCCAATATTAATAGTTTAATAAACACATTAATTGTTTTTTAAATATATACAACAACACCATTAATTATTTTTATTATTATTATTGTTATTATTGTTAATAAATTCTATTGTTTTGTACGATGGTCTCATATATAATACCTACCTATACCATGATAATAATGTATAAATGTGTATTGTATATAAGTACTATGTTTTTTTTTTGAGGTATTCGTGGTTAAATGAATGTTTGATTTATAATTTAGGTGTATCGTCTATCTCATATTGTTTAGTTATTGTATTCCTTTGTGTAAAAACTTTCAATCGTTCAGTCTTATAGTACTTTTATTTTTGGATGGTATAAAATGTGTCATACACCACAAAATCATAATAGCGAACTTAAATATTCTGTGTGTAAATTAATCAGTATAAACAGAAAAGAGGCCAGTTGAGAAAGAATGTGTTTCAGTATTTTAACTTTAAATTTTTACAACGCAACTCTGGAGAATACTTCTGGTTTAAGTTAAATTCAATTTATATTTTTATAGTTTTCAGGGAAGAGAAAATTTGCATATTCTTTATTACCACATGATATTCAAATGATACGGTAAATTTTAGTAGCAGAGGTTGAGACATCACTAAAGTAGTATTTTTAAATTCTAGTAAGTTTTATTTTCTCTTAGGATTTTGTAATTTAGAAACAACATTTCTCTGGTGACTTTTTATTTGATTATTTTGATCTATATGCCTGCCAATACCAATCAATCGTTATCTAAGTTAATATATTCGATGTACTTGTTTCAATATCATGTGCTAAAAAATTGATTCAGTTTAATTTGTTCCAAACTATTGAACCATACATTGATCTTGCATTACTAATGGAAGATCGAAGAAATATATTTAAAAAAATGAATTTTCTACAGAAATAAATATTGGGAAGGAAGAATTGTCTAAATGTTTTGGGCAAAAGTTTTTGTGGGAACTTTACTGATAGTTTGTTGAGATAAATAGATACTGTATATTCCTAAATTAAAATAGATGGAAGAGTCGGAAAAAATTATTATTAGAATTATTATTATATTTTTTTTTTTAATATTTGGTTTATGAAATGGTAATTATAATTATTATTGGATTTGCTATAAGGAAATCCAAGTACTGATCAAGGATATTACTCCAAAGTCAGTCGCTTAAGGTCACTTTTTAACTACTACTATGTTTTTGGTAATGCTTATATTGATTTTATGTCACTAATATGTATGAATAAAATTTGCTTTGACTGTTCGAAACTAGAATCGAAAAACTAATTGAGAAAAATTATATAATGAGTAATATTTTTCTTGCATTGCTTCCTTGAAAGGCAGAATTTACGTAATAATATTAAATTGGTGTTTTTATATTATTGAATAATGAAGTTTGAAAATCTTTCATATATTTATACGGCTATAATATTATTATTTACATCGTTTACTATAGTCGTAATTGAAATACTTTTCATTAATTAATTAACAATGTAACGTTAATACTTTACAATTAACGTTTCACACAAAGGAGAACAATAAAAAACACATGTAACAAAAAAATCTATCATATTTAAAACACATTAAAATGTTTATTGCTTGATTAACAATAAACAATTAAAGATCAAAACATGATCAGTTGAATGACACTGATCATCAATTGATTACTAATTAAGGAATTTCGTTTCAATTTATAACAGGCACTTAATAAAAGACTTTATAATTTATTACTTGATCCTTAAATGGACACAAAAGAAGACAAAAAAACGTTTTACTGATACCATTTAATAATCAAGCATTTAAAAAAGAGTTTAGTTATGTAATAAACCCATATCAAATACCTATTATTGTAACGATGTATACAATGTTATCGACTGAGTAAAATTCTATAACCATGTTCCTGGTGCACGATAAGTTAGAGTCTTCAAACATAGAGTGCAGTAGAGATGAGTCACGTTGTTTGTATCTTCGAGTGTATATTGATCTTATGCTCTTCACATGTGCATCACACCATTCGTATTCATTCACTTCACATTGCATATCCCCAAATGCAATCGTTGTCTTTGTTCAACATTATATATTCAATGTAAGGCTTATTTATTTTATTGTATTATGACGGCGGTTCTTATAAAATTGGCAACGATCTAAAAAATAAATAATAAAGACATAAAAGATAAAATTTATGATTTTATTTATTGTTTACAATAAATTTTTTGGGATATTTTATGGAACTGTTATAATTTGTGACATTATGAATATATTTCCCGATATACTTATTTTTATCAACAATTGTTTATTCGAGACTGTGGCGACTTTGTGGAGAAAAAAAATACTATTTTTATACGTTTTATTAATCATGTTACATTTTTTTATATGTCGCAATTTAGCCAAAAAAGTATGTACTTTTTATTTTTCATTTTACAGCTAATTTAGAAGAATTTCTACTAATACATTTTCAGTATTTATTTAATATACCTTTAATAAGCAATGTGTCTGTCACAATATAATGTCGCAGACACAACATTCTGGACAGGAACGGATTTTGATTTCTCTTTCTTCAGAGTATCTTTATACTAAATGTACAAAATGATTATGACTATCGTAGCTTGTAAAGAAATGTATCTGGAACAAATGAATTAAAGATTTTCCACAATTGGCGCCGCCACATTCTTTAATTCGCATATTATACCAAATAATTCAAAACAATTTATTAATTCATATACACACAACACAAATAAAATGGGTTTAAATGAATGGTAAACAAAATATTAAATTAATTAAAATTACATACATAAATATATATACTAAATAATATAAAGAAGGTCTGACTGACACAAGTGGATGATTTTACGACTTTTTTACGATGTAATAATCATTTAAAATGATTGCTTAATTTCATTTTGAAGTGGCCACATAATGTTTTATTATCAATAATAAATAATATATGTACAACAAATAGTATTCGTATCTATTGACTATTTATTTCATTCTATCACATTTGATTGTCATATTATATTGACTTTGTCTAAAATATACTCAGGTGGTTTTTACTCACACACACCAAAAAAAAGAAGAAATATTTAGTTTATTTATTTATTTTTTTTTGTTAATGTATGTTTGGTTTGTTGACTGACGTAGACATATACATAATAATGTTGAACCGCCATTTTATGACTTTCAAACTTTATGGATGTTTAACATGTCTTAATGTATATCATGGTATCTCATTTATTGTGATGTATTTACAAGTCATAAAAGTAAATAGATAATTTAATACATTTTGTTGTTATTTTTTTTTTTTTGTTTGAAGATTAAAGATTTATTTATTTTTGAATATAATGTATTTTGTGGTCATTTTTATTGATAATAACTTCAGTCACTAATGGGCTTTTTTCTTTGATTTTTGAAATTGTTTGTCACTAAAGTTACGTACATTTTATGTTCTAGTTTTAATTGTTAGGTAAACATAGTATACCTACCTAGTATATTTGTGGTAGAGGAGTAATTTGTGTTTTTTTTTAGTTTTGAAGATACGAAAAATTTAGGTAAATGGCATGCATTCAGTTTAATCTACATTATATTATAAAGTGGCAACTTTTTTTTTCAAAATTAACATAGGGTGGAAACTATTGATAGTAGGAGCATGAAATTTCATATACATTTTCTTCACAAAACTGAATCGAGCGATAAGATGGGATTTTTCAAAATTATCAAAGAGTGGGGAGAGGCAACGTTTTTTTGGTTCTACTCTATACCTAGGATGTGCTGATTAGCTTAGCCTTCAAAATTACACAATATATTCTTCTTTAAAATCAACACTAAAGTTTTTGTTAATATTAAGATTTTTCATTTTCCAGAACTGAACGGTTTTCAACCAATATCAGACTTTTCATCAATATCTCGAGATTAACATAGCCTAGGTTCTTATAATTAAACATATAAACGCCATAAGAATTAAGCGGGCTCGTGTTTCTTAATCTTTCGATTTTCCATTTCCCTGAGCAGTATGGGATATTTTCCATCAATTTCTCTGGATCTACATAAGTCCTTCAAATTTTAAAACCTTCATAAAACCTAAACTAGTATTTTTTTAATTTTTCGATAACTTAACAACAGTACTGGAGGGCAAACTTTTTCACAATATCAAATTTTTATCAATATTTCGGGATCTACATAACCTAGAAATTTCAAGTTTTAAACATACAAACCACAACAAAACGGGAGCAGAACGGGAAGAGGATATTTTTACACAATATTTAGTTTTTAATCCAATACATCTACATCGCCTTAGTCCTTCAAATCTTAAACTTATACTCATCATAAAAATTAAGCGAGCCCATGTTTATAATTTGTAATTTGTCAGTTTTCCTTAGTATTGTTGGGGGGGGGGAGGTGTTGTCGAACGAAAGTAAACTAACTTTACTTTGGATGTAACCTATATAGGTGTTTTATAACTTGTGTATATTATAAACTTCAAAGAGAGTTTATAAACATTAAAAACATAAATAAACTTTGAACTTAGACCAAATATTTTATGACATAAATGAATTTATATTCTAAAGAAATTTTATTTAATAAATACATTTTAAAAATTATATATTTTTATATAAAAACTAATGTATTTTATTATATATAACACACTATTTACACCGTTTAAACGGTATTACAAATATTATCATAACCATTATTTTTAATTTAAAATTGATATTAATAATACAGGAATACTTTATACTTGAGTAGGTATTAATTGTAAAAATTATCAATAATTAATCATTCAAAACCAATTAGCATGCAAAAATTAATGATTAATTTAAATAACTTTGAACACACCTAGAGTACGAGAATTGAAATGGCAGGTAAACAATACAAAAATAATTAATTCAATAATGTCTATGTCTATTGTATCATGCAGAAAATGTTTTTGGTCTCATTCCATTCGTTATGATGTTCATTGTTAAGCGTAAATAATACTTTTATTTATCTTCACCGTCTCCATGTTATTCGAGACACAAAAATCAAACGCTTTACTCGAAACTGTGTACTTTTCAATTTAATTTTTTGCATGTCATCTAAATCTGATTTCTTACAATTTAAATTGGTTTCTAATTATACATTAATCATTTTCAAAAAAAATGATATTTTTCGAATAAAAAACAGAATTCTAAATGATGATAACAAATAACAGTGTTAATTGTTAGGATACTCGATATATGGCACAATGATTGAACTAATTTAATGCATTAGTATTGATAAAATAATAAAAAAATACATTTTGTTTTAGCCAAATTTATGCTGAATTTGTGGCAAATCTTAATAGTTTACAAATACATTTTTCCAACTTTTGTTTTGTAAAAACTAGCATTTTTTTGTCTTTAAAATCTTCTGCGATTTAAAAGTTGGGTAATGGATCTATTTGTCTCAAGAGACCAATAATGCTCATTTAAAAATTTAATGTTACTTTTTAGGTCTAGAATACGCAAACAAATTTCAGCTCGCTATCTCTTTTCGTTTCTCAGTTTTCATGATGACGGACAGATAGACAGCCAGATGGATGTACGGACTGATTTTGAGATGAAACTGTGGCGAATTGTGACAATTTATTAAAAAAATTTCTGAAAAATGTTATTTTGTTTTTGAAAAAGTTTAGTTTAAATTTTCCTATCCAACCCGAAGGACCCAATAGCTTCATTGCGCTCATATGTATGTCAGGTATAAAAATAACCGGTTTATACATAAGCATTTATCTAAAAATTTCTTCTTTACATAAAACACCAAATAAAAAATAGTCTCTCATAACACATTCCAAAAATTTAAGTACTATTATTACCTTCATAAAAAAAAGAACTGGCATACATTTCGACAAAAAGATGGGTTTATTATGTTTCATATTACCAATTCCATTCTTCTCTTCAAAACACATTGTCATACATTTCATATAGACATTTCTTTTTTTTTTTTTGTGTTATGTTACATATTTGAATAGCCAATAAAAATTGATGTAACAAACATCAGTCACAAAGAAAGCCATTATTCAATATTCTATTGTTCCTAAAAAATAAAAAACTAAAAAGAAGTTTTTACTGCGTTCCCCTTTTTTTAGAGTAATTGTCTTTTAAAACATGTGCGGTTAATACTTTTATTGACAACCCTCTTCTATTTTGGAAATTTTTCTAAATTAAGTTATCAAAATATCGTTACGTGTGAATTACTTATTTATGATGCTTTAAAAAAAACCGGTCATAATTTTATGTAACCCTTACGAATTGAATTACCTGTATGTTTTAAATCTTATTTAATTCTTATTGGATGTACCTACTTCAAAGGGTGAGTTTTTTTTCTTTGAAGCCCTAATTTCTATTCGAATCAATTATAGTATTGAAGGGTGCAATATGATATGTAGCTATCCGACATTTTTTTATTAAAATTATTGTCTGTTATTATAAGCAAATAAATTCTTAAGACCTACGTAATTTCAACAGAAAATATTCAATATCAATTCGAGATTAATTCAAACAACTTACTTAAATAAACATATTTTATTATATTATGTGCTTTAACGCTTGTTTCAAACCATTCTTTATGCGAATCCTTTATACAGTACATGAGAAATGTAAGTACAGGGTTCTTTTTGAAAATTTTTGTATGTAATCGGTAACGAGGGTAATATTTTTAATTACCAAATTTTACTCTGTAAAAATGTGATGTACCTACCTTATGTTACTATAATCATTACAATCCTGTTAATTTTATCGGTTTTCATAAAATCTTCTGTGAATTTCAACATATAATGTGCCTTACTTTTTGACAATGATATTTGGCATCTAAAAATTCTCAACCAGGGTGTTCAAACTATTTTTTTGGACCACACACCAAGACCATTGATTTTATTTCACAAAATTGCAAACGAATGTATAGAAACTTATTGGGTATCAAGATTAATATTAAAAATTATGTGATAAATAACTAAAAATAACAACTAATAGAGTTATTGGTTTAGATACTCGACATGTGGTTCAATTTTTATTGATTAACATTCATAACATATGCAGTCCACATTTTAATAATAATGTGTATTGAAAATATGTTCTTAGTAGCTAATTTTGGCCGGAAATGTAGATAATCAAAACAAGTTACGAAAAATGTTAAAACAAAAGTTGTTTTTAAAAATAGATATTTTTTGTTCTTGATTTATTTTCTTATCTTTTATGTTTTAAAAGTTGGGTCATAAATCCGGTGGACCGAAATAGTTCATTCACGAACTTAGAGTCAATATTTATGTTTTATATTCGTCACCAAAATTACAACTCGATATCTCTTTTCATTTTTGAGTTATGTTGATGACAAACAAGCAGACGGATGGACGGACGCATATGGAAATAGACTAATTTGATAATTCTTTGAACACCTATACCATAATTTTGTATTTTGTTTCAATATTTTCTAGCATTACAAACTTTAGATTAAAATTAATTTACTGTAACATATTTATTAATGTCGAGTGTAATTAATGATTTTATTATATCATATTATATCGTAATCATCGATGATCTTTGTCGTTACGATGTAAATACATTTTTCAAAAAAGGCATAAAAAGAATTTTTAGAAATTTCATCAATTTCAAAAGATTTCATGCATTATTCATAATTCTACAAAACGTCACATGAAGTTACAGATAAGTTAGGATTTATATACATTCCAGGTAAAGGAAGCCACGATATTATCCTAAGCTTTACTACTGGATCAGAACCAATATGTTTATTTTATTAAATTATATGATATTATCTTTTCAGCAGAATTGACTAATTAACGGAAAATGTTTTTTTATGTAACGCACTTTCAAGACATTAATTATTCGATGAATACAAAAACAATTGAATACTCAAAGTAGATGACATATTAATGATTTTAAAAATAAATCAGTTTAGCAAAACCTTAATTACATTTTAGCACATTCTATGTAATAAAAACTAATGTAATTATGTTTCAAAATATTTTCACATTAGTTAAATAATAGTGTTAATAAAGCTAATATTTTAATTTTTTTTTTTTTTTAATTATATAGTAATTTATTTGAATGTTGCTTTATTGCCAAAAAGATACTTATTAAAAGCTTACCCTGGATTTTTTGTTTTTGGATTAATGAAAAAGTTTTCATTTTATTATTATAGTAACACCAGCATTTTTGCTTATTTATATTTCATTTGTATACAATAAGTTTTGTAAAATAACTATTTGATAAATATATAAATTTACTCCATTGTCTTCATGAAATTGAATTAGTTTTAAATTGTTTTTTTTTCCAGTAATCTGCCTTGTTTCGAAGTCAAATTGATTTTGTTCTCAATTTTTTTACAGCATTTCATATGATTTTATCCGCAATTTCCGTTCAATCATGCCATTACTGAAAAGGTAAGAATTTTAATGTATTTTCATTAGGTTAATGGATTTTTTTTGTAAGATCATAAATTATGAATTTTTAATTAATTAAAATTTAAATTTGACCTTTGGATAATAATTATTTATTTACAAGGACAATGATTGTGTCTACTAAAAAAATTTATAATATTTGTCGCCTTATATATAAAGTGAATAAGTTCGATTGATAAATAGAGATGAGGTTTAAGTTAAACGAATGGACTCCCTATTAGTGTGATTAAATTTATAATTATTTTTCCTAGTTCACAATAAATTTATTACATTTCCCTAAATTATCAGTTATTGAAAAATACAACAGTTAACAACCTTTACATTTTATTATTCTCCGTTCATAAATAAGAGTAATAAAATAAATTGGCGATAATGGAAAAATACGTTTATAATAGATAAGTGGAAAATTTGAAATTTGTTTATCAAAGTACAGTAAACGATAACTTTCTGAACCTGAGATTTTTCTAAACCGAATTTCTATATTCTACCAAGCATTAACAAATTACGAATAATGTATGTTGTAGATTTTCTATTCTTGTTCACAAAAATTTTGCAAATTCTATTATGAAGAAGTAAGAATAATGTAAAAAGTGCTCTTACCTTTACTCAATGGCTTAAACATGAATAATTAGAACTATTTTTACAAGATTTTATTCAGCTTCACCGGTTCTTGTGTCTGTCTGTAATCAAATCTCGCAAGTTATATTTGAACCAATTCGCCGGTTTCCAATACACCTTACATTGAGTCTACACATATGTTAATCGGATGAAAATTCAATATGATATAAGACCCCAGTTCTATCTATAATAAAATTTTCGAGGTAAATTTGATCTATTTTACGGTTTCCGATTGAGGTGAAATTGAGCATTTATTTGGAAATCGCTTAACAATGCTAAACTATGACATAATATAAGACATAAATATTATGGCACCTGTTGTAAAACACAATTCTTTATTAATGCATTGTGCTTCCACCTTATTTTGAAAATAAATACGATTTTTATAATAAACAATCAAGAAAAAATCATTTTAATAGCTTATTTTCCACTTAGTATCATAAAAACTTGGAAGACAAATTACTTGCTGATTCAGTAAGCGTTGTAGCGTTTAAGGAATTCAATTCCAAAATGTTTATGATTATATCATAGAATTACAGATGTTTACGTAACACATTTATGTTAATACATAGTGATGCTACTGGTATTAAACACAATAAAAATTTTATTATCATTGTTAATTAGCCGTAAACGATCCATAAAAAAAAATCTTTCAAAACATAAGTCAATAAAAACGACTACAAAAAATAAACAAAAATTAATTGATTAAAGTCATAAAATACCATAAAACACATAATAAAAATAAACACAAAATCAGTTAAAATACTATTAAAATTAATTTAATGGTCGTAAATTCAATAAAATAATCGTAAATTTATTTTTTATGATTTTATTCTCCCCACTTTTCATACATATAATAAATATATAATTTGATTCATCTAAACTAAGCTTTATGTGGTATGTATTATATTATACATATTATATATACATTCTATACTATTCATACATTCAACGGAGTTAAGTGACGATGAC
The DNA here is from genome assembly GCA_020423425.1 of Chrysopa pallens. Taxonomy (NCBI): domain Eukaryota; kingdom Metazoa; phylum Arthropoda; class Insecta; order Neuroptera; family Chrysopidae; genus Chrysopa; species Chrysopa pallens. The sequence goes on along the minus strand of CM035591.1, from coordinate 21,049,027 downwards.
TATCACACATTATAGTATAGTAAAGCATCTATACGAGGATGAGTATTCAAAAACATATGAGTAGATATCACAAACAATTTTATTTTCAAAATAAATCCATTTTCTTAACAGATTACCCAACCATAGTCACAGTCCCAAATTTTTGCCTTGTCTTTATTATTTCTTAAACTCTTGCATACAATACATTTAGGCCGGATTCTAAGAACAAAAATAAAATAAATCAAGTAATTGTATTATCGTGAGATCGAAAAATTATTTGAAGATATTTTATAAATTTGTAAAAAAAAGATTTTATCTGTCATACACAGTTTTGGGAATCTGGCAAAAACTTTTTGTCAATATAGTAATCACATTTTTAAGTTTGATGAATTTCTTTAAAAATAAAAATTAATTTATCAAGGCGTTTAATTCGATTCTGTTCTAGTTAAGTGACCATATTTGATCACTTAAAAATTTAAAGCAATCCTAAAAAACGTATTAGAGGCATTACACCGTGGTAAAAAATGATTAGTTAAGCTAACACCCCAAATAACACATATTGCTAAATCTATGAAAACGCGATTTTTGAAACTATAAATAATATCGCTATAAAATTAAGAACAACACAAACATACTTATTACTATTAACTAACTTAGCTATTACTAAATAAACATAAAATTTTCCATTCACAATTAATTATAAGATCCAGAGTAATTATTTTAAAGTAAGATGAAGACTATATGAGCTAGGATCTGAGATCTAGACCAAGAATTAGCTCTGAGATCTAGACCTTTAACTTATGGCCTTCCAAATTTCGTTATTACTATCAACTTCTTGAAACGAAAAATATTTACAAATCATATCTTTATATTCATTATATACAATGGAGAAAAGCTTAGCGGACTGAACAAAAAAAATTATTCCATCGATTCTATTGTTCCTCGGCTCTCAAATAACCAACCTCGTACCTTCTTTCATATATAGATCACGCAATGTGATTGAAAGAATATGTCAACTCACGGTATATTCAATTGCTAATAGTTTCTAGATTATTTTATGGTGGTGTAGTGTACAGTATATAAAACTGAGTAGTAAAAGTTGATTTTAGTAGTACTTGAGTCAATCGTTAATGTCACTGAAATAGGCTCATCTAACTAAACAAGTTGTAACATTATCAATTTATTACTAAACAAAGATAAAATACCATAACTTTTAATAAATATTTGTATACGTCTCTCCTTTATTATGTATACATTTTTATTATTCATTTGTTTTAAATATTTATTTGTTTTTAAGTTTAATTAACGATCAACAAATATTAAGCTATAAATTTTTTTTTTTTTTTTTTGGAAGAAAATTTGTTTTACAATACAATTGATTGTGACATTTATTTGTAACGAATGATCCAGGTGGGAATACAAATTGGTTTTTTTTTTCAGTGGAGTTTAAATCATAAGAAATGCGAAGGTTTTAGTGCAAATCTGATATTGGCACGTGGCATTTTATTATGTATATAAAACATAAAGTCATAAAACTTTTACAACATTTTTATTTTATTTTGTTAAACTATGAATGAATTTTTAAGGTGAAATCTTTATTTTTGTGTACAATATTCTTAACATCCGTTTTTAAAATGCTTTTGATTTTATTGACTGTTGTTAACTTTGGCTTGTTTTAACTATTTAATAGTAAGTTTTACCTATTGTTTGAGGAGAAGTTTAATCATATTTATTCTAATTGAATGCGGGAGTGCTGGAAATAATTATATTATTTTTTGTAAACAACCCCTAATTTTATAGTCCCAGACATGTTTAAAAAAAAAAGAAACTCAATTTTTGATTTTCATGTTGTAACAAAGCCTATGTTTGAAACTAGAGTTTTCTTACAAATTTATTGGTAGATGCGTGCCTCAGCTTCGTATTAAATAAATAGTTCATTACAACTTTAGTAGAAGACTAATATGCAAAAAAAAAAAATATCGAAACTGGTCAAATCTATTTCAATTTTATAGTTTAAGCGTTCGCTAATGAAGGTGAAAGTGGAGGTAGGCGCCCATTTTTTATCCATTGTGCTTTTCTGTGGTTATGTTTTATACGTGAAGTATTGTTATTAACCGAATTTAAATCGTAGTATTTTTCACCAAATCGGATATAACGGTCTTTCACTTTCTATGTTTTACATATATACTTTTTGTTTTTATAATGGCTCAAAAATTTCGTATTAGTTTTAGTCTACTATTATTTAAAATACTTTGAACGATCTCATCGCAAATGAAAAAGTCATTTCTGTATTAAAAAGACAATCGAAAAAATTTATTTTGTGCTCACTTAAAATCAAAATTTCATTCCTTTAATGTATAGGTTCTCAGATTTCATTAGCTACTAAAATAATTTTCTTAACTTTGCGTTTATACTAGCAATATTTCAAAATTATACAGCCCTAACAGTCTTTGTGTTTATAGTAGCAATATTTTTGACTTGGTGTTTAAAGTAGCAGAATTTCTGATTTTCTAGAATGATTTTTTGAAGATGAAAACAGCTATATTAAATAATGGATGTAAACTGATGTATTAACGAGTTTTAATTTACATTGTATTCTTCATATTACTGCTCTCAATTGTATGTTTTGACAACTTTATAAATTTCTTTGAAAAAATTATGAATTATGGTTATTAATATAATTGTAAACGACTTTTTGCTGTTAGTTTTCAAGTGCCTACTTTCAATGGTTTCACTTTGAAATAGTTTATTATACATAGGCGGGAGTTTTGTATTCAAACAAATTCTAATGTCTTTAACCTCTTCAGTTTGTTTGTGTCCATTCTTTTGTAAGTGTAGTACCATCCTGAATTGAATGTCCATTGGATAGTAGACAATTGATGTTTATTCTTCTGTATAATTTTTTAAGGTAACAAACGATTTTGGAGTATGGATTTTTTTTGAAAACCTGAAAAATAAAATTTGGTATTATTTAATTTAATATAAGTAAATACAATTATTACAAGCAAGGAAGTTTATTTTTGAAAATTTTGAAAGTGAGATGGTGAGATTAAAATGATAATTTAATGTTAAAGAAAATTGAATCTGGTTTATTTATGGATGGATTTTAAGACTGGTTATCTATATGCATATCAAATTATTTATAAATATACTTCTAACAATTCTTAGTTACGCTCAGTGTAATAACTTTTTTCTCTACAAAACTTCTCAAGATTCAAAAGTCAACTATTTGCAGAACCAGTCAAATTTTCGAATGTTCCCACAAACTTCAAATTGTCTAAAAATCATTTTTATTATTGAAGTAGAAAAAAAAATTCGATAAAAAATTTAAAATTATTCTATCCACCACATGTTAAAACCAGATTTCAGTTGTCTGATATTCATTTTAATTGGAAAATGGCAATTTCAATGATTTCAGGGAAATGACATACAGTTTTGTAACATGTTGGTCAAAAATGTTTTTGTATTTTATTTTTAATCATGTCATATGCTTATAGAGATAGTGTCTGCGCTAAACGACAGAGATAGAAGCCACATGTCAATATTGAAAAATTAATTACATCGAAAGTACGTGGTAAATTATTCTGAAATTTTTTCAGTGTATATTTGGGATATAGTTCTATCAATTTAAAAGTTTTTTTTGCGCGGGCAACTTTGCCAATTTTCTATAAACCTTCTATTTCCGGTATTATTGAACAAGGATACTTATAAGAGCTCGTGTATTTTTGCTAAACTTTAATTAATTGTATCTCTTAAACGGTGTGGTAAAAAAATCTGTTTCTTTTCTATAATTGCCTTTAATTATAATTTTTCGAATAAACACAAAATAATATTGGGTTAACTTTACGTCATTTGGCTACCAAACTGCCTTAATTGAAAAACAGTTGAAAACACATATGTCGATAATCAATCCCGGGAAGCTCCAATTTTCGAGAAAAATTCATGTTGAAGTTCTGTTGAAAGCGCTGAATCGCTCATTGCTTTCTTAAAAAAAATGCATTTTATTAAAAAATTTTTCTTAGTCTCACTAAATATTCTCATTAACAGCAATTAAAGACATATAGGCAATAATAAATCGAAAAAAAAAAACTAGCATTGGTGGGGTTTAAATTAAAACTAATACAGGATTGTTATTTAAAATGTCTGGATTGTCAATGCATCTGCCATAAATATATTATTTCCTGTTATTTCATAGGAAAAAAATTAGATAAACAATGTACCAAATCTTATGTATAAGGGATAATAAAATCCATATGACAAAATCATTACTATTGGCTTCTCAAAATAGATAGTTATTATTTGGTAAGAAGATCCAGTAGTATAAATATGATTACAAAATTTTTTATCATTTTTCTTAAATATTTAATTTACAAAAGTTTATGCAAGGATTTTTTTTATATTTCAACAACGCTATTATTACACGTTTCAAATTTCCCACGCACTTAACCGAGTCTACATTCTAAACTATCAACTGGTATTGTTTATAAAGCCGAAACAAAAGTTTTCAATCCAATATGCTGAGCCGTTCCAAGGAAAGATTATCTTACATTACGGCAGTGTGCATTTAATTCAATAATTTCTGGTTTTGACACGTTGTTAAGTTGTGCCAGGCATGAGATATTAATACGCTTTTATTAGCTTCAGGCGTATGTTTGTATGCATGTAACGGAATCTTTAAACATGATTTTGATCCCCTTCAAAACGTCAGATTAAATCGAAATTTGCCATACTTATTAAGGATCGATGACAATTCAAAATTTTAAACAGTTTGATTCGTTATCCTTACTAGGATTATCAGGATTAGTGATTTTTTGTTTTCCTGAGACCCAGAGTGTCTGCGTCAAGATCAAGAAGGGAAATAAATAATAGTTTTAAAAAACTAAGAAATATGCTTTTATAGAAAATCTCACTAAAAAATAGAAAATAAATTTGAATTAAAAATAGTGTAAGAAAAAATGATTTTATTGTAAAAAAAAACGTGGGCTGCTTTTAAGGATATTATCAAAATAATCCTTCTAGCCATCTCTGTTTATTAAATATTTATAACTATTGATACCATGCACTCCACGCTTTTTTTTACAATAAAATCATTTTTCTTAAACTATTTTTAATTCAAATTTATAAAGATTTATTTCCTATTTTTTAGTGGGATTTTCTATAAAAGTGTATTTTTTTAGTTTTTTTAAAATATTATTTATTTTTAATATCAATTCGTTAGAACATTAATAAGACCAACTTTTAATTTAAATTTCTTGTTGATACTAATTTGTTATATTTTAATTTTCTAAAAATTCAAAATCTCAATAACCACCCTATCTATAATATATAAATAAAATCGAATAAACCTTGGACAAAAATATAAAAATCAATAGTTACAATTTCTTATTTACCTTGAATTTATTTATTAGAGCCAATCAGATTATGTCCATATTCATTAAAATTCCATTAATAAATTTTTATTTTGGTACCAAAAAAAAAAAAATAGAAAATCCAATTAATAAAGTAAAATACAACATTATTTACTTTGATAAAACACAAAAAATAAATCATTAATAAATTTATATCTAAACATATCTTATTGAGCAATAATACAACTTAAGTGTTAAAAAAAAAAACTACATTTTATCATCATAAATGTATTTTTACAATTTAATCAGAAATGTTGTAGTAATATTTTAAATAAAAAATAGTTAATAGAAAATAAAAAAATTAAATAATTCATAATAAATTTAACATCTATCCCACATTGGTGACAATTTTTTGTCTCTTAAAAATTTTAATAAATTTATCGAAAATTTAAAAAAAAAAAATCGAACACCCACTCCACTACCTATATGAATAATTCATTTAAAAACTCATTTTTAATCAAGTATTGCCTTTCGTACATAAAAAATTCGAAAAGTGTGGACAAAAAACAGCATTAAATTAATAAAAAAGTATGTTTTCGTTTCAAAAAAAATATATCAAAATGCATGAAGTTATATAAAATTTTGTATAACTTTTTTTGTATAGTTAATTTTGAATCCCATTCTATTGGACCCCATGGTTTCTTAACCCGTCTTTTAACTTGCAAAATTTTAAAAGGAAACATTCAATACAAAAAATTTGCGCTTTATTCAATATAACAATTTATTGTAAACATTTTTGCATCAGATGTCTATATTTATTAATCAAGCATTAGCATAGTATTTAAGCTATTATCTCTGATAGCTGTAGACTTTATTTGTTATAATTTGAAAACAGAATGATTTTAGTAAATAAATTATTTTGTTCCTAGTGAATGTTATTAACATTTTTTTCGATAAGTATTTTTGTAAATTGGGAATTTTGGTATCATTTGGCTTTCACAATAAAATGTTTATAAAGACAATATAAATAAAATTATGTAATTGATTTGTATTTGAATTTTTTTTTTCTTTTACTAACCAAGAATTAATTGAATAAATTAAAAATAATTTGGTAAAATAAAAAATATGTCAAAATGACTATTCCAAAATAAAATTAAAAAACATTATTTTATAAAAAATAAATAAATATAGTTATTTCTTATTTCACAATTGGTTTACTGCTATTTTAAATTATTTAAAAAAATAATTCTTAAACCATTTTTACATTTAAAATAATGTAAATTTTAAATGATAATTGTTTTAATTGTAAATAACTCTCCAACAAAAAATTAAATTAAAAATTAAAAATTAAAAATAACGTAAATTTGCACAAAAAAATATTAAAAATGACAAATAAAAAATCACTTAATAATTCAATAGAAATCGCATTTTCAATAATATTTTTGTATAGTATTTTTCTAAGCATTCTTTTAAATACTTATCAAAAAAGAACGTTTTCTTTCCTTTTTTAAATAAATAAAGTTTTAGAAAATTTTATTTATTATTTCGAGAATAATACATGAACAAAATTTTAATCGAAACATTCAAAAATAATAAATCATAAATAACATCTCACCTTGGATAAAATAAAATTGAAAGAAATATAAAAGAAAAACAAACTTAGTTTTAAAATAAAACATAAAAGAAAGAAAAAGAAGCTTCTTGAGGTATGAGAGGAGCAAAAAAATTGTATTTTTTTCAAACACATTTTTAAATGGTCATTTCATTCAATCAAGAAGTAATACGATACGATTTAAGCTTTTCATTATTCGTTTTAAAAATACTATCATCTATATATATAACACTAAAAAGTATTTGCTGTGAATAGAAATTATCTATTATGAGCTTTTCAAGTACCCAATTTAAGATGATGTTGCTCGTTTGAACCTCGAAATGATTCTAGAAATGAGCACTAAAAAAACTTACAGGTAATACCACCAGAATGCGCTGCTGCATCTATTTTTCCTTATACTCAACGAATATGTATGTATATGTGTGTGGGCGGTAACTTACACAGTTTTGAAGTGGGGGATCTCATGTACAATTGAGTACTATATTCAATAGCGGAGACAAAAGTACCGTAACGAATTTAATTCTGATTGGTTGTGAGTAGTATAACTTTGAAATGTTAGTATGTCTACATGTAATACCCAACCCCCCACCATAACCATTGCATTACATTGGCATTTTAAATATGTGTATAATGGTCCCATCTTCATGAATTTTATTACGTCGTTCTCACTCTATCTTATACAGTTTTAAATCGACCATTTATTTTCCCAAGTTATCTTCTTTATATGATTCTACTGATTTTTATAGACCCATCAACATTTTCCTTTCACAATTTTCTTTACATACAATTTTTCCAATAGAAAAGTTTTTTTCCTTTATTTTATTAATTTAAATTATTTTTCAATATTTTTTTTTTGTTTTTTGAAATTTAGTTAAAAGTTTTTATTAGAATCGGAAAAACTAGTTTAATTATGGAAAAAACTCAACTATACATAGTTGTGTTTTTTTTGAAGTGGTGGGGATCGTGGAAATTTATATTATTCACATAGATCGTCGCGATGTTGAAAAATAAAGTGTGAAAGACAATGACCAATGGGCTATTAAAAGACAAAGATGGCAATAATAATAAATGATGTATGTGTGTGTGTGTGTATATGTTCGACGAGTATACCGAACATCAAGATCGGATTGAAATCGGAACGGAGCCGTGCATGTGTATGTGTATTTGTATTTGTGTGATGATGTATTTCTCATCGTAAGAGTAGAATAGAATAATATCCTGGTTTTATAATCGTGTATGTGGTGCGTCAGTCGAATTCCGTATATACAAACTAAAATACTCAACGAATAATACAACTTTCATCGCTGGTCGATTCGGTGGCGTTTCGGCTAACTCACGACGACACGATCGCATCGTCGGCCGAGAGTTTTCAAAACTCATATTATCATCAAAACATTTATTTTATTATTTTATCGTCGGTATTCTGGTGTACTACGTACAGTGCGCTCACACTCTATTATAGCTGTGAGTAAGTTGAGTCTGTATACTTACTACATAGAGAGTAGTAACAAACCAGCCGTTCATCGCTCGCTTAGCTGGCTGGCTGGCTGGTAGTATTTACAAGCATTACACAAACTAAACTATAATCTGCCACTCAACTCATTGCGTTCGGCACTTCACTTCTGTACGTTGTTCAGCTAGCTCTGTGTGTGTTTTGTTTTTATTGCCTAGTAGTCCTCTCACTTTTATGGCATCGTAACAATAATAATAACAACATTTTTATGACAATTTTACGACTGTTGTGTCGTCATCCTTAATTGTAATAACGTGTTCGCGTGCCACTGATTATTATTTAAACAAAATGATGTTTATTGTGCATTTAATGCCTATTTAAAAAATAAATAAAAAGTTTACTTTTTATTGCCAAATTTTTTTATTTTCATTTTTTGTTTTTGGATACATGTGATTTGTTTTTTTTGGTTTGAATTGTGTAGTTTAATTGTTGTGGTTGGAAAAACAAAATATTTCGCGTGACATTTGAAAGTATTGTTGTTGTACCTTAATTAAATAAGGTACGCGTGTTTGTTGACTTTGCGTGATATTTGTTTAAAAAAAAAAAATCGAATTAAAATGAACTCATATTTTGAACAAAGTGGTTTTTATGGTGGTCATCATCAGACAGCTAGTGCAAGTGCCGCGTCACATCATCATCATGATCAAACAGCGGCTGCAGCCGCCTACAGATCATTCCCATTAAGTTTGGGAATGTCACCATATGCATCCACACAACATCACCATCCAAGTTTAGCACATCAATCGGCAGCGACAAGACCACCACAAGAATCCCCTTACGATGCAAGTGTGGCTGCCGCTTGTAAATTATATTCATCATCATCTGCAACCGCCGCAGCAAATGATCAAAATTATAGCACAAATTCCACAACGAAACCAGATTGTTCCAAAGCGGATCAAAATGGCTATGCCGCAGCGGTTAAAGATTTATGGCAAAGTAGTACTACGGGTGGCACAGCAGCAAATAGTTTAGTGGCACCAGTACGACCGGCTGCATGTACACCGGATTCAAGGGTTAGCGGTTATGGTGGTTCAACGACTGTGGGTCTTGGTGGTGATTCTGGATCAAGTCCTGGTGCTGGAGGTGGTGGTCGCACATCAAATTCTATATCGTCATGGAATAATCCATGTTCATTAAATACTTCCGTCACACAACCAGTAGGAACACAATTGCATCAACAATCGTCAAATCATACATTTTATCCGTGGATGGCTATTGCAGGTTAGTTTATAAAAAAAAAACCTTTTTTATATTACGTAATCTTATTTGTAACTCACCTAAATATATTTTCTAGGACAAATTCATTTATTATGATTTAAATAGAATTCATTTATATTAAATTTGTTATTGAGACCCACCAAAAAATTGTGTCCTTGTTGAAGCTAAGTGATAAATATTCGTTTTATCGTATAGAAGCGGGAAATTATATAACAATTTGTAGTAAACTACTGATTGACGTTATTTTAGTTGATCTGGTTTATTGGTTAAATATTTCACAGAATAATTTGTAAAAGATCGTGATTCTTATCAAGATCGTATACATATTCGATTTTAAATTCCCATAAACATTAGATAAAAATCATAATAAATGCTTAGGGAAATTTTAAAAATATACATAATTTTCTTAGAGCGCGTAAAATAGAATTTAAATTATTCAAGAATCTTAAAAATTTTATTCAAACAAATATAATCTATATTTGTAAAATAATCCAAATTGTTTTTCGAAAACGTAAATTATTTACTTCGATTCATCAAAATTACGTAGAAATTGCATAAAAATTAACTAAAAAGATTTTCATTATTTGTGTAATAATTCACGTAAAATTAGTTGTATTTATGAAACTTGAAATTATTTATAATTGCTTACATTTATGGATGCTTTCATTAATCGGAATTTCTTGAAATCAATTATTATGAATTTTTTATTTTGAAGACAAAAAATAGATAAAAACTTCTAAACTACAATAATTTGAAAATATTATCAATATTATAAATTTGATTAATTTACAGTCCTCAATTATTATTTAATAAAATTATTTAATATTTAAAAAAAGTTTATTTCTAGTGTCTTAAGAATAAAACAGAAAATTTCAAAATTTCTATTAACTTGTTTGAATTCATAATTGCTTAACCATATAACGAACTATGGTTCATTTCCCAATCAATAATAGATTTACTATATAAAATTATCGAATTATAAATGGATCCATGGAACTTTATACTTCGATTCCTGATTTCCATATTATTAAAAATTATCGAAAAATATACTGTAAAGAAGACTCAATAGAAAAAATTATTATTAAATACTCTCCACTTAATTACGAATTTTTGTCAATGTTTTTTTTTCTTAAATCGTATAAAATAAATAGTCTGTTGGTAATTAAAGGGTATAAATTTTACATGTAAAATAACAATTATATTTGTTAGGTAAGTCAGGTTTTCTTGATAACTCTCCGAAAAATATAATTCGTTTATTAATAGTGAATTAATTATATCATAGATGAAAATTTGATAAAAAATGAAATATATAAAAAAAAAAATTAATTAATTTGTTTCTATATTTACAATTAAAAAAATAATCAGATTAAAAAAAAAAAATTAAACTAAAATAAAAACAAAAGTAAATAAATAAAAATAATTTTTTTTTAAATAATGTGTTAAATATTAACAAATGGAACCCAGCCCATATTTATCTAAACAAACTACTAACTAATTATTAACTTTAAACATACAATAAAACCATAATAAAAAGTTATTATTTATTTAACAAATAGTGATTATTAATATTCATTCATTCCTATTGAAATAAAATTTAAGGTATACAAATTTTTAACCGAATACGGAACAAAATCTCTTAGGATGAAAACAAACCACAAACAAAGTACACTTACTTATTTCTTAAGTACTTCATACTGTGAACAATGTAAACCCTTGTTTACATCGATTAAAAATTATTATTTTCTTTAATCATCTTTTTAACAGGTACATTTTTTTGATGATTATTATTTTACAACCCCTTTACGGCATATACACAAAAAGATAATATTATTAAAAGGGAATTAAAGTTAAGTGTGTGTGAAATTTTAGGGTGAATGTACTATTTTTTATCTTTATTTGACACAATGAAATATATAATATTTTATTTTTGTTGGATATAAAATGGTCCATATATATACAATCATCTATCGATATCTTTATCCGATATTTATATAATTTATATATTGTTGTCTTGCTTTTTTTGTGAAGAGACATAATTGATAATCTTGGTCGTCTTCTCTGAACAATAGTGGAATTTTTGAATAATATATTTTAGGGACGTTTTTAATAGGTTGATCAGCTGTTTATTATGATATATTCGAGTTTAAAGTTATAAGTTTAAACTATAGTTTAAAAAGTATTCTACAGTTTAAAAAAAAAAAAATAAATAATAATTATGTAAAATTTTTGTTGAAACCTTGAACTAAATTTTATCAAAATTGTGTTTATAAAAAAAATGTTAAACGCCAACATAGTTGAAATATGATTACTACTTTAATTTAATAAAAATTATAGTATGAAATATTATTTATAATTGATTTTTATTGGTTATATTCAAATTACAATACATAATTTTAAATAATCAATTTATATATCTACAAATAGCAAAAAATATAATAAACAATTTTTTTGGACGAATTTGCTCTATTCGATTTCATACGCTATATCGTGAATGAAACGCTTAGATTTTAACTAGTTAAAATGAAAACTGCAATTTTGAATATATTCGTTACATAGAAAAAGGAAATTTTGGCAAAAAAATAAACTTTCAAATAAGTTTTGAATAATTTTGGACATTTGAATGATATCCATTCTCGATTCTAAACATATTATAAGTACTAAAAATGTTGAATTAATTCAACGAAAAATAATTTTAAAAAAAATATAAATATTTATAAAATATATTGATACTACTATCAAAATTATTTTTTTAATAAGCTTGGAAAAATGTTAATTACACAGTTAATTTATAGAAACAGCAACTGAATGTTATGGATCGATAGTGAATGCATAACATTTTGGAAATGACTCGAATAATCTCTACATTCTGAGCAGTCATTTATTATCAATATTTTTTGATGTTTATTTTGTTTAATTGAGCAATACCAGTTACAAAAAAGTATAAATAAAATATTCTGGCAATTATGAAAAGTGTGCCGTTATTATTTTCGTATCCCGAAAATGTTTGAGTATCCCCACTAGCTTCATATTGATAGGCATCCATTTTATTAGTTTTTAAAGCAGGATGATCATTCAATAACTATTTAATCAACCAATAAATGTTCATTAAAGTTAATCTATAAACAAAAATTATATTTATCAATGATATAATTATGAAGCCCCGGATTGTCTATTATACAATCCATTTCATGCTAGTTCCACTGATTAGAATTCTTACTGAAATATGACTCTTAATGCTATATATCGCCCAAAGATGGCATTAGAATATAATTATCTGAATCATAACGATAAACAAAGTGATATTTGATTTATTGTTAATAGCTTTAGTTTGTAACATTCCATGATACTTTCAAATATTATAAAATAAAATATAGATATTCGTTTGTTCAAAATTTCCATTTTTTTTTTTAAATATTTTCAAATTATTTCATAGAAAATTTTGTGTTTTCTTAATAATAAATACATTTTATTATATTGTACGGTAAAAACAAAATTTCTAAAACCGTTTGAAATAAACACTTTTGTTGTTTCTTCTTTTAAAATTGTTAGATAATAAATTAATAATTTACATAATTATTAACTAATTATTTATTTTCTTCTCATAAGTAAATAACTTTTTAACAGCAAATTTTTATTATAAATTTTTATTAAAACAAGTATCGATTATAATGAAATAGCTAAGACGTAATTATTGCAACTTTATTAATAAGAATATAATAACAGCCCACATGTATTACATCTATCTGTATAAGCCTATTAAAAGAATCATCTTACGTGTAGTAGACTTAATAATAATTGAAACAAGTTATTAAAATATGCATACAAAAAAAGTAAAAATCAATCATTTCCTCAATTAATATGACGTTGGCGAAAGTCTAGTAAATATTGACTATAATAATTAGTTTCGTCGGATTTGAAGGTTACATTTATACAGATATATATATATATATATATATATATATATATATATATATATATATATATATATATATATATATATATATATATATATATATATATATATATATAATACTACTCCATATGTGGTGTAGACCGTCTTAAAGGTACTGCGTACGTTACACACCAATACCAAGCCTTTTAAAAATATCTAGACACAGATAAAATTTACTCTTTTTGTTTGTAAAAAAAAAACTAATTTAGGAAATATTATTTGTTTGATTAAGGTTTTGAATTATAGATTCAAGGTCTTCAAAAAGTGTATCTACATACTTAATTTTTTGTTCTATAAAAATTAAAAACGTGTGCTCATTATGAATAACAAATTTAGTTGTTTTTTTTTTTTTTAAATTGCAGATGAATTCAATGTAGGTATATCATTTGCAAATTAAATAGAGAGGGCAACATAATGTAAAGGTTAGATTTTTAATACAGGTAAAAATATTAATGGACGTTAATGGTGTTCTTATAAATTATTTTAACTAAAGGCCTTATAAATGGAACTTTATCCCTGGAAAAAGCTATTGGAGTTTTTAAATTCAAATTGTATATTACACACTCCCAATAACTCGAAAAAATTAGGTTGTTCCCTGATGTAACTTTAATGGCATGAGGCTTCGTTAATTATCGTTTGAAAAAATAAATTTTACTACAACACTTTATTTTATAATCGTACCAAGTAGATATTTCAGCCTATTACACAAAAACATTACAAATTTTGTATAACTTCTTTAGCAGACCCCGGACTGACGTAACGTAATGACAGGCTTAGACCAATCAATAAAGTTAAATTCTATTTAGTAAAAGCAATCTATTTGAAGCATTTGAAATTGCAAATATAAAAACGGATGCATTTTATCGAGTCAAAACTTTGGCCAAGTGTTTTCAAAATTTTAACTCGATTAATTTGGACAAAAATTGATATGTGGAACTACGTATCTGATGATTGTCGAAATATTGCTGAAGATGATTTGCATTCTGCCACAAATTCTCACATGATTTGAAATCATGCAACTAAATGATTTAAATATTCTCCGCCATGGAAGGGAAGGGAATAATTATCACTAAACTCCACCAATTATTGGATTTATAAAACTAATAGATAGTGGAAATCTTTCAAATTATTAAAAAAATGGTGAAATGTGATACAAATGAAATATTCCGTCAAAATTATTACAAATTTTCAAATAAATAGGGTGCCACTCAGTACTCAAATTAATTGAAGAAACAAAATACATGTTGAAATGAAAAGTTCATAATTTTTCGAATTAAATATATTGGTGAATAAATCATATTCGTAATATACCTATGTGTAGACACAATTTGTATTAATTGACCGACTTTCACTTAAAAAAAAAAAAAATACACAAAGAAAGAAAGAAACTGATTTAAAAAAGAAGTTATTTAATCTTTGCAAATTACACCGATTTATTTTGCTACTACAATTTCACGGTTTGATTTGAAACAAACTACTGTATAATAGCTATAATGTTTTATTTACTAAGGGTTGTTATTTAAACATTGTCACACTATTATACGTAATACTTGTATGTACGAGTACTGTAGTAATCTGTCATTATTCAGCCGAATCGCATTATTCTAAATCTAGTCACTGGACTTTATTTATATGTGTGTAATGGTCTAGCATTCCCGTACATATTGTTGTGAAAATTTGTTAAGAATTTTCACATGTGAATAAATTTATATATATATGCATTTGGAACGAAGGGTATTTCAACGTGTTCATTTACCTATTTGATATCATTTTTTATATATGCATTTTTCTAGAAATAATTGTTATTTATACTTTCATCTAGTATTGCACAACAACTGGATGCAAATACAAAAATGCCTAAACCATAAAACTGCATACATACCTCTTCGGTGCTTGTACTAATCTTTGAGCATCTTCTATCAAAATTTTTAGAATTTTTATTCGATTCCTTGGAAGTTTACACTAATTTACTTAAGAGAACTTGTCAGTGAGATTCCTTTCTTCAAAAACGTTCAAAAAATCAATTGAGGAGATTTAATTAATAAAAATATTCATACATATATTTAGGTTACAGAATATGGAAACTAAATAAATCGTTGGCTGAATCGGTAATCGGTGAGAAAAAGTTAATATCAATCAAACACCTCTAGCCTTTATATGAAAATTTTTATTTAGTTCTAATGTATCCAAAGGAAATGATTCTTGGAGAAGACAAAAACAGCTTGATAAGACTGAACTGAAGTAGATTTAAAACTGAAAAGTGGTACTACAACCTCATACCATAAAAATTAGTCACATTTTTGAAAACGTGTCTCTTATTTTTCAAAGTGGAAAAGTTAAAATTATATGAAATCATGAATTTTATGAAGAAATTTTGGTCAGTTTTCTTCGATTGTTCTGCGCAGTAACTGATTCTTAAAAAGTAGATTAAAAACATTTTTAAGACATTTTGTAGTCCCATATGTAACGAATCAATATAATTATACTGAGTAGATTCTTCTTAAGTCAAAATTGAACATAAGCCCATCTATTTACAATTTGCGAAACTAGTAATTTTAAAATTGCACAACTAGAGGGTATTAGTTATCTTTTTTTCAAAAACGATACATTTTTGTTGTTGTTAAACACAAGGGGTGGTAACTAATTCAATTACCCCTGGTATTAAAAAACACTTTTATGTAAGATACCATACAAGCACATTTAAACTGGCCCAAGAACACAGTATAGTAAAAATTATTGATTATATTACTTGAAGGTATAATATTTTTAAGTTATAATTTTATTTTTAAATATTAATAATATATATTTGTATGTGTACAATATATAGTTTAGTAAAATTTAGTGTGTGTTAGTGATGTAGTATATCAGTTCTATAATATCAAAGTTAAGAGGTCATTAGTGTTGCATTCCCCGCACATTTATCTACAAACATATCATCAGCCATTGTTGGTGGTCATATTTTTGTTCTGTACACAAAAATATATTAAATGTTGTACACGAAATACTTTGTATAAACTTTTTATATTTTTAGTTATAATAAATATTTAAAATATCGATGATCAACAATTTTATGTTGCCAATTGAGCAAAAGTAATTTTTAAAAGTGATAATTTCATGATATTAATGCTGTTTGAATCGTGTAAACCTTATATCAAATATACCTTATAGATTCACTTTGAAGATTTACATTAAATCGAATTGATATTTTGTTCCTCCCCGCATTTAAACTAACGTGAAAATTTATAAAAATCGTAGAGTTGAAAAATACCACTTGATTGTTTGGCCACTCAATGCAAATATTCGTTTTTCCTTGAAATTTATAAGACGAGAATAAATATATTTATCTCTTATATTTACTTTTGAAAAGTGAAAGTTCTTTTTATAATTGATATTTTAAAAGTAAAATTAAAAAAAATAGTCAAAAATTAACACCCTCTCCCCCATGTCGTTTTAGTAAAATTATTTAATTAATTTATTTCCCAGACCCTCCACCATAATTACTAAGATATTTGTTATGTGTTATGTTGCTTTCTATATTTAATTTTTTCTATTTTAGCAAAACATTCATTTTAAACTAAACAAAATAATGTAGGTCTATGATTTTAAATCCTTTTTTTGTTGTCACATATATGTGCAATACGAGATAATTTCTTCTTGCCTTTTTGAGATCCATTTATTCAAAAGATTTTAAAGCTAAAAATGTGGCTCAGTTTTTCATATGGTGGCAGAACTATTATTAGTATTATTTGTAGATATTGATTATTTTTGAAACCACATTAAATGTAGTGTCTTAAGTTGGGACTTTTAGCGCTAGCTCCGGCTCTTGAATACAACGTTAGTCTATAATTTTGTTAAACGTGCTTGTTTGAGTGAACTAATAAGGACGCTACTGCAGTCAAAATATTAAACATACATATACAATTTAAAAAGGGGAATAAAACACAACCAGTACAAGGATACTTAATTATTTTTATATAATTAAATATTATACCAAATACGAGGATAACTCCTTTAAAAAATACTTTTTTTTTTTTTTTATTTTAAAATAATTTTTCATGAATTATGGAAAAACTTTTTGACAACCATAAATTTTCGTTTTTCGTATATATTTTATATAAACGAAAAAACCACATACAATTCAAATTCAATTTTTGTTTTGTTTTGTTAACGAATTTTATTGTTTGGTTTAAATTTTATTTTTATATTATTAAACTGTACGTACAATGTATAAAAATTATTATGTTTGTACAGTAAAACTTGTCTTTAACCAATTAAAATATTCAATTAAACAATAATTATAGGTAGTTGAAAATAAATTATTACTGTAGATTGATTTTTTTTTTTTGAATTACAAGAGATCATTGTTAAAGCATTCTTATATTTTATCAATTTAACCCTTTCAAGGCAACATAATATCCAAGATAAATCAAAAATCAAAAACAACTTTGTGTATGCTTACAACATTCTAAAATAAATCAATTAATTTAAAACAAATTTCAATAAAAATTCTGCTTTTACTAAGTTGAATTCTGATAATTTTTCTGATACTAGAGATAGTTAATTTTACCATTAATAAGAGTTAAAGCTTCACCGCTGCTGAATAATCCTCCTTAAACCCTTGGCATTATTTAATATACAATTCACGAATAGTACCAAAAATTCTAATAATATTCCAACCTAAATTTTAGAATTTGTAGATTTAATTTCCACCGAAAAGTGATGTTTTTTTTTTTTTTTTTTTTTATCAAAGAGTAGTTCCATAGTTCCTAGAGTCTTTACCCAAAAAATATTTTCATATCATATCCCAGTTTGGAGTGAAAATTTACTTAACTTTACATCTGACAAAATATCAAATTAGCTGATAAATTTTTGAATGATAACGAAGGGTTAGTTTTTAGATAAAAATTTAAAAATAAAAAGATGATTATTTTATAAATACATGTTATGTCAGTCAGTCAGTTGGTTTTGTGGTGTCTACATAAACTTACCTGTATATATTAAATTCTTTTTACCATAGGTTAGGTTTTATATACTTCCCATAGGCGGACAAAAAAATCACTAACCTACTGATGCTATTTAAATTGCAGTTTGTATAGACGAAACAAAAAAAAAAAAACAAAAAAAATGAAATTAATTTTTTTAAATTCATTTCAATATGATTTAATACAATCAAATAAAAAAAAACCGGAGCCAATAAACTGTAAACTCCACTTTGTCTAATCATTCTATTCACTAGATTAAAAACGAAAGTTATATTTCGTGAATGTCTCAGATACTAGTGAGCTTAAGGTATGAGCGTTTCAAAGGAAATCTTTTCTTACGAGTCCTTTTGTCTGGAATGCGTTTTCTAAAACGCATTTGCAGACATCATAAAAATTGATTGCTTTATTATTAAAGTTACAAATCCGCCTTGAGTTAATTGTTTTTATTTGACCAAAAATTTGATTTATCAAATGCCTTCATAGAAAATTTATGCATGAAAATGAAATGTAATAGTTCAGAATACCAAATATGCCAGACCATACTAAACACATTCTCAAAAGTCAAATATAATCACATATATTCTCGTTGCCCATATAAAAATTCAATCATCGACCAAAAATTTGTGTATGGTTTAATAAAAATTAGTGTAAGAAATTTTTGCTCTACGAACATTCTGATAAATGGGACGTTTACTTTTATGTCGCTCGTAAAATATTAAGTTGGTCTTATAAAATTCAAATTGGGGGACATCAGTTGTTTTTTTAATATTATAAAACGAACATCATGCAAAATTGTTTTTCGATATGTGAAAAAGCTGCTCCGTGTGCGATACATTGCCTCCAATCAGGTAGGCATATTTTAAAATTTCCATGTTATCAAACAACGAGATCCAGGTTTCTGATATCCCGTATTTCACTAAATTATTTTTACATTTTTCGAATTAATTTTCTATTAAAATAACAAAAAATCTTATGTCTGTTTGAAGCTTGAGTGCGAAATCAAAAATATTAGAGACTTGGATAAAGAAAACGTCTCTCTTATCAGAATTTGATTTAAAAATGAAGTTGCTTTACTAATGAATCAAAATTCAGCCATGTACAAATTTTTTATGTATATTTGTAAATGATATATATTAAATAAGGAAGTAAATGATTTTAGTTTCCGAAAAACCTTCAATCGTGACGCGATTAAATTGTATAAGTCAATCATATTCAGAATAAATAATATAAGCAGCAATATTTTTAAGCCAAATTTTAACCCATAAAAAATTTTGCAACTTTTGTTTGAAATATTTTTTCGTAAATTGTTTAGAATAGCCACAAGTTCTGCTCAAAATTAGCTAATAAGCACATATGTTTGCAATACATATTTTATTATAATTATATGTGTCTATAACTGCATATTTAAAATCAATTTTCAAAAATTGACAAAAAAACAATTGTTATTTTCATTTAATTTGTATTTTGACTGGTATAATAATGTAGGTAAATTTCTTTGGTATAATGATTATCTAATTTTTTAATAATGATCTCTACAAAATTTGTTAAGCCATTATACACACAATAATATAAATAATTTAATTATTAGGTGGTACATAACAATTTAAAAGTGCAAGAGCCCATTTCAATGCGCGCAGACAGATTCGTATCATATGAAATGGTTTAAAAACTCATATATAAACCGAATGAATGCTATGACTATAACTATAGATACAGAAGATATACATTGGAATATTATCTTATATGTGAACACGAGTTGTTTTTTTTTTTCAAAAGAATAATGATTTTAAATAATAATAATAATATTACATGATATTTAATGATAATCTACTGTTGGTTAGGCCAGTGCTGCTTAAACAGTTTTTTGAAAATCATTCAAAATAAACCAACTGCTTAATTCACAGCTTAAATTCCCTATCTACAGTGTTTTCAACGAGAGAAAATGTGCTAAAATCACCTTAATAGAGCAATTTTAAATACTCATGATTAAATTTAAAACTATCGTTCAAAACATTTTGAACCACCCTGAAAATTAAGAACTTAACTTTTTGAAAACAGTGAGCCGTATGGTTTCTCATTTTTAAAAAATTGTGTGCACCCCGGTATCTTCAAGAGGGTACATAAAAAATGGAATAACTTTTCCATAGAAATTTAAAGCAACATTTTCACTTGATAACATCACATTAATAATATTTCATAAATAAACAAACAAATCACACATGCGCAGATTCGTGACTAAAGTACTTACTTAACGTTAGTAATGTATAGTTCACCCAATTAATTTAAAATGTATATATTTATGAGTGCCATGGGAGTACACGAGAATTAATTAAATTAGCTCATTATTTAATGTAGGTATATCTATCTATGTGCATATTATTATTTTAGATTGCAAAGTTTGTTACAAGTATAACTAACTATAGATAATATTTTTTGTTGCAATAACCAATCAATGATTCGCCTATGGGTAATTATAATAATGCACTATTATCATAAAAACATTTTATAGAAAATATCAAATTGATATAATTGGCGCCAATTATAATGATATTGACGTTATATCATTGCAAATTTAATACAATTATTTGTTAATAAACTTGATTTTTACGTTTCATTTTTCATGCGAAAGTAAATCATCTAAAAATTATCAAAACATATTCTTAAGATAAGCTGAGTTCTTATCCTACAAAATATCATCATTTATTACAATCATTCTTAAAAGAAAATTTATTACTGAGTTCACCAGGAGAAAGACGAAAGGAAGAAATGTTTGTGTCGATAACTAATAAAATTGCTCAACAGTAGTCTGAAACTGAATATAAAACAATTAAATTTTGATATCACAGTATCGAGTTATTTCTTGATTGTAAAATATGAAACTTTCAATAGCCCATGATACATCGGTATTGACAACTGAAATTAAATTTTTTGTCAGTTTAGAAATTTGTATTTGAGATAAAATGGTCTAGATTTCATACCATGTCCAAATTTGCGAATGTTTGGAATATTTTATTGAAGGTTGTACCAGCTTGGTATAGTATATTAAGTGCATTCACGCACGCATGCAAACGCATAACTTACTTATTATAGACAAAATTATATGTGTCTTGTTTTATATTTTGCTAATATTATTAGGATACATTTGCCTATAAAATGATAAAATTAATATTTTTAATTTTAACACCTCCAGAACAAACTGGTGAGGTTCTATTTGTTTTAACTTAGTTAAAATATTTGTTCATAATATTCTAGTTTTTTGGCATTATAATTAATAGAAAATAGTTGGTAGGGCATTTAGTTTTACATGCTTTCAATTGTAAGTGGCCCTGGATATCGTGAACTTTGATCTAGATTATCTCGCGGTCTACACGGTCAAAATTTCTGCAACTTCCTATAGATGACGTTATTCTGACTCCGTAAAAGAAAAATTAGGCAAAATTTGTGGACGAAACGGAGATAGATTATTGTTTGTAGTTAAGAAATGTATCCACTTAAAGTAGAATATTGCGTTATGTGCCAGCAGTGTACAATTGATCAATGCCTGAAAAAGCACTACGCACATTCAACGTTTGTTGTGAGATTTGATATTAAGAACAGGAACGAAGTGATTCTGGGCAATCAGCCTGTGCAACACCGCGTTTGTACTTACTGCCTTGGTGCGCAGTTTTTAAACTTTAGAACTATTTAATCAGGATTTTCTTACTTAATTATTACCGTTTCGTTAAAAATCAATTATTATTTGTTTAATTTTGAAATACTAGTATATACAAACAATTGCAAAAAAAAAATGAGAATTTTTAATAACACCTCACATTATGAAATTAAGATTTAATATGGAAAAAAAAATTAATTGATACGATTAAAACAAATTTCAAATTTAATTTTCCATTGCAAAATAATGAAAAACTTATATTTATTTTAATTACATATTTCAGCGCATAATATATAAAAAAAACCATAGTTTTATCAAGGTAATTATTTTGAAAATATATTTTTCATGAAACTTATTATCGAACTTTCATTTTATTTATAATTAAATTAATGACGATAAAAATAATTACTGTTAAAAAAAGTTGCTTATGAAAATACTAATTTAATAATAAATAGATTGTTTAATTACTTAAAGAGTAATTAATATGTCATCAATCAGTTTTAATTCATAAAGTAATTGTTTCAATTTAGTTTAATTTATTTTGAAAAATATAAGTAATTTTAATTATATTTAATCCGCCTACATCATTATAAGAATCATTTGTTTAATATTATTGAGTTATTTGGATGAAACAAAAAATTAAATAAAAAAACAAGAAATTCTAAACTATTTACCCACAAAGATCCGTGTAAACTGAGGGTGACCTGTGTATTATACCTTATAAGTTTTTAGTAATTATTGAATAACGGGATCTAAAATTTATGTAATATACCTTTTTTTACAAAAATTAATAATAAAAAAAAACTAATATCATTCTTACGTCCTTGTAATAAAGATACCTTTATCTGTTTTACGGGAGCATTTATGTTCTCAGCATGTAAAAATACCTTTTTTATGACTTAACTAAAAAAAAATATATTAACTGTAAAAAACACTAAAAATCTGAAATGTCTTTATCAATTTGTTCTAAGGTCTTCTCTTGTTGTTAAAATTTAGGTGCGATTAGTGATGACAAGAATAATTACCCTAGAATAGTTTTACTATTTTAAAATATTTCTTAATTTTTAAGTATCATACAAGAAATAATATATTTTTTTTAAAAATGCATTTAAGAAATATTTAATAATATATTCGTTAATAAAATTGAAATAATAGGTAATACATAAATATTAGAGCCTCTGAACAAAAAAATTGATAAAATTTTATCTTATATATATAGCATTGTTCTTGTCTTAAATAAACAGGCAGAAGTATGGCTTTTTTCTACTTATTAATTCCTTAAGTTTTCTAAATTATCAAAAAATCAAACCGGACAAAATGGAAAAACAGTTTAAACAATTTATTATACGTAAAATATTAATTGATTCGTGTAGTAAAATCTTCAATGACATTCATTAACAATAAAATATTTTCTCTCACGAATATTTTAGAAATTATTATAAAAATTTAATCAATATATTATAAATGATATTAAAAACAATTATTTAATAAAAATATTCTTCCATCAATATATTTAAAACTCTTTTTACAATGTTTATACAGAAACAATACATAAATATTTTAACTCTCCGTCGCACTTGAAATAATCTCATATGTATAAACACAGAGCGCGCATTGTTAATGCTTTTTTTTTTTTAAAGTCTCGTGTAAAGTAAGCGCGGTTAAAATATATGTATATATTTAAACTCGTTAATAATGATGGCGATGAAAAATAATATTTTCTAATTTCTGATTTAAATTATTAATTGTTTATGCAAGACTAAAATGAAATTAAATACAAATTCAATAAAACAAATATTCCCACCTTAAGTAACTTTGCTCAAGAAATACAAAAAAAAAAAAAAAAATACTTACAAAATGGGCATTTCATTAATAGAAAATCAAAAATATGAAAGAGTATTAAAAAAAGTAAGAACTTAATATATTGGATTACAAAAAATGGTAATCGATTAGATTTGGAAATATAATAGGATTGTTTTTTTTTTTTTGCTTTCTAAGATTTAATATGAATCTGTTCGCAACAGCATACTTATTTTTGATCTCTTTATAAAATTAAAAAAATCGGTTAAGTCTGAGAATATCATTACGTTAGTAGGATAATGTAGAACGTAATGGTTGATTTGATTTGAAATCTTCCAATTAATGAATTGTAAAACATTATTAACATAATAAAATACCCTGATTGTAGAGGAGAGATGAAATGTGATTAAGTTCATTTTTTGAGAAAACGAAAAATGTCAACGATTTAGTGAATGCAACTGTCCGTCCTGTAGGATTTAAAACTAAAAATATCTCCAAAAATTGAATTGTATTTCACGTTTAACCTGACTTATTTTCCATATTATATTAGTTACTTTTCTAGTATTTAATTGTTTAATTAGCTACTACACGTCTTGTCTCTGATGTTTACGGGTACTAAAAGGGCTAAAGTATAAGCAATTATAGTAGAAACGAAAAAAAGTTCAATATATATAATTTGAATTTTGAGTAATAACATTTTTATTTTAAGTATAACAAAATTCCACCCATGTCTCAGTGTTTAAAAGAGCTACTAAAAAGCTTGTATTTAAGCTTATACTTTTTACTTGTTCATATTTGCAATCATAAATACTGTGATGACTGTAGGAAGCATTACTTGAAAATTTTGTTGAAAACAGTTGTCACTAAATATTTCCCTTTGGATTTATTCGGTACGGCATTCTGACCAAAATATAATGTAATGCTTAGTGATTTATAGACGGTAAACAAAAAAATATACAAAATTAAAAACCATAGATCAAAAATTTGTAGACACATTACAACCTAGAAATAAATAATATATAAGAAATAAATATATAAAAAACAATTTCTTTTAATATAAAAAAAAAAAAACTTTTAAAAGAGTTATCAAAAAGTTAACTTCCAAGATTGCTCAATATATTTTATCTACAGCTGTCACACAAAAATATTTTTTCGTATTTTCACAAATTAAAGTAAAAAAATTTCTCAAAAACAAATCGTCCTTCAATAAAAAAATACTAATATTTCAAGGTAAAAAATAATTTTACAAAAAAAAAAACACATTAAAAAAAAATTAAAAAAAACATTAAAAACCGCACCGGTTTAATAATACATTTTGAAGACTCTTCACCTTTACAAACAGCTATGGCGACCCTGACTCTATAAGGATAAAATGTTTAGTGGGGTATACACATACGATCCCTTCTTTTTACAAAAAAAAAAATGTAATAATTATATATTAATATTTGCTTTAGGGGTAGTTTGTTTGCCATGTTTAAATATTTTTGTCCGTTATAATTTCTTTAGTTTAAATATATTTGTGGTCGATTTCGCGTTGTGAATGTGCTGTGCGTGAATTAAAAAATTTGTTGTTGGTTAATTATTAATATCAGTGACCTTTAAAAACACTGTATTGATTTATGTGACAATAAGTTTATTAACAAAAATTAATGTTCTAATAAATTAATTGATCTGACGGTTATTGATTTATAATGAAGTTCATTTACTGGTTGGACACCAAAAATTTGTATTTTTTTTTATAAAATAAATTAAACAGAACATCGATGAAGAAACACATTTAGCAGCTACAACACATGGCGTAGCATGGAGAGAGAAAACTATGCACACAAGTTTTAGATGTTATTGATTGAATGTTAAATTATAGTTTGTTTACAAATGTCGAGTTTTTTTTTAATAGTGTGTGTGTTTCGTTGTTTGCTCGTTATTATTCATTGAAGAAAATAAGAAAATTCTATCATGCTATTGTTATTAATTTATTTTATTTGTAGCAACATATATAGATTTTAGAATTTAAGTTGAAAACTAATTTTTATCTGATTAAAAATTATCAATAATATGTTTATCAGAGAAACACTCAAATATTGCTAAATCATATGATGAGCAAATTATTCGAAATAATTTACATTTTAATAAAAAATTAGCGCTCTTATCTGTTTTACTTATTTTGAAATAACTTTTATTATCGATTTAATTATATTGTCTCCAAATGTACAGGATGGTTCTCAATATTTAAGAATAAACAAATCGAATAATCGATTTTAAACTTTACTGAGATCTATTAATGAATGCCTGTGTGAAAGTCGATTTATCAATTTTTTATTTAATAAAATTAATATCAATTTTCGTTCTTTTTTTAAATAAAATATAAGAATAGATATTAGTATTTATTTGATAGTAAAACATAGTCCGACGGCATTCTATTTTACTTATATTAATACTAATAATATAAGAATTGCCATAAATGTCTTTTATTGGAATTTTTGAAATTTTAAAGCAATTCATAATCGTGTACTTGAAACTTTACTTATATTTACCATAAATAATTCTAAATAAATAACAACATACTTAATGAATTATAATACTTCATGTAAAACTTAAAGAACTGAACCGACGGTAAATAATATCATTTATAAATCATTAATAGAATATTTTTTCAAACTATTTCTAAATTTCAAACTGCTTACATTGTGTATATCGATACTACAATTTAAATACTCATTGCGACTTTAATGTAGACATCATTTGTAGGAATGAGTTAATTTGGCATTGCGAACGAAATTCGTGCAACTGCCGACATTTCCTATAGAAAATATCGGTAGTATATTAAACAAAAAATGATTCTCGAATTAGAATTGAACTGCTGCTAGTCTCGTTTTTTGAAATAGCAATTATGGTAAATCTATAATGGAAAAATAAGAACAATTTATGCTGAATGTTTTGTGCTTTAATAAATGAAGTAAATTTTATATTTATTAAGATTTCTTACTCCATAAGTGTCAATTTTATAATCTTACATAGAATATTTTTGAACTTTTATTTTTGACCCAGCTTGTAATTTTTACATCCGAATAAATCTCAGTAAATAAAATAAATATCAAACAAAACCGCAATACTTTGTTCCTGTACATAACAAATAAAAAATTTTCAAACAAAATTCGCATCTCCACAACACAATTGTTCCAACATACAACGTTAAAAAATAAATAAAAGCTGTGTGAGCTTTTTTTTTTTTATTTTTTTGTTTAACCAAATAATGTTTTGTTGTATATAGAATGTGGATAGATACATACCACCTTCCAAGCTTTTCCAAATGTTTCATAAGCACTCTTTAAATAATAATAATAATAATAATACATATTTAATTTTGCATTTCTGTTTAACATTTGAAAGTGATAAATCACTGTGTCGCACATTATTCTAAAACAAAACAATACCTACAAATATTCATGTACCTATGTACCGTGTGTATGTC
The DNA here is from genome assembly GCA_020423425.1 of Chrysopa pallens. Classification (NCBI taxonomy): domain Eukaryota; kingdom Metazoa; phylum Arthropoda; class Insecta; order Neuroptera; family Chrysopidae; genus Chrysopa; species Chrysopa pallens. Next base: position 21,021,499 of record CM035591.1, on the reverse strand, counting down.
ATATGTACAGGATGTACTTTGATATTTCGTACATGGGTTCAATCAAGTTGATTTAACCAATTAGAAGTATAAATATTTAGTATTATTTCATTCCAAATCTTACCATTAGCACAATTACAATTACCTCTTTAATTTTAAATGAAAAACAATTAACTTTTAAGAATATTGCCTTGAAGGAAGAAAAATCTGTTTTGGCTCTAACTTAGGGCTAACAGAAGCAGATATTAAGTAAAGAAGTAAACATGTATGGATACAGAAAGTATTTTCAATCTTAACATGTTAAAAATTTATTTTACTTTCAAAGAAAATAATGTCTATTTTTAAACTGTTCTATTCTGAGGAAAGTGTTATTGCTGATGAGATTGTTGGTCCATTTCGAAAAAATAGATTACTCGTGCATCTATATGGAAGAAATGACTAGCAATAAATTTGGAAGACTTTAAGTTTCCCTGTCACAGTCTCGTATCATAAATACCCAAAATTATTACAGAAAAATTTGTATTTATTAATTGTGGGCATAGGTACTCCTAAAATACTTTTCTAATACTTTATCTTCTCTGCATAAAACTATCGAATAATAGCAAAACTATTATTTTCAAAAGTTTCAAAACACATTATATAATTCAATCGTACTGTATAAATAATATTCCACGTACAACATATATCAACCACGAAGTCCTAGTGGTTTATATGCCATGTTGTCCACCATACACCGATGTTGGGTTCATGTCGTCGACGTATTCGTCGGAATTATATATATATACATACAGTAGTCCCCTTTTTTTATACCCGTCATCGCAACAGTAAAATGAATGTTATTTTCTATTTTACAAAGACTCAAAAGGTAGAAGGTAGAATGTGAACTTACTATACACATTCGAATGAATGGATAGTATATATATATATATATATATATATAAGTATATATATATATAATATATATATATATATATATATATATATATATATATATATATATATATATATATATAAGTATATATTGAGTTACAATTTTGTATACCGCCAAACATTAGTATTTGAATAGTAAATGTAGTCCACGAAAATATATAATATACAGAACCATATTTTGAATATTATTAACAAAACACACAAAAAATAATTATTAATGGCTTGTAAATTTAATGGATTCCTTAATTAAATATTATTTATTACATTGTAGGCATTTAAACATATACTAAATATTATTATTTTATTTGTAGATATTTGCGAGATATTTTGTTTGCATTTTAACTAAAATATTTATGTAGTAAATATCATTACTTGTTTGAAGTCTACTTCAATTGGCATATTGACTGATACTGAATTTGCTATATTTCACGTCAATATGTAAAACAAAGCTCAATATCATAATAAAACTTAAATTAAAATTGATTCAAAAGAAGAAGTTATGAGCTATCATAGATTATATAGCCATCACATTCTTGAAAACAATGTTTAACATATAATTTATATTTAGATAGGAACAACAGTTGATGTCATAAAGTCATATTTTCATTTTTGAAATTTTGAATATCTTGCTTATTTTTAAGGACTTTTAAAAAATAACTTCAGTTCCATGAACGGGAAGTAAAGACGCTTAAATTGAAGTAATAAATAAAATTGATGTATGAAATTTAATTTTTTTTTCATATATGCTTAAAATTGACGAATATCCATTTTTTGCATTATATCAGAAAGATAAATCAATTTCTAGGCATTTTAACAGACAACGGACATTCCGTATTATTGCAAATCTGCCCTTATTATTTTACATTTTTTATATTTTATTTTAAGTATTAACATTGAATATTTTTAATACTTATTTAATATTATTATAATAAAATAATATGTTTATAAAAAGTGAAATTAATAAATATTTTTATAGCCAGAATATAAACACACACATTTTAAGCAGCACATAAACTATTTGAACATCAACTAATTTAATGAAGTTTTATATTTTATCTTACAAAAACCATAATAAATGCGCATGTTCTCAATGGCTAAAAAATATTTATCATACGTGGCTGTGATTCATTCAAATCATGCTAATTAATCAGGCATCAAAAGAAACTAATTTAAGTTACGAAATAAATAAATTTATATGTTTTTAAATAAAATCTTTTATCAGTATTAAGAGGTAAAAGAGCTTTTTACTAGAATTTTTATAAAAAAATAAAATGCGATTTATCATCAAAATATTATGAAAGTACATTAAAATAAAAAACATTAAATTTAACAACGCGACCATCTTTTTTTTCATTATTTTATGTTATATTTAGTATAATTGAAACTTAAATATGCTACGCCACTGAGTATGGTTGACAATATTTGACTTCAAAATAGTTGTCATTACAAGTATTTATAACTTTTACATAAACTTTTGCATGAATAAATAAAATAATATGAAATGTTATTTTAGTAAGATCTTACTTAATTTTAAATGCATAATATAATTTAGATAAATGGATGTCTCATATGTCTCTTGGCAATACTTCGTGTAACAATTTTCACATGTAGTAAACAATTTTATATAAAATTTATTAGCTAGTTGAAATTTAAATTGTCGAAAATCAACTAAAATTAAAATAAACCGGAAATTTTATTTGAACACACTGTAATTTCGAACATGCTGTAAGTGTTTAATTTATCTTCTTTTATTTTTTGAAATATAGTAAATTCAATTTTAAGTGGACATTTTTACTTAAAATTTTAAATGATTAAAGTAAAACGTATGTTTAATAATATTAATAATAATGTATTTGGCGGCGCTCAATATTATAGAAGCTTATTACCATATTCACTTCCAAGGGTAGAATGAATTATGTTAAAGAATGTAACAAGGCTATTTTGATAGGTAACGTTGTTACACATGATATTAGATTTATGATTATTTTCAAACTGTACAAGACTTATACTTGTCCGACAACAACTGAAAACAGTAAGTTCAACTTTTAATCAATCCCGCATATCTTAAATTATTGTTGCATATTTTTTTTTTATAACGATTTATTAGTATAATGAAATATTACTTTTATGGTAAATATTATATTATTATTATTCTATTTCTGTTATTTGATATTCTGCAACATAATTTATTTGCGTAAGAAATTGATTTCAAACCGGAAAATTTTCTAAATAGGAAATTCACGTAATGTTTAACGGTTCCCACGCCAAATTTTTTGTAGTCATATGTGATGTTTTATCAATAGTTTAACCATTTAAGTCGCTGTATCTGTCCAGAGGTCTGTATCTGTAATTAAATTCGGGCTTTAAATTTAACTAATTTTTGACATGCATATATGCAAATTTAATACAATATAATATTTGGACATATTGAAACAAAAAATATGATAGTCTTGTGACTCTTTTACCTTCGTGCGTATCCACCATATTTTGGAACATAACGGTTTATAATTTTATAACAATTCAACTTATAAGTCGTTTGCACGGTGCATAATTAATCTTTAATCACAAGTATTTACTTAAAGCTTATTTTTCCCCGACTACGACAAAACTGAATCAAGGAGCTATGAGTTTAGAAGTCTATATATATATATATGTATGTTTCACCATAATGGCTAAACTGCTAAACCGATTTTGATTAATGAGTTGTCCATGCATGTGTTATTATGGTCCCGAAGATATAGAATACCCATAATTTATAAACATTAAACGAATATTGTGGAAGTAACATTCAAAAAAATGGAGTTCTTCTATTTGTCTACACAGTCACTTACTTTTACTGAACGTTTCACTTTCCTTTAGATTTCATGTATGTTCTCACTACATAAACTAAAGGATTATTGGCGGTGTTAAGAGCCTTACTGTGAAACTTTTAAAGTTTTTGTACTAGAGAAATATTTAAAATGTTACTAAAACGCCAAAAAAGGCTGCTATTTTAACACTAAACCTGTATAAATACTGGAAATAATTTGATTTACTATAGTGTAAAAAACAATTCAACGGTATTTAAAAAATGTATTAATTTTTAATGAAACTAATATGAAAATAGAGCAATTAAAACCAGTCTATAAAATGTATATATAATTTTTTTCATGTATTGAATATTTATTTAATTCTAATTAAAAATTAAAAATCTCGCATAGTACAAGTATATATATATATATATATATAAAAGTATACACACAAATTAATTATATAAGATTTCTTGTTTGCTAATATACTCAAGCAAGCACTTCTTTCCATTTCTTTTTAATAAAATGAAAACCGTGAGCAATTATTAATCGATATATTTTTCATTTAAAATTGTTTTTTATTACAATAAATCAAAAAGTACTTATAAATAAAACTTAGTTGCGCTGTATCTTTGATCATAACGAGTTCGTGCCCAAACATGCATTAACTTTATGGTGGGCGTAGGTGGTACCGCGGGGCTTTATATAACATAGCAAATATTATTTTATATATACATAATATACATTATACTTGTACACTGAGTGTGTATTTGCGGGGGGAACATTATGTATTGTATTTTATTTATTAAATATGTTTACAATTATTATTTTTGAATAGTGGTAATCGTCTTTTTATCATCCGTTTATACAATAAAATTTTTGAGGGTAGTTACTTTCTATATATTTTCTATAACTTTTTTCTAGTCTATTCAAATGGGACTGTGAATAAGTGTGAATTACTTCATTGAATAAACAAAATGTTAATTGTTTAGTTCGATAAAATTAAATTTTTTTTTATATAAATTGCAAAATGAAAGGTATATATAGATACTATTAATTACGCTTGAAAAACAATAAATGGATCTAAGCAATGTTTAATAAACTTATTAGAAGCGAAATTTATTTTTACCTGTCTCGATGTCTGTATTTGAATCAATCCACTACTTGATTGTTTCAATTAATTAAAATTGGTAAACTAATATAATACAAATAATTTATGAATACGTTGCAAATTTTAATTGATTTTATTTCTCCAACAAGTCCAACATATTTTATTACACGAGTATGACTTTGTAGACTTTAAAGTTTTAGAGTAATAATTCAAGAAAAAACTCTTTTATTTATTTTTAACAATTTAGGTAAACGTTTCTTTAAATTTATTCTTATTTTTAAAATAAGAAAATTTGATACTAAATGCAAAAATAGTTTCATACGATATCATACCATAAGGAGAGACTGTGATCACAATTATCACAGTTATCTGAAAGAAATAATTAATAGCCTGAATCTATCTTATACACAGACAAATATGTATCGATAATCAGAAATGTAATGAATAATGGTTTATTAACCTACGGTGAATATTATTAATCATTCCTACCTGAAAAATAACACAAATTTATTTGTTTTAAAAATAAACAAGTTGAAATAATAGTAATAATAAATGGAATCATTTAATAATTGTTTGAATATACATAATAACTAATATAATATAGTCAGTATACCTTGTTATTGATATGATTCATAAAATGATAACTGGTATGTTTTGAGAGTTACTAATAAATAGTCATTTGTAAACCTGAAGAATGAGGCCATTATATTTTGTAAACAGAAGTGTATATACGTACAAGATGTGATGTATAAAGTACATGTTAAATGATATAGTTAAAGTGCATATTATGAATTCTATTTATTTGTGCAGTTAAAGTTTTTCATTCACAGACTCTAGACCAATTAAATTTTATCATAAATTTTACTTTTTTTAAATTTGATTTGGTTCGGTTAATTAGAAATTGATTATCCATTTCGCAACACATGAAGATAATTCTATTAAAAGATTTATAAAAGATTATTTTCCGTCCCTTACACGAAAAATTAAGTTTTACATGTTATGTTTATGAAGATACAACAAGGTGACGTCATTTATATCATATCTCATTCTTTATTTAACCACAAATTGGATCCATATCTTTTTCGTAAAGTATAGACACTTCAATTATACAAATTCTTGTTAAATACCCAAGTAGCTTATAGCTTACAATAAATATTTCTATTTTATTAGTATTTTTAAAAATAAAACATGTTCAGATCTATAAAAGAATGATTTTTTGGTATACCATTTATAAGATTCAACACTGTTCGTTCTTTTGATACCTCGGGAACGGGTATTAATTATTTGTGAGTTATACAAAAATTATAAAGAAATGTAGTTTCTAGGTGGAATTTCACTTCTTAGTCCTAAAAATATAAACTTCGACAAAATCTGATTCAAAAAATTTTCATTTATAGATGTTCTCATAAATCACGTTTGTGTACGTTACGTTAACGTTCACTGCATTAAACGTGTATAAAATATTCGTTATAACATACAATACGTTATAAACTAAAGAAGTTTGTTCAATGTTCACAATCACAAACATTAAATGTATATAGTATGAACTTTATAAGGATTTCCATTAGAAAAAACGAAATACCTATATTTTTTTTTTTTAATTTTCAGTCTAATTTAAAAAACTTATTATTTTAATTCGATATTATGGAATGAATATAAATTTTCTAAACTAGAATAAAACGTCCACTAATGCATTAAAACAATTTGTTGGTCTAAAAGACACACAAAAAATACTTGGCTTAAAGTTATTTTAGTCTTTGTGCGTATAGTTTTTGCCCGTAGAAATATCATTTAAAAAATTCGCCGAGATATGACGAATTTCAATCACCAATTTACATCTAAAACGCAAGTAAGAACATTTTGAAAAGTTTTGTTTTTAATTTAACAACGAATTATATAAAAAATTAATACCAATTAAATATTTTCTTCTCTACGTTTTCGGTATGATTTTAGTTCAGGAACCCGTCTTATCAATAACACTGCTTCTTATACAAATTACTTTTAGGCACATAAACCCGAAAATACTAAAAAGGCATCTATTACATATTACAAAAGAAAGCTATTAGGTAAAAGAATATTTTTTTCTAAATGCACTATTTTATGTTTTTAAAAGATAAAAGAGCTATTAAAAAGGATATTTTTTTTTTGCCATTAAATATTGTGTAACATAAATTCACAAAATAGAATTAAGTTTGATTACGCCATGTTAAGAATTATATCATGTATCACAATCAATCTGGTTACCTGGAAATGGTTCTAATTTAACTTTCAAATTTTTGTTTACAGACAAATACCGGAGTTGGTGAAATTACACTTAAAGTTTTGTTCACACTTCTTTTTGTTCCTCAAATTGTAAAAGTTGCCTATGAACTTCTATGATTATTTTCGCACACATGTATTTCTAAAAATCACCATATATATTTCAATGAATATAAATAAAACAAAGATAAATATATACTGTATTCATCACCATAATAATATCACATCTTAAATACAATCATTGTATAAACAAACATTTCATCTCATCTCATACACAAAATAATATACTGATGTGCTGTGCTTCTTGGTTGGTTAGTGTGTATGTTCATAGAAGAGACCTCTTCTCTAATATTTAATATCCCATGTATATTTTATTTTCAAACATTATCAACTAAATAAACGCGCGCGCCACACTCAACAATATCAATTTATATCTCTTTACATTGTTTTAAATGTACATAATCATATTTATAATAGGAAGAATTCGAGGTAGAAAGTTGAGTTTAGTGTGTGTGTGTGTGTGTGAATAAACAAACGTTAAACAAACGCACTTCATATATTAAAACAGATACTGTTGTTTAATAGAATTTTCTTTCCTTTTATCTTGACCCAACTCTTTTGGGTAAATTTTAAGTTTATGGCACTTTGATCTCTGATCTGCTTACGATATAAGAGATTGAAAATGATATCGAGTAGTTGACCGTTGGATACTGAATTTGATACCTGACAAATCAAAATGTACAGAAAGTACGCTTAACAAATTTATAAATAAAATGTACAATCTATGTCTGTCTGTCAGGTGGTCATCAAATTTATTCGATAATAGGTAGACAATTCAGATACACTTTCATCATTCAGTGAGATTTCTATGCGGGTTCTATCCATTTTTTTATGAAGCCATTTAGATTGATTATCAATAAACAAAAAATATTTCATAAATATTTCAAATAAAAACGAAAAAAATATTTTAGTTAGTAATAATGCAATCAGTCTAGCCTGTTAAGGTCATATGTACAACGGCTTTTACTAAATTGGTCATATGTTAAGAAAATTACAATGGCGCCAAAAATAACAATGTGAAATTATGAATTTAAAATAAACATGAATATAATTTTTTTTCTTCAAATAATTAATATTAAAATGATGACAAAAATGACAGACCAAGTTGCTTGTTGTGTATTTTTAATAACACCTACTAACATTTAAGATATTCACATAAATATGTTAATCGTTCACTGACTGTGAGAAGTCTATGAATAACAAATTTTATAGTTGCAAATATATTTAATGTGAATCAAACATATGCATAACAAACAATACGTATTGCATTCAAGACAATATTGTTTTTAATAATCAAACACAAACTTTTTGAACACATTGTAGATATACATAACTATATATTTAAAAATAAAATTATTGATTTATTTTCGTTTTCTGTATGTTATATATATATATTGTGGAATGGAATTTTTTGAGAATGTTTTTAGATTGTTGCTTAAATGACTTATAATTGAATACGTTTGTTTTTTTTTTTTTTACATTTTTTTGTTTCATGTCATTTTAATTATTTCTAAACTAAATGGATTTTTATATCCATAGTACATTTTTTGATTTCATTTTCTGGAATACGAAGGTTTATTACAAATTTAGCTACTTTAATCCACAAAGTAGTTCCTTCTACATATTATGCACAGCACGCATACGTACATAAAAATGATAAAAGCACATACACCTGCTTGCACTGGATTCAATTCCCGACAACTTTAATCACATCTCTTTATCATTTCTACAATAGTTGAATAAAAATAGTAATATATTGTAAAAATAACGAGAGTTAATATCGTATTGATTCTACTATATGACAAAATAAAATTAAGATAAATATTTCATATATCCATTTTATTTGGTATTTTCAAATGACGAAAATATTTTGATAATAAGTTGCTGAGATCATGTATTAGTTCCTAAAAAAAGTTTTTATCATTTAAAAAATAAAATAATTATTTCAGTAGGGAAATTGGATACTTGTTTCATAATAAAAAAATTTCAAAGTTAAAGGTTTTAATTTGAATTTGGAAAATATAAGGCTCAAATACACGTTGTACAAAAAATGGAAAACATTGCTTATAAAAAATAAACTTCATGTTGGAAATTTAGATAACAAATTTGTACTTACTTAAAATATTATTTCGATTTACAAGTCATAAATTACTTTAATTAATATAAATTATTCTTCGTTTGGCAAAAATAAATTCAATGACCATACAAGAAAAAAACAATTTTTTTGTTTTAAATGCAACACAAAACATTTCTCTCCTTTGGTTTGAAAAAAAAAATATCAAAAGCACATAGCATATTAAAAAAAGATATTACGATACAGTAAAATGATATGTATGAGAAAGATAAATTAAACATAATGCCATGACAGTGCCAGGCGTGGATGATGTATTACTATCGGCCCAGTAATGGATGTCGGACGAACCAGTACGAGAATATGAGTATGACCCACTCTTATAACTTCAGGCCGACCTGCTTGCACTCACTATACATAACATAACGAACTAAATATCGTATATGTAAGGCGGTATAAAAATAACAAATTTAAAAAAGAATAAAATAAAAACTTTATTTTTTATCAAGTTAAATATCATTGATTTTTTTTTCAGTTATGCATATAAATCACAACCTAATTTTTGCTAATTTTATTAAATTAAATTTTTGTTTTATAAAAGTTTGCCTGATAAGTTTTTAAACGAGTATTTAAAAGAGCAAAGATCCAGTTTCTATTATTACACTTTTTTTTTCTCTCTCACAATGCAGTTTTACTTTAAATTAATGAAAAGAATACCACAAAATCGAAATTATTAACCAGTGAAGTGAACAAATAACAGAATTCATGATTTAGATACCTAACATATGATTGCTTATCAATATTTTTACTATTTTTAATCGTTAGCATTCATAAAATACTCTAAATAACTCCAGTGTACACAGTTATATTCACATATGCCTATAATAATGATATATTTTGTACTTATACATATATGGGTGTGTACTAGCTAAATTTGATCTAAAATTGTGTGTCAATTCTTAAAACCAGACTAAATTTTATATCTTGTATTTTTTTTAGTAATATTGGATTCCGTGGATAAACGGAAGTGGAATAAAAAGGTGATTCTAAGCTCATAAAAAATTTTTATATGTGGGGTCCATATTTGCCAGCGTTACAAACATTAGTCTAAAATAAAAATACTCTGACATAATCTATGTATGTCGAATATAAAAATACTTAATTTAAAATAATGAGTAATAAATATGAGAAAATATATATTTATCTATAATCGTTAAGTTATATAATCGATAATAGTTAAGCAAGTTTACCATCAGATTTTGACGCAACTTCACTAATGAGTTTGACTAACATTATATAAATTATAAGATTGATTTGTTTATGTTTGATTGGATTGAAAAACATTTCAGGACTTCGAAAGGTTCGATTTGCTTAGAAACACATATCTAATCATATGATCCATAAAAATATAGCTTTTCTAAAATCTATTTTAATATTTTGTATGAGATTCGATTTATTAAAACTTGAATTATATTTCATTAACATGATGAACTAAATTTAAAATTGAGAGCCAGTTTAAATAAATAATAAATATTTGTTAACTGAATTCATATACGCCTATGATAACTAAATTAACCATTGAAATTTTAATGTAGATTAATTTGTATTAAAACTATAAATAAATCAAAATTAATTTATGAGCTATCCTATCGATAACACCCGTTGAAATATCAACTGTAAGATTAACATGTTAAACGATAAATTTTAAGTCGAAAGAATATTTATAATAAACAATTTTAACACGCACTGACTTTGTTAATTATTAAATACATAAAAATAATTTTGATTTTTGCGTTTTATGGTGTTACATCTAACTTCTGTTTCAAGATGTTTACATATAACTGTTTAATCGATGAGTGCAACTTTAGTTTCATTATTACTCTGTTCTAATGCATTCTGAAATGCTAACATGCTTAAAGTATAAATTTTTGTGTGTGTATCATCTGTCATATTGATTTTATTCTTTTAAATTATAGTTAATGACCCGGACTGTAATAACGTAGAGCGTTTGACACCACATTTATTAAAATTGGTTCAGTAGTTAAATCGCTACAGTGGAACATATATGCATTCATAGACTGTTTAAATAATTATCGTTCCTTTTGGCCTTATCTTGTTCGGGTAAATAGGTTTATATGTAATCAACAATTCGTTAGATAATTTTGGACGGTGGATATCAATCATTCTACATTCATTAAAACTATGCACATAACGTCTGTATATATTCTACAGTTGTATTACAAATGCTATTCATTTTTGGTAATACATTAATTAATGAAAAATACAAATAAAGAATATTTTAATGTTCAACTTGTCGACTTGTTTTTTCATCGGGTCAAAAACCTAATAATTAACAAAAAGTTTTAGGTGTTGTTTAATAAGTGAATATAATTTTTCAATTTTTTTTTTGAATAATTTACAAAAATTTATTTGAATATTATAAATATCATTTCGAAACAGGATGTTCAAATTTGCACATTTAAAATATATTTTTGATCGACCATTAAACACAAAAAACAACCAAATTTACATTTGTGCTTTAATGTAACACTTTTTAATGCAATTTAGTCTAGGTGATATAGATTTGAGTTTTGTGAATATTAAAATTTCTGAATCAACATTCAAATATTTTATTGTGCTGTTATTTAATGGCTTAATGAATTTTTTTTAATTGAATTCACGATGTTATCCTGGTTTTAGAGTATTAAACAGTTACTTTTGTAAATTATATCTCCGTTCGTTATAAAGTGTTTCTTGACTTTTCGGAACTTTTTAAAAGATATATTTTAACTTTCCTTACTTACTTCGAAAGACCATGTTCCTCATTACGATACTAGAAAATTATTTCTTGTTATTTTCACTCAAAACTATCGTTTATGTATTTTTTTTTTTAAAGTTATGATCACAAGTCTTTAATTCCTGTGCGAATTATAAATATAAAACTAATTTAAATTTATCATCGAATGAAAGCGCCTATACTACCTAGTCTTTTCTTTAAAAATGCATTTTAATAAAATAAAAATCGTTAAACTATAAATTATGTCATTTTTTTTGGGTTCGCTTTAATAGAGATATACGAAAAAATTGTATACTGTTTACATATAAATTTCAAGCTACTACTGAAGATTCAAGTAGGCATTTGTACATTTATATCGTGTATTGTCAGTCTAGGGTTGCGATAGAAATGATGGCTGACTGTATTTTACTAAGGGTGGGAACTATGTCAAAAGGACGGTCAGTTAGTCTGTAATCTGTGTATATAAACGAGTTTCTTCTTTGTGTAAGGGGTTGTTTTATCGAAATATATCTTTAAAAATATTTTGTTAACTTCAACCTTATTTTAAAGTTTTAACATATTCTAATTATTAAAACTTTAACTACCATTTATATTAAATATTTTATAAATTAAATAATTCTCTAAGATATTTTCCGAAAAATTATCAACCAAGAAATCAAAAATTTCAGACATTAATAGTCAAACATTGAAGAAAATATCAGACGGTAAATTTTAGTTAGACTTTTTTTTTTTGAATTCTCGTCATTGAAACAATATCTACAACAATTTACAGGCGAGAATAATGACTCCATAAAATTATCTCATGATAAAATGTTTAAATAAAAATAGTTTTTTCTCATTAAATAAAAATCTGCGTTCTTTTGCATATATAGGCGCCACCCAGTACAGTATTACAATTAAATGCCTAACATAATTCTGCTAGTATATACCTTCAAACAGATTGTATAAATCAGTTCAAAAGTAAGAAAAACAATAATTATAAAATAAATAATAGTTTTAATATATGTTTAATTAATTAAAAATATATATTATGTATTATTATGAAAATAATTTTTTAATTTTTTTTTTTTAAATATATAGTGTAAAGAAATATATGGTTTCGTTTTTTTGTTTGTTTGTATTTTTTAACAATTTTAATTATTTTGTCTGAACATTTTAATTGGTTTCATTACATATAAAATATATTGCTTCAATTAATTTTACTCAATTGTTCAACTATAATTATTATTAATATGGAAGAACAATTACAATTGATTGAAAAGAGACCTGCACTAAAGCGATATTGAACAAGCCGCGGTAAACATGAGAGCATTTGTAGTCGGACCAATATATATTGATTTTACTCATTTTAAATGAAATATGTTATTTTATAGATTATACTCAAATCGATCATATTTTGTTTTTGTTTTTTCAGTAAATCTTAAAATAAATTTTTACCAAAATCATCTTCAACTTGATAAATGTTGGATTACATGTATCATTATTATTTTAAATTTAACTTTACATTCTCTAGAATATTATTCGCGTGGAATAAATTGCAAAATGTATAGATAGATACTAATTTAATATTTAAAAAAAAAAAAAAAAAAAAAAAATTGCCAGAAAAAATGGTAAAACTTCACTGTCAGTAATAAATTTCCCATTTCCGGGAGTTTTGATCGCGTGACACAAATATAATTCTACAAACATAGAGACACATATGGGTTTAAAATATTATTTTTGCATTGTAGACTTTTGAAAATAAAGTTTTTGATTTCGTTCTCTGAGTGCAGTCACAACTTTCTATTAGAATATTAATAATGTTGTAATAATGATAATTATATGGAATATTATTTAAAATTTAATAAAAATCTGGTGTGCAAAAGTGATTTAATTGCAGTTTGTGTGTATTATTACATTTTTACATGTTTTAAAATAATAAAACTACCCCATACTTTGTTGTATGGGTATGCAAATTCAATTATGGAAGAACAAAAATTGACGTTATATTATTTTGAATGAAACGATTATTGCATCCTTTTTTCGATCTCATTAATTCTTAAATATAGTTTACTTCATAATTATTAAATAGTGTTTAAAAAATATATATCTTTCATTAAGATTTAAACACCCGAAAGAGATATTTTTTCAAAGTTTACTTACTCAAATATCCAAAATTTCTACATCATTAATCTTTTATTAATGTGCATTTAATTTTAATTAAGATAAATTATATGTTTCTACTTATTTATCAAGGATATGTCCATTGTTAGGCCAAACGAGGACAAACCAAAGTTTTTGTTTTCAAATTTCCTCTAACTTATACTTTACTCTCCAGTGATTATAAAGAGATTGAACTATAGCAATTGATCTGTAATATTATAACAAGATAATAATTTTAAAAAATGTGACGCTCTAAAAAAATCTTAAACAATACAACCTAAACATAGCTTAGAGCATATATAAGTCGTTTTTAATAACAATCCCGTCGATTTGTATTTGTACTGCTGGTACATACCTTTAAACTAACCTAGTTCTAATAATTCCACAATCGTAGTCATAAATCTATGATGCAATAGTAACAACATAAATTTATTCAATAACTCTTTATAAAAATTAATAAATCATATTTCCATATATCGTAATGTCACTATTAAATTTACATATTTCTGTAAAAAAAATACAACATTTAAAAATCGTATGTATTAAAAATATACTCACGCATATACTACGATTGAGAATCAATAATGTGAATAGATATATGATTGCTATAAATAAAAAAAGTGTATACGAGAAGATGATTCATAGTATAAATATTTTGTCTGAAATAAGAAAAAAAAAAAGAACTTGGAAAGAAAGCAATCGAGGTATTTAATCTTGAACATATCGAGTTTGTTGAATCGAAGAATATATGTAATACAACACATATTACCTCTATCTATAAGAATTGTTTTACAATTGTTATGAACAGATAAAACTCATATAGGACATATAGGACATATAGGACCTACAAAATACATAAGAGTATGTTAAATTTAGTTCAAGATTGTTATGCAAGAAAATGTTGAAGGTACTGAAAGGTTTTGTTTAGATGTTTTCATGAATATATGTACATATTTCATAAAAATAATTTTAAATTAAGTCTACAAATTGAGTTAATGCTATCTAATTTATTAAATACTAACTTATTTTCTTTTAATAGCAAATAAGTTTTCTAAATGTTTCAAATTTTCCACTTCTTGTTAGAAAAATCTAATAAATTTCGATTTTTTCCCCAATTTCCTAGATCAAATTATTTTGTATTTTATAAGTGCAAATCGGCACCAAATTAGCAACGAGTAACATCTCGTCAGAGAATCATTACAACTAGCTAATTCATACTAATGGAGACATGTTTGTAGTCGAAATAGGTATTTATAAAATACAAAATAATTTAATCTAGGAAATTGGAGAAAAAATCGAAATTTATTCGAAAAATCCTAGAGTTCACATTAATAATTATAAAATAGTAAAATCTACATTAATTTTTTGAGTATTCTTATCAAGCTTCAACAGAAATAATAAAAAACAATATTCATTCATTTTACAAGGATTTGTATTATATTTAACAGCGTAGCGAATACTTTATTGTTATTATTTGCCACTCGCGACGCTTAAATCGAATTACCCTTTCCATATACAATATACGCAAACAATCGTATAGAGGTAAAGACTAATAAACACAATATTAATAGAAATAATAAAAAACTTGTTGGTTTAAGTAATCGGGAATATAGCATATTTGGTATAACGCTTTATACAGAGGTTAAATGGCATTTACAGTGTTCAATTATTCCAATCATAATACGAATTAAATTAATACTAAAATTAAATTTAATAATACAGATAAAAGTAATTACAAATTAGTATTAAAATAATAACATCACATCAAATGCTCGTGTTTCACACAATATAGTCAAGAAACGAAAAAAAAAAAAAATGAAAAGTGAAATGAAAATAAAAAATTTACTATCAGATTTATATCAAATATGTATAAAGTAATGTTTATATATTAATTGAATATTCTTATTTTTGATGACGTAAAATACAAACGGTATAAGATATATTATTATTGTTAGTATAATGACTATTATTATAAAAATTTATTAACAATAAATTTTTATAATAAATCTTGTAAATGCTTATAAAATTTATTTTAAACAATAATACATTTTACACTGCACTTGCACTCAATTATTACAGGATATTCAAAAACTATGTGTATACATTTTTTTGTGCCATTCTCAAACATAAGAAGTTTTATTGGATATTTCGTATAAAATGGACAATGTAAAACCAAAATGTTATAAATTGTGTTTTGCAACAAATTGTAAAAATAACAAAATTACTACGTATTATAACAGTTTTCATACAGTCAATATTATACAATAATTATACACATTCTATTAATTTCACATGAAATACCATAACTAAATTACTAAATAACTAACTAAAATAAATAACTAAATAACTAAAAAATTAAAACTAACTAAATAACTAAATTTAATACTAAAAGTAGATGACGTATCAATAATTTTAAAATTGTATTACTTTAACATGAATAAAATTTGAATTTATTTCTTTGTATAACGAAATATACAGTAATTATATTTTTTAAATGTTTTAATATCAGTTAAATGGTAATTTCAACAAAAAATTTTGTTCTATAATAAATTATTTCTTTGTTAAAATATACTTATAAATAAAGGTTAATTTATCATGTTTTAATGATAACGTTATAGCTTTGTTCAAGTGTTAAGTATTATTTTATTACGGAATTATTTCTAGAATTAATTTTTGAAACTAAAGGTTATTTAAAAATTGACTAAGTATTTATAGTCGTTGGGCTAGTCTTGTATTTCCATTAATTTTTAATATAGTCTTTTGTAGCTACCACAGATCTATCAGTTTTCATAACTTCGCACTCATTTACAATTTATAAGCCCTCTTAGAATAATATCAGATCGCATATAACTTGTTTTACTATAAATATTTAATTAAACTTTTGCACTGATCGACTGCCATAAAACTTCATAATTCAAAGATAAGATTGACGTCAAAACTTAAGTCATGAAGGCCACATTTGTTTTTTCTTATATAAACTAAATTTTATAAAATATGCGTCGCATACATTTTGATACATTCTGTAGTAATTCTTTAAAACACATAATAATTTTTGTAGTACTATATTTCAAGTGACCTTGAAATGTTCATAACAACTTATAGTGGATTTATAAGGAATTAATTATTATATTTAGGAATAAATTTGTATGAATGCTGTTTTTGAAATAAGTGTTGTACTGAATTCAAATTTTGAGATACAAATCTATTCTATTCAAGTAAAATACAGTTTATTATCAGTGTTTATATTATTTTATATGTGAACGGTAATATTAACTGGTATGTGATAGATTTTTCTATGAAAATTTCTCTTTTTTTAAACTAGAGAAACAGCTCTTGTAATATAAATTTATAGTTGAGAAAATATTTTAGTAAACATGTACCATTCCGAATTATTTACAGAAAATTATTAGAAAAGAGTTAAAGTATTTAATAGTTTTCACTGAAGCCACCACCGTAATACGTTCAAATATCTTCTTTGTATCATGTTATCAAAGTTTTTGTCTACTAGAATCTTTGATTCTATAATTTGAATAGTTTGTGTAGGTACACTTATTATAAAATGATAATGAAATAGAATTGTTTGATTCATATTAATATCATTCCATCACTAATTTAAAATAATAATAACAATAATAATGAAGGCCATGTACTGTATGTTATAATACATAATGGTATAACAGACATCATACACAATATAATAGATATTTACTTTTACCATATAAATAACAAATTATTATTATTATTATTATTGTTTATAATATGAGCGAACTAAACGACCGACCATGCTTGTGCTTGTTGCCATATTAATATAATATGTTTTATAAATTTGAATTAAATTGTTTATACCTATATTTTATTTATAAGTTTGTTACTTTGTGAGATAAACTAATTGTTTTATTCATTACAATGGTAGTTGGATTCTTGTCTTTGATTTAATAACATGAGTCGATTTAAATTGAGCGGTTATTATTGAACACTAATTGTAATATCATAAATTAATATGAGAAATTTGTATTACTGATTGTTTGTGTTGTTAACATTGCAAAACATTTTATATCTAATAAAATACTGACTTCGAAACAAACGTCTCAGCAAAACATTTCGATTCGATCCTCCATAGAAAATATTTTATTTGAAAAAATTAAAAAAAAAAAAAGAATTACTTCTACGAATAATTTTCTTGTGACCAATATTCGAAGTAGGCGCTAACGAATCTATATTTTTCTAACAATATGATTAAAGCCGACTTCGAATAGTAATTCATTACGAGGAAATTATTTGTGAGTATTTATTTAATAATTATTTTTACATTCTAGGCCATTTTTGTTAGGTAAAATGTTTTACATAACAACTTATTTTAGCTTGGGTTGCTTAGGTTAACAAGTTGTTGAGGTAACCGACTTTCTGGGCTTGCCAAACCAAATCGCGGGTATAGAAACGTTTAATTATAAGTAGAATTTCAAAAATTTTGTAAATTTTTTTTTACAAAAAAGTTTGTGATTAAAGAAAGAACAATTTAAAAAGATTTGGAATAAATGTAAATCCTTGAAACAGTAAATATACATCGTACGTAAAAAAAAAAAACAAATTTTGTGTTTCTTTCATAAACTAACAGTACAAGTCTATTGTATATCCTGATATTAACAATGGAATAAAAAAAAAAGTAATTTAACTTTATTTAAGGAATATACAGAACAATATTTTTTAACAAAACCAATAATAATAATAATAATCGGTGTCCTTCATAATTTCATATTTCATATTACATTCACTGTCAACTTCAGTCAGGTATATATGTGATTTATATGTATTGCAATAAGTAACGGAATCTTAGAGTGTTCCTGTTTATACATTTATTGTCAGTTCTGTGACGATGGTAATACCTGAAAAGCACGTGAATAATAAAAAAAAAACAGTATTACAATTTTTATAGCCTTTTTATTGTCCTTCTTTTTATATTGCTTTTTTACTGTTGTAGTTGTTCGAAGTGTACACGAAAGAATTCAGTAATGAATACGCACGTATCTATTGAAATATAACATGACACAACAATGATGGAGAGAAATTTTACGAATAGCGCAATCTTTTCTGAATGGTTGATAAAACAAGCAATGTTTCAGAACGTTTTCTATTAATATTTATTTCCCGAATGCCATGAAAAAAATAGGAGTTTTATTAATTATAAAACTTACATAGAGGTTTCATTACTTGTTAAAATTATCCATTTAGCTAATTCGAAGCTAGTTAAAAAATTACCCTAAAAGGGTCAGTATAATGATTTTACTCTCTCATCTGCGTTCTATTTTCTATTTTTTTCGTTTACCACCCGGGTATTACTGTTATATGTAAATCTGCACTTAAGTAAATGTATTCATATTTGTAAAACTGCTACTCTTGTTTATTCATATTATGGAAGAAGTGAAGAGTCTATGATAGACTTTAAAACCTCTTTACTTCGTAGTTATATAATATACTATATTTTATTGTTGTAATGGAAAACTCGGGTAGATCATATATATGATATTAAATATAAATGAACCTCCACACTTCAAACAACTACAAATCTTTTAAATGCATAAAGTAGTGAGTAGTTGTAGTTTGTTAGAGAAGCGGTCCTCATAAAATTTAAGTGTAGCACTGACCTTACTTACCATATAATATATAAGATTTGGTATGTTTTCAGTATATATTATTACTTATTGTGTAAAGTAGTCTCGTGAATAGTAGTTTATGACTAACTTTTTTACACTAAATTTTATTACTTTTTTTTTATTACCATAATGTTTATACTAATAATAATGTATTTATTGAAATTTTTTAATATTAAGGTAGTTTGGTAGCCGCAATTCGAAGTCAAATAAAAAACTTTTTAAAAATGTTTTTTTTACTATCAAATACACGAAGCATGATGCTATAATAATTAATAGAAATTCACATAAGAATTTAATTGATATAATTAAATACAGTTTATAATTAAATAAATAAAAAAATGTAATAAATAAAATATTATTTGACTAGTACTCAACTGTCACTAGATAATACCAACTTTAAATGATTTTCAAAACATAACTACACATAACTACATAACATAACATATTTGATTTTAATATAAATTATTTTGTTAGAAAATAAAATTAATATTATAAAAAATAAATATAATATAATATTATATTTATTAATTTTCAATATCCTTTGGTTTGTTATATATTATTTATAAGTGTATTAAAAACGCTAGTTACTATTTGAAATTGACGCGCTTACCGTAACCATTATTTTTTCCCTAGTAAATATGGAGGAGAGAGATAGAAGTCACATGCCAATATTGAAAAATTAATTACATGGAAAGTACGCGGTAAATTATTCTGAAATTTTTTCAGTATATATTTGGGATATAGTTCTATCAATTTAAAAGTGTTTTTTGCGGGGTCAACTATACCAATTTTCTACAAAGATTCCATTTCCTATATTATTAAACAAGGACATTCATAAGAGCTCTTGTATTTTTGCTAAACTTTAATTAATTATATCTCTTAAACGGTTGTTTTAAAAAAATCTGATATTTTTTCTATAGGTGCATTTAATTATCATCTTTCGAATAAACACAAAAAAAATATAGGGTTTACTTTAAGTCATTTGAGTACTAAACTACCTTAAAAAACAAAAAGGAATCTACTGTTTAGTATCCAATATTTGTTAAATTAAATTAATTGTTCTCAAATGTATGGATTACAATTACACAACAAAAATTTTTAATTTTATTTTTCATCAAATTTTTATAGATCGTTTTATTTATTTCGCTACTTTTTTCAAATGCTGAAAAAATCGATGCAAAGAAAACTAAAAACTGTAAAATTAAATATTTAGGTACATCAAATAATTTCATTCAAAAAGTATTTCTTGTATTAAGTTTTCTACAATCACCTGCGTTTTGCTTGATTTATTTCAAAATGAAATTTAAATTATTTGAAAAATATTTTAATGTAGTATTTATGTGTTTAATTTGCAATTAATTAATTAATTTTATTGATTTTTATCTAGTTAATAATCTTATTTAAAATTCAAAGTACTATAGAACTTTATGACAAAACTGGTTCTAATTCAGATGTTTTTATCCTAATTTCAAATCACCTATTTTCCGGTTGTTGTCATTAGATAATTTGTTAATCTAAATTAGAATTAATATTAATAAATAATCTGTATCAAGTTAATTTTACTTAAATATCGAATTGTTTTCTTAGGAATCCAGACAGTGATAAACTGTTTGAAGAAATATCTTGAATTTATTGTTTTATCTGAAAATATGTAACATAATATTTTTATAAAACCTCGAGTCGTACGATATGGTATAAAAAACGGATAATGAATGGTTCGATATTGGTTAAAATAAACATGTTGATTAATTTCATTACACAAAAGTATGTTTATTGGTAACTGGATTTTAAGTAGACATTTCTTTTAATATTATTCATAATGAAAATAAATGCAGAATGGATTTTACAATTACAGAGTACATGCATAGAAAATCTGTAATTTAGTTCTCATTAAAAAAAAAAAAAAATATCTTCCTGTAATTATATAAGCGATGTCGCAAGATGACATCATAAATAAAACAGGCGTTTAATGCACAACAATAAATTTAAAGACAAAAAAAATTATTTGATGAATAAACTTATACAACAACAACAACAAAAAAACATATGGTAAAATGTCAAAGATTTTAACCATAAATTTACAAATATAAGGTGTGGAAAAATTGTTTAGCTGCAAAATTATTTAAATATGTTACTGATGAAAGACGGCACACATAATAAGTCTATAGTGTTTATGTAAAAATATGCATGCAAAAAAAATACAAGAAAAATAAAAGAAAAACAATTGAAGAACAATGATGGATTTTGAGTGAGTTGTAAAACACAGAAGACGTTTCAGTAAAAGGTAACGATAGACTATGCATTCATTTAATGGTTCAGAGTAGGCTTCTCATTGAATTAAATTATAGGTTTGTTTGTGTGTTTGTATGTATATTAGATCATAAATAAATTGTACTTGCACATTGGTGTCTATCCATAGATATACAAAATATGTAACTTGTGTTGTTGAACATAAATTTGTTATTATTCATTATTTAGTTAAAAATATTTTGAGTCAAAAATCTTCATGATCTCAATAAATTTTATTATTTAGGCAATAATGTAAAATCAGGTTCGGATTAGTGTGTTTCTTTAACTTTAAAGTATTAAATTTGAAAGATTCCAAATTCTCATTAAATTAATATTTCAAAACTAGAAGTTGAATTTTTAGAATTAAGACGAAATTTTAAATTAAATTTATTTAATTTCATAATTTATTTTTAGTTTAAGTAAGTTTAATTTTTATTTAGTAAGTTAGATGTTTAACTGCCAAAATCATATGGTTCAATACTTCAATATGATCGAGACTGACTGATTGACGTAGTAATTTGATAGATACTTTAAAAGTCTAAACTGCACACTTATAAAAATACCTTTCTGTATACCATCACCAAATTAGCAGCGAGTCTCAACATCTCCTAATAGATTGATTACGATAAGCTAATTCATACTGATTATGATGGCATGTAGTCGAATATGTATTTATAAAATAAATAAAAAATTTGAATCGACGAAATTGGGCAGAAAATTCTAATTTTAACTTATATAGAGATACTAGCAATTGACGTCATACATCGGAAATTCTCTCGTTGTTTAATTTGGAATTTGGAATGTTCCTATCTTGCTTATTTTTAAAGATTTTCAAAACATCAATTATGTTCCCATTAATAAATATGGACATGATCTGATGAATTGTAAAACAATCATTTGTTAATCATATATTCAAATTTTGAAATGCACAATATATTTGTTTAATACTTAAAAAAATAATTTGAAAAAAATTCACTATAGCTATCAAATTTATACTTATAGTTTTTATTTGAATGAGCACTATAATCCAAAACAATGCCTTTATGTATAAAACGTTATTCTCATTTACATAGAATATCGTACAATAATTTAAGATTATCCAGTTGCCATATTCTTACGCTTTTTATATTTTCAATAGTCAATAAAAACAGAAATTATAGTTTAAAAGATTTAAATACATCTGTGGTTAGATTTAAATTTACCAAAACCAACAATAAATTATATGAAAACATTTTATTTACAACCAAAAGAAAAAAAATATTATACGAACTTAATTAAATAAAATTTATTGTATGAAAAGTCATGTTATATTAAAGATATAAACATACACACATTCATATAAATTTTATAAATTTCATTGATATTCATAGATTTTTCAGTAATATATCTCAATTTAACAACTCTTTTTGCAAACAATTGTACGTAATACACACACAGAAATAGATCAAGCTTTTATTGTTTTGTATTGTATTTTAACAAAATGGTTGTGTTTAACGCGACTGCTTCTATATGATTGTATATAAGGAAGGTATTACTTTTATACTATAAAGAGTAAATGATACTTCTTCTCTCAGTGCAATGTTAGGGAGAAAAAGAATTGTTCATAATACTCGAATATGGTAAAGGGTGATTTTATACAAATAACTCTGTTGCTTTTATCACAAACCTCTAAACCTTCCTAGCTATTAATTTTAGGCTTACAATTCCAAATTTTTTAAATTGTGAAGAAAATTCTAAGAGACTTGGGTTTTTACATGAATTTTAATGTATATCATTATTAATTCTTCCCTAGAAATAACATTCGATTTTTAAGTGTATAAATCAATAAATCGCTTGTTATTTTTAAGATTGCAAACCCAGTGATTGATTTCTACCATTCAAATTTCTATTTTTGTTTATTAATTATGTCAGTTCAGTTATATTTATATACAATTTCAACTTCCGATAAACGAATATAAATAGCCACTTTGTTCTATTGAATATCAAGTCGGCTAAAATATCAAAAATCGCACTTTTATGTGAACATTTTATTGAATATAAATTTACGTCAAAACAAGTTTTTTTTTACCTTCTTGGAGACGCATGTTATAAGTACTAATGTCAAATCGATAAATTATTATGGTTCAACGCATTTATAATATATATATTAAATATTTTTATAAACATACATATATTATAATTTATTTTGCTTATATAGGTAATCTATTATATAAAGAAAAGTTTTATTAGAAAATTTTTTTATTTCAATATATATCATCGGTTTTCTGATCTTAAAATATGAAAAAAGAAATGTAAATAAATATAGCTGATTCATAAAAAATTACATTAAAAATAACTTCTTTTTAAATGAGCTCAATGTCTGTGTGTTGCTGATTAAAATATTTTATCTAAAATTTTTATAAATTTTATCCAGTATCCTTTTTTACTGGTGTGGTTACATAAGTAATATTTTTTTGATGCATCCTGTATTTATTAGGCTACAGCTGTATATCGCTTCTGTACTTGTAAATAAAATCTTTCAGCGTGTACATCGACAATACACAACAATTTTCTCCCCATTCCAATTGGAAAAATAATCATGTATCCCAAGAAAATGTTAACACATTACACATCAAGGTTTCACACTTCTTGGTGGCATTGCTTTTCTATTGTATTGAAGGTAGACAGAAAGACAGACAGACATTACATAAAGTGCCAATTCTATAAACGAGCAATAAAATTATAGTAACAATTTCGCTATTTCAAAATTTATTTGCTGTAAATAAAATTTATTAGCTATTAACTAATAAATTTTCGTTAGAAAATTCTTATAAATTATTTTTGTGTAAAAAATAAAGAATATTTAATAATTATTTGTCTTTTGTAATATCTAATTTTTGAATAACAATAGTTATGTTTTCATTTCACGAAGAGTTATTACACTTGCTTGGATTTTCGTTATATATATATATATATAGTTGTTAAAAGCTTTGTGTGAATCAATAAAGCTCTAAGAGTTATCTACTCTAGTGCGAATGTGTCCTAGTGCGAATATATTGTATGAAAGACGAGGAGATATATTACTTTCTGTATAGTAGAGGTATGCTTTTGTATGTTGGTCGCTTGAACTAAACACGCGGTCATGTCCCTTTTATTTCGACCACCTCATCACCATCATCATCGTCTCTAAAAGCAGGCAGGCATAGTCTTTATTCCTTTCTGTATTACGATGGTTTATATTCTGTAAAATGTATGTTAAAAGGTCGTAGCCTTTTTGAATTGAAAAATATCTTTATTTAATTACATTATTTTTTATGTGATATTGTTACAAAAAATGTTTTATTTTTTAATGAATGGTCGGTTTGTTTTTCATTAATTGCAATTTTGATTTTTTTTACGTGTAAAATAAATCAAAATGTTTTTTCTACGGCGAAAATTGATAAGTTAAAATTTAAACATTCGAATTAAAAAAAAAAAAAAACGGTTATGTTAGTCATATCAAAATTTATCTATTCAATTTTGTTTTGCTTAAATCTCCAGTCAAATTGCACAGCAAAAAAATGAACATTTCACGTGGACACCAAATTTTACATTAAATAATTGGAGATATTGTAGAAAATCGAATACTTGCAGAGACATTTACAGTTCAGTTATATTAAACGCTTTTTAAAGTCACTAATATGTGTATATATAATATATAGAACCTTTTTAATATACAATGGGAAATGTTTGCTAAGCTTGTAAGGTGCAAAAAAATGTTACCAGAACATTTGTTCGTAAAAAAATAGCGTGAAATTAATTCTGTTAATCTCTCTTTCTGATATTGGTTTTTGATTTTTAATTACCGTGTTGGTTAAATTTGAGATCTTCATTGAATCTGTATTTTTCGTCCTCTATATTAAACTTTGGAAGTCTTTTTTTAACTGCATACACAAAACTTTTTTTACAAATATTTCTTTTCTACTACTTTGTTAGATTCATAAATAGTTAACAAATTGGTTGATTTTTCTGCAAACCTGTTAAATGAGCATATAATGATAAAGGTAACGAAACTATTATCGTACAAAATGTTACACTTTTTGAACAAACATGTTATGCGATTAAATTGTTGAAAATATGAGGTAACAGTAAGTAAATTAAGATGATAGAACACTTAGAACAACAATTATATTATAATTACAATTATCATAATCATCAATATATCACAAGTATACACTACGAAGGTATTTAAAAGGGATTTTCAAATAGGATTCACCAAATAATATATTACAAACAGGATTAATATTATTATATATCATAATATCGTATTGATTCAAAGACAATATAATATATATATGTATGTATTACAGGGTGTTTATTTTGTGGTTTTATACTATAACGTCCTATCCTTCTTATTAAATATAATTATTTAAAATGTAAAACAAAGACAAAAATATTTTATAATTAATACAATACTCTTGTGTACCTATCTTAACTATGTGAAGTTTGAGATATTTGTGTATTGTGTATTCCCTGTAGGCACTTAGCCAATACCTGTCCATTAGTTTTGGTATATATATATAGATGCCTGTACATATGGTTAGATGGTGGTTTAGTCCACAGTATGTGTACACAAATGTATATAGAACCAATAAGCACAAATGGTCAACTAAGTGGATGATATTGGTTATAGTTTTGGTTTGTATGTGCGACTCTTGTAACCATGTTAATACGAGGGATCTTATACTTTATAATATGTTGTTCTAATATGGACCTAAATCAAAATATTGGGCACCATATATCATTTTATGTATACATATTTTGTTTAACGTGTTCTCATTAATCTTTAAGACTTATTTATTATTGTTCTTTTAAAAATATGTTTTATAAATGGCTATCTGAAAGATTTCATTTAATATAACAACGTATCGATTTAAATCAAAAATAGCTTTCATATTGAAAAAATATAAAAAAATTTATTTACAAATTTTCAAATTGGAATGCTCATTCATAATTTCAATAAATTTCACTTAAAGAATTGTCTAATTAGGAGTGATTGATACCTCTCGAAAATCGTCGTTAATCACGTTTTGAAGTAGTGGCAAATGTCATCTGATTTAAAAAAAACATCGTGTATTAATGAATATGTCTACTTTTCTGAAGTATTTAGGATAAACCGAGTTGAAGGAAATTTTATTACAATTTATATGATTAATGTTAAGGTTAATTGCTTTATTTTTTTAATTATTTGAATTGAATATATAACAAATTAGTTATTATCTTCAATTATACAAAATTTGTTTATTTTTTACCGTTTTAATAAAAAATTTGTAAAAAAAACAACTTTCAAAAAATAAAATAATATAATCAAAAATTTCATCAAAAAATGCATGTGATTTAAAACATTTAACGGTATTTGAAACTAGAATTTCAGATTTTTTTAACTTGCATATGGTGTATTAGTTGACACAAAATATTTAAATAAAATACACAATTTTGTTTGAATTTTTTTCTTATTTATTAGAAATTGTTGTATAAATATTATGCAAAAAAAAAAAAACTGATACAGGCATAACTTAAATACATGTAAAACTAGCATAGTTACGATTTACATTTTAATAAATCATTAGAATATTTAATAAAATGTTTAACTGAAAGAATTTATCCTTTCAAAAAATTAAGTTTTTATCGAGAAATATCAAATTTTTGATAAAACCTTTAAATGTCTTAAAACGCGAGTTGTACAACTAAGATATAACATTATTTCCAAATTAAGAATTTCAAAAGTTGCTAGTAACTGGTTTTTTTGCGACAATTGATTTAACATGTATGTAGAATATGCATACGTATCCTTTAATCTTAACAGAATGTTTCCTTGTTTGTACAAGGAAGAGGCAAAATCTCAATTACTTGCAATACATAATAAATGCTTTTTTAATTCTTAAAAAATCAATCATAATAATTATATTTAATACTGCCGTGAATTAGAGCTGAACGAAGTTTTGTTGAAATTATCTTATGTTTCTAAAGCATTGCTGTACGAAAGTTAACATACTGCCTAATGACTCACCACACACACAGTAGACCATCAATAAGCCATAATTATATAATTTTTTAAGATCTAATGGGTATATGAGTTATTCCGTATGTGAAAAAATTCGTAGATAAAATAGAAATAATCTAAAATTAATAAATAATTATTTGAAATTAATTATTTAAAGGTATATAATTATATTGATTTCATTAGATAATTGCGTTAATTTATTGATTGATTTCATTAATTAAATAATAAAAAATTTAAATAACCCGGCTATTAGTCTTTAATTTATTGTTAATTTATGAAAAGTATAATTCTTTTAATACTTATTTACGTTAAGTGTCAACTAATAGAAGCGAATGAATAAATAATGCCATTAATTTTATTTATTTTTTACTGTTTCTGTTATTTAAATGGACCTTGAACATTTAAATTTCCTTAATTGTTTTTTTTTTTTGTTCTTAAATATATTTTATTGTATTGTGTCAACTTATATAAATACTATTTAATTTATTATATGGCATTTTGAAGAAGTACTGAGAAAATAATTTAACTTATCTATTATGTTATAAATAAAAAGAAACTATATGCGAAAATCTCACATAACATTCATATTGTGGATTTTTACATGATCAAATTTGTTACTTAATTCAAAAGTTATTATCATATCGTAGGAACTTGAATAGAAATTATTTTAACTACCTATATACTTCTAGCACGTTTATATGTAACCCCTACACCCTCCTGTAACTCGTCAATTCGTTCTTCGGCTAAACTTATAATGATAGTATAGCTTAGAACACATTAAAAACTCAAATTTTCTGAAGAAAGGATGACTGCCTAGTGGCAAGTATATTAAAATTAATCATTTGAACAGATTTTATTTTCTGGAATATGAAAGTTTTATTGTAAATTTCAGCTACTCGTGGCTTATCAATCGATTTAGTAGTTCATTCTTTCATACGATTGTCAATCCTGTTTGAAATTTATTCACGAACGCAGTTATTTACAGAACACTCAATATAAAATATTTCCGTGAATTAAGTTTGTAACGAAACTTGAATCAATAGAAGAATATTCATATAAAAATGTTGAGTCTTAGTTAGGGAACTACCCTTATTTAAGTCATTTAAAATTATCATAAAAAATCATCATTATTTCTTACCTAATTTTTATAAGAAATATAGTTAAATTGCGGTGTTTCTTTTGTATTAGGAAATGAACTTCATTATTTAAAGTATTTATTCTTCTGTATAGGAAATGTAATTGTAATTTATTAAACGGAAATACGTAATCAGTAAATTTATTTATGTATTTTATATAATATATATAAATATATTTTTTGAAAAAAATATATATATATATGTATTCAATATACAACACTAAGTATATAATAATATATGTATAGATTATTATATTATTTTGTTCTTGATGACAATAATAACTGTATTATTGTTTATAAATATATATTGTTTTATTTTTTAAAATATTATTATGATGAGAAAACTTTGCCCTAATATAAAAAATCTATACACATATTTCTATTTATCTCATTCATCCGGTGATTATTTGGAAAAATCCGGTTTCTATATAATATATTTTATTTTTCTGTTTTGCATATACAAATTTTTATTTAAAAAATTATTTTTCGTGATCTGTAGAGAATACAAAACACCATTCATATATGTAAAAAAATATCTGTTGATATATTCAAGACGTTAACAACAATTATAAAACTGAAGGATTTAATATACTTAAATTGTTAATAAAATTTCCATGTGTAAATTATTAAGAATCATTTTTCAAATAATAATAAGTGATCGTCAGCTTAATAGAAGAGTGTTTTAATAAATCTGAGAGTTTAAAGAAATACTAGTTTTAACATAAATTCGTATAAAACCAATCTATAGATATCTTTCAACGGTTTTCTTCAATTATATATTATTTGTATGAAAGATTTGCTTCTATCAATGTTCTAATTCTATGACGTTTTATTTAAATTTTACATATTTATTATTTTTCAGTTGTTTTATATAATTCGAAGACAGAGCATGACTGATTACAAAAATTACAATCTCTATACCTACGCGCAAAATGTTTAATAAATAAAATATTTTCTAGTAAAAATATATTTACTGCGGTTATTATGTTAACGCCATGAAAAGTAAAATTAACAAAAACACGACAAAAACATCTTTCTAAAAAAAAAAAAAAATACAGAATTATAAAAAAAATTGTTTATGAAGAGACGTCAGTACATCGTATTTACATTATAGTGACCATTTCAACTGATTAGGACAATTTTATGCGTTTAAAAAAATAAGGGAGGAAAATACACCCTCCCTATAAAAAATATTTTAGCCGAGGTGTGATTTTACCCAAATTTTATGTACTTTGTTCTCAATGACCATAATTAGAGAATAATGACAAATTGTGTGCTTGTTGGCGAAGTCATATGTTATCATTAAAAGCGCTCATTTTGATATTTTTTTTAATGAATTTGGAAAATGCAGTTTTATTTAGTTGTATCCATCTTTAGATTCAAACCGATTAGAAATTTTTATTTAGTTCCACTCTTCTTGGTGACTAAAATCAAACTTTCGAATTTTAATCGACATTATGTCGATTTTTGAATTATTTTTAACTTTCCAACGCGCCCATCATAGTTTGATTCATATGTTTTATGTGGTCTTTTTACATATCTGTACTATTTTCCATGCACACTTTTAGCTTGCCTAAGTTCTTTACGTTAGATTTCATTTGTGTATTTTGTCACCCCAGACTCAATTTATCAATAAAATCAATATCATTTAATATTTTATAGAACTATAAAAATATTATTAATGGCTTTAAAAAAAAATCCTTTAACCATGGTTACTAAGTTACCATGTCTGCCATTTCACTTACTGTAAGCTTCCTAAAGGAACTTCCTTTTAAAAAATAATTTAAATTTGGAATTTTGTATACATTTATTATGTTATAACGGAATTTTTTTGTTTATTTTGTAATCGATTTTCAAGTTTGGGTGAAAATAAAAATAAATACACTTTTTAATCTGAAAAAATGTATTTTCGTTATGTTGAAAATGAATCTATATATATATATTTATGCTTGTTGTAGAAGAAAATAGAAAGTGTGAATGAAAATGATTGTTTTTCTACCCCCAATGGTTTTGTATTTCTTACATATGTGAATAAATCAGATATAATGTGCTAAATAAATCAACAATAATTTTCGTAAACAGAATGATATTCAATAATAATAATTACTAATTCCATTTTATATGAAATCAACAATAAATACCTACATAATAATGTCGCCTGCAAAAAATAATGTTAAAAGAAAATTATATACTACAACAAAAATGAATTATACACAGTTTTATTAAAGTATGAAGTATATGTGTGTGTATATATTTATATATAGATACCGGGTGAGAAATTTTACACCTGCAACAATTTCATGTAATTTTATATATCTATTTATTATAATGTAATGTTCAGACTGTGTATATGTATATGATGATATAAATATATACTTATATAAGTTCTTCTGTGAGGTGACGACATTTAAGTATCTACGACTACGGACGGCTATTGTTAACTACTACGAAAATACAAAATTGTAATTTGTAGTATACTTTTTATATTATCTATATTTCAGTATAATTGTGGAATCTCATAAAAATGTAATTCATTACTTCACATAAAAATATTAAATTGCAAAACTCACGGTTCCTCAGTGTATTTTTTTCTACAAATTTCGAATAGTTAGTCCTGTTAATCCATTCACACACGTATCTATTAATTCATGCTATTATTCTTCAACTGAATGTCTTCATTAATATATATATATATATATATGATATATATATCGAGACGTACATTTATAGATTTTTCTATAGGCATTTTTTTAAACAAAATTCTAACATTAAACATTTTTTATTTGATACTCAGATCGGTGTACTTGAGAGTTTGATGAAATTCGAACTGTTCTGAAAAAATAATTATAATAACTATTGACCCATTGTACAAGTGGCAGTAAATACTCGATACGCTTAAATAAAGTTGAATCATGATGAATTGGTTTTTAGGTACTTTGTATATTGGTTTGTAGAATGCTTTGATTTTAAAGCCATTAACATTTTCTGAGGAAGTCTCATTTTTATTGTTAGAATAAACGTATGCATCGTGCTTAGACTCGATATCCCAATGGTTGATACACGCACTGTACTTTTAAGTTATTGTAGCGTAAATCGAGTATCAGAGGATCCAATACAATTTGTTTGAAATGGTATTATGGCTGTTTGTTTGTGGAATTATCTAGAAGCACGAATACGACGTCCGGATAAGCGGAAATCTAGTTTATTTATAAATTAAAAAAAGAAACTGAATGACTGCCATGATAGTAACGTTTATGTTACTTAAGTTTGTGACGAGTTTATTTAGTTTTAGAAAAAATTTAGGATTGTTCTAATTTCCAATGTTTTAGAAAAAATTAAATAATGCCCTCATTTCTTAAAACAGTCGGTTTGAAAATCAGATACTTTACACTTTTCCAAATTTTTATTTTTCTATATTACAAGACCATTTAATTAGAATATGTGAAAAATGAATTTATTGATTTGCCAATATATGAGCTAATATTATGATTGAATATAATCGGATAGTTTTGATATATCTCTGAGGAGGAAGCTTTGGAATACTTTTATTATGAATAATAATAAAATATGATTAACTATAAAAAATAATATTTAATATTCATATACAAAATAACAATATTTAATAATTATATATATATAAATGTCTGGTGGTCGATGAATAAGGATCGAGTCTCTCGATTGTCGCTATCATAGACCACCGAACGGTGTGTGCTTTTAATGTTAATAGTCGTCATCATTAATATTATTATAAATGAGCGCCAAAATCGATGTTATCATTTGTGTTTGTTTGTGTTATTTTAGGGGTCGAAGTACTTAAAGCCTTCATCAAGATGGTGTGCTTTATGTACATATAAGTTTTAGGTATTATTGGGTGTCTCCTCAATGCCATTAACCATAATATTCTTTTATGATAGCAGTTTTAGAAAAAAAAATGTTTCAACACTTATGTACTGTGAACTTTTGTTGCCAATTTTTTTAGTGGTCTGCGTTAAATAAAACCTTTTCACTAATATTATAATAAATAATTTTGATGTAGAAAAATTTAATATTATCAAATTGCAAAGTTTATTGAAAATCCTTTAGGAATGATTTGCTGGAATTTTGATAACGTCTTTCGTTTTATACAAACTTCAATAGTGTAGGTAAAAATTAAAATCAGAATTTAAAAAAAAAATTACTTTAGTACAAACGTGTTATTTATGCAATTAACTATGTAAGCTGCTTGTCTTTTATTTTTGTTTATTATATTTACTCAGTTAAAAATAAATATTATGCAAATTTTCTAACACCAATTAACAAGTAGAATTCTCAATGAATAATAATTGCCTAGCAGTGGTGATATTCTGTATACACATTGATAAGAATATCAGTCTAATAGAAGGGGGGTGGGTTTGTATGGGGAGGAGGGTTGTTTTCTGTGTATACACTTTCTGAGTCGAAGTGTAACAGTGTATATATATATATATATATGTATATACATATAAGCAAACATATCTTATGTTGGTGCAAATGTTTGTTGTATTTACTGGTAAGCCGTAAATCTTCAACAGTTCTTGAATTGTCTTCCGTTTTCTTCGGCATTTATTTTCGTATTATATAATGTTACATTGAAAATTATATATATATATATATATATATATATATATATATATATATATATATATATATATATATATATATATATATATATATATATATATATATATATATATATTATTTTTTCTTTACATACATAATATATGTGCGCTGAGCAAAATAAGTAACAGAAAAAGAATAAAGGAAAAAAAATAAAAGAAACAAACCGTATGTGCGTTTTGTCTGTATCGAAAGAAATTTAATCAAATTGTAAAAATTTTTACAAAGAAAAAACATTTTTTTGAGAAATTCAACTGTAGACAGAAATACATGATTTGAATATTAATGTACTATGGATGTTTGTTTTCTTGGATTCAAAAAAAATCATTATAATTTCTGTTAATAGTGAACTATTTCTTTTCAAGTTTAATACAAATATAAAATAATAATCTCTTCGCCTGATATGCGGTTAAATAGTTTGATTATTCTAATAAAATTTTATATTAAATGTCTTTTCAATAGTTTTACAAACAATGCTTACTTAACTTCTTTAAAATATTGATAATTTCCGAGAATATTTGTCTTTCGTATTGGAATATTTTTTAGTGTTTAAAAAAATAATTTCTAGTGCTTCATGTCATTTTGATAACATTTATCTCATGTTTGGGATAATCCATCGTGCTTAAATTTTCACACCGTTTGGATTATGCATTTAATAATTTATAATCCATATTTAAAAGATTTCTTAATACATTGCTCTTACAAGTACTACTTTTTAATTAAAATACTCTTTGACGTTTGAAGTTTGACTGTTTTAATCAATAATACAAAACAGTGTTTACTATTAAAATATTACCATTGTTATAAATATGAAATATTTGTAGATATAGCGTTTTTTTTTTTTAAATGTGGGAAATTTATTTATATTTATATTCTGATGAATATTTAAGATATATAAATAAATAATATTTTTGAATTAATCTGAATAAATATATACAAATATTTGAAATTGTTAATACGAAAGAAATACTTTTTATGTATTTAATTTTGTTTATATTCTCTAATGTGCGTGCATGTGTTTTTGTATCTATTTTATCAAATCTATCGTTGATAAATATTAATTCGTGAGTAATTTTCTGAAATGTCATGAGATTAATAGACATTTGCGTTATGTATTTTTATTCAGAAAAATCATAATTAGATGTATTTTATATCTTCATACAATTTTTCGTATGCATACAAATTTAGATGCAAATAGTTTTTATCAATATATTCGCTTGTAAAATTGCAGCCCATACTCATATTGAAGCTATAAGCTATATCATTCTTGATTTTCAGAACTATACACCAAAAATGTTACCTATCCAATATGTACAAACATATCACAGTTTATATATGTAAACATGTGACATATAACTTATTCGTCTGTTAAAATTTCTCTCACGGCCTTTCAAAAGCACAATATATGAAAACAAAATGTAATAAATGTGGTAAGATATGATAATTTAATTAGGATTAGACACAGTAAGCACAAAAAAAGTAGAGAATGAGTAAAAAAGGTTGGAATATTTTATCTACCTTGAATGTATTTTAAAAACTAGAGTACACAAATGAACCACAAAATTAAATATAAATATAATTTTTTAAAAATTAAAGAACAAATAATTTTAATTATTATTTAAATAATACATATACCTACCCATACGATGAATAAAAAGAATTAGTTTAAAAATAATTATTGTATAACAATCAATAATGCCTAAAGGGTATTTATATTGAAAAATGGAAAATAAATTTTATTCACCGGATGAAACATATCAGAAATATTTGTTATATACCTAATTTGAATACCATATCTTATATTATACAAAAATTATCAATAAAAAAAAAAAAAAAATTAAAATAAAAACCACAAAAAAATATACAACACTTTAATGCTTAAGATTCAAACGCATCCAGAAGATGTGTTTTGAATCATCAGGCATAATCAAATTTAAAGAAAATGAATGAACATGACTAGAAGTTATGGATTATCATCATATATAAGTTGCGTAAAAACACTCATAAATCAACGAGAGTTGTTCAAACAAGACGATCGCTCGACGTGAAAACGAAATGTCTAAGAATTGATAAACAAAAGATGCTGTACATTTCATTCAACTATTGTCACAAATTTGTATTTTGTTTTAAAATTTATTGTCATCCAATTAGCAGCATATTCGGTATTTAATATACTATTTGGATATTTTATAATAGGGAGGTCAGATTTCTTCCAGAAATTGATTAAAAATTTCAAAAGCTTTAAGCGTCAAATTGCACTGTATTACAATTTCGAAGTACTCATTATTACAAGATCCGTATTTAATTCGGGAAAAATAAGAATATATCTTACGGCGTTGATCTATAATAATTAACTGCTAGTTTCAAGTTGGATTTGGTATTAGCAATTTTAATTTGATGCCTTATTGGTGACAGGCAATAAGTAAGTAATTCTTTAAAAGTAGTAAATTGTATTTTTACTGTTGATAATTACATATAGTCTCATGAAGTAATACATACCCTGTAAAAATTTATATATGTGTCGGACTCACTTGAATGAGGAATATATGTAAAACAATCTCTACCATCACACATATCATATCAAAAAAAAAACCTGTTTCTAAATCAACGAACACAATACAACAAAAAAATCAAAAAATTTTTTTTTCATATTATGGGTGCTGTGACTATCACTAACTTCTATTTTTTGTTTTGTGTTATTAGAACGCGTGGTTTTGTTTTATTTTTTTCATACTATATAATTTATACTGGGTGGTTGATTCGTATAAAATTTTATTTTGTTTTTATTCTGTGTATTTCACCCTTAAAAAATATAACAACAACAAACAATGCATTTGCTTGTTGAAGTAATATTTGTGGTATTTTATATATAGTTATAATATTTCATTGATTTAAGTCTGAATACGCAATGTAATCAAGGTTAGCAATAATGCATTATGAATTCACGTTATTGACTGGTAATGGAATATATTGCTCGTACTAGTTTAAAATTATAATTGAAACGATTATTTGACTGCCTACCAGTATAGAAGTTTAGTAAAATTCTGTTTTGTGTTCGCAAGTAGAGTAGTTAATGAACTCTCACCAGTCTTCAATCACGAAAATGTAATAATAAAGAAATTGTTGTTCACACACGTCAAATAACTCAACTTTCTGATACTTGACTAAACTCCGTGATCAATGTGAATAAAGCTTTATGTATGGATTGGAATTTAAATAATGATTTTATTGATAATCAGACTTTTCTTGTAAACGATATAAAAATAATGACTGATAGCCGGCAAACATAAGACATATTTGAAGTCAAGATTCGTTTAAGTAGTTTACTCTTCTTAACATATCCCTTTTTGCTTTCCCTGCAGCATGATCACATTAAGACATACTGAACTATTATATATAAATGAATATAAAAACCAATTCAAACAACCAATCAAATTGTAGATAGAAATGTTCACGTGAAACATTTGTTTACAATCAATGGACTAGTGAATTTGATTTTATTTTAGTTTGGTTACACTGTACATACGTATTTATTAAATTTAAACTTTAATTATAAAATATATTTTTTTTTTTTTTTGAATTCTTACAAGTAAAAATTCTTTTATAGCACTTTTTTTACAATAAACTTCAAATTTTATTAGATTATTTTGCAATTGACTCATGAACATAGACAATGTCGAGTATAAAAAAGTACTCACGTGACACAACGTTTAGCTACGTACCCACATAACACCGGGTACGTAACTAATTTGCCACAGACATTAAAAATAGAATTTGAATAACTTAATACACGTTAAAATTTTATAAATTTCACTTATTTCTTATAAATTATTGCTTAATTCTTCTATGTCATTACTTTAATGAATATTTATAAAAGATTAAAAAAAATAAGTATTTAATTCAATTTTTTTTAAATATGATTATAACACTTCCGTGTATTTGAGTAGTGGTTGTAACTCTACTTGTTTTTTAAATAATAATACATATTAAATATCGTTTCTTACACTTCTTACATTATGTATTATTTTGTTTTATAAAACATAAACATGTATGTTTTTTTTTTTTTTAAATCACCTGGTTGTTTTTTATTCAATTTTTATTATCGTAGGTATAGGTTAAGTTAAACGTACGTTTATTAAGCATTAATGTTTTAAATGAAGGTATTACTACGATTGCTGCTATACATATACTTCTCTTAAAGATATTAATCTAAAATTAACTGTCTGAATCAATGATCTATTGCATGCTTAGAGATTATCATATAGAATTTAAACTTATAACTAATTTGCTATTTATTATTCATGAATTTCAAAAAAAACAGTGGAGTGTCAAATATTTTTTGAACAAATCTATCTAAAGTTAATTCATTCTTTCATTTTCTAGTTAAACAATTTTTTTTTTTTTTTTTATTTAAATATTAATAGGCAATTTTGATTC
Source organism: Chrysopa pallens (assembly GCA_020423425.1). NCBI lineage: Eukaryota > Metazoa > Arthropoda > Insecta > Neuroptera > Chrysopidae > Chrysopa > Chrysopa pallens. Next base: position 20,983,192 of record CM035591.1, on the reverse strand, counting down.
TTAACAGTCATTAAATATTACTACATTGAGTTGAAACAAGACCACAGAAATTATATAAAGTGTCTACTTTATTAACAAAGCGCAAATAACTCGGGGTACAAGTTTCGATATGAGAATGATATGAAGTTGATTTTGAATTGCGGTCAATCTAAATAGTTTTAAACAGAAGTTATTAGTTTTAAAGGAATTTTTCTATAAACGTTTCTTCAATGTCTTATGATTTAAGATATAAGTTATAGATTCATGTGACAATCGATTCTGCTTAGAATTATCCAAAGTATACAATTTAGTGGTTATCTAATAAAATATTTAAATGTTACCTGACACTAATCGTCTATTTTTTTCGATAAACAAATTTTTTATTAATATTCGTATGTTTTACAACACTGATATCTTAGAAACAGTCAGGTGAAGTGAAAAATTTCAAGAAACTAAAATTGTTTAGAATGATCTTCTTATGACACTCAGATTTTTTCTATTATGCGATGCTTAGATAAAATGCCTTTTAGATATATATTAGAAATGTTTTGAATAGACGGGCATACTTCGTAAGCGGCCTGTTCAATCAAAACCGTAATCACCTTACTAGTTTTATTCTAGCCTTATTTTTTGTTAATGAGTAAAAGGAGAATCGCACTGTATACTTCATATATAAATGAATACTAATATAGGCCATGAAATTTGATATGTTATATAAAATTAGTTAAATTTCAATTGAAAATGCTATCTACATCGGATATTTTAAACGGATTTTTTTTTCTTAATAAGTATTAAAACATTTCATGCCATATATTTTAAATAAAATTTGTTTTAAATCAATTTAAATCTATTTCTTGTTTCTAATATACAAAGTAATGATAAATGATAGTAAACATTTTTGCGTAACTGATCAGCATTTATTTTTATGTAAGATTTTCCCGTTATTATTAAAAGATGTAGATATATTATAAAATAATCATTTTTAATGATAAAGTTATATCTATTAAGTAATATATTATTAATATTAATATTAATAATATTATTTATTCGATGGATACACAGAAACAAATCAGTGGCGTATGAGAGACAATATCTTTGGGACAAAAGTAAAAAGCCCTTTGACATTTTAAAATTGATTAAAGTAATATTTTATTCTAATTAATTATTATTAATTTTTATGCCTCATTACAATTATCATTCGCAATTTTCGAAAACAACAAATAAAAGCGAAATAAAAATTAGTTTGAAGATAAACTGTAAGATAACTTGATGTTTGCAAAGATAAGGTTAATGTTAGTTGATAATACTCTAAAATCTTGTTGAACAGGTCACATATATTACTAATCATTAACTCTATGGTGCCCTTACATGCTCATGTAATTTGCACCAATTGGCTCTTGCAAATTAATTTACAAATCGTTGTGTTTTGAGTTAAATTTATTTTGTTTGAATAAATAGCCAAAATTAATTAAACATGTAAACGGTTAGCAAGAGCTTAATATGACTACAATAACTTTTTTCGGTGAGATCAACCAAGAATCGTTTTGTCAAATATTAACATTTCTATCGAAGAAAATAAAAATCATCAAATTGTAAATACGATCGTGTTGACAATAAGCAAGCCAGATGAAACACGGAATTCTCTGCTTGTGCATGTTTATGAATTCAACGACAAGTAGTGTTAATCACTGAGTTCGTGAAATGTATTATGATATTATTAATTTCAATACGTAAAGCAATTTTAATGCCATTATTAAAAAATGAACTACTTTTTTTCGCTTTGCAAATAATGTAAAAACAAGTTATGTCCCACAAGCAATTTATAGTTTGTAGAGTATTAATTTCATTCGGTTATGAAAACAATTTATTTCTAATATAATCATTTTTTTTTTGTTCCCAAAATTTCTACTGTCTTTGAAATTTCGAATAACGCTACTGCATCCATACACACATACAGCCATTTTGCTTGGTTACCCTTTACAATTCTTCATAGTAGATAGATTATACTAAAACTCTAATACATATACAAAGTTAAACTCTTCGTCGTCGTAACTATCTACCATTTGTTAAATATGTAGTCCAATTAAATAATATCATATAAAATTAATTGATTTATTTTCGATTGCATGTGCATAATTTAATATGGCCAACTGTACCTAGGAGAACAACTCCGAATAGTGTATATATATATATATATATATATATATATATATATATATATATATATATATATATATATATATATATATATATATATATATATATATATATATATATATATAGTTCACATTTATGTTGTATTAAATGAGTTATAGCCTTCAGAAACATTAGCGCGACAAAGAAATATTATGTTTTGTCTGTTTAAAGTGAGATGGTGGTAGTTTTGTGTATAGAAAATTATTATATGAAAGATGTACTACCTAAACTTTTGGTTGAATTATTATTTAGTGACTTTATAGTGTTGATTTTTTTTTACATTACAGCAATGCGTATACAGGCAAAAAGTTTCATTTAAATTTGGCTTAATTGTATATATGAAAATCAATTTAAACTGTTGTTGTTCTACATTTTTAAGACAACCTAAATTTTAGTAACCCATATACAAACGTGTGTTATTTGTATAAAGAATAATATATGCAAATAAAGCCTAGGTTAATACATGATCGTAGCCACTTAATTGGAGAATAGCAATCATGGAATATAAGATATCATACTTTTTATGTTTTAGAACTTGAATCATTTGTTAATTATTAATTCTAAGAATTCAATGGTTTAATAAGGATTTTGATTAAATTAAACTGAACTATACTTATGTAAAAGTTATTGTGTAAGCTCTAGATTCTATTTTTATGTTCTAGGATTGTTCAAATGTTTATAGTTGTACAATATAAAAAATAAATGATTGCGTATCGAATTTTAAGTTTACAATTGTTTTAAACCATTATATATGATTTTTTATACATATAAAGTATTCGTTTAAATAAAATAGATAGACTTTATAAAAAAATATTTTATACTTTATTTTGTACAATTTGTCTGTTTGATCATTAGAAAATTTGGAATAAATGTTAATAATCAAATAAGTTTATGTTCATATCATGTATATTTTTATTAATTGAAAATATACGAATGATTTTTGCTGTGTCTAGTTTTTTCAACACCTTAACTATTTTTTAGGATCCTGTATTAGAATCCCGTTTATGACCCATAAATTCATTTCCAAAATTGAATAACATATTTAATTATTTGTTGCAATAAAAGAAGGTGGTTCGGTAAGCATTGCCATTGAATATTAGTCACTTTTGAAATAAAAGCTAGTAATACCTATTATATCAAAAATGCACTTTTTGTTAAAAATTAACTAAAATCGATTTTAAAACAATTTTTATGCGCCTAGAATATTTACACAGTTTATTAAATCAGAAAATTTTCCTAACATACTTTACAAAATGCGACGTTATTGAAATCGTTTATATTCATACTAAGATGAGGGAGTATGCAAATTTTAAAAAATGTAGAGCTTTTATTGATAGATACCCGTAAACATTTTGCTCTATGTCACTACAAAAATTCAAATTTCTTTAGGTCTTTTCTTTACAGTTTGACCTATTTCCCGGTTTCCGACCAAACTTAAATTGAGCCAACAAATATAAATCAGAGGGCAAAACAATTTTTGATATAATATAACACAAAATTAATATGGTAGCGTTGAATTTCTTAATTTTTTTTTGTTCATTACATTCAATTTTTTGTAGTCGTGGTTATAAATTTATTAAAATAGAAGTTTTCATAGACATAATAGTCAAATAGAAAAGTGGCAACGAATACTAAACGAGTTAAAAATCATTCAATATATTTATGAAATAAATAAAATAAAACAAAATCTGTCACATTGAATATATACAGATATTATATATTTGTATTGTATAACGTACAACTTAAAGCCATTTTGTAAACACGGAAAAAGACAAGAATGGTGACACACACTCACTCAAAACATCCACATATAATACAAACACACACACTCACACAAATAAATAAAACAAAGATACAATGATAATAAATTGTAAAAAAATGATAAAGATAGATACCAATTTGATTGTGATAATAGTGATGACGACTATAAACGAATATATCTAAATTCATCTACACCTGTCACTATTTCAAATGAGCGGCATATAAAAAATAATAATATTTTAATATTTATTTATTGTATGACATCAGATAGTTTTTAATCATAAATCAATGTATTTTTTTATATTATTTTTATTTTAGATAAATAATAAAATAAAAATATATTATTCATATGATATATTTGTTTTTTTTCTTCTTTTTGTTGTTGTGTCTGTCCACCTTTTGTAGAGGTACTATTTTTATAAGTTAATTATTGACCATATAAATCTTGATTTAAAATGTCAACTTATTATTTATCACATGTGTATTACAAGGAATAAAAGTCCGGTCGAATGGTGACTTGTATGCGCACGGAAAAACTATTTTTTAAATTAATCATTTTTGTTTTTTACATCTATATAAAGAGATATGTTGTATAAAGTTTTAATAAAAATTGGTACCATACAAAATTATTCATTCTATCATCATATTTATTTATTTGTTGCAAACTTCTTTAAAAGACCATTGAAATTCTAGAAAAAATGATTAACGTTCCTGGAGAAAATTTTATTTTCTTGAATGTCTTTTCATAAAAATGTTAATAAAGTTAGGTAGATGCGAACCAAAAGTAAAAAATCAAATACATAAAGATTGGGACGAGGTGTCTTTATTAATACAGCCACATAAAGCCACTATGTGGCTGTATTATCAGTCACTATTATCAATTAATTGGTTTCTATTGTTACTCATGCATTTCTCCATATTTGTTTTAAGTACAAGAAATATTCCGTAACAGATTTGAGAACGTCTTGATTCTAATTAAGCATAATAAATAGTCCCAAAGCATTCCGAGAAATCTGATTTATACATGGAGGATGTGTGAGGTATATTAAATTTTTCTATGCTTAATGTAATATATGCTGATGTCTTTATAATTTTCTCTTTTTTTTTTTTTTTGTAAAGTATGCTTTAATAAATAGTATATGTAATTTTTCCACGATGAATTTTCTGTCATTAAACCAGTTTTTAAAAATAAAAATTAGATGAAAGATCAAAGTCTTGATTAGATATTTTCCATTTATGTTAAACAATCAAAAACATCATAATGAGAAAATTTTATAATATATTTTATAAATCGATTCAATAAAAAGTTCAAAGTTTATTTATCACTTAAACGAATCACTATGACAAATGTTGAACTGAATCATTTCACTGTTACTTTCGAAATTTGATTTAGAAAATGTTTCGTAGAATGCTTTTTATATATTTCCTATTCGCTCAACTGTGACTGTTCACAAAACAGAATTTAAATAAAACATACTATATATTTATTTTACATTATATAACATTTGTCTACTGCAGTCAAGAAAACGAATTGTATATAATTTTTTAATTGTAATTCGTGTAATAATTAAATGAATAGAAAGAAGCTTTCCATTATAGTGCATAGCATCCACTTCATAATATACTTTTAAAAGAAAGAAAAAAAAACTAAATACAGTTGGTAGAACTGTACTGCTATACGGAATAGGTTGGTAATACTTTATAAAAACAATTTTTTTTTTTTTTAAATATATATATATATGTATTTCAATGATGTTGTGAAAAAAGAAAAACTTGAATGTGTAGACAGATTTATATACGCTTGGAAATAAATCACCTGCGTGCTATATGCAAAAGGCGGCGCGCAAATTATATCCCGTGCCGTGCAGTCCATTTGTGATAAAAGCTTATACAAAGGTCATAGAATCGTATATACTATACATACAACAACAAACAAACAAAAATCAATTTAAACCAACTTTTGAAATCTCTCTGAGCTCTCGAATGAAACCTTAAATTATAAATATACAAATCTAGATATATCACATATCATGATTGGTTTAATACATCATCAATGATTTATCTTATTTTTGTTTTAAATCATCTGTTTTTGTCTTTCATCTAAGTTTTGGTTTTCGTTCAATAATTTCCTTATTTGATGGTATATAGGTGATTCTTATTTAACACGGATTATATAGATATTATGAGCTACGCCATTTGTTTTTGATTACACCATTTGTTCGTGTGGATCTATTTTCACTTAAATTCATTCATACTAAATTTCTATAATAGAAAAACACCAAAGCTTCTTGTTTATTTCATAATTTCTATATGTTTAGCATCTTATTTTTTGAAGCACAAATTTAATGTGTTTAGGTAGAATAATACATGACGGTATACTAAATTTAATCTATTATTTGTAGTACTTAAAAGGATTGGCATTTACAAAACTTTGATTGAAATTCTTATTATTAATTAAATAATCCATTTTCATCCGTTATTAAAGTAACTAAAAAATATAAAAGCTAATTTTTGCAGAACGAATAAATTACTACCAGTTGAATAAGAAATTTTTTCAATTAGACAAATTTCGTTTTATAAATTCAATCCACTTTTTTCTAAAACATTTTTCATATATTATTTAATTCTGTTCATTTTTTATTATAATATGATTCCATTCAAAAAAAAAATCCTTATTGAAAAATCCTGCACATACAGGATCTATGAAATTAACAGTGTATTATAAATTGTTTTTTAATTTATTTCCTAATGGAGATTTTGACACATATTTTTTATTACTTTAATTGTGGCATTTTTACTTTACAAATACGGGGACTGACTAAAAATAAGCAGAATGTAGAGGCTTAAACTTATTTATTAAACAAAGAGGGAAATATAAATATATGATACTATGTAGAAAAACTTAATCTATAAATTTTTGAAGATAATTGCTTAAAAGTAAGTTTACATAAAAATTATCGATAATAACTTTATTTCATAAACATGAGCTTCGCGTTATAACAGATCCACGCCTGTATAACATGTCTGTTCGATAGCTGTAGGTATGTATAAACATTAATAGGGTTTATATATTATATTATATAGCATCTCTATTTTATATTTTGTATACTTTATATTATAGATTATATTCTCATTAAATTATCAGCAATACGATTTAGCTCTAATTTAACTGTATCATTGCACGCTAACATACCGTTTTATTTCACAATTGTGAGATAAATATAAATAAAATCTAATTTCTTATTTAATCTAAAGAATATCTTTTGCTTTCTGTAATTCAGTATTTTTTTATTTATTTATTTTTTTTTTATTATGACGGATTTGTAATTTTCACTAAAAATTATGTTATCTATTTATTTTATGTTTTTGGGTTACACATTCACTTTTTTGGATAAAATTTATTGGGTTGTTAATTTTTATGTAAGGCAGTTTTTTTTATGGAAAATATTGCATTTTCACGCAATCGTGTCTAAAATATTATGATGGTGTTTTTACGAGAATAATTTATTGATTCAAGATATTTGAATTGTATTGTATTCGGCAAGATTATTTGTTAAAATAATCTTAATGAACAAATACTAATATTATATATATATATATATCTTTTTATCATTTTTAAAAACGTTTATTATGAGACATTCTCAATATTATTTGTCATATATTCTTGATAAGAATTCACGTACAAAGGGTCTCTTAGACATGCACCTTAGAGGAAGCCTGGAATCAATTTATCAAAATTATATATTTGGGGGTTTGAAAATTATTAAAACTGAAAATTTATTAAATCTAGTTCAATTTTTGTATTATAAATACGTGTTTTGACAACAATGTAGCCATCATTAAAATGTTGATAACCACATTTTTGACGAAATATGTATTTTTATTACAAATATTGATTCAATTTGTATTTTTTAAAGAAATTGGGTTTTTTAATATAATACTAAATTTGGTACTGCAACCTCTATGGGAATACTAAATTCGGTATTACAATCTCTATTGAGTATCGCTATCGTTATTTAATTAAGATTTACGAAATTCCAAAATTTCTGTATTTGTTTAATTTTTTGAAAATAATTCAGTTCTTTGACTGTGAAATAAAGTGGCTTCAATTGAATAATTAAAAAATTTATAGTCAAATATCCAATTTGTAATTTTTGATGATGTAACGGTGAGAAAATATAATTTAATAATAAATACTTAATTGAAAATATTTAAAAAAAAAAAATAAAATAATCTGACTTACACGAGAATAGAAGGTACCAGAACTGATTAAACATTGTCAATAAATAATATTATGTCGGATACCCATATGGTATACAAATACACACATGTATATAGAATGATTTTGCAAATCCTTGGCAGGGGTCCTCCTCACGGTCGCCGCCGTATATATCCTCCATCTATCTATAACATTCATTTCTACAATCCATTCCATATGCACACACGGCGAATAGATCACCATCGTGGGGTAATACATTACTCAGTTTTTAGTTTGAATTGAAAAAGAACACATATCAGCGTTAAACACATATCGTACACCGACAACCAACATGCATGCCCAATGCTTCATATACCAGCAGACAATGAATTAATAAAATCTGTATACATATAAGATTTATTTGTTGTATCAACTATATGTTTGATTCCAATTCGCAGCTTTATCCCTTTCCTATCGATTGTTACCAGAGATATTCTTGAGACTTTACACCTAAAACAAGAAAACGTAAATTAAAATTAAACACAAATAATTTTCTATTAACTTAAGTGTATATTTTGAAGTATTTGTAATTATATAAATTGTTAAACTATATAAAATACGTTCATATTGGTAATAATATAAGAAGTATATAACAACAGTAGAACTTGGATAGATGTGTCATGGATATGCCAGATAAAAACTTTGTTACTGGTAATAATTAAATGCTTTATAATTGACGTTTTAACGAATATGATGTTACAATACAGTATTGAGAACTAACAGATTAAACCATAGTACTACTGTTTCCATTCCATTCCACCTTGGAATAGATAAATATTTCTGTATAAATATAATTTAAATGAGAAAGTTATAATAAAATTAATGTTGTTCGGAAAATTTGGAATCTAAATAAAAATGTTCGAAAAATAGTAAATTCACAAAACAGGTCTTTGTGCTAGTCTAACTTTCATATAAATCAGAACCTGTATCTATGGATTTAAAACTTTAATCACAATATTATTAAGAAGCTAGTTTAGGAAGAAATCCGGTTTTACTGTTTATTGGTGTAAAATTATTATCAAAATAATGAAACAATATACACTTTTATCAAACAAGATATTTTTGATCCAAAATAATTATAAATAATATTTTACAAATGCGAATGTGAGTTTATTTGTTTGTTATGAATTTATGCGTAAACTACTCAACCAATTTAAAAATGTTTTTCATCAATAGAAACCTGTATTATCAGCAAGTAACATAAAAAGGATTCATTTACGCTTCCATATCTGTGTGTCCCACATTTTATATGTCCAATTTCTAAAGTGGTGTGAGATATTTAAAAAATATTCATTTATTTCTTAATTAACATCTTTTGTGTGAAATATTTTTTCTAATAACGAATAATTTTAGAAATTTACAATTTGGATCTACACATTCTAACCAACATATTTTGGATTGGATTATGCTATGTGTGCTAAACGCGAGTGAAGCCGTGGGTAAATGCTATAGTATTTAAAATAAATTAATTTTTGAAAATTGCCAAAATAAATAATGTAATTGTCAATAATATTATCTGACATAACATTTTACAATATAAAATGACGTTGATGACAATGAATACAATACAAACTATAAATATATACAATATAATAGTACATTTTTGAACCATTACAAAGTATTCAATCGGTTCTGTTCTATTTGCTTCATTTATTATTATTTTATTTAAAAATATGATTTATTGATATTTAATTTATTTATTGATGACTAATTTCTTCATGTAATTATTTTATCGGTAGAATATTAGACTAATAACTCTTGTATATCAATTTCTACAATTTATTATTTCTAATTACTTTTACGTACAATTAAATATAAATAAAATTAAAATTATTAAAATATTTATTTGGTCATCCTATATGATGATGGATTACATTATTTGTAATATTAAAAAAATAAAGGATGCTAAGAAGGGGGTACACATGTAACGCCATGTTCATTTTTGGAGGCTTTACCTGGGTGGTCCTACATTACATATTAGTTACACTAGTCTTAAATATCTTTTAGTTTTAATTTTAATCTTTGTATAATGTTTCTTTTTTTAATAAACTTTTTTTTTTAAGAATAAGAAAATAGTTTTTTATTTCATATTTTCCACTGAAAATTTTATATAATAATAAATCAAAAGATAGTTTTGTTGAATACAAAACGCCTTCCCATACAAGAAATGAGGATCGGCCCATTAATGGGCCAAGACAGTCAGCCGATTTAAAAGTATCGGCCAATGATCCGAATATATCATCGGCCCAAGACTGGGCGAGTATCGGACTGTAACGCCATGCCGATATCGGATCCTATGATCGGCCGAGCATAGGATCCTATGATCGGTCGATCATAGGATCCCATGATCGGCCGAGCATAGGATCCAAGCATCTACCAAACGTACCGATATCGGATCCTTTGATCGGCCAAGCATAGGCTCCAAGCCTCTGCCAAACGTACTATTATAAATAATTATTTTTAATTTAGAAATAAAAAAAATTTTTATTTAGAAACATTAATCTTTATTCGATAAATATATTAATTTATTATACTAAATTATTTTTTATTTTAAGAGTTTTAAAAGAATATTGCACTGCAATTATAAATATAAATAATACAACATTAAGTGAGTTATTAAAAAAGAAAATAAGTAATTTTAGTATAAAAATTAATTATCATTGTTGTCCTCGTTATTATTATTATTATTATTATTGATGTGTTGTTGTTGTTGTTGGATGTTAATAGCTCGTTGACGGCGGCCTCCATCCCTGTTTCCTGCATTAGCAAGAAAACTGCCGATCTTTACCCTTAACGATTTGGATTGATCCGAGTCCCCAAACTTTTCTTCAACAACCTCTGAAATTAGAAATATTTATAGATAAAACATAACTTTATTCAGGTGTAGATTTTAAACATATATATCCTACCTTTTAAACAAGTGTAAGTGCAAGTAGCACTAAAATTGTGTTTACCGATACCACGTACTTTCTTCTCAGATAAAGTTTTTCGTATTATAGTTACAACATCTGATTCCCCGTACATAATAACTCTGAATAAATTCTTCAGTTTCTTTTTTTCGTCGTCAGTTTTCAGGTCGTTATCAAAAATCAAAAATTGCGCCTCATCGTTGATAGGGAATATATTTTTATAAGGCTCCATTGGAGTTGTTTTAGAAATGTTTGGAACATTTTCCCCAGTTTTCATTAAAACTTGAGTTTTAATTCGTTTAGCTTCATTTTTTATGACATACTCCGTGCTTATTTAAAATGCATCCAAATGTTAATGTAATTCGTCAAATTTCCCATCAATATAAGTCTTTATACGATCTAAAACAACAGTAAATAGTAAAATATACAAAAATATTATGAGTAATTAATAAGATAAGTAATAAAATTTATTAAGAAGAAAATTAGTTAGAAAAATCTTGACTTTTCATTTTAAATAATCATTATTTTTCTCAATAAAATACTTGGAAATAAAGTTAGCAAATTCGATGCATGTAAATACAGATAAAATATTCATTAGTTGTTTTCTCATCGTAATTAGAGAATACCAAATTTAATTACATGCGTATAAATTAAGTCATGTAAAAAGTTAGAATAGTAAAAAATAATGAATGGAAACAAAAATTTTTTCCGCGATACGAGCAATATTCAATTTGTTTTTTTAAATAAAAACCATAAACACTTACCAAACAATATACCATCATAATTAATATGAGTTGAAATGGCTTGCTGATTTTCTGCCTTTCCCCATAAAGGTATAATAAACTTCTATAATGAAAAAAATTAATAAAAGACATTGTATAATTATTCAACTATTATAAACATACCTTTGACCTTGAATTTGCATGTTTATTTTTGTCTGAGCATGCATCTGTGCTCTGACAAGCAATCGAACTCACTGATTCCACATGATTGAGTTCATCTATAATATCATCATTTTAACAGCTGATCTAATTTTCAATACGCTTGCGCAGTCAAAAAAGTGTCATATCATCGGCCAAGCATCGGCTGAAGATCGCAAATTATTATAGAACGTATACTACGGCGGGCGATGATAACCCAGCCATAGGCCGTTAAAGAATGCCGATGCTTGGCCGAGCATTGGTAGCCGTACCTTGGCCGATCAACGGAAAATAGTTGATCATCGGCAACTTTGTATGGGTTCGTAAAAGTTTTTTTTCTCTTAGATTAAATGTAGTTTCTATAGTGCTGCCGCCATGTGTCGAGTAAATAATATTTATAATAGCGCCCTCATCAACATGTGAATATAACATCATTCATTACTAACTTTATGGCGGTCAGGTTGTCAGTGTACACCATTGGGGGTCAACTTCAGACTGTCAGATATTAAACAGACTTTAACCATATATACATTTTATAAAATACGATTTATATGTGTAACAAGGATATTATAATTATGAACACTTTAGTTCATGTGATTATATCTTTGTTTATTGTTTGTAAATCCTTTGTGAAATCAGGAATAATTATTATTGTACTTTACTTGGGAAGTTTTAACTCCTTATGTTTTTATTAATATTATTACTTTTAATACGCTTTAGATCGTAAATTTCATTTTAAAATACTTTTTTTTTTTATACTTGCTTGAAATGTTGCTTTAATTAATTTCTTTTAAAATTATTTATGGTGTATGTTATATTTTCAGTGTGGTCATAAGTTAACCTGTTTTTTATGTAATTCGTTTCGTTTGTTGCTCCCTGTATGTGTTCCATGTCGTCATAAGTTCTATTCAATTACCGTAACGATTATACATAATTTTATGATTTTAAAAGGGGCCATGTTTATAAAAAATTACTTAAATATTTTAATTAAAATGTTTATTAATTTTCGATAAGATTACGAAAGGTATTAAATTTTGCCAAACTATGTACAACACATGTGATATAATATAAAATTAGTTTAAAATTTCATAATTTTTGGAAAAAAATAATATCATATTATCACAAGTGAAGGTATCAACCAACCAAAAATATTAGCAATGATTAAAATATTCGAAGAAGGTCATTCTTACAGCTATGATGGATTTGGCAATAGCTTCAAATTTGGGAACGCAAATTGCCACGCATTTCTCGCCCAGTATAGATCAGTTTTTGTTTGCTTTGTGTTTGTTATTGATATGCTAGCGAGACATGCGGCTGGTATGGCGCAACACTGTCTCGGGCACAAAACCACGATTTTGTCGTATCTCGTCAGTACCGCTACGTAGCGTCGTGTCGTCAATTTATGCTGACGCTTTCATTTGTGTTTTAAAAAAATTCGGGTGGTCCGATGTCGCGTCGAGCGTACTACATCATAATTATGTATGCTAAACTATAAGCTAATTAGGTAACGAGAGTCTGAATTTTACCAAATCTAAGCTTGTATGAAAAAGTGTTAAGTGATTCATTTTGGTCTAAATCTTAAATCTAGATCATGGATCTATGAGACCCAATGGAGACATTATGCTCAATCACAGACTGGGAGTCAATTTTTAAATTTAAAAGATAATATCAAAGTTTTAGTTCGCTGTATCTTTTCGTTTTTCGGTCATTGGGATATCAGTTATACAAAAACTCATGTATACATTATTTTAGTGTCTGCAATAATTCATAAATTACAACCTTTAGACTAAATTTAATATACCTTCATATAATCTAAATGCAAATCGAGTGATACAACAGATAATATAATTTGTCAATAAGTATGACATTAAAGAATAGAAAATTTTGCTCGATTGGTTTAAATTAGTAAAAAATTTCCTCGAAATCAAAATATTATTGTATTAATATAAATTGTATTATTAAAAGAAGTATTTAAAAAAAATCTAAATAAATAAAAATTAAATTTTTTGTATAAATTATTTTCAAGTATAAAAATAAACATATTTAAATTAAATTGTGAGTGAATTAAAACAACTCGTAACAATTACTACCTCCACATGTCGATTCTTTGATAAACAAATCGTTACGCATGCGTTCTTCAAATATATCACGTGCGTTTTAAATGAGTGTGTTATGAACGAAGACTAAACATAACTGTGAATGAACACAGCGCTACAGACTTATTATGAACTAAAACCGAAAATAAACTAACGTTAGTAGTGCGCTCTATGTAAGAAAGAATGAACTTCAAGTGTATCACACGTTTGACTCACTCGATAAAAACATTCATATCTTAGGGGAAATATTTTTGTTTATTTTTAAGGCGGTACTTAAGATTATACACAGAAAGGGGAAATTCAGTGTGTATTAATACATAGGAACCATGCGAGTATTTGGCGTAGGAATACATTTCTTTGATATTTTAAAAACACCTCCATTCATAGTCTAATATAGTATATCTTTTCCATAAATACAATTATTATAGTTTCTGTTTTTTTTTTTTTGCAAATCTTGATAATGTAATTCTTAAAATATTTTAGATTAAATTTTTTGATAATATTTTTATATATAAATCAAAAATGTTTTCAAAGCTTATAAATCAAAATATTTTTTTTTAGTTGTTAAGCAGAAAAATTTGTCTACCTTTATTTTGAGGGTAAAATACAAGTTTGATAATAAAATTTATAGGCGTTACTAAATTTGTTAATTTTTTTTCGTTACTAATCTGATAAAAATATATGTATACAGGTATTTCAAGTTTCAGTCTCTTTTTAATATGGTTGATTATTTGTAGGCGTACAATTTTTTTTAACCATTTTTTCAATTTACTACTTATTAAATACATAATAAATCACATTAGTTGTGACGGGCACAGTAATATGTCATTGTGTTTATGATATCCCGCTGTTGAGGACCAAGTGGGTGGTAAAACATGTACTCAAACTCTCCCTATCTACAAATAACATGGCCGATTTGTGTTTATTCTACCTGTAAGCAAACTAGAGGCAATTCTTGTAAAACAGTGCTTTTGTTCGATTTATTTGGAAGCATTGTGCATGGAGATTTCAAAATGAGTTTTATACGTTTTTAATTTTTTATAAAATTAGGTGAGACTGTGGGGGAGAATCGTTTTACGTGCATTAGCAATACTTGCAAATCATCTAAAAACAATTGAACTACTTAAATCACGATTCAAAGGTTAAAATATTTTTTTATTGATTTTAATCGATTTGCAATTGCCTCCTCTATGTACAGACTACTATTTGATGAATAATAGTTAATTTAAACAAAATTAAAATTTTCGTATTTTCGATGTAGTAAATAAAATTAAACCTGACGGTTTCAGTAAATATAACAAGAAATATTTATGATATTATGATTTTTCTTGCAATTTTAAGAGATGATTTTTCTTGCAAGATTAGAAGAAAAAGTGGCCCGTAATTATATAATAACCAATTGTATCCAATTCGAAATTTTGTTCTTAAACTGGAAATAATTTAGAACCTTTTCCAAACTGATTTAATTGAGCTTCCTTTCTCCTCTAAAAATAAATTATTCTGCTTTATTTTCACATTTAATCAAGATAACCCAGAAAGCACGTTTTCTTGTTTTGTAGTTCAAAAATTTCGTTTACGTCTCGTGTTCGTTCTACAATTTTATATAAAACAGTTAAAATTATTATCTATTGTTTTCATTTTTTCTTTTTTTGTTCAGCCACATATCGAAAAACATTACTTTGTCAATTTATTATTTTCTTGAACTAAGTAGGTACATTTAAATTTTTTAGGTCCTCACCAACCATAGATAATCCTTTGAAAGTCATTCAAATTTTCATTTCTAATAATATCACGAATTCTACCATAAAAGATAGTTCCTAAATGGTACCTAAATATTGAATTGCTCTTAAAACGCAGGTCATTGAGATGCCTTAAAATTGGTGAAATATAATTTTTTTCATAAAATAATCAAATTTTGTATACAGATGTTATATGATGAATGGCACTTATATTAAATTGTAAGTAGTAGAATCAAATTAGTTATAATAACCCACATAAATATACAGAAATTGATCGTGAAATGGATAAAAAGTCATTAACTTAAAAAGATATAAAATAAAAAACGATGCAAAACACATCGTCGTGATTACTATTTTATACTTTAAATAATACATTTTATAAAGTTTAATAATCTGTTATTTAGAAAATAATATCATTGCAATTTAAGTTAAGTATATAGTGTAAGATAAAGATAAACAATAATAGAAATAAGATATTGCTTATTCATTTCATATAATTTCATACAATTGAATTAAAATAAATGGTTTTATAATTTATTTACTTTTAAATATTTCCTATCGTTTAACAAAAGTTGATTTTTATTGTTTATTAAAATGATATAAAAAACACACACACATCTATTATTATATTTTTATGCTTCGGTAAAGGTGTCTTTTTTTATTGGCATCACAAGTTATGAAGAGGATATGCAACGGATATTTGAATCTAATTCAATGAATTTGATGTGAACGGATATTTACAATTAGGTATGGAATATGGATTACTTAATATTGTATTATATTCATTATGCAATTTTCTCTGCATTTTTGGGTTTGCCAAAATTTATCGGTGCATTCACATGGGATTGCCATTTTATATTTCTGACATATCATAATTATATTTTTGTTTGTTTCAAACTTAAATTTTTATTGAGTTTAATTAAATATTATTTTCTTTGCAAGCTTTTATTTAGATTCGCCTACAAGTTAATTTTAACCCACTTACCGATTTTTTATATGTGGGCCTTACGGCTGGTATATAAAAAAAGCTGCAATCGTATCTAAGAGCCTTATTGTGGCTGAAATTGTACCATATCATCTTTCGTGTTACTATATGGTTCAGAATGTTTTTTGTGTTGTATGTAACCACAGTCTTTTGTACCGTAAATTACATAATACATTTCTTACATTTAACACTGTGTACCGTATAAAGATAGATCTATTTCACTTAAACAAGACATGAAATCTGATAAAAACTTTTAATATTGTTTGTACATCGAATAGTATCGTGTTTTAAATACTTATTTTGTACATAGTGTTTACTTTAACTTATTAATCTACATATAATTTTAAATTATACGATAGAGATCATTACGCTTCACAAACGTTCGATCATGTTTGTTAAGTAGAAAACATAACAATTATTAACGGCATCCTGTATGTAATCAGCAAGGATTTATAACTGATAATATTTCTTTTACATCATAATTTTTATGTATTATTAATCAGTAAACTGATTTTGTTTATAATATGTTTATTTATGAAAATAGTTTATTATTTATAATAGTTTTACACATAGGAAATTGTTTGGTAAACACTCTATATATTTGCAATCCATTATTAATACATTAGCATTTAATAGCAATAAATTAATAACTTGATTATAAATGAGACGTTATATTATAAAAACAATCAAAATTTATTTACATAATACGAGGTCGATAAAATAGATATCTTAATAAAAAAAAAAAAAAATTACTTTTTAATAAAAAATAAAATCGTCCTCAAAATATCCAATCTGAGAAAAATTTGAACACGAAAAATTATGGTTCGTAATTCAATAAACTAATTTTGTTTTTCTTTATTTTCTAGGTAAGCCACTCAAATTAATATTCAACAAGATGTTTGGGAAAAAACCGTAAGTTTGTTAACTATAAAATAAAATTTTAGTCAATTTTGAAAATTTAAGTTTTCTAAATACAGCGTAAAAGATTAAGTAGTTATCTATCTAAGAAGAATCTATCTAGGCACCATTGTTTTAAAATATTTTAGAAAAATACCATAGAAAATAGAAGACTTAAGCCCAAATCCTTACATTGATTATTACATGCATCTAGTTAATAGAATATTTTTTCAGACTTAATAAATATCAACCCATAAAAAAAAAATGTTTCCTTAGAAAAAGTTTATTTTAGCGTATGTACACCCAAAAATTGACTTCGAAACTTAAAATATAAACATCATATTTATATTATAAATTAGAATGATTGATGCCAGAAAACTATATTTTATTGCATAAAAGTTGGTTGTTCCCTTAAAAATTGTTCGTAAAATTTTCTTGCTAACAATCATTTTTGCCCAAGTTTAACAATTTTTTCCCAACATTCCACACCCACAGAGGGTACGTATGGAATTTTTCACATTTTTCTAGTAGAATCAGCCATTCTTTATTTTGTTTTTGTTTCATACAAAATATAAAATATTTGCACTTTCTCTAAACAGTCTTATAATAGCATAATTTATTATAAACGGAAGAAATTTTGATTAGCTTAAAATAACAATGGCACTATACAATTAAAATTTTTCATGCATTTCTAAAGGTTTATTTTTCATAATTTTTTTTTATTTTGTTTTGTTCTAAAATAATAGCGTATTATATATCCTCTCTTTTTCAAAATAAATATATATTTGTGTATTCTTTATTTGCTGTTTCTCTCTTTTCCGCCATGTTTTTTTGTTTGTTTTGTTTATGTTTGAATGTTAATTATACGGTGAAAAATGGGCACATGTTTGTGTATTTTAAAAATGGAAAATAATTTGACAACAAAACTCATCATGTTTTGAATAATTTAACAACTATGAGTGTTATTTTGTATCTACATATGAAAATTGTAAACATTTTTCTTGTTTTTACAAATGGTATAGTTTTTAAATCGAAACGAATCATGTTTGAATGTTGCTGTTTATTACGATTATAAATCTCTGTCAAAATATGTTGATTAGTAATATATATCAAAAATATTTTTACACGATTACCTACTCTTCAGCTCCAATCGCCAGTTAGTAGACATTACCGATGCTTAGTAAATATGTATACTCGACACATCAAGAATATATCAGTCCTAAGTTTATAATGCTAGCGAATATTGAACGTACTACTAAAAGGGTCTTCATAGAATCACTTACATAATCCATTTGCGTTAGTCCACCTGTTCCTCACTATCGAGATAATTTATATAGAGTTCAAATTTAGGGGACATATTCTAAACCTAAAAAGTGAATATAAATACGTGAATAAACAAAATCGGTTCAATGGCTTCATGGACTGGATATTTAGAGAATTTTATGAATTATCATGTTTGAAAATACTTTCAGTATTGCTACTCAACCTGCTGCCGAGTATCTAAACAATTGACTCTATTAAATGTTAATTTCAGTTGCTTCTAATTAACAGATTTACTTCGAACCAATATTGATTAAATAAGTATATTTTTTGGATAAATGTTTTGATAAATGACGACATCGAATTAACGTTACGCATATAGATGTTTTGGAAAAAGCATCTGCAAAGCGTCACCAGATTAGCAACGAGTAACATCTCCTCAGAGAATCATTACAACTAGCTAATTCATACTGATGATGACTACTTTGTAGTCGAAATACGTATTTTTTAAAATACAAAATAATTTGATCTAGGAAATTGGGGAAAAAATCGAAATTTATATTTAGTATCTACTGTTTATAGTTTCATGAGTGCTGTACATTTTCAAACAGAGTATCTTACTTGGTAGTGTATTAGACCCATTTTTAAGTGTTGAAGTCTTTTTTAGTTTTGAACACCGTCAATTTTTGTTTAATTTCGATGCATGAAAATGATTGAAAACTTTTGTACGCTTCAAAAGTGTATTTTTATTTAGTAGAGCATGCAAAAAAAAAAGGAAGAAAGACTGTATTTTTAATATAGGTATGTACAGATGTTACAAAGCAGACATTGGCGGCTCCAAAATGAGATACATGGAATGCTGTATGTATACACGGTTGCATATATATATATACCATATATATCAACCATAAACTAAACTCACCAAAGGAGATATGAGATATAATAGTGTAGAGTTTAGAGCAGCAAATGAGTAGGATAGATATATATGTGTATACCTATAGGTATATGTTAGGCAATAATTTCTATCCTTCGAAAACATAAAGGGTGGTTTACAATAATAATATACTCACATATGTGAATGTAACAAAGTGTAAAATGTTAGAAATAACAATGCTACTATAGAATCATTCTATAGTTGTTTTAAAATTATCAACCATTTTATTTGCTACTGGGTGCACGAGCGATTAGATATTTTACACACATCTATCCTACTTTTGTAGAAGGAGTCGCGAAAAACCGTTCTATAAGTCAATAAGTCACTTCCAGTAACTAACCATTTTTGTCTTCAAAGGTTTGATGAAAACAAAATAGATAAAACAATTTCGTACAAAACCACATATTTTTTTGAAAGCGGGCCATTCTAGATCACTTTTATAAACCCTATAATTAAATATTTAGCATTTAATTATTCTAGCTTTGCATGTTTTTGGGAGTTTTAATAAACCGAGCTATCTCGGTTGAAAACTCAGAT
This sequence comes from Chrysopa pallens, assembly GCA_020423425.1. Classification (NCBI taxonomy): domain Eukaryota; kingdom Metazoa; phylum Arthropoda; class Insecta; order Neuroptera; family Chrysopidae; genus Chrysopa; species Chrysopa pallens. The sequence goes on along the minus strand of CM035591.1, from coordinate 20,962,721 downwards.
ATACTTAATTTTTGGGCGAATTAGAAACATTGTTGTCCGTGTGCTTGGAGGTAATAGACCATGTCGCATACTACAAAGGTAGACAAAAATTTAATAACAATCATTAAACTTCTAGTTGTAATCATCAATAATTTTTCATTATTTTTTTAACGTCAACTTTTTACTGCGATTATAAAAAATAAAAAATGAAATATTCGATATGAAATGAAAAATGGATTAAAATTGAATTCATTTCCAAGGAATCTTGGTTAGTTCATTATTGGATAGATCTCGAAAGAAGCTGTAAAAATTCCAAAGGAATCTTTTTGACTTAAATTCTACCATCAAGCTCTTTATTTATGAATATTTTTAGAAATAATTTATTTAACTTATAAAAAAAGTATTTTAGTATTTTTGAATCAACTATATAATTGAAGTATAACCATAGAACTAAAAGGTAACCTAACTAACTGCAAATGCATACATAATTCTCTCATGAATAGTTACTTGTTTATCCTTGTTTCATTTTTTTTGTTAAGCTGTTTTTCTGTTGTTGTTTATACATATGAATGTTATTGTTATTATATCATGGTAACATAATATTCTGTATATATGCGTTCTAATCCTTTTTGTTCCAGAATGTTAAATTAACACTTTTTTTTGTTGTTGTTTTGGGTTTGGTACAAAAAAAAAAACAACAATAGGTATATTCATTCGTCATGAATATTGTTACAATTATAATTCATATGTAGTGGAATATATATTGGGTGATATATTTATGTTTATGCTAAATAAACGAGAAAAAAAGTTACTTAAAACTTAAAATTTTGTACAGCGTTGTTTCATTTGCGTCATTTCATTTAGATGTTTTTGAAAGTACATTTAATAATGACTTTTTTTTAGCTATAAATTGGTTTTCTTTTTTGAAATATTAGATTAAAGATAAATTATTAAAAAGATATCGTAATTGAGGATTGAGGTTAGATCAAATTTCTATAAAAAAAATACAAATATGGATTCAGGTAAAATACAATACAATTGCCTGTTTGTTTATGAGAGTTTGGCTCCAATAATAAATTAGTAGCACGTTCTTTAAATCAAAACCTATTTATTGAGATATCTTAAACATAAAATCGATCGATACAATTTACTAATTTTCTAAATACAATGCAAAGTTGAAAAAAAAAACTACAATTTGATTTTTCCCCTTTTTCAAAAATAATCTAATTTATAAATTGGAATATTTTGTATTGAAAGTTTTTAATAAAAATTATTTTTATCCAAATTGGATAAATATTTAATTTCATGGTTAATTTAATATATAAAATTGGTTTGAAAAAAATTTCCATTTACAATCGATGTCATATATATTATTTTGATTAAATTTTTTTCTGATTGTTTTATATACATTTTCATCAGGAAAATGTTATATGGAAAATTGTTATCAAAAGAAAGCTATTGTAGTTATACGATGTATCACAGTAATGTGTTCACAAGCTTTTTCGAAACCCAGTTCAGTTGGTAATTTATATTGATAAATAGTTCTTATGTCAAAAAGTTAAAAAACATTTTTAATATCCATATTTTGAAATTCCCTATTGACTTTTAGATCTATGGGATCATATATTTTGTCAGTCTAAATTTTTGTATATACATATTTTTTTTGTTTTTGCATTCGTTTTCTACAAAAGTCCTGGATGCAAGAAATTTTTATATGATTATTGGATCATACATAGAACCTAAAGAAGCATTTTTAACTTCATGATTATCGAATTTAAGTATTTCATAAATTCATTATAGTTAATTTTCTTTAAATTTATTAAAGTTTATTGAAAATTGTTTTATTAAATTATCCTCCTGTTACATTCTGTACATGTACTTTAATTTATTTTTCTCCCCTAAAGAATCCTTTTTTTTTACTGTATGCTATTTTTTGTGTAGGTGGAATATATTTATTGGAGATATATTGTGAAAATTTCATTTTCAAGTAAATTTATTATTGAAATTAAATTAACTGAAATTAAATTATTGCTTTCGATATACTAAATAATATTGTCTACCCCTATTGCATACAATTATATTATATAATATTTTTTGTTTTGTTCATCTTAATGATGAGATGGTTTATGAAAAAGAAAATTAGGAAAACTCCTTCAGAAAGAAAATTAATATCGAATTACTTTGAATAGATGGCATTCGTAGCGGTTCTATCTTTTGAGTAGCTGCTCCAAACATAATCTATAGCTTATTTATTAAAAAGCTATTTGACTTTGTGAATCGATTTAGTTAATAATAATTTAATTGTATTTTGCCAACATTCATTTTGATCAGCCATTTTATTAAAATATATTGGGTCTGTAAGGCTAGGCACAAACTAATTATAGTTTCAGGATTTCAATATTGTAATGAGCTTAAGCAGTCCTTTACAACATACGACAAATTTGATTTTCTGTCTTTTTAAAGTATTTCAATGCCAAGGAAAGGACGAACTGGCATAAATTGTGGAAATCAATCAATGAATCATATACGAATTATATTTCAAGAGACAAACGAAACTAAATAAATAATAGTTGATTGCGATTGATAATCTCAAATGAAAGGCTACACTCAAACTTCACCGGGTTATCTAGTTTATCAAAAATAATTACTGAACATTTTTGAATATTTGTACCTTCATGTAAGCACTAATTTATTTTTTAATAAAACAAGTAAAGCGATGTTGTATTTTTATTCGTTGATTGATATTTGAATAGAAAATAAAATATCTATCACTTTTACATCTAGTACGTTTAAAAAATAAAAACAAGGTAATCCGCGAAACTTGGTAGGTATTTATTATGAATACATAGGTATTGAAACAACTAGGGTGGTCACTAATTAACATTCAAGATGACTGCAATTGTCACGGGTTTTATTTTACATACTAAGTTAAGATTAAAAACAGTACATTTACTATTTACGTACTAACAACTAGCAATAACTAGACAGTATAAGCTATATAATACTTTATTTTAAAATAAACTGCAATGATATTGTTATACAGGTAAGTAGCATACCTTCTATGTATATACTATGTTAGCTGTATATTAAATACTATTATATTATATAACAATAACGATATTGTATTATTATAAGTATATAAATTTCAAAATGTTAATAATTCGGTTTTGGTTTCCTTCCCAACTTTAATGAAAATTAATTTTTCTATTTCCCTGTTTCATTTTTGTTTTTATTTTATTATTAGAAATTCGTATAAATCCAAAATTTATTCTTCAGATATACATTTTTGTGCTAATTTTTTCGTTTGATAGAAATAAAAATAAAATTTTTTAATTATTAGAGTTTACTTGTAAGAAAATTTTCAGCTTAACAATTACACATCTCTCTTTAAAATCAGTTTCGTGATAGAAATACGTTTGTAAGTGTAAAAATTATTAATATTTTGTAGCTCTCAGCATTATAGTAATTTGTACATTTTTATTTTAAAAACCCAGTTATGATGGCCAGTTATTAAATTGAACATCATAGTATCAAGAATTGCACATTTATTTTGGCTACAATATTATCAATTCATTAGCATGAGGTTTCTGTGGTCTTAAACATTATGTTAACTCTCCTCTATTTTGTGCTCTAACATTTAAATCTCAACTTATTAAATGGCCAAAGCTATAGTCATCGTAACATTTCAAAAAGGAAGAATTTTATTATATTATAATTATACCTTCGGTAATTGTTACTGAACTCTCTCTATTTACATCATACTTGAACTAATGTTATAACTTGTACTTTACCTTAACGATCAATCTAAATGAATTACAAGAATACTTTCGTCTCCATATTCATTCGTACTTTGCACACATACCTACACATCATTGACGAAGTGAACCAAGAAATCGTATTTATCAACAAATCGTACATCATTTCGATATGTTGGTTACTAAACAAGTACTCTAAACCTGTCTTTATAAAATATACCTTACATAGCATCGCTTAACTCATTAAAATATACGTTAATTAACAACTTTTGTATTTAAATTGTATAAAATAAATTGAATAATGTTTGTTTAATATGTTTTTGTGTGTTTGTTTGTAAGTTTCTTCGTTCATTTTATTTGTCTTATTCTGTTTGCACTGTTGAAATTGTGAGAAAGTTGTATATAATTTTTTTTTTTAAATCTTTTTTTGTGTATGTAACTTCCTCATTTGGTATTTATTAATTGGCTGATATAATTCCATTTATAAATACAAAATTTTTTTTTTGGAATCAATTTTGAAATACTTTTAGTTTAAAACTTTTAATTTTATAGGAAATGTTCCCAATACATCATGTTAATTAAAAATTGTACGATTATCATAAATGAAATTAAACATATCGATTACGTTCACCAGTTTTTTCCAAATTCTTAAACTTGACAAAAATTACTTTCATAAAAGACATTTTTGTAGCCACTGTATGAAAATTCGTTTTGAGACAATACTTAATTTGCTCTTCAAATTTTTGGTATGATTATTCACAAAAAACAAATACAATCAATCGGAAATCTTGACTTGGAATAGGTGAAAATGTATAATTTAACAAAAATTATTTCATATACGTACCAATTTTAATCGATTTTTCTGTTTGACTTAACATAACTTAATAGATAATATATTTTAGTATTGGCAATCTGGTAATCGGTTAATCTTTCTTACCCAGAATGTTAGTATAATTAAAATTAAATAAATGAAAATTATTTATTTAATGTTTTATATCTATAAGTTACTCAACACTACTTTGATATTTGATACAGATTTTTATCATCAATTGTATAATATAAATTTCAAAAAACAATTATAATCATTCCCTAAATAATCCCTTGAACTATTAGAAAAAGGGTGTAATAAAATGTATTTTACAATTATACTACTATTATAAAGACTACTTGGCTATTATATAAGTATTACAACACATACAGGGTAACACCTCTTCAAATAGTACACAAACACCATATTAATATTTTATCCATGTTGAAACCGGCACAGTTACTTCCTTTTCCAATCAACTAGCAATTTCCTGATATTCTTCCCATTTCCAACACTTGATCTATCTATATGTGTGTATAGGTATCTATCTATTCTCGACTCCACCATGGGCTTTATTATATATGTGTTGTAATGCAATCTGGTGGATAAGCTTCAAAACATTAAATCGTCCATCTTTCTCACACTTGTGTGGATTAAAATTAACCCATAAAATAACAGAAATATTAAACGTAGATATTGATATTTGTATTAAGAGAGACCAACTGTGGATGCATTTTGTAATTTAATTGCTACCCCGCCAAAAACTGGACAATTGCAATTTTTATTCACTGTATTGCTTAGGTGTTGCAAGCCTGGTAAATTACTCTTAAATACCAATCAATATAAAAAATAAACGATTGGTTAGAAGACAGAAATTCGCAAATGAATTGATATTTGATCTGATTGTGGTAGAAAAGCGAATTATTATAAGTATTTTTGGCCAAATTCATTAATAACAATTTTCTTATAGGAAATCAATTAACATATAAGTCGTGATTATAAACAAAATATGCGAATTTCCCAAAATAAAATACTTATTAAATGCAGAGGGTGGATGTCTACTAGCTTTCATATTATAAGCTCCCATTATTTTTTACTACGAAGGTTTCCAAAAATTAGTCCTATAACGCTTTTATCCTAGAAAATAGTTGAAGAATAACCTTTCCTATTAACTAATAATAGATGGCATGTCACACTAGATTTATTTATTAATGCCAATAATTTTATCTATTCATAATAAGTCTACAATTGTAAGGTATATAAATATGTGTACTATACTGTGTGATATGAGAGGGTAAGAGGGCGTGTCAGTGACGCTTTAAATTGGATAAACAATGAGTCTAGTTAATGGGGTGTTGGAGGTACGGTGTCGACTACCGCACACTTCTATTCCTACTGGTGGTGTTTTGGTTGGTACACACCAAAGTGAGGTGCTAGAACTATTATATTCTATCTATATATAATGTGATTTACAATATCCACGACACTATAATATATAGAACTAATATTTATTAGTATGAACTATAATTATACGTATATAAACATTACATCAATACTATAAATTAAACTATTGATATATGCATACCAAAGCTGTTACACCATCATATAGTTCTATTATATGGGTACATACCTTTATACTGGGATAGTAGATGATAGTTATAGGCTGTATATTACTACACTATATTACTGAATTATTAGAATAAGAAAATAATGAAATTTGTCATATTTTATATTTACTAAGTTGTCTGTCATTTCTATATTTATGCTAACTCTAATTCTGAAGTCGATGCCTTAACTAAGCTTATTTCATTTAGGCACATACTATATACATATAGTCTAGTTGAGTCGTAGATCTGATTCTTGTAGGCGATATAAAAAAAATGGTTTCAATATTGTCTAAGGATAACTTCTAAGACTATTGATGGTACAAAGTTTTGGAACGAATCTTTATAAAATTATTCTCAAAAAGATGGTAAGATTCTAAGGAGGAATATCAAAATCTTCTTCTAAACTCAAAGTAATGTTGAAACCGTGAACAAACTGAAAAATTATTATTTAGACTCTTCTTATCTTTCCGTAATAGTAATTTTGTAAAAGTATTCTAAAATTTCCTAGACTTATTCTGTGTTATTTAACAATTGTAACTTTTAAATATGGCCAGATTGAACATTTAGGCATATTTTGGATATTAATTATCAAATATTCAACAAAGAAAATTTATAACGCTTCAAACATATAACCTGTCTAACTTGATCTAGTTAGCTTATGATTAAACTTCTGGCTACGGTACGTGATATTTCTTGCATTGTGAATTCGATTTCCACTCGTAGTACAAGGTTTTCGCATGACATGTCCATGAAAAAGACGGCAATACTCAACATCTTAAAATAAATGTGAAGCTGAAATAATTGACTGCTATTGATGCATGTGGCAACAGAATGATCTCAGACTTCTAAGTGTATATTATCACAAGTTCGATTAACCCAACACTCATATATTAAAAATAAATTGTTTAAGTTTATTTGCGACGTCAAAGTTTTAACAATATTTAAATACAAAATAACGTTTATTTGTGCTTTTTAATATAGCTCTGCACAGTATTGTTTTGACTTAAAATGAAAGACATTGACTAATTTTATTGTTGGCTATCGGTAAATGGGCATACGCATACCTACCAGTACACAATAATAATGCATCGAAATATCAATACATATATTGTATTTTAGTCTATGAACTAATCCATTCTACTAAATTATATTTTAATGTCAAATGGTTTGGAGACATAGAGAGCTAAATATACTACTGGTCTGCTACACCATGAGTTTTGGTTTACTATAATATATACCTACCAATTATTTTATTGAGTATGCGTTGTCTGCAAGTGAATTTTCTAACATAAAAACATCAAAAATCTTTTAACGGGTACAGAAGATTATCAATTAAAAGTATTCGATTAGAAGATAATACAAGTATAGCTGCGTAAAAATTGATCAGTAATAAATTTCATACTATAATACAATCTTTCAGTTCTACAATAAGATTATGAAAATTGCGAACCAAATGAAGTTATTTTGAGAGACTCATTCCCTGGATATAAGTGAAGATTAATTATAAATGTCACAGCTATCTACCTACTTATTGATATCAATATAATGGCGACAATATGAACTTCAAAAACAATACTCAAGAAAAATTTCTTTATTTAGCCAAGAAATTAATTATTCTAAATTTTCACCTTTTTACAAGTTTTATTTAAATAAAGTGATATATATCAAAGTGCTGGTATCAAATAAAAACATCGAAAATTCAGAAAAATTTTTGGTTTAACTTCACTTGGGGGTTAAAAGTCATACCTACCTACATTTATTTTTAAATACTTATATAATGTGTTTATGAGTATTTTTTAGGCTCATTGACAGACTTGAAGGACGAAACCTTCGATGATACAAAATTATGTTAAATATTTATCTAACGGGTTTGCACTATTTTAAATATTATATATTATTTGTATATAGTGAGAATCCATTGGATCGAATATGCCATATCTATATCTATATATTATATTAATATCTACTTGTTCCAATTGTCAATTTACAAATATTGTTTATTTGTTTTGGGTAATATTTTGTGGTACAAGATGATCAAACGTTTGATTTATTTAAAAAAAAAAGCATACTCTATTTACATCCACTAGACATTTTTACAATTAGAAAAAGGAATGACGTAATTCATCGCTTGGAAAAATGTTCTGAAATTCTCGTACCGAATAATGTCACGTTTTTTGTATTTAATAATCCTGAAAATAAATAAACAAGACAACAGCGAAGATTTAAATTACAAAATTTTGAATTTTTTCCAAGAAAATTCCTTTCACCTATCACGGAGTGTATTTGTCTATCTATCATCAAATCTTGCAAGTTACATTTTAACCCAATTCTCAGTATTTGATTGCAGAGCTGAGATTGATTATCTATTTGTAAATCAGATACCAAAACAATATCATGAGATAATTTAATACAAAAATAATACGACATCATTGTAAAACTTTATTATTCTATTAACTTGTGCTTCCAGAATATTTTGATAAATGCGTCTTTTATTTTATGTTAAACTAAATCAAATCAAAATCTATTTTAATACCTTCTAATAAAAACTTATTTTTTACTCTCTTAAATTATCTTTTTTACCACTGATAGGCATCTTTTTTGGGTTTCCTTACCAACGCTACAACATTTTCAATTATTGGATGAAAATAAATTATTCTAAAAGAAATATCTCTCTTTTTACTTCAAAGTCATTATCATCGATATTTCAAGTAGGTCTTTAAATTACGCCATACATTATTTAATTCTTGATGCATTATCTTTCATAGAAGTATAATCCACCATACAAGTTCGACATTTTTTTCCAAAAATATACTTTTTCACCCATAATAATATAAATAATACCAAAAAAAAAAAACCTATTAATTTAAAACTGCATTGCAGTAACAATAATATATTTACTTTTCTCCACACATACCAAGAGGCAATTAGTTTTTGTTAATGTGTGTACATAATCTCATTTATTCTTATTACTAAGATTACAATTAATTATACTAAAAACATATATTACACTTTTACTTCACCCCCATGAAGTTTCATCCCATTCTCTTAATTTAGCATATAATACCAAGTCAAGTAAGTAGGAATACATTTTATAGTTTTAACTCTTTCTAACATAATTCATTTTAAACACAATTTAAACAAAGATAACGACACTAACTAAACTATACAGCAGGCATTTTATTTTACCATACAGTATGGAAACTAATTGTAAATCTTGGTTGGCTTATTACTTTTGTAATAAACTTTAACCAAAATATAACATACAAGAAACATAGGATATAAACAACAATATTATTAAAATAACGTATTATAACAATTCAAAAGGGGTGGCAGAATGAGTTGAGGTAGATTACTACCTTACCAACAACAAGAACCACCTTTGAAAAGTAATTTAACATATTGAATAGCAAAAGGAGAAAAACTGTAGAAATAAAATTTATCTATCTTCTCTTGGATGAGAGAAAAAAAGAACTATTTAACGAGGAGTTCTTCTTCTCTTCGACTTTGGCTGGATATGTGATAGCTGTTCGTTCTTTTTATTTTTTTTTTTGAATACTTTTCTCTTCTTCATTCTGAAAAATGTTTTTCTATGTCGTTTTTCCTATATAGCATGTTGTTTTTTTCTATATGGAAATTAGGTGTCTACATTGCAAATGAAAATAATACATTATTTTCCTCTGTATGCTTAAGGGAGAAGCACTAGCAAAGTAGAAGAATTATGTTCTTTTTTACGAAATATGGGATGAGTGAATTGTGAGGATGAAACTGGAAAACGAAGAAACATATAATTCTCTTATATACAGTGTGGTTAATATTAATGTGCCATATCTTTAAACATTTTTATACACTCAATTAGATTAAATTTAATATTATTAGTAAGCACGAATCATTTATATATTGATCTGGCAATTGAGTTTATTCCTTCTCAGGAAATTGCTTCGATTCGAACCAATATGTATATTCTTTATGAATTGTTTATGTTATGTTTTTTATGCCTCGTTTGTTTACAGATTTATTCAAATCAACAAAATTAATTGTTTTAGAAATTTTTATCAAATAACTGTACTTGGGATATATTTGAAAATGTTTTCCTGAAGCACTGACCTTTAATAAGAGTTCTGACACCCGTTGGTTGTCAGTTTTTTGGATATTTGTGTATTTCTTTATTCTCTTCCAATATGCTAAATCTTTTCCATCATTATTTTTAATGTACTAAGCTGGGTATAACTTCTATGATCTATTACTTCTTGTTGACTTCCTGGTTATTTTTATGATTCAATATTCCAGTTCTTTCGTAACTCGATAATAGAGTTTGAACGAAATCATTCTGATTCATTCATAATTTTCTTGGTTTCAAGAGATATATTGAATAGTAATTTTATACCATTATGTACAAATATATACCATACTTTCAGATATTCTACAACAGTTTATACATATTCGAACACAAAGAAATACACATTCGCATAATATCGTTTGGCTACACATATATACTACGAGTACACATATATAGTTTCAAGTTTTATCCAGCACACTTATACAAGAATATACAAACGTGTTGTTTTGTTCTATATATATACATCGTTCATTCGTTCGTTGTACGTCGAAAAAGGACCATCTGTGCAACAGCAACCTCCACCAACATGAACATTTTAGTCACATAAATAAGTTTACTAGAAAACCTTCAAGCTAAAAGTGCGTAAATGGTATCCAAAGTGATCTATGGTTATAATGTAAAATTGTTCTGTTTCTTCCTCGCATATATTTTTAGTATATATATATATGTATATATATACATATAAGTGTGTATATAAAGTTTATACCACACGCTGTAGATCGCTAGCATCAACAACTTAACAAAATGTTGCCGCGTATACCTTTGACTAACTATTTCTTCCTTATATTGTGCGTATATAAAACTATTATACCCTTAGCGATGGGTCGGTCCTATGTATACTTGTGGGTACACACACCAACAGTACGAAAGATTTATTACTCTTACAGAATAGCTTTAATAGCACGAGGTGATGTAAAGAATTTGTAATTATTAATAACATTTTATTATTATTTTAAATAATATACTATGTTTATTTTCATACAGAAGTTAGTTTACTCCCGGTATCGATTTGACATGGTAGAGAAAGAAATTATATATTTAATTAAATTTCGGTAAATATGTATTTCCGTAAAATTTGGTTAGTTTCTTAAAAATTAAGTAAAATATACCAAATTTACTTAAATAAAATATCAAAGTTGTCTGTAGCAAATCGGTCAATAGTTTTGCGAATACGCTTTCGGGATTTAATAAAACAAATATTAAACCTCATGCATAAATAAAATTATATCAGTTTCTACTATTTGATCATGAATGTCTAATTAATCATTTTTAGCTAACTAAGGGTTAATAGTTTTACTCATCTTTACCTTTCCATTATTGCCCAAAATCGTATAAACAATAGAGGTAAAGAGATATTATGTCTATGATCTGATCTTCAAACAAATTACTTATGTTTGAACCTTGAATAGAGAAACTAATTTAATGCCACAAGTTAATTTTTTGATATAGGTGTTAGTTAAGCTAAAAATAATGCATGCTTGTAGGCAGGAACATACATTTTTACATAGTCGTAGCATTTTGATATCATTAGAAATTTGATCCACTTCAGTCGTTGAGCAATGATTGAACGTCGAAGTCTTACAAATAACTCTTTAGTTAGTCATCTTACCAGATTGGTACAGTGGAAGAGACGGTGGATTTTCTTTTCATCTTCTTGTCGTGGCAAGAATTCCAATATTTGTAGTCAAAGTGAGTAAAACCAATACTTCTGCTATTTCCGTTCCAAAAAATATATAGTAAAGACAAAAAATATATAGAAAGGTCTCACAATGGTTCTATGAATAGAGATAGATAGATTCGATTCATTTCTAAATGATCTATTATCACTTTAAACAGTATATAAACAAATAAATCTGTAAGTTTTGAATTTTCTTGTCCATGGTAAAATTTTAATTAGAAAGAACGTCAATTCAGTTCTATCGAAAAAAATTTTCGTTAATCCACCGGAGAGTTTGATAAAGCTACATTTCGAACTTTTTGTAAAAAATTAACTATTAATTGTTTAAAACGTCAAAAGATCCTATCCAGAACCTAATTAAATAAATATAATACTGTTATTCAATTTCACTGGAAATAACCGTAAAGCTGCAATAACTTTAAGTAACCCAATAGCACTATACGAACGTAGCTCATAAATCCCCAGTTGTAATAATTTTATAAGTAAATTAGTCAATAAACAAAAAAAATAAACATCAATAAATTATATTCGTGTTCATTAAACTCGTGGACATTATAATAATCTGTATCACAACTATAATGCACCCTTTTGCCCTTTATGACACCCTCTAGGAGCGAGCTACACAGATGTATAGATATATGTATATATTAAAGTAGTATATGTGTATCGTATTTAACCCCTCGAAGCGTGACAACAACGTGACTTCATGATTTATAGCATAAACACAAAACAATCGTTTATATATATATAAATAGAGTAGAGTCAAACAGGAGAAACCAATATAACACTCTAGTAAACCCGTAAAATCGACTCGATTCGGTGCAGTCGATTGATTTCGTGTATGTTCGTTTCAAGTGGTAGCGCAGCAACATTGTACACGATGCACAAGCAAAACCAAAGTATTTATACTCTCATAGAGTGCTATCATCATGGGTGCTCTAGTAAATACTACCATGCTCCTCAATACCCGTTAAAGTTGAACCACGCCCACTTTAATAAACCAAATAACTATAGAGAATGAATATTATTATATACATATACAACCATTATATTAGATAATATCATTGTCTATGGTTCTTTTCTATGTCTGTATAGAGTACCTTGTTCTCTTGTGTTATTTTATATATTGTTAATGTTCTGTTATTCAATTATTATTGTTATTTTATTGTTTTCAAGGTCGTTCTAATTTTTTTTTTCTATTTTTTTTTTCGTTTTTTTTATATTGTTGAATTGGTACGATTGAAAAACTTGTCTGATAAGTGTAGATATGCACTTTTAAGTACGTTTGTATTATTTCAACAACTGTTTTAAGTAATTAAAGTAAAATTCTACTCATTTGGATCTTTGTTTTTATAATTTGATTCTTTTGACAATTTTCAATGATTTTATCTGAATTATGGTTTAAACGCAACTCTCACGTAATTGCTTCAATCAAAAGAAGAATAAACATAAAATCAATTTTTAATAACAAGCTTTTATATAAAAAAATAAATAAAATAAAACTCAAAATAAATTTTTTATATAAAATTAAATGTATCACAAAATATGGTGGAAATATTAGAAATATTTTACGTATATTATGTCTTAATTTTGTGTTGTTACAAACTCTTTTAGTTTTTGTTGCACCAGTCGAAAAAGTACGAATTCTCATTCTTTTTACAAAATTTTTATTTGAACTATTCGAAAATGATAAAACTTGATCTATCCCGGATAAAATGATGTTTAGTTTTTGCAGCATTTAGCTAATTGAGATAAAAATTAAAAGCTTTCAATTACCCCGTTTGCTTGCAAACGATAACCAAATACTTGTGTAACTAACAATTATACCTAGTTAAGAAATTTACATAAATTTCGTTGGTTAAATAACTCTCAATTGGAATCTTTTAGTAAAAAATTAAAAAAATTTATATTTCGTGGTCCAATATGCGAGAGATACTACGTTCACAATGCAGTTCTAAAAATAAATTTTAATTAGAAAAATTAACTCTGTTTACCTGTGCTTGTAAATTCTATTGTAAATACTAAATTTTTTTAATTAACATTAATTATAAATATAATTCAATCAGCAACCCCCATTTTTTGTTTGTTTTCAAACCACATGCTCTTTTTTGTGCAAAAACAAATTATTTTATTATTTTTGCGGTTTTCAACCAAAACAACACACCCCTAATAAAACAAATTAAAATTTTTAGGCAATTTTTTTTAATTAACACCTGGTGTTTAAGGGTGGTTTAAAGCAGTAAATTGATTCTATTGACAAGTATGAAAAATTATACCCATTTTTGTTGAAAAATATATTTTTATATAATTACTAATAATTTTTTTTCTCTTGTTTCAGGTTGGTATTTTTCTTTCCTCTATATTATCGAGTTAAACATTCAATTAAATGGCGGCATATTTGATTTAACAAAAAAAAAAAATGAAAAAAGAAATTCTCTCCCATTCCTTCACCATTTTTATTATAAAAATGTGTATGAAGCAGCCAAGTTTGTGTGCCACGCTATTTAAAAATGTAAGTAGATTTATTACCACTGCATTCGTATTTTGTAACGCATTCCTGATATTATTCCAAACGTAAAAAACCTATATACGTAAGGTATATATTTTACAATTTATGTTTGAGTTCTTTTTTTTTTTTACTTACTCTGTTTGATTTATTTTTATATTTACAAGTAAATGGTATTATAATTTAATTAAGAAGAAAAAAGATCAAAGTATGTTTTTGTTTTGATAAAATAAAAAATATTATAAGTATTTACGATAAAAAGATAAAAGTAGATCAAATAATTTCTGAATATCAAAAGAAGAAATTCGAATTCAATTTTAAAAGATGTTTTAAACATGAATGACCTCATGTGAACTTCACAATTATACAGAAAATACATTTTAAACAAAATGATCCTCAAATAGTGATCTAATTGGAGGAGTTGTTTACATCTCAAATTTATATTTTTGATAACATTCTCATAGTTATCTCTTTGTTTGTTTCACTATTTGTGTACAAATTTTTTTTAATATTTTCATTTTAGAGCTTTAAAACTTATTTTCCTGAGATCATTGATCAGTCAAAGCACGATTTCGACCTTGCATGGTGCTTTTTGTACACGACAAAAAATGATGCTTCACTGAAAGGAACTTTATTTTCTTAATTTAATTTAATTTTTTTTAAAATTTTATATCAGGATAAAATATTTAGGTTGTTGCATTTTTTGTTGTTGTTTAGTATGCATAATATAAGAAGTTCGTAAGTCAAGTTTGGGTTAGAAATTTCTCAAGCTCGAATTACTATGTTAAAAATTACTACGAAATTAAAATATATTATCCATCTGTTAATCATAGTATTTAAATGTTTTTAACATATTTCGAAGAAGGATGAATTGATAGGGGTATTAAGAAAAATAGTACTTACAATCTGATAATTTTATAAAGTTTATATAATACGATGATAACATAGTATTTAAGTATTATTATTATTACTACCAAAGCGAGTTAGCGAAAACATTATAACAAAGTTAATATAAGATGAAAGATCTGATGTTAAAGTCACTCAGTCAGATAGTTGCAGTTAACTGTGGGAATGTCAATCATTCAGAGTCCATTTAACAAAATAAAAAAACCAAACAAACAAACAAACTAAATAAAAAATCCAAAACTCCTATTTATTACAGAAACAAAAACTACAAACACAACATTCAAAGGAAGATATTTTTACTTATAAAGTGTGACAAAAATAATTATGTTGTATAATCTAAGTTTGATATACTGCAAATTGAAATAAAATATAAAATAAAATCATTCAAAAAATATTAATTACGAAAACGCCCACAAGAGTTTGACTTATTTATTTCATCTTAGTTGTCGAATATCAAATCATAAACTTATGCATTTTAACTTCAATGAGCTCAGAAAAATATAAATTATTAACTTCGACCTTTATTTTTATTAAAACCGTAATTTTTGCCTAAATATCAGAATCTTCAAACTTGATATAATATTTTTATGAAAAGGTTCAAAGTTTTTTTTTGCTTGTTTTTAAAACACGTCAACTATTGTAAATGAATGGCAGAACAATGATAGAAGATATGCAATAAAAAGAGATTTTATAATTTGTTATTTAAGTGTGCCGTAATTTTAATAGTGTGTAAATTTGTATTTATTAAAAAAAAATCAGAATTCCGACTACCATTAAAACATATAATGATAAAATATAAATTTTGAGCAACACGCCTATTATCAACTAGATGATACAATGCTACATAATACATTTCTATTTCGTACAATGTGTACATTTAATTTCGTCTTTTGAGATGATCATCAACTTTTATAAAACAGATCAAGATATCTTCAACTACTTCGTTTCTATATCTCGACGTATATCTTATGTCCACCGTTATTTTATATACACAAACAAAACATGTTCATTTTTTTTTTGTTGTTGTTGTACTTTTTCCTTTTGTATTATTTCAGATGGTTTTGTTTTTGTAATATTATTCTGCCTTCTTGATTTAGTTTTTATTTTTATCAATGTTATTAATCTCTGCTTTACTGATTAAGTTATTAATAGTTTTTTAATTAATTTTTTTAAATATCATACAAATTGGTCTTCAAAACATTCTTAAATATTTAATAACCTACGATATTTAATAATCCAACTAAGTTTGACATATTATTGTTGTAATAGAAACATTATATACAAGATGACCCCCATTCGACTTCTACCAGATATTCTAGAATGAAACAAAGACATTTTCTTTTTATATTATATCATTTTATTAGCTTACGAGAAAGTTGCCAGCTTAAGAGACACTCCCCAAACGTAAATGTTAACTATTCATTAACTGGGAACCTACTACACTCAGTGTGACTAATTTAAATGTATATTATGATTTTTTTTTTTTTTTTTAAATAACGATAGCAGATGATTATCAAATCGTGGAATACAATTTTTAATTGCACAAAAAAAAAAGAATTCAATAATAGTTGGTTAAGTTTGCAATTTGTCTAATTATATTTTAAGGAACCTATATTTATAACGATCGAGTATTTTTCGAAATACTAGAAATATAATGTGCTCTCAAAAATTACTGATACAGCTGATACACCACTTGAGATTTCGTCAAAAGTGTGATGAACGACTATTTTACTACAAATTTCATTATTGACTGCAGCTCCTCATATAATTAATAGTATCTGGATGACCGAGCTTTGCTCGGTATTTTTTTTTTTTTTTTTTTTTATAAATTGTGTTTTTTGGAAATTATATTACGCCGAGGCGGAAGACGAGTCCAGCACGCTAACACTTAGCCACTCCAATGACTTTAAATATTAAACAAATATATCATTACATTATAAAAAATTATTGATAAAACACAAAATGACATTTTCTAAAAATGATTCCTAGCAAGATCGATTTATCGCCCCCGAAACCCCCTTTATACTGAATTTCATGAAAATCGTTGGAGCCGATTCCGAGATTCCAATTATATATATATATATATATATATATATATATAAATATATATACATATATATATATACAAGAATTGCTCATTTAAATATATAAGATATTTATTAAAGTGGAATTTTCTTTTATAATAAAGAGTTAACAACTTGCTTATTTTATATTAACCCAATTAATTTTTAAGTAGTTTTTTTTGATGATCAAACTAATATTCTTACAAAATTTCGATTTACTTATTAAGCTTCTAATGGTACTTCAAGGCAACCAGTTCATAATTTTTCTAGCATTAAAATGTAATTTTAAAATTATTATTATATACACGAAACAGGACAATCAAGTATTGAATTCCATGTGAAATATGTATTTATTCTTATTTCAACCCAAAATCAATCGCCCTGTAAAAAACACGCTTAAAATATTTTATTATTATTTTTTTTTATTTTGGAAATAATTTTTTATTCACAAATATTTCAAATTTTTTGTTTATGCTTTTGCGAGGTAGTAGATATATTTGCATTAGTTTTATGTCTTATTCTGTTCTATTCACTTGAAAAAGAGTTTTAAACACAAAATATAAAAATAATAAAATAGAATAAAATAAATAAAAAATATATGAAAAATGTCTTATGAAAACAAAGAGTTAGACCTCGTTCATCTCTAGCACAGCATCCATACAGAAAAGAAGAAGAATAAAAAATTTTTGTACGTATATATATATATATATATATATATATATATATATATATATATATATATATATATATATATATATATATATATATATATATATATATATATATATATATATATATATATATATACAAGAATGAAAGATATCTCTTCTTCAAGCATGCTAACTGTCACTATGCATCTTCACTTATCTCTCTTAACACTTGGCACTAAATTCACTGCAGATGGGATACAAAAACATTGGTATACTATTATTTGTATATGTATATATATATATATATATATATAAGTATTTAACTATATACAATTACATATGTATACAATATATGTTTGTATTATATATTTATTATTATTTTTATTATTGTAAAAAAAATTTATTTTATTCCTGTTAAGTTG
The DNA here is from genome assembly GCA_020423425.1 of Chrysopa pallens. Lineage (NCBI taxonomy): Eukaryota > Metazoa > Arthropoda > Insecta > Neuroptera > Chrysopidae > Chrysopa > Chrysopa pallens. The sequence goes on along the minus strand of CM035591.1, from coordinate 20,944,230 downwards.
GTACAGTTAAATAATATTACAGTGAAATCCCTTTAGGACGAATGACGAAAAGTTCATTGTCTTGCATAAACTCAGTTCGTACAAAATTACTGCTAAAAAATATACTTTACAGTTTGTTATTTGATACGAAATAGAATTTAGTTTAATTTAAATCATTTTCAAACATGTAAAGGACCAATAATGCAGTTGATATTCATTTCCAGTATTTAAATAAAATGCATTTGTTATAAGTGGGGTAGAACATTGTGAGATAGTAAACATTTAAAAAAATGCCTTCTTTTGTATTATATAGAATAGGTTTTCTAGATGAAGAAAATGCATAGAAAGAGAAATGTGCGGTAAGAATGATATATTCTTTACATTCATACATTATGCAATAGTGTTCGCTTTTACCTATATATATAAAGTAAATTTTCTATCTATTATAAGAGTATTTATTCTCTTTTTCTTCATGCATATAACTTGGATACAAAAAGTTTTATCCAAAACTTTCTCGTCTTCGAAATATGTATATCGCTTTAAATGTACAATTCGATTCAATAAAAACACGATAAGATTTATTTTAAGATTTATATTAAAAAAGTTATATTATCTTCAAACAGAAACATTGACAGAAATTATAGCAATAGTTAAATAGAAATTTCTCAGATAGATGTTTAGGTACTTTTTTTGTTGAATATAAGCGTAATTTTAATATATACATATTCGAAATAAATACATAGAACAGGCATGTATAATAATAGTTTTTGGAAAGTTTGGTCTCAATTTTCATGCTAAGAAACATTCCTGTTCAAACGCAAACTAGTAGTGATTTTCGTATTTATAAATATTGGAAATTAACTTCATCGTTAGAATATAACGAACTCTTTATACCTACAACTGTTATATATTAGTCTCTAAAAACCTTGAATATGCATTATTCGTAACATTTTCTTTATACAAACTCAAACCATTCAATGAAAAATGGTAATACCTACAACAATTTTCAAAGCAATTCATTGGTTCTATCTACCTAACTCAAAGTAACATTACTAAGTACATTATAAGCTCCTATATGTTATTTTATATACCTATATAATATAACATCTATTAATTTAATATAAACGACTATAGAAAATTGCAAAGACAACTCGATAAACTTTTACCACGATTTCCTTTTCCTTTTATAACAATTTATTCATGTAGAAAAATAAAGTCTTTTTTTGTAGTAAATGTTTTTAAAATTGTTTGTGTTTTTCGTTTTTGATTCGTTTGCTTATTATCTATTTTATTTATAATTATATTACTTGTTTTTGTAATAAAAATAAATAAGCTTATATCAGTTTTAAACAAATAACATCCATCAATTCTTAACGATTTTAGTCAAGTCAAGGGTTATTTCACGGTAAGCAGTTTATAAGAAATTGTTTTATTTGAAATGTTCCTTATTATGTGTCCATATTTTTGATAACACTGGGCCTATTTGAATATTAATAGTATACAAATGAATGCACATGTTTTTAATAGCTCAATTATGTTGGATACTCTTATTATGGATAAAATATTTAAATAAAGTAGATCAAAATTCATTGGACACTTAGTATAAATTCAAAATACAATATATTTTATATATAATATAGGTATTTTATGCATAAACAACAATTATTAAAGCGAGTAAATTAGGTAATAATGTGCAAGAGGGGTTAATTTAAACCACTGGTCTATAACTTTATACCATATAACATATATACATATATATGAATAACATATCCAAAATAATTCTCCTTTCCATACTCTCCATACCAAACCTCATCCCAATAAAATATTTGTCTTGCGCATATTATAAACTATAAACAGTGTATTTCATACACAGCATACAGCCAGTAGTATTATTAATATTATCATTATAAACAGAGAAAAACCCGTTGACAAAAATGAATTCTAAATAAGTTGTTTACATAGGAAAATTGAATTGTGCCATTGGTATAATTACAGTTGTAGCTCAAAGTTCTTAATTAATAAGTAATTTAAAAATAGTATTCCAACGGTATATATCCGCTCAACGTCAATACGCTGCTAAGACATCAAAGACTATCGGATGATTTTCCCTTTATTTTTAACTAAGCAAACTTGGTTTGTTCCAGTAGCTTATTTACGTACATGAATTATTTTAGTCAAGACTTAGAAATAGTAAATTTATATAAATTTTTAGCTTACTTATTGCATATTTGTAAAGTTTAGAACATTATTCTTGATTAACGACGGAAAAAAAAAAGATTATTATGCTCATTAATCAAATATAAATTAGAATATTAGAGGGCTAAATGACAATCACAAATTACAACGGTTAGTGAACAGCGTATGTTGAAGAATATTATTTATATGACTATTATTATTAAACGGACATACAATATATATATCCTTAACACAAGGATTAAAATTTATAATTTAATAGTTCATTATCACTTATTTTATAAAATATTTGACTATAGTTAGTCATATAATTATAAACTAAATGAATGTTGGCTGTATTATAGCTTAGAGGTTGCTTGGCTTAGGTAATACAATATGTATGTATGATTTAATTTTATATATTGTAATAATAGTAATAATAATCATAATCATTTATTATTATATTAAAATCGTAGGTCACGGTTTGGTTAATTTATAATAAATTATAATTGTAAATTAGATTTATTTTTATGAGTTTTTAAATATATTATAGTTAATATAAATTATACGATACGTTTGATGTATATAATATGATTAAAATCAGTTATTTAAAATTTTATTTTAAAAAAAAATTGCATGTTGGTGATTTTTTTTGTATATGATTTTAATCAATATGCATTGGCGCTAATTATATTAACGGCCATCGTAAGTCATTCTTCATATATTTTTTATATTTTAAAATTCTTTAAATTCAACTCTAAATTTTCTTTTACTAAATAAGACATTTGGAATCTCTGAATCATATTCTTATTAAAAAAGTTTAATCAAATTCTTTCAGACGATGTTTTTAGAAAAAATTTGACTGTGATATTATGTTAGAAGAAAAAAAATTGATTTTATTGCTATTACCTGATATATAGGATGGATTAATTAACTTATTTTATGTAATAACTAAGTAAGACTCTTTAGTTGAACACAATGTTGTCAATATTAATACATTTAACTTTTCGTTGAAGTAAATATTAAAGTAATAAACCTTTCATAAGTGGTCACTTATGATCACTTTATTAATCTCGAATGAACGATTATGTTTTATCCTAATAAATAATTTGTGTGAATATTTAAAATGCAACAAAGTTTCCCCACTATATTATTTAATATTATTTAAAACAATTTCATTAATTTTAGAATAAAGTTATGGCGAAACACATTAATTCATTACATAAGATATTACTATTAGTAGAGTTATTCATAAAAATATTCCAGCTTAAGTAACTTAAAAGTAAATACAAATAATTTATTCAATTTTCGTACATCATAATGTCAAAAAATAATTATCAAAATGTTTTGAAATTTGTCATGTATTAATTCGAGCTGACGCTTAAGGTACTTGAATTTGTACAAATTTTGGATCGATTTTTGGCCCAACTTTGTCTGTATGCATTTGAGTACTTTTTAATATTTGAACTTTTCCTGTTCTATAGAGTTTAAAAGTAAAGCTTTTTAGACTGTTTAAGTATCAAATTTAATTACATCGGGATAGATCAGCAATTACTTAAGTTTCGTAAATTAATTTTGGCTATTTTATGAAACAACACTGCATTATTTAAATTAAAACGAATAATTAAGACCTAATATCTATATTTGAAACTTTTAAAATTATAAGGAATCTTGAGACACAAATAGTGTTATTAGAAATGGGATAAGAATATTTTTTTAGAAAAATGCGAAGAATACGTTAATAATTCAAATATATATATATAGAAATGATATTATATCTTCTCTGTTATTTATATAAGTACGGTTACATAATACCTACCTATATATATGTTACAAAAAAGGGACGTTATTCATGGAATTATGTATACCTAAAATGAAGAATGTGTTTTATGGGGGCGCATTAATACATACATATACACTTTTACACACATACAAATGTTACTTTCAGTATGAATTATGAGGCCTGAAATTTTGTGATAACACTCATATATATACATATAAATACGTTTATAGTAATTTCTCACGATTTAAATTAATGTTTTTTATGCTACCAAAATATTAGTTCTCTTATTGTAGTATTATTATTTTTTTTTTTGTGGTAAAACTGTGTTTTGATTTAATTTAATAAAGTTGGTGATAATAATTTGTTAAATATAGAAATATTTTTTTTTAAACAAATTCTTTGTAGTGTGAACATCATAATTTCATAAAAATTTACAGATTAATTTGATGCATCTATGCAGTGAGATTGGTTAGCATATAGGGTCTCTTCTCGTTAATAAAAAATTTGATAAATAATTTGTTTATTCAAAAAATTGACACGTGATAGATAAGAAATTTTAGAAAATGATAATTACACTTCAAATTAATGTTCATATGTACTATATAAGAATTGGAACTAAAAATACATGGTTTTAAATGATAGAAATAAGTCCGAAACAAGATTGAATAAATTAAAAACGTAAATAATTAAACGAAAATTAAGTAGCATGGTGGATATCCATTTATTTTCTTTCGGTTTATAATTTGTAATTGGAGTCTTCCACTCAACTTAGTATTTAACTTTTATAAATTTTACCTATATTCATTTTTGTATTTAGTCTTCCAAAAATTTATATTTTTCCGGATTCTGCATAGAAAAATTTTGAAAAAAAAAATGTCATAGAATAATAATAAGTCTATTTGAAGGACATTCGTGAAGTCAATCGAAACGATTTATTTATGACTTAGTCTTTTATTTTCTTACCATATAAATAGGTATTTTTATGTTTGAAATAATAATGAAGTAATTAATTATTTAATCAACAAATTTACATAATTATTATCAACGATAAATTAAAAATCAAAAAAATTAAAAATTGATTTGTGATATTTGATATAATATATAATTATAATATTTATAACATCATATTGAATGAATACACATCGAATGATCAACTTGTTATAACATTGAAAATTGTAATATATTTAAACAAGTTTTCAAGTAAATTATGTGTATGCATACATACATGGTGTACTTAGTATCATAAGGAAAAATTGATCGATTTACAACACTTGGTAATTATTTGTAATTCATGAAAGAAAGTCATATTATTATGTTGACAATTTTGTTATAAAATTTTCTATTGTAATTAAAATCATGATGTAATTGAACTACACTAAGATTTATTTATGATTTTATCTGTATACATTTGATTTAGTGTCTTGTTTACAACTGACATCTATTAGCGCATAATTGAACTTATCATTTCTGCAAAGAATTGAATATATTTGATGTTAAAATTTGATTAGAAATTCGAAAATATTTAAATAGTAAAATATATATTTTAATTGGCTGATTGAAATCGAAACTTGTTCAATGTATGCCTTTTGTAGTTTGTTTATTCTTTAATAAGTTGTATGTAACGGTTACGTATGTGAACACGGCTTCCGGAATAATATAAAATGCGTGACAGTATCTTTTAGGATAGTATATAAATCTCAAAATTTTATATTTTCTCGTGTATTTATTAAATAATAAAAATATATCTTACAACATAAAAATTTCGAACAAAATATATTTGTTCGTTTAAAAAGATATATTTGGAACTAAGTTTGTTTCTATATGTTACAATTTAAATTGAATATACGTCAATATTTGTAAAAACTAATATAGAAATTAATAAAATGGTTAAATTTACCGTTTCGTAGAAACACCGATGACTGAGTCAGTGTCTTTTAGTTTTTTAGCTTTATAGACGGAGATTTGCTAGACTACTGTATTTTTCAAGTTTTAGCCTTTTTTTAAATTAATCAGTTTAAAAACGGTTAGTAGAATTATCTTGAGGAATGTATCATTAGAACTAAATACCTGTTAATTTTCAAAATAATAAATCAATTTTTTTTAAAAATAATTATAATGCGGTTTTAATATTTATAAATAAATTGACTTTTATCTAATAAAACTAATATCGTGTTAATAACTTAATTTTATGTGCATAAAATTAACTAATAAATTTCAATAACATTAATAAACACTATTTATCACAAAATAATAGTGTTTGTACAATTAATATTTTAATAAATTCAGAACTAGTTAACATATTATATAGTATCGTATCGCATGACACCTCTAAAACTTGTTAAAAAGTTTACATACTCATTCATATACACACACATCATTAAACATTAATATTTATTTGATAATTTGATTTTAATTAAACTTTTATTTAATTATAATATTTATTAATATGTATTCGATTGATTATTATTGCTAGAACATTTATTTTATTCTATTCGCCAGATTTTTCAAAATTGTTAATCAATTTAAGTAAAGATACTTCTTTAAAAAGAAAACAAGTCTTTTAACAAATAAAAATATAAAATCCATAATTATTGATACTTAAAAAATTACAGGTTTAAAATTGAAAAAATATTTTGTCTAATAGTTTTTGCTGTACAACGTTTCAACTTCAAATTCTAAAAATTCAATATAAAAATTAGTAGAAAATAAATATTGTCTCAAGCAATGTTAAAGAGAACACCCGTTTACCAAAGCCAACGTTGCTAATGTTTTCAAATAAAATTATAAACATAATTCAAATTATCCGTACCAGATCTTAAATCCACGGATTCATTGTTTTTTATACTCTACATTTCACTGATATTGCGTTTTATCCAGTGTTATTCATTGTAAAAAACAATTGTCTCATAAAATTTGAACTAATGGCCTGTTTTATTAAAAAAAACTGTTTTTTTTTTTTTTAAATATACATAATATTTCTATTTATCAAAAGCAAATTGCAATAAATTAACCTTTTTTTTGAGTTCGTGTTTCTTCTGCCTTCTTATGGATTAAATTTCATATTAAATTTATATGAAAAACAATACAATTTCATCTTAACCACCGTGTATTTCAAAAGTTATGAAATAAGAAAACAACTTAGAAATTAGATAGCAGTAGACGGTTCTATACGTAAATCAAAAAGTCTTATCTATACAAAAGAAACCAAATATGAATAAATAATAAAAATAAAAAATAAAAAACATTACAATACAATAAAAAAGGACCATATGTAATGTTTTAATATAGTTATCCTTATTTAATAATAATTTTCCGTAAGTTTGTGTTTTCATGAAACACCATCGTATCGCCAACAACACAAGCTCCGCGCTCATTGTACATACATTGAAGGAGCAGAATACATCTTTTGAAATTATATAATATACATTGGGAGTAATAAATCTTCAAGAAAAAAAGACGCTTGGTAAAAAACAGAGATGTAATATATATAATAATGTATAAGTAAAACAAAGATACATAATATAAATTTGTAGACATGCAGTAGAGGGTGATATCACATATATCTCACCACCCTTCTCACGTCTTATATATACTGAAACTAAAGTTATTCTACTCAATTCCCAAGATGCACATATTGTTGAATGAGACATTTTTCCCTTTAACAAAATGAAGAACGGAAAAAAGAACCAAATATCTTTACCATTAGATTACATATTTTTCTTCTTCATTACCAATTTTTGAAACATTATAGGCACTTATATGTTTAACACACCACGTGTCATTCAAACCCCTCTACAGAATTGAAAATATTTACGGAAACCATAGCATATAATTCTTAGTTAAATATATGCAGTGGTAGGTAGTGGGTGGCATCTTCGTAACAACTATTTTTTTATTAGATCGATGTCATTCAATTTCAACCACAAATTTAGTGTTTATATAAATGTTAATGTTGTTTTTTATTTTTTTCAAATGTGTTTTTTATTAAGTTTCAATGAACTTTATTTAAATGCCATAGTAGGTAGGTACCGAATTCCTTGACTTTCTTCTGGTATCAACTACTTTGATGATATTAAATGATTAAATTCATTTTTATACCATTTTTTCGCATATGCCTCCAATATTGCCAAAGTATACGTTAAAAATAAAAAATATATAATAAATAGTTCCTTGCCATATTCTATCTAGTGGTGTATAATCACCACCACATGACCCAGAACTTTTTACAACTTCTACTTAAATAGTAAATACAATTAGGCGATTACAGCAGTAATTGTAATTGTAAATCATATGAAATAAACAAACTGAGTATGGATTCAATTAAATACATTAAATTGAACATATATTTTACTGTCAAATAATATGAATTATTTGAGAATCAATTGAATATCGTAACATTCTAATTTAAATAATAACTAAATATACCACAAAAAAGTCAAATAAATAAGAATAAAATAAAATAAAAAACTAGCTTACATGATGATAAATAAAAAATTTTCTAACCATTAAAGTCATTTTAATATCAACAAATCAAATTGATTGTATCATAAATTATAAAATAAATTTAAATAAATCATTTTTGTGTATATTTTATTATTATAATATACCTTAAAATCATATACTTTAAGTGTATACATTCAGCTTGCTTTTATAACTTCACTAACAACAATGGTTTTTTGAAATATAGAAAAAAAGTTTGGTGTGAACAATCATATAACTTCTATATACAGGCTTTCTAGGCAGCGACAGTTAAAACGATTAAAAAAAATAAATTAATAAAGGGTTGGTTAATTGATTACACTGTCGTCGCTTGGATAAGAACGAAGTTACCGGCTCCACCAAGAACATAATTACCATTTATTTATCACCTTGTGCTTGAAAGCACTTTTGACTTCAGGTGATGAAGTGTTCTAAACAGGGTACAAAGGACCAAAATGATTAGGTTGCGGTTCCCTTATAAATATACTCTATTATACAGACTCAAGTTTAATGTCCAAACCTTATGTTCTACTTTGGTGATAATTAGTAGGCATATAGACTTTAAACAAATCTACCAACTTGAGACATAAAAAAAAAATTGCAAACAATGCAAAGATTGATTGATTATAACATATCTGCAGGGAATTGAAAAATGCAAGCATTATGTATCTGCAGGGACGCGATTCCCGTGCAATTCTTACCAGATGTATATTGTATGTTCTCAGAATATTTCAGTTCAATCCAACTTTCAGTCAAATAGTGTTATAGACGGTCTTTCTTCACAAGTAAAAATATCATTTCTATCTCTGCAAAATGTGTTAATACAACACAGTTAAAAATTTCCAAGTTGTAAAGTTTGATAAAGTTTGATTTGATAATAGCACACAAACGTTCCTAATAATAAATATAATCTCGTTTCAACAGCCATGGATTGCCTTTTATACTTATTCTTCGATTGTACTTGTATAATGAACACAAACTTCCTAGAAAAAATGCATTAACCTTTAGTCCATAATAACTTTGTATACAGAGGTTATAATGTTAAGAATAAGAATGAAAAAGACCCATTAACTATGACGAATGAAATATTTAATATTATATAAAAATTTCTATATCGAAGCGCGTGCGCATTCCTCTATAAACATTGTTATTTTATACAAAATTATGATATATATTTTTGAATATTTTATATTATACTTGTAAGTACTTATCAAATTAAGATACATTCTAACTTAAGAAATAGTATCATATATAATTATTCTGAAATGGTTTGATTTTATCACAAATTGTTGGATTAATTTTCAGACAAGTGAAAAATTTATAATAAGTAATTGATAATATTTATTATTTTCAAAATATTCTCAATGAGTATATTACCTATTATTTTTGCGGCCTTACTTTCACAATAATTTACCTAACATTCAAATTGTATATTAAAAGCTCCAATAGGATTGATATCTGTCGTACAGTTTTTACTGGAATGTCATAGCTAATTCCGCTACAACAGTAATTTATTTCATTTGAAAATTTTGAATTTGGACAAGTTTGGTGGAAGCATCGGGAAGAATAGGCAGTTATATTAAAATAATGTATTTTTATAAAGTTTTTTGTATCTAGAGGCATTTTTTTTACTTTTTACGTTATCAAGCAACTTTTGTTGAATAAAAATTATCGTTCTTTTACAAGCAATAAATCACACATGATATTCTGCTGTTTTTTATTATTCAGAAATAAATTATATGCAATTTTACACACAAACGCCTCAGTGTATATTAAGAAATAAAAACTAAATATTTGTTGAAAATAATGATTATTGGATTATGTTTGACAACCCCCCTTTTTATCCGCTAAAAGTGATCTCTTATTACTGACTGTGTATAACCTCTTATTTCATATTAAAGTAATAAAAGTATGAATCCTTTCTGACTCAGACATATAATTTTCATTCTTAAAAACGAATAAGATACAAATTTAAATCAAAAAATTACTTTTGCCTTAAAGGCTATAAATATCAGTACACTTTGCATAAGACAATATGTACTGTAATATTCAACGTCTGTTAAGGTCCGTTGTAGGAAACAAAAGCAAAATGTTAACACTTTAAATCAACCGAATATAGTTTATGTAACCAAAATAATAGAAACTTTAAATTTTCCAATTTAATTACCATAAAATTGTTTGTTCGATCACAAAACCATCAGTCATGTTGCATCTTTTAATATTCCACTGCACTCGTATAGCATGGTCTTTATACAGACATAGTTGATTTTTGAATATTGATTAAACCATTTTATAAAAATGTTTTTCTCCTTTCAAGTTTTACAAAAATAAAATATTGATCAATTGTTAACGGGTCAATCACTTTGAATATTAACTAACGTAACGTATAATTTAATCAGTACAAAGTGTTCAAGACATAAAATGCCACATAATTCCTTGTGTCCCGTTTTTTGTGTATAATATTGTATCAGATCTTCATAATTTGTAAAGGAACTTAACAATCTTGTTTAGTATCTAAATTATGCAGAAAAGTATAGTTTTGTTCCAATTTTACAGACTAAAAATACTTTGAGCTTTTTGTGTTCATTGAGGAAACGAAACTTCACAATTTAGTATTGTAAATTATCTGGGTAAAAATTTGTTTGATCAAATTTTCTTTCTCTTGGAGTTATATTTACCTAAAATATTATTGTGAGGTTGATATAACCTAACCTGAATTTATGGTGCTCCGATCTTTGTACATTCTGTATTGTACATATAAATGATCCTACTTTTAATTTTTTTTTTTTTACTTAATTTAGTTATAAATTTTATGTGAGCAATTTTAAAATTTATTTAGTACCTAATTATTTTTTAATAAATAAATTGTTCTTATGGATTGAGCTTCTGTTTGTTGTCAATAATAAATAAAAACAATAATAACTGGTTTTATTTTTTTGGATATAACATATCCAATAAGGGCAGGTGTTGACTACAACATTAACGACGACAACTCAACTCGAAGTTTGTAAGTTTTTTTGTTTGCCTCTGAAATGTTTGTTTTGTTTTTGATACTCATGAAAAAAATATGAAATTTTTACGTGATCACAATTTCATTAAAAACAAGTCAATATTTGCTGTTAGGTTTGGTAATTGATTTAAGATTAAAAAATATCTATAAATAATGTATTTTCTAACTTATTCTAGAATGCATATTTTTTAAATAAATGGAATTGGTTTTTAGAAATAATACGGTTTGCTTCTTCTACACATGTTCTCCTTTTCTAAACTTTTGTTTATTTACTGAGCAAAATGCTATAAAAATCAATTTTTCGAGAGAGTGATAGTTATATATAATTGATGAAAAATGCACAATCAAATTGCACCAGGTACCGGATGTCACCCACCACACCACCATTAAAAATAAATATGCTAATTTTTAAAATTGCACATAAAATGAAAATGTTTCAAATATTTGTTTGTTCCCATAAATCAAAATAAATTAATCATACAAAAAAAATTCATCATGAAATCATTCATGACGTCACGCATACAACAAACCAAAAATGAAAAATAATTGAAATACCATTTTCTAATTTCCCACTAAATTAAATATTATTTATTTATTTAAATAAAATTATTGATGTCAATCATAATAATAAGGTAATTTAAATATGTAATTTGTAAATCATGTTTTGAATAAATATTGAAGAATAATTTAAATTTAGGGACGAACGTTTGTACATGTGCATAGGTAGACGGACGATACATAATGTTTACCGGTTAAAATATTATTTTTGTCTAATATTTCTTTATTAATAAAATAAACAAATCAATTATATGTAGATGTACTTTGGTAACTACTGTAATGGTACATCTAAACTCCTTTATACAAACTTAGGCACTATTTTAAAATATAAAGTTCAATTGATAATATCAAACCATTACGTCATTTTAACTTCATTCAGACTGTTGTTTCTATGTTTTATTGAAATAAACTGGTAAACTGTGAGTTTATTCTTATGAGGCAATTTTACAATTATATTTGTCTACATTTTAGAATTTATAGGATTAAATAACATTTCTTTGTAATAAAACCATAAAAGAGCTTAAAATTTTGGAAGAGCTAATAAACTACAATACTTTGACGAGTCTTTTCGCATTTCAAATAAAATATAATAGCTAACATTTGAACAAATATCCTTATTTTTTTATAGTATATTTAACAAGATAGAAAGTCTATAAATTGAATTTAAATATTTTCAACTTAATATATACAAATTTTGCTGCTTAAACATAAATGATATTTTTTACTTACGTAATTGGATTTCTAACCCCAATAATAACATTACAAATGAGAAAATAAGTTCTCAATTTGTTGTTAATAACATTTTTAGTTGGATAAAGTATAATCTTATATCTTTAAATGAGCAATTCTTGTATATATATATATATAAATATATATATTTATATATATATATAATTGGAATCTCGGAATCGGCTCCAACGATTTTCATGAAATTCAGTATATAGGGGGTTTCGGGGGCGATAAATCGATCTAGCTAGGAATCATTTTTAGAAAATGTCAATAATGTTTCATGAGTTCATCATTTTCTAAAGTGTCATGACATTTAGAAAATGTCATGTTTATAATGAAATGATATATTTGTTTAATATTTATAGTCATATAGTCATAGCAGTGGCTTAGTGGTAGCGTGCGAGGCTCTTATACAGAGATCCCGCGTTCAAATCCTGGCTCGGCCGACGAATAATATTAATTTTTTTTACATTTTAAAGTGAATACATTTTAATTTTTTAATTTTAAATACATTTTAATTTTTTAAAGTGAATAATATTTTTCAAATAATATTTTGTTATTATAATTGTATAATTTTTTATAATGCAATGATATATTTGTTTAATATTTAAAGTCATTGGAGTGGCTAAGTGTAAACGTGCTGGAATCGTCTTCCGCCTCGACGTAATATAATTTCCAAAAAACACAATTTATAAAAAAAAAAAAAAAAATACCGAGCAAAGCTCGGTCATCCAGGTACTTTAAAATTAAATAGGAAATCAAATATTTTGGTAATATTGATATAAAGTTTGATTGATTGTGTTAAATAATGTCATTTGATTATTTGAATATTGAAATAAATGTTTTTTTTAATAATAAAGAAGAAGGATGTGTTTAAAACATGTCATGTATAATCTTTTTTTTTCTAAATTTCATGCTATGCATATTAATAATATAACTTCATCAATTTATTTTTATTCATTGAAATTATTGTCTTTTTCCAAGAAAAAAATAGAATTCTCATTTCAAAAAATTTAATTTAAAATATTTAATATTTTTGTATATATATTGAAAAACATATTATTATGTATTTTATAATAAATATTATGTTTTTGCTTACTTATTTTTTAAAATAAGTAATTATTTTTAAGAAACTTTATTTGAAATAATTATAATTTATTCGCAAATATAAAATACTTAAAGGATATTTTTCTTTAGAACTTTTTGTTTAAGACTTTTTGACAGCAATACAGCTATACAAACGGTCACCATTTCCATTCATGGAAGCCAATAGTAGTTTCTTATAAAGGAATAAGTAATTAGTCGCCTTAATATAACTATTTGGAATTAAAAATTGTGTACTTCACTTTACTCTCAATGATATCATTTTCTAAATGAATAGCATTGGCATAAAATTGATATCAATATCATTTCGTATTCACCAATTATAAGATACCGGGCAGAACAAAGTTACATTTTCTTACTTTATACAATTGGATATTTGACTGGAACTAAATTTGCTATATTATAATAAATAATAAAGTATTAAAGATTATTTCCCATCTCTATCTCGTAAAACTTTGAGATGTTATCTTTATAGATATACAAACAGGTGACGTCATACATTATACAGATTTCATAACCAATTGTATAAAAATAATTCCTGAAAACTTCAAATCCCTATTCATGACATGAAAACGCTTAAATTGAAGTCAAATACCCAATTTCAATTCTCTACATTTTTGTGTTTGATCGTTATTAATGATACACCTATAATTTATGTAAAGTTTGTTAAACCATTTTTTAAACATTGTTTAATAGTTAAATATATATGATACACCCCGTATATATATTAAACAATAATATAAATAAAACATTTTGAAATTCTTATTTGAAACATTATTATGATTTTTATTATTAATGAGATGATAAAATGCTTTATACTGCCAGGTATGTAGTTCCAATTCATTATACATTTTTCATAAATTTATTGAACTGAAAAATAAGAACAATAATTTTTTTTAACAATATATTTTATATATAATTGTTTTATATTTTATTATGTCTTTTTAAAAATGAAATTCAAGAGACCGATAGATCGATCGATGATCAATACAGCTTGTAGTTGTTTCTTATTGATGTCGGAATAAACAATACATTCAATTTTTTTTGTTTTTTTTTTTTGTTTTGTCCATATGTAAGTAATTGTATTATTGATTTTAAAATTCAGTTGTGCTACATTAAACACATTTTTATAAAATTCATTTCTCATATCCAGTTTTTGTCACTTCAACATGAAGAGTTGTCAGTTAACTCCACTTGTCCAATTGCTTGTTGCTCAAATAATCAGATGAATTGATAAAATGTAGGTATATAAATGAATTGGATCGATTTATACATTTTATTTATTCTTTTTAAATAGGGAGCTTTCGTTTTATTTCTCTTGCTTAAAGGCAAAATAAGAATAGGCAATATTTGTCAGAAAAAAAAGGAAAATATTATTGATTTAATCAACTGAGCCCAAATTATTTATTACGATGTTCAATATTTTTTCTTGATTTCTTGATGTAATATCGTTTGACAAAATAGGAAAATTGTTTTTTCAAACTTTTTTCTGTGTAATATGGTCACAGCACCGTTTGACCGGGTCTGCTAGTATTACCTTAATTAAGTCAAATAATACAATAAAAAGATCCTAATTGCTAATTCCGGGCAAAAATAAACGCTTTCAAAATATCGCATTTTTTGCAATATCTCGTTAACGTTTGAAGAAAGTTATATTTTTAAAATTCTATGAATTCTACGAAAACAGAAGGAGCCGCCACCTTGAACATTAAATTATTAATAATAATAATAATTATTATTATTAAAAATATTAGTTATTGTAAATCATAATTATTCCATTATATTATTAATAATAATAGAATAATTACTAGTCATTGTTAATGTAATCATAAATATTTAATTATTAATTTAATATATTGTTATTAATATGCCTATTACTTGTTATAATTTTTAATTAAATGTATTATTAATTTTTATTTTTAACACGGAAAATAATGTGATTTTGTAAGACTATATCAGTTGACTTAACTAAAAGGCTGTTTCAAAGTTTTCTAAGAATTTTTTGTTTTTTTTGATCATACTCCTGAGAAGTCTCCCAAATTTTAAAATTAGCGTTAACTGAATTATAGAGTTAGTATTCCATATTATATGCTAATTCATTTATCCCATCCAAAAGCATGTTAGCGTCTTGATTTTCGATTAGAAGCTTAGAATATAGATAATTTGGGCAATCTATAAGAAATATTGTTTTAGAAATGGATCTCTACCCACTATCTATATTTTAAGCTAAAAGGAAGAGTTTTATGTGTACGTAAAATATTATATATTTTATATAAATAGGTTGTAACTATAACTTTGCGGCACCGAAAATGGTTATATAAAATGCCTAAGAAGAGTATTATTATTACTACATATTCTACACACAAAAGTGTACTGGTTACAATTATAATTGGCTGACAAGTAATATAGGGGCTTTTTGCTCTACTCAATACACATTTTATATGCGGATTCAAAGCAATAGCAAGCGCATAGTAAGAAGTTATTTCTTTTGCTTTAAAATAACAACACACAAGGTATATTATCCACTATCTGATAAAAGTATTGCTTTCATCCTGAAAATTGAAACGAAAGAAAATTATTCGTAGGAGTTTGATGATTTTGTTTCAAATCTTCCAAAAATTAGGATGTGTGCTTATGTTTGCTTAACTCGCAAATAATACTCCAATTTACTAAATTCGTAGTCAAATTGACGTGCAAAAAAAGGAACTTTATGACAGACAAAATGCGATATTAAGAATTTTCTAAATTTTATTTCGAAAATAGATAACTTCTTCATATTCAAAAATAAAGTCAATTTGAGCTATTTTAACGATACGCCGCACAGTCATGAAAGACTGTATAGATCTTTCTGATTGGCACTAAGCTTACTACGCAGTCTTACGGTAAAAAAATTTAACAAATACGCACGCACAGGGGCTTTTGGTTGAATGTATGATCACAAAAATGAAAATGGTAATACCTACTAACATTGACTTCAAAAAACTATTGATCTTTACGTTAAAGATCTTTGTCACAACTCGTTTACTTGTTGTTCCAAACAAACAGTTGATGCATTTAACTCAACTTTTTTGTTATAAATAATATCAGGTTCGTAAATAATACTTTTAAATCGTTATGTTAGCTTTTTTTTATTTCATTTTTGACTTACAATTTAAAATGTGCCCATAAATTGTTGTTTTTGTTTGCAATACTTACTTTTTATATTCAATACCGTTCAATCGATCCATATATAATAATCATAATAATATTACGTTTATTTTTGCTATCTTGGTTTGTTTATTGTTCAATAATAATTTTTGCATGGTTCTTTTTTTTTTTGTTGCGTAATTCGCTTATAAATTCGATTATTTGGATTTTTTGAATGAATATTATATTTTTTGATGTGATGTCCATTGAATCATATCAATTTAAGAAAAAAAGTCAAGTTTCTTTCAAAATATAATAATTAGGTTTGTTCGTTGTAATATTATACTGTAAGGTTTAATGACTTGGGCAAATGCAGTGTGTTACGAAAGAAAATGAATGAAATCCTGCTGTCAAATATTAAATAACGTAATTTACTACGAGCGCATAAAAAGATTGACTTACACTGGTAAAAGTTAGATGCAGTTAATTTGTAAAAACTTAAGCATTCATTTTTGAAACTTGCCATGGAATTAAAATAAATTGAGAAACATTTAGATAAATTCCTTTATCGAATAAGCTAGGTTTTCTTGATTTTATTATTGATTTTTGCATCCATAAATTTAGACTTTAATAAATTTCTTTGAAAATTAGATTTAAAAACTAAAGTCTTATTTCGATAATTTTTACAAATATTTACATAAATCAGCTGTATAAAATAAAGAACCTGCTTATTATTAAACAGAGAGTATCGCTGTACTAATCTGCGTTCTATAAACTAATGTGTAAAATTATACTAAAGTGGTTGATTATTTTCTTTTAAAACTTTTCGAATGAAAAGCAGACCACCAGAAAGCTAAAAAAAGTTAATTCTAACATTAAGAAAATCCTAAGGAAATCGGCATTATGTTAATCCTAAGGAAATTTTGTGATGCATCAAGCTGTAATAATTTTGTTCAACACATTGTTTAATTTGCATGTCGTGATGTAACAACACTAGCATTCACTTAATTCACATAGTAAAAATTCTTTAGACCTTATCAATTTAATTAAATTAAGAAAGATAAGACATCCGTTTTGCAAAATAAAAAATTTGCAGAAAAATAAGAAAAATTTCAAGTTATTAAAAAAAAAAAAACAAATTTAATAATCATTTCCTGTGTTTTTAATTAATAAATTAAACAAAAGCATGTCAACATTTCTTATTAATTATATTTGTCTGGTTAACTACCATCATGACGCAAAAAATATCATAAACAAAAAAATTTCTTATAAAAGTTGTAAGTAAGTATATACATAATATGTTTTAATTTAATACTATCAATTTAATAATAAATAAAACCAGGTGTTGTAAATATAATTATGTCATTATTTTTATTAAATTTTTAAGACTACTGTTTGTATTAAAAATTATGAGAACCATTTATAGTAATTCCAGGTTGAATGGATCGTATAATACCTTCACAATTGGCTTGTGTATATACAATTGTTTATGGTGTATGTGTGTTAACATATATATATAGTAGGCCGATGCGACGGATGAAAACATATAATACAACTGGCTAAAGTCAAGTTAACTCTGTAGTTGGCCGGTTCATATGATTCGTTTGTACAATAGACGCCTGTTCATTTAGTGTATATGCTATGCGCACTATAAACTTAGTATTTAGTCCACCATGTTTGTTATCCGTCGCTAACTTATATTTTCCTAATACATTTTATATGAATGTTTTGATGTTTTTGATTGACAGCTATCAGTTTAAATAGACACTTTTTGGGGTGAGATGATTGTGATGTTAAACTAAAATTATTAAGGATATACAAGAACAATTTTCACTGCAGAAATCATAAAAATGATCGAAATACTCATTGTAAAATTAAAATTATACCTAACCAAATAAAAATGGAAATAATAAGGGAGATGACAAATTTCTAAAATTAAATACGGAAATTTCTTGAAATGTTAATTTTTTTCACAGAAATTAACTCACTGCAACATATTTTATTTTTAAGTAGATATTTTACATACGATTTTAATGAAATACGCATGGCTGCGAAAAACTGCAGATGTAATGAATATATATATATATATATATATATATATATATATATATATATATATATATATATATATATATATATATATATATATATATATATATATATATATATATATATATATATATATATATATATATATATATATATATATATATATATATAATTTGATAATAACTCATTGACATGCGCTCCCACCAAAATGATGACTTCTATTACATGTCTGAAGGTAATTTTGATTTATCTAATATTCATCAAATATTGGCCAATTCAGATTACTAAAGTTGAGTGTCACTGATTCATCCGTTATAGAACTATTATGTCACAGTTAGACTTCCATGCATTCTAATCAAACTTATGATACCTCTTTTTTGTATTGGTGACAAAAAGTTAAAGATCATCAAAATGAGGTAAAAACGATCAGACTGTACTAAATTTTATTACTAATACTTCCTTAATTCATGTACAGAGTGAAAGAGTGATAAATTTTTTATCATATTCTGTACTCCCGATTCCATTTATTACGCTTTGAGGTTATCCTAATCAATTCAACCATACTTTTTTCCTTTTCTCCTTGGATATAATGTGTTTAATAAAAAGAAAAAAAACTTTATTCCAATTTCGAAGTTTATTTTGGAATATGGGGTCTAATTAATAAAAAACCCTTCTAATAATTATTTCTTAGGCCTCATAGCCATTTTTATTTTAAAAAAATTGAAGAACTTAAATAAATGCCTATTTATGTTACCACAAAAATTATCAATCAAACTAATTTTAATGATAAATTATGTATTAGACAAATAATATATGTATTTTAGTCTCAATAGACAAGTAAATTTGTCTATGATAGAAAATTTTGTTTCACCAGTATTTTCTTATTAGGAAACTAGAATTTTCCATTAATATTATTTTATTTATTTTCAGTATTGTCTATTTCTACAAACACAGCAAAGGGCAATTTAAAACTAACAAATTAAAAAAACAATTACTTACATGGTGTGAAATAAAATTAGTTTTGTGTGTGTTTAATTAATCCCGTATTAATTTTTTTAATTTATCACTGATATCACCGAAAAACAAAAAAACAAAATTTCAACAACAAAAATTGTACAACACATACGAGTATAAAAAACTAAACTAAAAAAAAAACTACCCAAATTGTTAAAAAATTTTCAAACTTTCTAATTTTTTATACACACAAAAAAATCATTAAAAGTATTCCACACCTATTTACCAAAAAAAAAAAGAAAAAAAATTAACCCTAAAACTTTCTACTCTGCAGGTATCCATAAAAAAAGAATTCATAACAGTAAAATGTTTTTTACAACCCTTATAAGAGAAAACTTTCTAAACTAATAAAAAAAACAACAACACAATACGAGTTTTTTAAAATGTTAAAAAAAAAAAAAAGAAATTTCAATTTTTGTACAGAAAAAAAAAGAGTAAAACCAAAATGCATTTTAAAAATTAGTTGAATACAGATGTTGAAATAGTATTTCAAAACGTAATGTTAAAGTTGTGTCGGATATGAAGAAATAACTTATGGTTTTAACTTTTTAAATTTATATGGATTATTTTTATAATGTTTTTTTAAAGTGGTGTGATAGATCAATTATTTACATTCTGTGTTTATTAAATTTTACATACCCTGAACAAAGTTCACGATTTTTGGAACACAAAAAAATACAAAATTTACATGATATTATTTTAAACAAATAGAAGTATTTTTATTTGAATAAAATTTGTCAAAATTTCCTAGAATTTTGTACTAACTCTATGTCTAGGCAAGTTATTTAAATACATATTTTATTAATTTTTATATGCGTGTGTCACATAGTTCGAATATTTAAGTTTTAAGGGGTGAAAATTATAATTTGGGGAAAAAAATGCATTATATGTAAATTATTACCACAAAATTCTTGAAAAATAGACATAACTTAATAAATTTAATTAGTGGTTTATATCAAGTTTAACATTCATTGAACATGAGCTAAATGTATCCGAAAACATAAAATTAATTTTGATCGTAAAAACAAGTAAGAAGTACAGGGTGATTAGTGATAATTTTAAGAATATTACTTTAACAACGACAAATTAAAAACAATATTTCAATATTCTAAAATAGTAGTACATTTTGATATTTAATAAATAAATAAGATTCTATAGATATATTAATTAATAATAAATGATTCTTTTTATTTGATTCTTATTTATTTCGGCATTTTTCAACTCCAAAGCCAATCATAATATCCAAAAATATAAAGGTACCAATAATATGGTCGACAGAATAATCAACCTTTGTTACTAGCTACTTTTCCAGAATATTTATTAGCAGAAACGTAACATTTACCCGTCGGAATAAAAACGAGTTAATTGATGGCAAACTTTTCGAAAAAGTGGTATCCTTCAGATAAAATTTTTTTAAATTAATACACAGCTTGCTTTTGACAGATAATATTAAAAAAATATATAAATATGTTTATATATATTTCTTTTTACTGGAAGTTAATTTGAACGAATTGTGGCATTTGAAAAGTTTATTGAAAATAGTAACAATCATTCAAAATATGGTAGGCTAACTGCATTTTCTAATGTATTTTATCATTTTCAGATGTTTAGTTTATTTTAACGCCTTATAACGAATTAATAACCTTCATAAGCGGTATTACTTAAGATATTGGTCATCAAAATCATATAAAGTTCCATTGATTCATATACATACATGCTTTTTATTTATTGTTTTATACCGTTGGTCAAGTGATTTACACCTACTTTTATTTATAATTTCTATAATTTAATATAATTTATGATTAGATTTTTTTATATCAATAAATAATATAATTTTAAATGCACTTTATTAAAATCACTGATAAACATGCAACATCAAGTTTGTATTGAAATTATAAATCTACAGGCTTAATCCACATCACATACAATAAAGTATTTAACCTATATATATATATATCAATAATAACAACTACATGCTTCCAACTGTTTCTGTAGAGACTAATAATTTAAAAAAAAATACTCAAATCGTTGAGAAATTTTGAGATAAATTTTTGGTGCTTTATACGGAAATAATAAAATTTATTTAATTTAGTTCATAATTGGAAAATTGAAAGTTTTATAAATTGTACGCGTTTCTATGTTTGTAGTTCTTCAATTGAGGTACTAGTTACAAATAAAATCATGAAACTTCCATTATGTTATAAGAAATTACTTAATATTTAACAAAAAATTACAAATTATAATTTTAATTTAATATGAATTTAATAATACGTATTCATAGAATCCCCTAATTAGTCCACTTTCAGACATGTGCTCGTCATTAAGATAACTCAAAAACGAAAAGAAGCGACATTTTAATGGCGTATTCCAGGCCTAAAAATGAGTTTCTTCTGTTTTTCAATCAGCGAAATCGTTCAAGTGAATAATAGGTAAACAGTACAAATACCACAAAAGTTAATTTTATTAATACATATAGCCTAAAATTTTGTCATAACTATTTATATTTGCCACAATTCAGACTTAAAGTTTAAATTTTGTATTTGGTATAAAAATAATTCAACACTGTTAGATGTTATCTTCATGTTTTAGTAATTGATTTTGAAAGGTTTTTTTCCACCTACTAAAGAACAAAATAACTCGATAAGTAAATTTAAACTAAAAATTCTCTAATACAAAAATTATGAAACTTAGATATCGTAAAATCAGTTTATTTTATCTTCGCTTCAATTCAAAGTATATAAATTTATTTATTTTTGTTCTATACAATTTGGTATTTGGAATAAATAATAAAAATGGAATACTAAAAAATCCGAAACAAATCTATCAGTTAGTCGAATGTTTACCTATGTATATTTATTAATTTAAAATATGTAGGTGTTTTTGTGGTTATACAGAAGTTATATGAAGTATTTCACACAGTAAAATTATTAATAATAGGTTACATTCAAAGATAAGAAACATTTTATGATAGGTACATAAATATTATGTACATATAAATAAATTAATAATCTCTAATTATTTAAGGTACGTACGCATAAGTAATTATAATTATTAATTTTTGTTTGAAACCGCCATTAAATTATAATTTAAAAAAAAAAATTAAAATATTTAATTTTCACACATAACTTGATATAATATATAAGTCTTTATAGAAATTATTGAAGTTCTTAATTTTAGTATTTTATACTTCAAGTAACATTTTAATAACTTATGTATATATAATTTGTTATGCCCATAACCGTGAAATTATATTATCGAGGACACTTAAAATATTCAGGGGTATAACATATTGATTCCGGAAAGCGAGATTGCATAAAACTGATCAGGATATCTTATAAGAATCTTAGTCTAATAATTTTCTCGTATGTTACTTTATAAAAATATTTAAAAATTATGCAAATGTACCGATAAATTCCTATCACAAGAAATTATTAATTTAAGACCGAAATTTTGTGATTATACTTGTTATTTTAGTGATGTTTGTAAATAAATAATTCGTTTAGGGATTACATTAATATGTAACAGATTTTGAGATGTGTATAAAATGAGATGTATGAAAATCGAAAGCATTTTTAAAATAATTTAAAAGAATCTTACTATTTCTATGCATAAAATTCAATTAAAAAAGTTTAAATAATTATAAATAATAAAGGCCATAAATTTTACAATATTGATAGTAAAATTAATTGAATTGTCAATCGTTTATCTAAATAATTGAATTCATAAATGCTGCTGCATTTTTTTAGATAAAATTAATTTATATACATAAACTCAATTATGCAATGAATATTTATAAATTCATAAATTAAAATTCTATATAATTTATCATATTAAATTTGTGAAAGTTACCGCAATTTTCCATGAATTAAATACAAATTAGATAAACAGGATAAAAATTGTTTACAATGTAACATACATTGAAAGAGTGGATGAATCATCCGTTCGCGCGGACGGATATTTCACTATATATATAAATATGTAGGTATATATAATTGTTTTTATATCGTAAAAGTGTCATCTAAATATTTCCTTTTTAATTTAAAACAATATTATTAATATTTTTTATTACTTCCGTTAGGTACATTTAAAAATATAGAAATAGTTTTGTTTTGTAATTATAATAATCATTTTATGTCTAGAAAATTTATTTTGTTGAGAATTCTTTTAATAAGTAAAAAATGAACGTTTGCAAAACAATATCCCAAATTAAGAATATTTACTTAACCATAATAATATAGCATTAGTTTTAAATTTTTTATCAAATCATAAAATGAATACTAGTAAAATTTCATTCTAAAAAATAAAAATGTCATAATTAAATCGGTGGTTATAATATTAATTTTAGTTTTACTGAAAAAAAATTATTTAATTGGACTTCATAGGACCATATCAGAAAATTCTAATCAAAAGTGGTTTAAATTTACAATTATAAACATTTCACTGTTTTATTTAAATTTTATTAAAATTTGAAAGTTAGGACCTGTGCACAAAATAGTATAATACAAACGCTTGTAAATTAAAAATAAAGATGCTACTTCTAAAACTCTATAACTTAAATAAATTTTATCAATAATACTATATATATATATAAGAAAATTAAAAACACAAAAATTTTTACTTTTATTAAAAATTTATTACACAAAAATAATATTTTAAGATGGCAGCCATATTAACAAAAACGCAAAGCAACGAACGCAGTAAGTAGATAAAAGCACACATTGAAAGAAGTACGGCATTCAAAAAATTATTTAAAATAAATACAATTATAAAAAACACTGCTTAAATAAAAAAAAAAATTAAATTCAAAACACTTAAAAAATTAATTTTATTTAATTTATAATATTTAATTCACAATTTTAACCAAAATAATATGTTTAAAAATACACACCAAAATATAAATGGTTTTGTTTTCATTCTATATGTGTAAACCAATATGGCTGCCAATTGGTGTGGCGGCATGTGTAGTGTGTTTTCGTTGCATCATGGCATCATATGCTGATATATTCGTGTGTATAATATAGTTTTTGTATAACCGGTTTTTCAGTTCAGTGTTTTGTTGTATTCTTACGCATGCGTTTTTTTTCATATGACGGTCACATAGCAGGAGGCCTGTTTTGTTACATGATGTCTGATCTACTGACTATGCCCAAAGGGTATATATTCTTCATGGCGGGAAGCTTTTGGTAAAACATTTTTATAAACAATTTTTTTAAATCAGTTTTTTTTTTTTTTTTATATAAATTTTTAATTGGAATAAAATTTACAATTCTTTTAAATTAATTTTTATCCAACTTTTTTACAAATTCGAATAAAAAATTTTTTTATTCATACCAAAAAAAATGTTGAGTAAAGCGATAATTTTCGATTAGAGCTTAGATAAGCTATTTTATAAAATTATCATACCATGCCTATCGTTTTTCATGCATATTTTAATTTGTAAGGTATAACCATTTTTCCAATATTAAAATTTTGACAAGTGATGAAATGTCCATTCACGAGATTACTTAACTGTCTTCTAGTCTCTTCTTCAGAGATAATAACTCAATCATGTATTTAAAATACAAATACCTGCGCCTAAATTTACATGCATAAAACAACATTTTATGAAAGTAAATGTAAAAGTCCTTGTACGTATAGGGAGACACCCAAATTCTTACCATCCAAAATTCTTACCAATCTAATATATAGCAGTTTGCACATTTTTATGACTTTCAAAATAAGAAAGAATTTTAAACTAAACAAACCTTGGTCATCAAATGGATATTGCCCACTTGAAATGACAATGCAATTCATAACTTGCGATATTCAATACCAGATTGGAATTATATAACTAATCTGACTGGAAACTGTATTTCTTACTAGTCCAGTTACGAGTTACAATGATTAGATAGTTTGAAACTAAAATATTTTATACTTTGAAACAGAATATAAACTATATTTTCATGGATAACATTTTATTGAAAATTAGCTGTTGTACCGATTTCAAGAAAGTGTAAGTGTAAACTCACTTGTTGTAGTTTTCCATCAAATTCTCTCTTTTTGTATGTTTCTAATAAACATTTTTTTCGGTTTTTTAAACACCGTTTATTTATTGTCCAGTAGCTACAATTGTCGAGAAAATTCAAAGCTTTAATCGTTTTATAACTGCCTTGAATAAAGTTTGTCGCATAAACTGTTGATTCGAATACTATAAATCGGTGTGTATCAATCTTTTTGTAAATATATTCGTTGTCTTTCTTCTATAAAATTCGTCTTAGTTGTTCAATTATAATTTTGTAAATAGCTTCTGTACTGGTGATTTTACAATAAGTTATTATATCGAAAATATTGTCTCAAAAATTATAGCTCAACATTTTTACAGAACCTGTTTCGACAATGATAGCTAACATGTAATATAATTATAGTGAATGTGAGAGCTGCAAATATTCATTTTCTTCTTACTATTAATTTGAAATAAACACTTTAAAAAAAAAATATTTTTTATATCCAAAATATAGGTATAGAATAATCAGGATACCTTGATAGTCTAAAGTATGTTAGTCTAGAACATACCAGTCTATGTTTGCATGTCTGTCTGTCTGTGAGTTTGCTCGTTATGAAGATAACAAATTTTCAGGATGTATTCAAGAGCTAAGAAGTATTTTTGAGTTCGTGAATGAGCCAAATATGTCTGGTTCCATGAATCCATGACCTATCTTTAAACCATAGGAGATAGAAAAACTATTCAAATGCTAAAAATTTTTACTTCTTAAAAATTACCGAAAGTTTTTTCTTTTATTGTTAACGTTCACTATAATTCAATTTCAAATACAAACAATTAACACTGTTAATTATTATCTGCACTTGTTAATGTATTTATTGGGTAAAATTTTTGTGCTAAAGATGGAAACTCTGTATCTATATAGTTCCTACTGTTATAAAAATAACGTTTGAATTCATTCCACGAATAGTAAAACGATTTTTTCTTGTTAATAGAGTCGGAATGTTTAAATTATTAGCGGCCAAATATATAGTTAAGGTATATGTTAAGGTAAGTTATTGCCTGGTCCATATAGAACCCGTCCTTATTAAAAACACTAAACAACTAAAGCACAATATGACTTGAAGGTATACTACCTTCATATATATATATATATATATACCTATACTACATAATAGAATACGAATTTCAATAGGTAAAAAAAACGTTTTTTTCTTTCATTTCAAAGTATACCCTAAATATTTTGAAAAAAATATATCGTTAGTTTTAGCTCGTTAGTTTTATTCGAAATCTTGGATTAAACAGTTCGTTTAGTGTTTGAGTGCAATTTATTATAAGTGCAGTGTTTTTCCGTGCAATATGAAAAATTTATATTTGAAAATTAGGTAAAATTATAATAATGTTTATTTTAATTTAGTTCAAATGAACAACAGTTTTAAACATACAATAAATACATATATAGTATACTATAAAGCTTGTGTAAGTGAGATGAGTTATATATTTACGACTGCAGTAATGTTTATGAGGCTGGAGGAGACTTATTTTTCTCTATATAACATAGTCGAGAATGGGAGGTCATATAACAAACAAAATCAATACTGAAAAGCATTCAACAATAAAGCCACACACAATTTTATGATTCGAATATTTGACGAAATAACTAAAGTGCAAAATTGTTTGCATACAGATACTTCAACTTTAAATTATACGTAAATTTTAATGTATTTAAATCAACAAAATGTCTTAGAAACTTTTTAATTGAAGAAACATTCATATGATTTACCAAATTAGTGGAACTAAGAGTCTTAATAAAAAAATATTTAGTATCAAATTACTTTGTCGGGACGATTGTCGATTTGTTAATATGTACTTAAAATTGGTATTACAGTATGTCAAAATCTGAAGCAATCTATTTACATATTCTTTAGGCTATCGGATTTTCGTTGGAGCTCAAATAAATTGTGTCTATAGCAAAGCTAGTTTAAAGAGGATAGATCAGAAAAAATCAAAATGTACTAATTTATTTTAGATTTTTAATGTCCTGATATTCAAAAATTACTAGTTTCTGTGTAAATATTTGTATAATATATTTTTTTCAATTTATCAATTTATTCAATTAAGAAATCTTTGTGTTTTGTACAATCATTTTAGCTTAAAATACGATGAATGCAGTCTCGGTCTAAATAAGTTTGTTAGTTATTAAAAGAACTACATCTTCGATAATTAAATATATTAAGTATTTTGTTAAACCTAATAAATTCGACCATTAAAAAAATTATCTGAATAAGTTTTTCCTGTAAAATTTTATACAAAATTGTTTGCCTTGATAAAATCCACGGTTGGTATATAAAACTGTGTCAGTATGTCGACTATGACCAATATTTGAAAACGGACACTGTAATAAAAACAAACTGACTTTTTTTAGTTATTATAAACATTTAGTGAATTTCATATTCATTCTCTTCCCCCTGTTGAAAATGCTACAATGAAACCGGGAATACTACAGGATATGTTCAAATTAACAAACATGCTCAGTTTAGATTATATGACCCTTAGCCAAGTTGTTGTAATATAAGGATATATGAATGTAAAAATATGTTAGGTGAATACTTTTTTTTAATAATTTTTTTATTTGAATGTTCGTATGTATATAAAAATGATTAATTAGTTTTTACGGCATAGTTTACATGTATGGATTCTTCGAATAAATGGACTCTTCAGTTATATAGAAACATAACTAAACTGTGAAATATTCATTGCATCTAAAATTATTGTTTAAAAATTTTTTGAATATTTTTCATTCAATAGTCTTTGGAGACTTTTAACGAGATATCAAAAACACAAGTCAATACTAGATCGAATAAATTTTGCAAGAGAAACAAACTTCAAACGATTTTCAATAAATATTACGAAGGTGGATAATCTGTATTAGAGTATTGGAAAAGATTAAAAAGTTAATAGAATAATGATGCTATTCCAAGTTCACGATATTACTAATTACAATTGTATTCAAATACAGTTCTACAATAATTTTCACAAAAATTTTTTTCAAAAACTAGTTGTTCAAAATTTTTGGTTTATTTAAAACTATTTAACTTAGTTATTCTAATTGATAGTTTTCGTTGAAAAAGCCATTAATAAGCATAAAAATTATTGTAAAGTAACATTCAAATAAGAAGTCTTATAATCACTTTTTGTTAGAATTCAAGATTATTGATTCTGTTTTAAAAATAAGAAAAATATCTCAAAACTTAAATTTATCAGATTATTTTTAGAAAAATAACTATTAAATACCAATAAATGCTAATATTTGATTTTATAAGCTGCCGTATGTATATAGTTTTATATATTATTTATTCTTGTGTCAACTAGACAATTCTAGGGCGCATTTCGCGTTGCTCCTTGTCTTAGTATACATAATTATATTCAATAACTCTTACAGAAAAAATACAATTAGTTCTATCTAAGAAGATACGAATGAAGTGAGTAAATAAAAGCACAAAGTGAACATTAATGCTCGCTTCTACTCAAAACGATGAAACTTTTCTAATCTGCATCAATTTTTATAATATTATTTCGAATGAAATACTTCAATTATTTTCTTACGTAAAGTAATACCAGTGTTTCTCTTTCCCATAAAGCTATCATGATGATGATTTTCGCTGGTGAATTGTGAGTTCCAAATTGTAGCTAAATATAATCTTACACTCAAATTTCCTGCACTAAATCTTAAATAATTTAACCTATATTTCGATAATAACAATTGTATAGGATTACCACTATAATAATAATACATTTTCCTTAAAATAATAATAGTACCAACACTATAATATGATAAAAAACACACTATTGTAATATATCTTATAATGATGATTCTGTTTTCTAAATGCTTGTGTATATGGTAGGTAGGTATAGTAAAACATAACTCTCTCAACTATTGTTTACAAAATTGTGGTTGAACATTTATCAGATTTAAAAGATTATCTTAATTATAATTCTGTATAGTAAATTAACTTAGGTGTGTATAATTTTAAAGTCTGAAACTAAAACTATTCGTTCTAAGAATAAAATGAACATGTTTAGTTTGTTGTCGACACAGTATTAAACTTATACAATATAGGTATACCTGCTTGGAGCATAGGTAAGGGTGGTTTGGTTTGCTTTGGTTTGGTTACTATCAACGGTGAAAGTGTATTATAATCAGGTATTGTTTTGTTTTGCGACCGCTAGCTATATATAGTAGTTTTATTGGATTATAAGTATGTATACCTTGTGGCGCAAACTTAAGGAATTTGTACGATCTTAAATGAAACTCATGGAAGTTAATTTCATGTGAATAACTAGAATTGATCAATTATTGTACTTATTTCAACACGAAAATTTACTCGGATTAAAAATAATTTTTTTCTGATTGTCTCGAATTGCTAATATGAATTCATAAAATGTATTCATATATATTTGTCTGAAAACATAAGAAATGGTGATAGAATTAGAGATGCCGTCTTCAAAACTTCAAATTCATAAAATTTTACCGAGATATTGTGTTTCTAAAATTTGGCCATCCACATTAAATCCTTACTATCGTATAAATTAAAAAATTCATACACAGGATTAAACAAGTATTTATTTTTGTTAAAACTCATTTTCAAGTGTTTCTAGAAAATATTTAGATGCACTTATTAAGGAACGTTTTTCAAAAATTTACGGAAAATTTACGGAAATATGTACCATTATAAAATAATGATACCTATCCTAATCTTCATAATCAAAGTCAATTATGTTTAGTAAAATTTATTATCTTTTAGTAAATTGAATTCATAGCAACTTCATTATTTTTTCTATTAATATCATTTGATAAATAATCATCATTAGTATATAAATTTTATCCACATGAATGTACTCTCTTCTCACATACATACAAAATGTGGAAACTGTTTACTAGCAAAAATATTGTAAGGCAAATAAATAGTATTTAGTGGCAAATAGTATAATTTATGTATAAATATATATTGTGGTATTTGCATAGGTTTTAAATCACGCGCGTATAAACAAAAGGGTCGACGCTAGCGGGCTCTATGCGCGTCGTCCGGGTAACCACGATGCCTGTGGTGACGGCGTCTGTCCGTCCGCTACCTCTTTCTCTATATAATGTTATACAAGAGCATACATATATAATATATATCTATGTTATTTTACTTGCACACATAAAACGTTTTATATAAAATGGAGTACCGGATGTTACGAGAGCATATTATACACAATGTAATTTTATTAGTATCCAAATAATAATTGCATTTAAATAGTCTTCTATAGTTAACAAAAGGCTTTTTTGTATCCAAAGTTCTTATCCTGTGTTTGAAAACTATTGTTCTTTCAAAAATCCTGGTTAACCTATGAAGTGATATCTTTGATGGCTTATAAATTCTTCGTTTAAGAATCAATTATAAATAAATTTTCAAATTTATAATATGGAGTCTAGTTTCAACATTTGAATATTAAAATTTAGTATCAGTTCTAATTGTTTCAGTTTATTAGTAACCGGCAATTCTAGTTAATATATTTTTCCAAATGATTTATGGTTTAATAAATCAGATGAATGAATATTAGTTACACATTTTTGTTCATCAAAACTATTTTACCAAAGCCGTAACTTATTTTAATTGTTAACTTGTAATTATTAGACACCCGGTATCGTAAACCCTTCTCCACAATGGTTCTCTTATAACGCGCTGGTGTTTATGTATTGTTGTTTATATTTAAACAATATATTTATTTCTAATTTATATATCTACCCTGAATATGTATACAACTTAGTTATATTACATTTTAACTAACCTAACTTAATTTATTATGTTTTCGAATAATTACGTTTATACAGGGCATGGTATAAATATCTCCATAAAACCGACAGTTTCATTGATGTTTATATATAGTGCGAATTATAGCGATTTTATATAATAACACTTGATTGAGATTCGAATATCCATTTATTTTTTACAATCTAAAAGTTAAATGATTTCAGTAGATTTTAAAATAATTTCTCAGAAACAATTCAACAAATTGTTCATTTGGCCATACCCTCAACCCTCGTCAAATATTGGCATTACTATACTGTGAATGGCATTAATATTTTCCTTCTTTTAATAATTGTTAAATATTACTTGATGTCTGGCGATTATTTTTCTTTAGAAAGACAATATCGATAATATTACGATTACGCAAGGAGTTTATCAAATTTTTTTGTTATACAAATGGCTTTTACTATGAATACAAGCGAATTGTTTTCATTTAGTGAGCGAATGGAACCTTTGTTGTATAAACACATTATATCAATTTTACAGAAGTAGAAATGACATAATAAATTATCGTAAATTATTGACACATAGTAGAAACATTACTCATCTTCCGGGAATTGAACCCAGGACCATCCAATTGTGGTGTAGATTCAGATTTTGTGTTTGCACATGCAATAGAATGTCTCTATTTGATGGCCAAGCATCTGTGGTGCAGTGGGTATCAAACTAGCATTATATTGTCCCGGGGGTTGATCCCCGGCAGTATTTCAGGTTTCAGATTTTAGTATGATTCGATGCAAAGGGTGACGAAATTCCATTCCGTAATCGCGAGAAACACTTTATATCCTGTATAATTTTGAATTTTACGGTTTGCGAATTTCTATTACTGACTATAGTCAGCTGATGATGTCTTCATTGGATTGTTCCTTTAAATTCCAATACTTCAAGGCCTGTTTCCTAATTTTTATTGTATGTGAATAATAGTCACAAATTGAGAATTAAATAAATTGCAATAAGTATTCTGTATTGAAGTAATTAATTTTGATTTTAAGAAGTATAAATATACTTTCAAAAATTGCATAATGAGTTCGCTAGGCAGACCATTGGAAACTTTCAGCTATCAAAAACCCTGATAATCTGAGTAGAATATATGACAGTTTACGATTTTATAATGAAATTGTAGATTTTTTAATATTTGTGGTTCTTTTGTTAGTGATCTATTTTTATAATGTATATCAGTGTATTATATATATATGATGGGAATAAAACAAACAAAAAATTTTGTTTTATTATCCAAAAATTTTAATTAAGTTGTTTTGCGTAAGTTATTTGTTTTAATATTTTGTTGTATTGTTAGTTTGCTGCACACACTAAATTGTAGAAAAATATTTATTGTATCGCGTTTATATTTAAAAAAAATTATATATTTTATATTATATATAGACAATAGTAGTGTTTGGTTATGATCATGGGTATTAGCAGCGCTCGTATGTTGTTGTTTTATTAACGATTTTTTATTTTCGATGGTCTGTTGTATTTTATTTTGTTCGCGAAAGATTATTTATTTAGTGGCTTTTTTATTTTTTAAACAATATTTTTCCAGGAGAGGCGCGTTTTTTTTTTATAACAATATTTAAATGATGCTTTGTTTTATTTTTTTTTTTAACTAAAAATTATTGTTAACACTTTCGTTTAAATAAAAATTATAGTATGTGTTGACTACAAAATTTATTTGTTAAAAGTCTGAATTTCAAATAAACTGACTAGATTATAGTATATATTAGTTTTGAGATTTGATAATAATAGAGTTTTTAATTGTATTATGATTATGATATTCAGCAATAACTAATATTAGGAAAACAGATTTTTTATATAAAATCATAATGCTTTGAATAACGAGGAAATTGATATGTATTAAAATTTTGTTCTAGTATCTATCGTTTACTGATTTTTAATAAGTTAAGTACATAGATAAATATAATTCGTAAGATGTCGATGAAAAATTCATTTAAAATTTGTGTATAAAATAAGGAAATCATGCTTTTTAATATATGGATTTAAAACTATCAAATAATTTTATTTGTAAATAGTTTGAGTTTGTTGTGTTGGTTGATTTTTTCTCCATTTTGATGTTGGTATTAATGCCATTGGCTTTTCTATTACTTCTTGAAAAAGAAAAACTAAACTTTGAATCTAAGTTTTGAAAAATACCATAGTCTCGATGACTTAATTATTTCTATTTTAATTATTTTTTGTAATATTTCATAGTAAACACTTTGTACATCTTCAAAATAAAACTTTCTTTATATCCACCACAAATTATCAAAATAAAAGTAAATTTATATTTAAATTTAAATTAAATAAACTTTATTAAAATAATAATATTAATTGATGTAATAAATATTAAAAAGTTTTTGAGTACTTATTTTAATTTATAGGTAGATATTCTTATAAAGACAGAAAACGGTATCAATGTATAATGTATATTTAACGAACTTCCATATACATAATTTATTAGATTTATCAGTTTTTAAATATTAAATAATAATAATATCTATATAATATTTCTACTTAATAATAATCACGTAATTATCCAAACACTTTATATACTTTAAAATGTTCATTTGTATTAAAAACACATTGACTATACATCCACAGAAATTGGAAATTCTTGTGCATACTCTATCATACAAAATATCCTTCGTTTTAAACTCTTATAGTTCTTTTAGAAATAACATCTGATCCTATTATACTGACATTAACTCTTTGGAAACATCTTTAAGTAGTTTATTCTTAAATCGGCATTCTGAATTATAAATTGAAAATATTGAAAGGCGTTGTAAAATCCAGGCAAAAATAAAAAGATTTCAACAGTCGAATTTAGTGTTTTCTATCGTTATTTGGTAGACGAATTGCATATGATGTAAGGCTTGTTTTCAAAGCAATTTTTCTATGTATATCAGAAATAAATTATATTGGTGAATTTATTACTGGTTCTTGGGGTATAACGTAATTTCCACATGTTATTTGTTTACGTATAAATATTCTATATATGATTAAATTTACAAATTATGTTACTCAAAATGAATTTACTCAAAATATTGAAAGTAGAAATAAATATACATTGACTCAAATAAAATTTGTATTACAAAAATTTATTGATTCATTAACAAATTTTTAACCCTTTATTTAAAAAATTTGAAACTTTTAATGCTGGGTCATTTTTAAACGCTGAAAAATTACAATTGAATGTTTATAAACATAAGCTAATTCGTAACATATCTGGTATAATATTCCATATCACTGAATTTACCATAACTTCATCTACTCCACGATACTTAAATGGCTTATCAACGTAATTCATGCAATCTTGCAATGGTATATAATGAATTGAAATTAAATGAATCATTATTTAAGAATTAGTAGAGATTTTTGAATGAACTATATACTTATGCATTATATGGAGTATACATACATACATAAAGTCCCTATTTAAATTGGCTGTAATATTATGTATTTCTTCGATTATTTCTTATCGTAATACTACATTGTACAGTAGCGCAACAAAAACGATAATATTCCCGTAGTCGCGTTTGATGATGTGGTCACGCAATCGGATTACAATTACGTGTGTGTTATATTATTTTATGATATTTTATCAATAAATTTATTTTCAGAAATTCTTTTTATTTAAAATGAAGAATTTTATCAAACTAATAATACGAAGAAAAATATTGTAAGGATAAATTTTACTTAACCCTCAATTTACAAACTCCTCTTTGTTAAATCACATTTATATTTTTATAATTTAAAATCTTAGAGCGATTTTAAGATAGTTATTTGCAAAACAGGAACACAATTTGCTCTTCGGGTGGTTTTAAATACATGATTCGTTTTTGAGAAATTTTCACTTTACTTTTAATTTTGTTTCTAGGGATATTTTACCAATCTTTTTTAACTTGTTTGCATGATTTTTTTGGAAATCCTGATAAAGTTAATAATAGTTATTAATATTTTATATAGTTATTTAGAAAACTAAACTATTTTAGTTAGTTCGCAAACTCTTACATTCAAAACTGTGTAACGCATAAAAATTTCCATGACTTTCTGGTCTTTTTTCACCTTCCGACTGTTTTGGAAAAAGAGAAAACATATGCAAAGAATTCGATTTGTTCTCCATTCTCTTACTTCTTCAATATTTTCTTTGATATTTTGCGTAAGTAGTAGAATTTCGAATATTTATTTCTGTAAAAACGTTTCGTGTTTCCATTTTGCACTCATAAACCCCGTCACACATACTAATTATAATTTGAAAGAGTCAAAATTTTAAAACAAACTCTTTGAAAAAATCAAAGCCAATGATTCACACGATTTTCTTCCAGTTTTTGAAAGGAAAACTTTTTTCAATTAATAAAAATTCTTTGACTAAAAAATGTATATATTAAAAAATGAATAATATGTAAATTTTGCTAGATTTTTTGTTTTTATACTTAATCAATATCTATTTATTTATTTTTTCAATTAAAAATTTCAATTTATAAAAAAGAAACATTTTCTTAAAGATAGATAATTTTTTTAAATAAAATAATTAAATTGTTTATTCTTATGAAGTATGAAACATTAATATTCCAATAATCTGTATACCAAGGTTTACTACATGTGTTAAAAGATACATATCTTAAGATTTTAAAATATGTTGCATAAGTATTTTCAATGTTTTGTTTAGAAATGTCGTACATAAATATTTTATATCTATGTATGATAATAATATTATTAATAATGAATTTATAGCCTGTGATTCTAAATTTATTAAACTATTTATTATTTTCAATTTCGTTTAAAAAAAAGATTTAGTAATGAATTTAGTAATTTATAATACTTCAGTCAAACATTAAACTGTTAAAAAATAAAGTGAAAATTGACATTTGATAAAAATATATAATTTGAATGAGTTTTTATCGAAAATAATGACATTATATAAAATATAAAATTATTTGATACATATACTTCTGTTACATCCTATACAAAAAATATTTTATAGTGTTAGGTATGCAATACATTTGCCTACTTAATTGAAAATTAGCTGTTTTTTAATTATATCGTATCTTAAGTGTATTTAATTTCACATATAATTTTACTCGATATTCAATTAAAAACACATCATATATTTTATAAAATTGTAGAGTATATTACAAATTTATCAATAAAACATATAAATTAGAAAAACATATATATGTATATGTATACTTTGATATAGTAGTCATGTTCATATAAAATATAAAGTAAACATACGTATATAGATATTTAACCAATAGGCAAGTTAATATAACCACAAAATAAATCAATGTCTTACATAATAAAGTAACATAGGGGAATTAATCTAATAATTGAGCTGGGAATCGACGAACGAAACACAAAACGCTACGTTAGTATTTGTATACATTAAGAGGAGACGTAAACATGTACGGTACACATATAGGTACGAGTCAAACGATTGAACCAACTCTTCGTCTACAAAACATTATATAAAACGAATTCGTAACAGAATATTACCTATAACTCATTTCTCATTAAGGTATTATTTATACTACGTGTATAATATGTATAAAATGTACCAAAATTAAGTGTATTACGTATAATTACTGATTTGAATTAATTTCTGATTTGGAGGGGTTAAGACAATATCTAATATATAATATTACATTGTATTTTTATCAATTTTTGCGCTCAAATAGCTCAAAAAGTAATTATTCAAATTTTATGAAATGTCAAAGACCGAAACAACTCAAAAATAAAAATCAAAAATGTATTTTATATTTAGAAATATTTTTTGACAAAAATTCACATGCTCTCTATTTTCACAGTTATTTGAGCGCAAAAATTGCAAGAAATCATCAAAAACACAACACCTTACAAGCAAAATAATTTTATTGAAAGTAACTCCGGTCGAAATGATTACATGGTCAGACCAAGTCGAATAAGTATGCAAAATAATTCAATAATTCCATTTCGGTTGTTTTAGATACAATAAATTGGTACACTTAACATGTACCTGTCATAATTGAATCTTGAATTAAGTTTTCAAATAGATGGAATGCCTTGTAATATTCGAGAAACATAAATGGCATATGAGCATTAAGACAATCAACTGTAGAAAATAAAAATTTTGTACCGATACAACTTCAAAACTCAAATAGGAGTATTTAAAACTGTTACATAACGCAGATAAGTCAAAATACATGTTGAAAAGAAATAACAATATAGTTAAGTGCATATAATCATATTTTTTTAACATGTATTTTATTATGAACGTTAATTATTCTTTTCTTGCATGCAACAATCTATCTAAATCATTTTTAGAAACAGTGTATTCGTTGTTTTTTTTTTTTTAATTTTTGCAGCTATATGTTTTTTAAGTCACTATTTTTGTTACTTGTTTATACAGTATGTTTAGACTTGAATAAAATTTTGTATCTTTGGTTGATTTTTAAATTATTAAATATATATTATGCTTGACTTATGAAAATATGGAAGAATCTGTTGAAATAGATTCATTTTGTGTAAATGAACTTTATCTGAATTGGTAACATCTGAAACTTTCTCCATAATAGTATTGAAAACAAATTAACTATTTCGATCACTTAACGCGTAAGAAAGATTTACAGAAAAATTCCAGATTTCAAAAAATTTATTATGTTAAATAATATATTTTTATAGATTTTTATAAGATATTTTGATCTTATACAAACAAATATGGCCATTTAAACTATATACACAAACAATATTGAAATTTACATTTTAAGTAATGCCAATTTTTAAACTAATCAGTGTCGATCAATGTGACTGACGAATGTCGACATTTGTATTGATTTTATGTCGATTTAGGTTAATCAATTTTTTTTCTTCTTTTATTTGCTAAATCAGTTTTTCTTTTGTTTCAGGTAAGAATTGTATCTGATTTCCTATCATCAATATGTATCATCAACTAACAACCTTTCAAATTAAACACATAAGGTAACCTAGTAAAAATAATATATTTTACTTGAGAAGATAAGCTTTTCACTGCGAAAATAACAACCAAACCGATTTAAATATATCTAGTATTATCAATACAAAAACTTTGCAAGTATTAACTACGCCATTAAATGACCAATTTGTACGCTTATAACATAAAGATGGTAAAATTCAAAGCAGTTATATTATGCTACTAAAATAATTTAAAATTCGTTGTGTTGGAATGAAAACATTGAAATTTTATTATAAATTCAGATTAAAGAGAAATGACAATTCTTTTTTATTTTAATATGAACCAAAAAAAGTAGAAAATAAATTTTTTAAATTATGTTAAAATAAATAATAAAAGTGCGAGGTGCTTCTACAAATTAATTTAGTTTTAAAATGTTTCGCAATACAAATTTCAAGAATAGTATTAATTTATATTTGAATGATATTAAAAAGGATTTCGATGAAAAATTTGGAATATTTACAATTAAATGAGTAATAAATAAAATTAATGAAACATTTAATGCTCTAATATGGCTTAAATAAACTGAATGTAATTTTTTTCTTTTCTTTTTAAAAAGTCTATAAAAATATAATAAGTGATCTCAACACAAAATAAAGCCATTAAATTTATAAAATGTATAAGAAAAAAAAAGGTTATACATATCGCGTATGTAAATGTCTTCTTTCTTGTATTATGTATATATATACTTATATGTTTGAAAAGAGGTTTATGTTACCATTTAATAAGAAACATGTTGTCTCAAAAATATAGCAATTATTTTAATTTAAAAAAAAAATTAATATTATCTTTATTATCTTCGTCATAATTTAAAAACTTCGAATAATTGACCACAGATTCTAAATTCAGATAAACATACACCATAAACGATTCTATTCCCTAAATACAGATCTTTGCAAACTTGTTGCACAATTTGTTTGTTAGTGTTGCTTAGGATTATCAACAAATTATTTTTAAATATTCTTTAATGTAGCGATTACATTTACTAATTCATTATGGTAAATAGGTAGGAAATTTTGTTTTGCTCATTATATTAACGTCGTTTAATAATTGCATGGTTCTATTATTTTAAAATAACATAAACTAGCAAATCAGTTGTTTATGAGATATGCAGAATATTTAGACATATTTATGTACTAAAAATTTACAAATCTACAATAAAATGTTTAAGAATGCTTTATTTTACGACGTATTAATAGACTTGAAAGATTTATCTGAATAATATCTTTTAAATTTGCCAGAGACTGGGATCCATGAGAAAAAACCGGATTGTATTTTCATCAATTTTAAAATTTTTCATAATAATCAACCTTGAAATAATATAAGTTTTGTATAAGCAAAGTAACTTGATAATATTTTATGAATTTCCCTATTATATAACATTTATTTTATTATAATAACATTTCAAAACATAATGTTTTTTATTTTTCGTATTTACATCTACTGTCAAAACATTTTGATACGGCAGTCAAAAACATGACAAAAATATCTTTCAATAATAATCAATTTTAAAAACCCGTATAATTACACTTTCAGTGTCACACGCCCTGTTGTATATTATCGATTTTGTATTTTCACCATAGAGAAACTACAATTTTATTGCAATAACTGCATTGGTCAATAAAGAAGTCTAAGTAAGCACAGAAATTTATTTCATTTTTATATATTTAATTTGTGAGGCAAATAGATCGTTAATAAAAATTTCCAGAATATACCTTTAATAAATTCTTCTTTCGTTTATATCTAAATTGTTTATAGCAAGGTCTCTATTTAACTTCCACTTGCTTTGCGATCCCTGTTACTGGATATTTTCTGTATTGTATGAAATGGCTTTTAATGTCTATATTGGGCAAAGTTTCTATACCACTCTGTCATACGAAAAAACGACTAACGTGAACATTATAAGTGTTATGAATTATATTATGTAGACAAAATACAAAAAATAAACTATCTATATGACAAGGATAGTAAATCATATTTACCATATAGTTGGCAAATATGTAAAATATCGCTATTTTTATTTAAAAAGAGTAAACAAAACCAACATCCATGTAGTATTATTATATGAGTTGTGTGTGAGGATATTTTTAAAAACATGAAAAAATAAATTATGTATATACTTACACCGCAAGATTTATAAGATGTTATTTTAAACCGGTCAAACTTGATTTGCAAATTTTGATATTAATAATAATATATGTTTTATTAAAATTGAAGTATTAACTCTCTGTGTATAGCGAGTGTATTGGTATCTATATAGTTGTGGATCATCATGGTGCTATGGGTTTCTTCTTTACTCACGTAGGTTGGTAGTTGGTACTGATGATGCTATTATGGGTTATGTTATATTGGATAGAGACTTAAATACCTGAAGAATAATGTACGGTTATAAAAAACAAGCTGTGGATAAGAATTATTTATTGGATCGGACCAATAATCTTCTGAAAATATAGTGTTAATAATAAGTACCGAGAAATTACAAATTTAGTCTTTCAAACCCTTTAAAGAATGTAAATATCAAAAAATTATGAAAGCTGATAGAATTTCAATAAAAGCTATTTAAAACTTTTAATTTTTATTTGTTAGAAATATTTAAGGATCTATTCAAGATTATAACAAATCATCTATCATTGGCTACGGGGATACAAGGGCAAAGTGGCTGTATTTTTTTATTATTCTGATCATTTTTAAATATAAATGGAACTTTCAATTTTGATTTTTGAGTATAAAACAATAGCTCTTTCTACTTGAAAATATAATGTAAACTAAAAAAAATAACGATTTTAACGAGTTGTTTGCTAGATTAAAAATTAATCAGCTATTTTTTGTATGGAATTCCTTTTAGGTAAAACATGTAAAATATTTTGTTGGTATGCAGATTTGCATCTTGTTAATTAGAAATAATAAGTAATTCAATTAAGAGGTATTTAATAAATATTAAAATTAAACCTTGTTTCTTTAACAGAATAATGATTCAACAAAACCTTGATTAGAAGATAACAATTTTTATTAGATAACAAATGATCTAGACCTAAGATATTGGATATCAAAATCTATTTCTGACAAGGATATATCAGTTTTTTCTTGAAAAAGAGAATAATACATTATTCATTATACATTATTTATTTTCCTTGCTAAAAAAATAAATAAAATAAGTGATAGAAAAAAATGTATTTATAATATTAATTTAAAAAATTAAAAACTTTCAATTTCGGGGGAAAATTATTCGAAAACATAAAAAATTCGTAATATTTAAATATTATTAAAGTCTCTCGAATTTGATAGCACCAAAAGTATTATGCATTACGATTTTGAATAAGTTCTTATAAAAGTATAAATTAAAGTATTTATTAAAGTATAAATAACAAGCGCTCTAAAAATATACTGTCATTGTCTGGGAAGAAATTACAAAAAATGCACTTAATTTATATTTATTCATTGCTAAAACTTTTAAATAATAAATTGTTTGTTTTGCAAGATCCTTTTAAATCAGTTTCAAAAAATTCAAAGTAGCTTAAGTAATTGATAAATGTCTTTGCGACACAAATACTATAAAAGAAATAGATTTGATTTGTTTTTCAGGGTGGAGTTGTTGTTATATTTATATATATTTTCAGTTAAATTTTTTAATACTTCTGTGTGTAAATGATATAGATAAAAGACTGATAATATTATATAGGTAATATTGTTATTATTTATTCAAATAATTTATAATGTTGTCTAGCAAAATGTCGCATTTCAGTTTGATTTATATGTAATTCATATTCAATTTACATTTATAAATAAAGTCTCTCTCTATGAAATAACTTGTAACAGGGAATTATTTATTGTAAAATTTGTATACAATGTGATTTTAAAACGGATTACAACAACCCTTCAAAATCAGTTAACAAGTGATATATTCAAAAATTTATAAAAGTTTACAGATAATTATGTCCTTAATAACAAATAATATTGATTAAGAAAAGTATCATTAAGGTTAGACCACGGTGTCCATTTTAAGTCAATAACAAATAAACCTATCTAACAATTAATTCTGTACGAAAACTATTGTAAAACCACATCCAACGTTACCTGAAAGGTATTTTTAAAAATTGTTTGTATTCTACAATCTTTCTATAAAATTTCTAAGGGAAGCCTTACAGCAAGTGTTTTTTTACCACCCCAACAATAATCCGCTGACTATTTTAGCTTCTCATTTATTTCGACAAATTGAGTCTACCTGTTTCATACGTATATCATCCAGCAAGAAAAAAAAATTTCGGCCAATTTATTTACTAGCCAAATTAAAAGTACCCTCGCGTTAAGGATTAAATTGTACATTACAAGAAAATAGAAGTAAAAATTACCGTAATACCTGTATATAACATGAATGGCACTTTAGTTTTTAAGTTTTTTATTTCTGTTTATTGTAAATCATTGGAAATGTCTCTATAAAAACTATATGTTTTGTTTTGTGTTTTCATGTATTCTTGAGTTTAGGTAAATAAAACGGTTATAATATATATCTTTGACAAGGTCTTTTCTATCCTAGATACAAACTACATATACACCATGCTATCTAGTAGGTAAATAGGTATTGAGTATACCAAATCAAATTGTTTAAATTTAAATTTAAACATTGTCTTCAACTATTCTTTGTTTGTGACCATCATCCTTAGCTTATGGCTAAACGTTAAATTGGGAGTAATTTCAATTATCAATACTAACATGAATATCCAAGTCTCAAAAATGCTTAGTTCAATGTATTTAAATATAACTTATTTTGGGAGCGAGATTATAGTATTTCTAGGATAACTTTCCAATTTCTTGTGTGTTTGCTTATTTATTACATTACAATTTACTTACTGACATATTTCACAAACGATTCAATTATTACTTTTAAAAAAGCAATACATACCATTAAAACATAAAATTTCAGATCAATTTGAATAAATATAAAATCGTAAAAAAACTAAACTTAAATCATTTGAAAGCAGAGATATTCTGCATACATAATAATATTGTATCATAATACACTCTGTATTTTATGAATAAAAACAAATCATTTAAATGTAAAAAATATAAATATAAATGCAATGTTTATATAAATATGGGAAAAACATATATTTGACATGTTTAAATCAAAGTTTAATAAGACATTTAATAAAATAAATCAAAAGAAATGATTATTTTACTAG
This sequence comes from Chrysopa pallens, assembly GCA_020423425.1. Lineage (NCBI taxonomy): Eukaryota > Metazoa > Arthropoda > Insecta > Neuroptera > Chrysopidae > Chrysopa > Chrysopa pallens. Next base: position 20,900,248 of record CM035591.1, on the reverse strand, counting down.
TTTCAATTGAAATGTCTATATTATAAAACATGAATATCTACCTAGACTTATAAACCAATTTGGGAATGCAAAGATATATAAATACAATTCAAAAAATATTATTTATGTTAAAATAGTCTTTAAGGTCAATGTATTGTAATCAAACGAACCTTCCAAGTAAATGTGTTAAGAGTATATCTCACTTAATATTAGCTGCTTTTTTAGAAAATATCTTTTAGTACAAATTTTCGTTTTAGCTACTGTTCCAAAATGAAGATTTGTAGTAAAATACTGTAATTTTTATACTGACAAAATATTAGCAATCATTTATATTTTCTACTATTATAATATGTCTATAAATTAAATAAAACATTTAAGTTGTTTATTTTGAAAAATTATCATTGCGCAGATTTCTATATGGATCTATTAGAATGTGTGGACTTAGAAAATAATTTTTCGTGTGAAGTAATAAGTCGAATATTGAGAACATAGTTCACTAACATTTTAACTTTTTGTTGAATAGACGTTTATTTTACCGGCTTAAATAAGACTTGATACAATTTGAAGGAAGGCACAATAAAATACAAAGAGTAAAAAAACTAATTTATTCATTTCACCTTGTGTGTATGGCAAATAATGTAAAAAATGTTTACGTTTTTTTTTATTGCTTTGAAAATAAATAAAACTATGTATCAAATTGCAAACAATGCTGCTTGCATGTTTGTTAAATATGTAAAAGTTAATTAGTGAAGAAAAAGAATTGGAAAAAATTTTTATTTAATTAGTGACATATTAACAGGATGTCATTGTAACAATCATAACATTGTTTAATCAATTATTGATTCTCGTATCATTTTAAGCGCAACAATTAATTAACAAACGGATAAAAATGATTTTTATAAATATATTTGTAGCATTTCATTTGTAATCGCATTTCCGTTTTGTTTATTAAAACAAAAAAATTTATTTTCATTCTTATGAAAAATAAAACGGAAAAAAATAATTAGAATGATCTGACTGGTATACAAGGTGGACTCTATAAGATGTAAACATTTACAAATAAAATTTCTCTCACTGCATAAATATTCAGACTTCTTGTTAGATATAACCATCCGAAATCCAGCAAAACAATTTGATAATTAAATAAAAAGTTTTTTCATTGATAAATCTTTATAGAAAAGTTATTTTTGAATTACTTTACCTTTCTAAAATCTGTGTTAGTTTTAACTGATTGAATATGAAGGACAAACTCTTTAGTATCTATCTGTAAAATTTCAATATGATTGCGAAAATTTAAATATACAAAACAACAATTTAGTAACAATACTTGTTTATGTTTTAAACATAAACAAGTATTGTTACTAAATTAAATTTTTTAAGAATTATTTTTAAAAAAACACCCCGTATATTTTTTGTTTGCATAGAATATGTCGCGTGTTTAAATAGTAGTAATAAATTAATGTTAATGACAGTTAAATGAAAATATGGTCTTTTAGTTAGCAAGAAGGTATTATAAATTGTATTAAAGATTATCAACAAATACGGAAACACAATCTAACTTCACTAGAAATGGTGTGCAATGTTTTTCATGTTTTCTCTGAAAATTGTTTATTTTGCATATAAAATTTTTCAAAAGGTAAGGTAATATTGTTGTATTACATTTGGAAATATTCAAAATAGTGAATGAGTTTAAGGTATCTTTTGAATAATTTTCAAGTTAATTTGTAATTCAATATTATGAATTAATTAAAATTTTTGTCAAATGAAATATTTTTCTTAATTTAAATACTTACAAAAATTTGCATTTCTTGATTTGATCAAAATACAAGCTGTTCTACAAAAATATCTAGTGGAAAAACCAATGTTACTATAAGTCTTTATTTAGTTTCATCTGTTATATTGAGAAAAATTGGCGAAAAAGTCGTTGTTGGTTCTCATGCTTCATGGAAGCTTTACTTTATTAATGTTCCTCCTAGACTCTATTAATCCTTCAAATTCATGTTTACCCACTTCCAATTGGAACAACGTATAAAAACTCGATGAACTTTTAGAAATTTGAATTTGCAAAGGTTGCGTAAAGCTAACATATATTTGGTCGATAGTAAAGTGAACGTATATTTGAACTTATTTAAAATAATTTTAACTTATGATTCTGAATTTTATATTACACATAAAATTACACCCGGACTAAAAAGAGGGATATTGAAGTTTAATATGTCTATCTAAACGCATGGACCGATTTTGATTAATTTTCATTGTTCCAAAAGTACTTGATCATTTACATAATTTTCTTTAACAAAACAACTTAAACAGCAAAATAGTTGATTTTTCTAATACAAGCAACATTTTTTTATACAATCTCTAATTTGAGTACAATTTGCGTGTGGTATATTCCAATGGTGTACTAACTTTCGCAAATTTAACTTATTTTATATTTACTATCATGAACAAATATTTTATAAATTTTATTTTTCTTGGTTATTGAGCTTTAAGTTAATAAATTTGTACCCCGTTCAATTCATAAACCTGTGTGAGCAAGCAAAATTCTTACACAAAAATCCATACAGATGATGAAGTTTCCTTGAAAAAAATATTTGTATAAGCTTTCACAAAATGCTTCAAAATAAATTAAAGACATTATTAATATAATAATTTTTTGTATTTACAGTTTCAATATATTCTTCTTAGATCAGAATTTTATTGTTAAAGAAAATTGCTTAATGTTCCAAATTCGTTTTTTTGTGTAACCGATTTAACATAATAGATTATTATAATGTTTAGCAACTTTAAATTGGAGCGACTATGTCCACAATTAGAATTTTTCATTTGCCATATTGATTAACTATGACTAATACACATGGCATATCAATATCAAAAGAATAATATATAATACATATCTATGAAAATATATATTTTAGTTGGACAAGCAGGTAGACACACAGGCAGTTAAATAAATAAGGAACCTGAAAACATTTATAATTTTGTTTTGGTAATATATATATATACAAAGAAATCTAATATAAACTACTGCTAAACAAATGTTAGCTGACCACGCACAATATTATTAGAATCTATAGTAATTCGAAACATTTGTTTCCATTTGTCGTTGTCTCTCTGATATACGGTATATTATTAGGGAGACTTTACGACATATTATATTTGGTTTTCATTTTGACTGTATACACAAACCACATATAAATAAATACTACACACATCTTAAGGTAATAAATTTGAGATGATATTCAGAAATCGAATTCATTTTAGTAATTGACTATTTATTATTGTATGAGGATGAGTAACAAAGAGTTTTAGTAAAGCTTGTGCGAAAAAACAGTACTCGATTAAAAACGATGCAGGTAATTAAGAAACAATTCAATAATTGAAATGAAATGTTTTGAAAAATAAAAAATTATAAGAATTTCAATAAACTGCAGCTGATACATTTTTATTGAAGTATTAGATCGTTCATCTTTTTCGACCATATAAATGTGTATCCGTTGTCTTAAATGGCACATATTATTCAACACGAAACCGGTCTAAATATTATATTTGAAACCTAAAGTTATTCTTCTTAAACAGATTCAATGGATACCTACCTCTTTTAATACAAATACATTATTTTATTGCACTTAATTCTTAAAGTTTATAAATTTCATACTTAATAAATTTTTAATTGAAATAAAATGGTGTCTTTACTTACGACTATTGTTTTAATATTTTCAATTTTACTAATTTATTGAAATTGAGAGCTACGCTTAAGAGTTGCCATCAAACATACATTACTAAATATACGTTTTCAATAAACAATTTTCAAGCTATGCATTGGACTTTTGGATTTTAATAACACAGATTAAACGTGGATAATTTTTAAACACCTTTTCTAATATTTCACGGTCTATTTTCCTAATAAAAACTTTTTGTTTAGTTTATCTGATGCGCTTGTCTGACGATTTGCTGTATTCATTTGGTTACAAAAAAAAAAAAGATTTTTAAATAAATGATGGCTCCATATTACAGAACATTATCGATTACCTTTCTCTCCAGTTACAAAATTCGTGTCTACTTTGTATATTATGTATTTCTACTTTTCAGTATATCGACAACTATTAGACTTCTGACATATTATATTTCTGAAAAATGGAATATTTATAAACTATTGTTTAATATAAATATTTTTAATTTATTAATGCTCGTAGCAATTTGAGTACACAATATTGTTTTACTCATCACAATTTAAAATGAAAAATAGAAATGTTTAAAACATATTCAAGCAAATTGCACAATTTTCGTATTTAACAAAATGAATAAATTTATTTGGAACCAAAAATTTCATATTAAAAAAGTCTCACAAATTAAAAAGAAAAATTCCAAACACTCACATGATAATTTTACAAATTGTATTTTAATTCTGATTATAATATCATATGTCATAATAAAGAATTTGTTTTCATACTTTCGCGTCGTCTAGAATCCATATATGCATTTTTCAAGCATTTATAATACTTGAACTTAATAAATACGTATTCTAACCATTTAACATATTTAAGTTCTAAGTCACGTATTCATATGTTCCACATATATGTCTTAAGAAAATGTGTATATTTATCATGGTATGGTATGGTAGGTATCTAGTATGGGGAGTAAAAATCACCCTTTTTGTGTGCAATGTATGTATGGTGACATAATATTATATTCGTTTGTAGTTAGTATATACTTTCCCTGTTTATTATAAAAGGCTGTACAGGAAGTTTAAATGTCTAGATGACACGTTGTCTCCGTGCACACATATTTACATCATGACAACCCTCTCTCAAGTAACTTCATTGTGAAAGTATTCTGTGGTATGTTGCTCTAATATGAGGAATTTAGAGAGAGAAATGGAGGATATTTACTTTTGAACTCATCCTTCTATTCAACATTTTTTGATATTATTAAATTTAGCAATAAATTGAATGTGAAATATTATTGTTATTGGTTATTTATTATTTTTGTCTCTTACATTATTAACATACATATTAAAGTTTATTTTTTTATTAAATTTTTTTGGGGCGTTATAATCTTAGAAAATATTAAATATAAACAGGTAAGGATCTCCACTTTGTGTCACCCAGGGCAAAACTGGCGCTCCCTCTCCTAGATCCGTCGCTGAATATAAAGTTTTTCATAAACAACTGGACATTATTTAATACTTTTATTAGATATATTTTCATTAAAAACTATTTCAATATCGGCATTTTACATTACGTGTATTTATAGAATTTTGTAAGGTTGCTTAAGAAACGCCCTGTTTCTTTATAAATAGATTATATATTATTTTATATTGAAAATTTGTCACTATTTATTAACAAAACAATACGGTATGATAGGTATTTACAATTTCCAATACACAAAAAAAACAGTAAATTGTTATTTTATTATAATTTTTATTTGGCAAATATGCAAAAATATAAAAAAAATAATGTATTTACAAAAAGAATGCGATAATTAATAATAAAACTTTAAAAAATAAATTCGAAAAGCACGATTTAATTGTTCTTGCTATCTTAGAATATGTTTTGTTTTTTTAATTAAGATTGTTTTTATAGATTACTTAATTTCACAATGAATTCGTTACCATATTACATAAGATGTAAATAGTAAAGAATAATTCTTACAATTTATTTATTCAAATGAAAAGTTCAAAATGTCAAACTACAATTTTAATAAGACATTTTGAAATGACATTACAAGGTTTATAATATAAATTGATCCAAAAAGGCATAATATCAAGTTTAATGTGTACATTTAAAGTCATCTAAGAGATAGCGGCTGTATTTATTAGCCATGCACACAAGCATAGACATGCATATTTAAGTATTGGTAATAATAAGTAGTTTTAAATAACTAATCATTTTAACATTGAAAACATAAAACAAACTAAGTTTGTTCCTTGAGATTATATTCCATAGTTGTGAAATAATGACAAAATAATATGTTTTCAAATCTAGGAAGTTTTTAATATATTGAATAAGATCTACGTGCAAACCTTTATTTTAACCTCTGTATACACAATTTACACGAAATTGTTTTTAATTGTAAGAAAACCTGAACTTACATTCTTCTGAATTTGTTTTATTATTTTATTTCCAGTTGTAAAACGCTATCTAAAAGCTAAAAAAAAATTAAAATTCTGTTTATGGATTTATTTATTATGTGGTAAATTATTATTTAACAAAATGCGTAATGATTCAAATATTAGGGAATATCTCTGTGGAAATATATACTTTCAAAAATAACTCATGATAAAACTTGTCCGAAAAATTTGAAAATAATTGTTTTAATTCACCTTTGCGTTAACGGTGTTTTTCATTGTTGAATTCAGTAGGTATTTAAAATTTATTTGATACAATTTAATACATATTTTGGGTTTTATTACTATTATTCAAGACCACCCGAATCATTCTTTATATAATTTATATATTCAACTGAAAGAATATGTCAGAGAATATTATTTTTAGCTTAAAGTTTGTAACGCTTGCAAATATTGACCATACTAACAAACTTTTGGTATTGGTGTTCATAGAAAGAGATAGCATGCTAAAAGATTGGTGACGTATTATAAACTTAATTTTTAAATAAACGTAATTTTTTATTAAGCCTGAGTACTGAGGTCACACGAATATATAACACATAAGTTTTTTTCAAAAATTATCGTATAAATTTAAAAAAAATTTAAATATGTCTGATAATGTTTTATTTGAATATCCGTCGTTTTAATAAAATTCCGGTTTTGTCTGTTGCATACAAAGTATGCATACAATATAGATAGATAATACATTTGATGATTATTTATTTATTACAATATGTTGTTTTGAATGAAAGGGGTTTTACTATATATGTGTAATAAATATTATAATAATACTACTTACTTGATGTAAGTGAATGAATTCACTTGGAAAATAAAATTGACAGAAACAAGTGCTAAATTTGACATATATACCCGGTGCATATTTATACATAGACACACACATAATATATAGATTTTAAGGTAGAATGGTGTATATAATATAAATATTTTTTTTTTTAAACGTTATTTTGTTAGAATAAATTATTTTATATTTAGATAATTCTAAGAACTAATTTGAATATTGTGTAATTCAATTTTTCGATTATAGGTATATAAACTATAAACAAATTTATGTTTCCGATTTTGAAAATAAGATTAGAAGATTTTTGAATCTATAAACAATATATATATCATGTTCTTGAAAGTTTTTTAAATATAAAATTTAGTGATTCACCTTTCGAATAGACTTCTGTCTATTACTGGACTTTCATGCGAGTGTATTAAAAATACGCAATGATTGGCGTTATATTCATTGTGTTTCGTATTCCAAAGAAATTTTAAAGAAATACAATAAGCAAATGGACGGACAAGTGGGAATAGAAAATTAAGTGATTCTTTGAATACCAATACTAAAATTAATATACTCCGACATATTGATCACATAATCAACAAACTTTTTATGGTATTTAGAAAACTTCGTATTTTCTCAAAATATTTATGAATCATATTTTAAAATTCAATCAGTTAAAAATTTTTGTCACTTATCATATTTTTTTTTTTAGACAAATATGACCTAACTTTCCCGTCAATATATATAATCTTTCCAGAACCTTAAGCTCAGTAGTTTTGAAGTTAAGTTAAGAGTGAAAATTTTTTCTTATTTTGTTTTAATAATTTGACTAAAAATTAAGAGAGTTATTCAAATATACAAAAACTAATTTGTTTGTTTAAGAAAATGGAAATTTTAATAATCATGCTCGCTACAGGAATTTTAAATTCTTATTCCAGTATATACAAAGTGTGTGGCTTTCGAATATTTATTTGATTATATAACATAATTAAGTTTTTACACTTTGTACATACCTATAAAAATTGAATTTGCAGAAAATACATTTTGTTTGAAATTTTTTTAAATCTTGTTTGATTAGGACACATATTCATTTTACAGTTGCAAAAAATAACAAAATATACAATGAGTATTTTATGAAAGATAAACAATAAATTTTCCAATACCATTTTCTATCGTTGTAATACACACAAAATAATAATGAACTAAAGAATAAAAATAAAAATGTATACAATGAGTTACTGAGTGGCAATAAAATATTGTGAGGTAAAACCGCACGGTGTTTGGTGGGTGTTTATATGTTATATGAGTTTTTCATGTAATATTATTTATGATTTAAGGAAAAGAGACTAACATGTTGGAAAATAAGCGATGCACTTTGTTCGCTCTTTCTCGACCACATCACAATACGTACCGATATTTGGTTCGGTGAACGAATGATAGATATTACATACACGAATGGTTTGGGCATTTTTGTTGTTATATATGAGATTATTGTTTGTGTATTGTATGCACATCTCTATGTGTATACATCGAAATATTCTATTTTGGAACGAGAAGAACATCAGGGAATTCATTTCATATATATATTTTTGTCACTTTTGTTTATTTTTTCATTCGTTATCACAAACTGAAAAAAATAAAAAACAATAGAACCATAATAATTGAGAAATGTTTTGTTTCTCTTTTTTCTAAATACACTCGAAGATTAGATGGAAAATGAAAATAAATCATTTCAATGTCCTATCAGAATCTATGGTATTTATTGTAATCTTAAAAATGGTCTTTTGATTATTATCCATCTTTTTGCTAAAACTTCAAAAATCTATCTCTACAATTCACTTTACCAACTCTGGACCTGGTTAATTTAATATTATTAAAAATTACTTAGGATTTAAAAATGTGATAGGTATATTTATATACTATTCTCGAATAAATACAATATTAATTGAAGGTACTAAATCTGTTGGTACCTTTTGTTCGTCATGTGACAGAACAAAACGTTCATTTACCAAAAACCTAAAAATTTTTCACTAGTATAAGATTGTGGAACACATCGCTTTTAAATAAAAACTCAGAAATCAGCTACCCGTCTACATTTTAACTTTGATTCGTGATTTGCTTACGCGAATCTATCAATTTAATTTCACTATTTACTTAAAACATTATTTATGTTTAATACATGAAAAAATATATAATAAATGACAAGACAGTTCTAATATATTCGGATAATTTTTCAACGACACGATGGAAGTTTTTGAAATATAATAAATTTTCATATGGTATTTATATTCAACATTTTACAAAATTGTTTTCATAAATAAATACAACGTTGACACCTCTGTCTCTCTCTCTCATAGACAACAGATCAATTTTACAAATAATAAAAACTAATCAAAAACAAATAAAATTGATGTGTTAACAAAAAAATAAATATAATAAACTGTATAAAAACACATCGATCGAACTGTTAATTATGAAACAACTCACTTGTTTCACATTAAACCAAGTCCGTCTGTTTGTTATATAAAAAAAAAATATAAAAATAAAAAATATTATTATTTTTATACAGTCAATACCTAATTTTTTTTCATTATTTGTTACCAATAAATACAATTTGTTTATTTATTTATTTTTTTTGTATCCATGTTGGAATTTATTGTAAAATTAATGAGATTTAGTATGACAAGCTGGGGTGCTGTTATTATATTTAACACCTCTCGTTTTAATTATGTTTTAGTTTATTTGACGTCAAGTGAAGCATGTCATAGTTTTTTTATGGTTATTTTATTTTTCGATTTTTTTTTGTTTTTTACAATAAATTTAATAGGTGTTGATTTAAATAGAATATTCAAACAAATGCAAAATTACGGTAAATATTTTTCGATTCTATCAAATTTAAAGGTACAACTGATCAGAATTGTAATTAGTTATTATATTATTTTTCAAAAAGTTTCTATATTAATCACAAGACTTTTATACCATTTAATAAACAGTATAAGTTTAATTATTCCTTATTTTTTAGAGTTCTCTTAAGACATACTATTTTATTTTCAAATACGCACAATATAATATAGAAATAATATTTGTAACTTGCATGTTACGTAGAAGAGATTTCTTAATCGATTGATACACTGCGAGTAGAGTAAAACATTCATATTTTCGAAAGTATAACCTTTTGTTTAATTGTTTTCATGTAAATTTTAAAGAAAATGTCAAAAAAAATATAGTTATTCAATATTTTTTTTTAACATTAAATTGTAGGTATTGAGTTAAAAATTATAAGAATGCTCGAAAACGTTGCCTTAGTCATTGTTTTAATTGCAAATATAAAAATTTATGAATTAAAATTTGTTAATATTGGGAAATTTCATATACCTTTCACAGATTTATATACCATTTGATTGATAAAGTAACATTTCGTAACAATTAGCAACCAAATTAAACAATTTTTATAAAAACATAGTATTCCTTTATGACACCACTTTGGAAGCTTATTTAGAAGATTATGTAAATAAATTACTTAATTAAATTGTTTTCGTAACTACGAGGTCAATGTTTCCCAATTTTTAAGTTATTTTAATATATTATTCTAACAAATATTATATATCTAACCAATTAACTCTGTTAGTTGTTATCTTCACTTGTTAATAATGCCAGATCGGATATTTGGTTGTGAACAAAACAAACAGTTGTTCGAAAAAAACATTGAAAATTAGCAAATTTTTTAAAATATCCAATACCGAAACATAAAAAATATTTAATTTAAATATTCGTCTAAAAAATTTAATTACCTAATACCTGTACCTAATATAAAACATTGGTGTGGTCTTGTCATGTTATACTTTAGGTTATAAATGTGGTTTTCAGTTTACACTAGCTATATACAAATATTAACACGTACCTATCTACCTCGCTACCTATGTATGTAGTTACAATATTTAACTAACAATATTATGTACCAAAGTATATAGACTCAACTAGCCTGTAGGCGATATGTAAAGTTCCTGTAATATCATATATATATCTATACTATGACAATATATACTAACTAAACTGGGAATCGAACTCCTCTGGGAATTGTCGTTGATTGTGCTGCGATAGTTTGTGTACAATATTTGATGTTGGAACTTTTGTACATACACATATATACGAAAATACTGAATGTATTGTATTCAAAACCAAATATATATCTCTTTTATGTATTATATATTGTTTGTGGAGAGTATATAATGCAATATTGTTTATAGAAAATATTATATATAAGTCACTGAACTGAAACTATATGGATTGTGAATATCAAGATAATGAACGAAAAAAAAAAACTCTATAAAATGAACTTTATTTTTGAAAATTTTTAGTTAAATTCACCGACATCTAAAAATTTATCTGATTGTTTATAAGCATAAAGATATATTCTGTAATAAAAAACCACATAATTTGTGTACATATTTTAGATAAATTATTGTCAGTTTTATTTATATAAATTATTGATAAATTTAGGACATCAAATATCAATTTATGATTAATGATTTATTATTTAACGAGTCATTAGTCTCAATATTAATTTCCAGTAATTATATATTTATATATCTATTATTGGATGACAATATAGTATTATATATTTAATACAAACATAACATGACAGTGTTGTAAGACACAATTGTTTTAATTTCATTCCGCTTCCACCATATGTAGATAGAAAAATACGCTTTTTATTTATATAACTTTATTTTGATTTTTTTTCCGATAGCAAAAAACAAACAAAAAATATCCAAAAAATTAAGCATTTTTATCCTCTTAATTCTATTGAAGCTTGTTATTCAAATAATTAATTTTTTACTTAATAATACGAATAATCAGTTTTTATAGCTTCCTAGCTATATTAAAAATAATTTAAAACACATTTATCAAGTATTGATATTTGAAAATATGGAAAAATTATTCAATCTTAGGAAATCAAAATTGGTTGACTAGATACTAAGAGAAAGTTGAAAACGGTGAAGTGTCATCTGGATTAAGGATATAATCTATATTTCATACTAGATTTAAACAGCGATATTTTTCTTTAAAAAAATTATAAATTTACACTATTTCTTTTGAAAATAAAAAATATATAATCGAACTGAGGCCATAACCGATCACTACCATATACATTCAAGTTTTTTATTTTTTTATTTATAAACATAAATATAAATAAATAAATATTTTTCATGTACAATATGAATATATATTGTTCGTTGGCTTATATTCTCACATTCACATATCAGACAATTTGGATTAGGTTAGATTTTACGACCATTGTGAGTGTATATAACAGTTTTGACAATGATGAATATTGCACCAAAAACAACAGAATAATATGGGTGGTGTTGTATTATTTTATACATATATGTTGTATTTTGGATGATATCACTTGTTATATGCATGTATTGAGCAGCCCAGCACCATCATGGATGTACTCTGTACTGGATGGCGGTTCTGGTTCGATAGCGTTCTGATCTTCTGATGCATATATTATATAATATGTGTAATATGTATGTGTATAACAAAGATAGATATACATGTGTGTGTGTATATGTTTTATTACTTTGTGATGTAATACATGAGTGTAGATATTAGATATATTTATACAGGATGTGACTGTGTAACGACAAATTTTCACTTATTCGTATCGATATTGATTGATGTCATGAACCGTTTTTCATTTTAGATTATAAAAACTCTTCATTAGATCAGGGAAAATGTTTATAATATTTGATGTATGTTTTAAAATGTCTGAGGTAATTAATTGAAAGACATCACCAAAAGTGGTCAGTGATTTGTTATGGGAATTATTAAGAAAACCATTGAATACGTCGTCAAACTGAACCAATTTTATTAATAGGCAAATTTAAAATTTTTTTCCATGTAAAATACACATTTTTAATACCGTTTGGTCTTACAATAATTATTATATATCATTTGAAGAATAATAACGATTTTCGTATTGATAAGTTCGAAATACAAAAATCGAAAAGCATGTTAAACAAATTTTGAAATTTTTCAACTTTTATTAATTCATTACTTAAAGAGGATGAAAATAGTCTGATGAAACGAAGACTTTCTAATTTTGTATGCTTTACAAAGATGTTCATTGCCGCGTATGGTGATTTACAAAATTTATTGGTTGCATTCTGTAGATTTTGTGTATGTGCCAATATGTTTAGTTATGGAACCCTATTGGGCGATACGTAACGTTGTAGTTTGGTTATACAATTTTGGTACCAACTATATCATAATTATATATATGTAATATAATATATAATATATTAGTGTATATATATTATATTGGTGTTATTTAGTAATTAAAGGTTGGTAATAACTTATCAATTGTTTGTATATATATACCTTTATATACACATATATGAATTATATTTATATATTAAAATGATCAATATTTGTTAAATTCATTGTTATTTATACAAATATTAGATCTCTGACAATGAATTTTATTTTCACAATATTTTTGTTATAAACCATTGACATATAATACTCACAAAATGTTCCTGAATAATGTCCTTGTTTTCGTCATTATGAATATTTCCAATATCTGTTTTAAGTAAATACATACTATCTTTTAGTTTATAATTAGAGAGTACAACATACTTATTATGAAGTGAGAAATTATAACGATTAAAATATTTCAATGTATTACTTCATTAACAAATTAAACAAATCCAAATAGAAAATAAATTTGTAAGGGTGCTACAATGCAAGTGATAGACTTAATAATGTAGTTTTAATAAATTAAGAAAATAAGGAATTTTGATTGGAATGTTAAAAAATTTGACTTTGTTCATGCAACGTTTTTATTAGTCGATTTTACAGAAATGAAGAATCTGAAGCTTATTACTTTGCATTAATATCACAATTACCTATAATTACTTAACATATTTATTATCTCTAACAATAAAATGTTCTTACATCCTCCCGATATTCCAACGCCTGGAACAATGACAATATTGAGTATACAAATCCTCAACAAAGTGACCAAATATTTCAAAACAATACATTTCACATGAAAAAATTATTAAATATTTGGCAAACAATTAACTGCTGTTCTAAATTCAATGCTTACATCTATGAAACAGCTATATATTTCTATAAATATTTTAATGTTTAAATATAAATAATACTTAAATTAATAATAAATATTACGTATACGTACCTACATTCATACGTATTTATGTTGTAGTCTAGTAGAGCCTTTATAACCCTAAAATAATAATAATAAATTAACATTTTTGGTTTTGAAATATTGTTTGTAATGTATTAATGTTTTTAAATTAAGTTATATATTATAATGCCATCGATAATATGTGATGGTAAATAATATTATAATTATTATTAAAATATTATTTTTTATAATTTAATGCAGTTGATTCCGGTTTTGTTAATTTGAACTTAATCAAATTTATTATTGATATGAAAAAAATAAATAAATTATTACATGTTGTTGATTTATTATTTAATGAATCATTAATTTCAATTTTAATATTTCTAATCGTGTTTATAGATTTCTATGCAACTGTTATTTTCAAAAACGAATCTTTTTTAAATTTAGTGCTGTTATTGTGAATAAAGATTCAGTGTTCTTTGTAGATTATAATTTCGTATGTATGAATTTAGAAAAATTCCATATTCGTTTTTTTATTCTTCATATTGAAAAACTATTTAAAAAAGGTCTGTTTCTGTGAAAATATTTTTGAAATATTTGTTGCTGATTTATATAAAATTATAGGTTTAAAACTTTTTTATTAGATAATTAACCATCACTTCGCTAAATATTTTCTAATTTTGGCAAAATTTCAGATACGACGGGACATATTTACATTTTTTAAGATCCATTTAAAGGAGGTAACTTATTATAATTCATTAAACGAACAGTGATATCGGGATGAAATTTTGGTAGCGCATTAGACCTAAAATAACCTAAAAGTTCGTGAACGAGCACAATTTTTACATTCGGCCCAAAAATTCTAAGACAATAATAGTTGTTTTTTTCTAAACATACCACATTTCTCGAAAGCTGTTAATCTGCATTTGTTGTAAAATTATATTTTCGAAGTTCATAGGATTATAGTTTTTAAACAATATTTATGAAAACTGTTTTTTGTAGCAGGTCTAATTTTAAATATGAATTGTTAATAGTTTCACTAAAATTTGTTTTAAGTTATTTATACAAAAATTATTCTATTGATTATATTTGCAGCTATCTTGTACTAGTCAAATCGTTTGAATGAAGAATTCTTTTTTCCGGTTAAAAAACATACAATATATTTTTTTCTGTAACATAATTTTTTAATATATCAACAATAGCAGAAAATTGTTATCTTTTGTTACATTTTTTATTAGAAAGTTCAGAGATAAAAAAATATATAACAGTTATCCCTACAATAAAATATTTAAACCTTTTCATTTTTTAACATCATAAAAAATACCTTTTAAAACAAATTCAATTTTTTGAAACTGCAATAAAAAAGAGAAATTTTTTTTGTCAAAATATTCATATTTGTCATATTTTTTATGATTAATATTTAAAACTTTCTAATTTCTTTTAGCGTAATGCGTTTATTTTAGTTTTAATATATAGGTGAAATTGTTGGGAACCTTTTAAAAAACTGTATCGTAAATCATTTTTTTTTTTGTAAAAAAATAATAATATGACTTATTACAAAAAAGAATTTCATTTAAAAATTTCAATCGTTCAAATTGCAGTGTTTATTTTCATTTTATTCGCAAATAATTATACGTATTGGCATTTAGTTCAAGAAGTTGTATTTTATATAACATGTAATTTACAATGTCTGATCGACTTTTTTTTTTGTTTATGTGTGTGTAATGTAATGCTTGATTATTTTAAGTCTACACCCGCTCATCTCTGTTCATTTAAAAATAATCGTCGTAAATTACTTCGTTCATAAATTACTGTACACTGAGGTCTACTATAACATTATTGAAACAATACGGAATATGTATTGATGTCGAGTATAGTTGGGAAATGTTACATTTTCCGTTTATCGGATTAGATCAAAGTAAATTAGGTGTTGTAAAAAGAATAATAAATAAATAAAAAGAATACATATCTAATGTAGACATATGAATTGAGGAGTAGTTATACGCTACATTTGAAACTGCATAATATAAAATCTTAAACGATAAAATTTGAAAAGTTTCAACAAAACTTAGTTTACTTCATTTTAACAATATACAAATGTATCAAAATATTGAAAATTCATTTGACTGAGGAATTCCGTTTCACGTTCAAGAAATTAGATCAGACTTAATGATGGACTCCTATGATTTGATTTTTTTCTTAATTTAACCATGGATTTGATTCGATCTTGTAGAAGAAATCTATGAAATTGATTTTAGCACCACTGTCCTCTATATTGAAGATAAACATTTGTATATAGAGAATATACATAGATATATTATAGTATTAAACAATTGGAATCATGTAACTAATATTAATCTTAAATTAAATCAATGATGATAGGTGGTACCATCTGTTGGTGATTATTAATAACTAATTGTGTAACAATATTTAATGTATTTACAACATGAAATAAACAACAACAACGACAACAACACAAAACCTCAAAGCAAGCTAATAAACAATGATAGATAGATATATAGGTTTTAGTAGTAACATGAGTTTAAATATCGTATCCATATCATATGAAACTTCATTTCTGACTACTTGTAAAAACATTTAATAAATAATTATAGTATCGAAAGTAAATTGGTCATTCTTTTTATTATAAAACTACGAACAACTTAAAGAAAAAACAAAAAACAAATTAAATTACTCTTGGTTCGAACGCCGTTCGTTCGGTAAGTTTATTATTATTAAAGACGTTTATTTTTTTTTTTTTGTTTGTGATGATAATAATCTTTAAAAATTGGTTTTAATCATATTATTTATAACTTAATTTAAAAATGTTTAATATGTATACCATGTGAAGAAAGGAAGCCATTTTTTAAGTTTTAAAAATTTTTTATGATATGTTATAAGAATCTGAATATTTTTAAAAATAAAACTTCTTACATATCATGTCGAATTTGGAAAATTAAGAAACGACTTCCGTTAGATACAATCAACGTTTAGATACTTTTTTTTAAAAACATTTGGCGATTGTGCAATTTGCTTTAGATCTAAAATAAGTAAATTTTTCCCTAGCACCTACACCATATTAGTTCGTTTTTTCAAACTTTAATTGGAAAAAAATGAAATATAATCTAAAATATATCAAAATAATGTTTGCTATATAATTTACGAATGCTAGGCACTAAGATTTATTAAGCTATAGTACTTGAAATTTCTATACATTTTATCGGAATAGTATTAGTCTGATTTGGTTCTTAGCTTAAATATATATTTTTTATTTTGTAGTACATATTATTCTTAATGAAAGAAATGATTTATGATTGGATGTATTCATATCACATGTACATCATGTAATAATTCTCTTTTATAATCAATACCAAGAGTTCAATCCCAATTTAAATATAAGTGTAATTAAAATTATTTATTTTAAATATTTATAAAAAAAAAAAAAAAAAACCTTTTAAAAATCCGTTTTAACTCTTAGCTTTAATTAAATGAATATGTTATTTTAAAAAATCTCAATTGGTTTAAATATATAATTCCCATGTGACATCTAATTTATTGTATTCTTAATTTTTTGTGATAATTTTAAATTTGGATCCACTTAGAGTTGAGAAAGAACTTGTCTTTTATTTTTAATTTTATAATTGAGATCAAATTGATCAATTTTGTCATCGGTACGTTTTTAAGTCATTTCCTTGACTTTTCAACATAAAAATTCTTACATAAAATTATGATATGATTAAAGTTATGTTAATGTGCTTATAATTGATTGCTGTAAGCTATATCACAATTATATACAATCATTTTCACTTTGAAATATTCTTTCATTGGGCTTAAAATATTTTGTTTGGTTAATCAGATTCATTAGTTGTTTTTAGTTTCAGATAAAATGAAATAGAATGAAAGTAGGTACCCAATTGGCGGCCGTGGTTAGAATTATTTATTAACAGTGGTTTTATTTTATTTTGACTAATAGCAGTTTATTACATAATTTGATGATTGTTTTTTTTGCTATTAATTCGAATTTAGTTGATATAAATTTGATTCTTATGCTTATTTATTAAACTTCTTCGAATTTCAACACGAAACAATATATTTCAAATAGTTTGACACGAGTGTAAACATTTTCGACAGTGCATCAACTCGAAACTTTAACAGAAACTAAGACAATATTCTCATGGTGTTCATGGAATAAAATAAAGAAACATTGATTATGAGTATTTGCTCTATTGTGTTTTATTCTAAAACCTTGTTTCCAGGGACGAAAAATAGTAAAAAGAAATTGTGATAAACAGAGATTATGTTAAAAGTAGGCTTTTTATATCAATATCTATTTTTTATGGAACCAGAGTAAAAATAAAACAGAAGATAGCATTTTTATAGCGTAAAGTAATTATTCAAAATTGTGATTTCTCATGTAAATTTGTCACCTATACATATGTATTAAAAAGAACCAATTTATTTTTAACTTGCGAAGTGATTGTCCCGAATTCGATCTATAGTTCTCAGAGTTTCTAAGTACTTGTATATTAAAACGATCTTATCACTAATTAGAAATTGATATTATTAGCTTGACTGGAAAATTCTTAAACTATTAATTATAATAACTAATTTAACTTAATCTTTAAAAGAAAATTAATATAGAAAAATTTGACTGTTTGATTATTAATTGATCTGATTTAATTACAAAACAATGTTCCATTATTTTCAAAAGTACAAATAAAACAAAAATTAAGAAAAAAATGAATGTTTCAGAAGCTATCATCAGCATCTATATGCACTAAAAATAGGTACTTTATACCTAATACTAGTTGTGTATGGCATACCTATACCTACACGTACAATAGTGAACAGAAGAACATTTATTTGAACAACCCCTAAAGCATAACACCCTTTTTATTTTGTAAAACAGCATCCATGATCTATATATGTAAAACACAGATGTAAAATAATCTCTCTCTTTCTCATACATTAATAATAGTGTGAAAATATACTTGAATATCTCTCATATGATGAAACTTCTGTGCTCCCATTCCTAAATTCTATAGGCAGACACCAATATTCAGTAGTAGCAGTATTATATATATATGCACCCGATCCCAAGCAGTTGTGTGATATTATGCGGAGTATTGAATCGTGTAATAACCTGATATATATATAAAAGGGAAGAATGATATTCCTCTTTCTCCCGTTTTGATTCATATACATGGTAATAATACTTTAGAATGTGATGTATATTATTTTAAATGTATTATTTTTAATTCACATTCATACGTATTTATTTTTGGTGTGTGTATTAGCTGATATGTTAGTTTGGTTATATATAAACTTTGGAAGATTATAAAATGCAGCAAAATTTGATTAGAACAACCCAAATGTTCATGTATATATACTAAAAAATAATTTTAAATATGTTATAAAATTGAAACAGAATCTGAATGTTTTTTCTCAAAAAGACCCAATTTGATAGGGTAAAAGAAAGCAAATAAGTAGTTGAAACTTTAATTGAAACATTAAAAAAAGTCAAGAAAATACATATTCTTGGAATATTAAATAAAACGTACATGATAATTGTTTTTTAATATAAAATGCATCCAGAAATTAATTAACTATGATTAATGTGAATTATTAATAAAAAACTTGACGTCATAGATGACTAAATATTAAGTACCACATAGTTATGACCACAATCTAATAGATCACCCTGTTTATCACTTTCCTTACAATGTGCATTTGTTAGATGTAAAATATATTTGGATTCCTTACAATTTTTGGATTCCGTTTTTCGACATTTTTTTTTTTTGTAAATTTTTCTTTTTTACTATTTATTTCCTGTTTTCTTTTTCGTGTTACAAAATATTACAAAAATATTCTAATTTTTTGTAACAAATATTTTTTTGTTTACGAAAGTAAAACAATTGTTATGGTTCCGACATTTTTATTGGGTGTAAAAGACATTGTTTTGTTTGTTTGTATATAAAGCGCTTTTAAGAAAATTGAGTTTCAATGTTAAAATTCAAATTGGTATGACTGTGTTATTTAATTAAATTACAACACTCTCCTTTAGAACAGCTAAGTTTAGTTAAGGTTTTCAAAAAAATATTATACCTATTTTTAAAGGGTCATTTTTTCTAATTTTAATTAAACCATGAAAAAGAGAGTCAATAAATATTTCTAAAGATTACTGAATTTATCTGCGAATAATTTTGGTATTTCAAATATTTACGTTATTAATATTATTTAAAAATTTGTGAACATTATAAAAGATATTTTGAATTACTAAAATGGACATTAGGAATAGGTTTTTTAAATTACTTCAGTATTACCTTATTGAAGTGTCTTTACGAATAAAAACTGAAGTTATTTTATTAATGTTTTTTTTTTTTTTTAAATAAGCAAGATATGGATGTTTAAATATTCTGATTAAACAAAGAGGCAAATACTATGTAACGACGTCAACGTTCAATATCTTCATATATATTACATGTAAATCATTGTTTTTAAGACTGAGATGCAAAACAATCTTCTTTGTTTTTGAATCAATTTCAATTTAATTTTTGAATTTTGTTATATTATTGATGTAAAATACAACAAATTCGGTATCAGACATCGTACCCATTACAGTTATGATTTTTCTCCTACTCCAATTAAAGATTAAATAAAGAAATTTAATTTTTGATGAAAATTTATTAAAAAGATTCAAATTACATTGTTTTGAATTGATAAAATTAATTTATTGGTGGTTAATAAATAAATATTCCGGTAAATTGAAAATAAATTCAATTAGGAGTTAAATTATTAGTTTTCAACAACACATGTTAATATATCTAATCCATTTAAACCCATCAACTACGCACTAAAGGGATTTTTAAAGAAATAAAACCAATATATTTAAAAGGAATAATAGAAAATCTAGGTTCTTATTATACAGAAAAAAAACACACATACACACATACTTGATTGACGATTGAAAACAAAGCAAAACTAAACAAGATTGTATTAAAAAAAAAATAAAGTGCTTTTCCCAACTGATTTTATTAAGTTTATTTTTACTCGGTCTCCCTATCGCATGCAAATGAACTAACTACGTTTTTCAAATAAACGTATTTACTATTTATGGATAACAAGTAAGGGGTTTTACAGTATATTGTGCAATCATCATGAGTAACTCTCTTGTATATTTTTTTTTTCAATATACATACGGTACATTTGTTTTTTTATTTTGTTTTATAATTTATACAGTTAGTGTGTACTGTTTTAGAATGTTGAACATCAAGAAAAAAAATTTCTTTTTTGTATTTTAGGATAATTTGCTTACAACATTTCAAACTAAAAGGGTAACTCTTTGTTAGTCTTTGAATCAAATCAATCAGATCTGTAGAAAAGAGAATTACACATAACGTACATTCAAAGATTTAATTTTTATTACCCTTTCACAATTGGAAATAAAACTACAAGTGGTCTACTAACGGTTGATAAGATTTTTAAGAAACTGTGATTTAACTCTGACGCCAAGTTATACGTCAACCATGGCAGATATTAAATGAGAAATGTACCTAAGATATTACAACGGTTTTTATTACACGGGTGTAACGCATAAACAATGGCTCGCTTATGTTATAATCATAAGCACCAACCTAACTATATCTAATGAAAAAACAATTTTAATTTTTAAAAATAGTGAATCACATATCGAAAAACGAGTTCAAATAGAAACAATCCGATAAAGTTGATCCCTTACTTTGAAAGCTCATACATCTAGGCCACCACACAGATACACAACTAGACAAGATGTTAAAAGGACTTTGAATGTGTTACAAAAGCAAACCCATTAAATTTAGTGTTTAGATCAAAATTTTTTATTGCATGAAATATTTTTTTAAACTTCCTTAATAGTAAAAGATTTAACAAACCTTAAATTGTTATGATTCTATTTTTTAAGAAAAAGTTATTTCTAAGTACGTAATCAATGATCTAATAATAGGAGAATCTAATAAGATTGATTTTATAAATATACCGTAGAGCGAACGATTATTAAAAGACAGTATTTCACTTTTTGAATTGAATTTTTACCTTTTTAATATGAAATTACTATCGAATTTCAAAAAAATTTCAAAATAAATTTAGTCCATAATACACGATATTTGCAGGCATTATATTTATTATGCATAATAGTTAAATGTAAACCATATGTAATGTACTTAACTATGTATTTCTTTTATTAACAATGTGTATGAATGTATGTATGTATATTTTGTTATGTACAATATACATATTTTTAAAAACCAATCGTTTTGTATGTAATCTATTAAATCTATTTTATTTTGCCTTCATTTCGTGTACTCCATTTTATCATCATCTGAAGTATACATAACAAGTAACAAACGTTAGTAAATAGGTAGCAAATAATATATGTAATACCAGAAGAAGAAGAAGAAGAAGAGGTATCTATTTATACCGAATAACTACAAGAAGAAAAAAAAAAAGAACATTATACTATAAAACAGGAAAAAAAGATTCTATTTCCCTAATAGCAATAAATGCTTATCTTTATAGCAGTCTGTATGAATAGCATAAGTAGCAACTTTAAAAACACCACCACAAAACGCACTTTTCAATTTGCATACACACTGACTTCAATTATATTATTCACCAAATATTTTTAGTTAAATTGAATTAAATTGAAAGCTTTTACATTCTGGAACTATGGCTCGTAAACGCATCATTTTTATGTTAATAAACTTTATGGGATTTCAATCGATCTTTTGAAGTTTCCATTCATTAAAATGTGTTATAGTTTAGTTTGATGTATTCGCTAATCAACATACTTGCCTGTAAAACAACCAATATCAATGCGTAACATTGTGTCTTAATGTTTGAAGATAAATGCCATTTAAAGGCTATTACTCCATTTTATAAGAATACTTAAGATTTTTAATATATTTTGGATCTTTTTGGATTCTGGAGTTTTTAAAAAAATTTAGTATTTGTCCATATTTTTCAATCATGAACATTATTTATATTAATGTTCGGTTTTCATTTTAGAATATCCCTTATAAAAAATATTGTTAATAAGCCTTGAAAGTGTATCAATTAAATATTTGAAATTATTCTATACTTAAAACCTGTTAAAGCTGTGTATATCTACATATTTACCTAAATTTTTTAAATAACTAGATGATGATAATATAACCTGGTGCCTGGAAGTCTTAAATTAAAAAATATAGTTCTGAAAACATACTTCTTTATCCTTTCTGATAAAAAAAAGAGTTTAATTGTAATGAAAGTTCAATGTTAAAAACTGACATGAGCTATACTAAAATATTTCACACTTTTTTAAAATAAAAATATATAAATATAGCTCATGTCAGTTTTTTCTATGTCAGTTTCTGCATATTTTTCTATGTAATGAGTTTTCCAAATTGAATGAAGACACTATACTTTCAAAGAAATGATAATAAGTTTATTTAATGTTTACGAACATTATTATTTGTAAAATGCCTATATAACAAACATTGTTAAAGTACTCTTGTTACAACAAACAAATATTTACTATTATAATAGGTACTGGTTACATGTATTGTAATAAACATTACATATTATGTACTGATTACAATTCATAACTGAATACAAATCATATATAATTAAATTTATATATATATAATATTGAACGATTTTTTTTTTTATCTGATTAAAATTTTTTATTATTATAATTTTAATTGCAATATTTTGTCTGCTGTCGTGTAGTTTTTTTTTTTTTTTTTTGTAGTTAAATATAATGAGCAATATGCGTTTTTTAATAATATTATTAATTTTAATTTTTATTATATTATTTTTATTGGTATTATTTTATTTCAATTTATAATTTTTATTAATAATTATTAAATTTTATTTTATTTTTTCAATTTTTACGTGATTATTTATCATAATTTTTTTTAACGTAATAAAGTATTTATAATTTTTAATTCGAGTTTATAGCTAAATTTTTTAACGTTAGAGTATAGTTTTCTACAACTTTCGTTATTTGATTATTAAAAAGATGAGACAGAATATCGAAGAAACCTTATATGTTTTATTTAGTTGATGTCTCAAAATAAAATTTTCAACAAAATTTTTATATTCATATAAAATTAGTAAATTTAATTAATTAATTAATTAAGGTTAATAATTTACGATGCTGTGTTATATAAGCTATTTATATACGCTAATAAACGATATTAGGGTTTTATTATGAATAATTCATATCGTAAAAAAAATAGTGATATTAAAAAGAAAAATGGGTATAAGTGGTATAAATTGGTTATTTTAAACAACCCTTAGATTATTGTAAAAAAATAAATACTTAAATTTTCTTTATCTTTATCTCTTCTTACACAACCAGAGTTTAAAAAATAAAACACGAGATGGCAATATAATGAGTTGAATAAGTTGTGTTTTTGAAATTTCCATGAGCTTTCCTTAATTTTAAGAATAAAGACAAAAGAAGTTTGACGCCCGAGAGTTCTTTGTGTATAAAAATTTTTGAAATATTTTAAAATTGTTATGATGGACTCCTATTCCACAGATTATTTTGATGTTTAAGAAAAGTATTCAAATTGTTTTGAAAAATAAAAATATCCTACTATCGAATTCTTATTTTTCTTCACCCTGTAAACAAGTATACATGTATGTGTTTCTGTACATTAAAAAGTTTTATTGAAAAAGGATATCTTTTCGTACAATATTATCTTATATTGATCGGATTTGAATCAGACAAACTAAACCCATAATTCGTTGGGACGTTGCTTTTATATATAAAATATATATAGTACGTAAGTCTTGCTGTTATGTAATAAGGTGCATTTTCGATTTAGGGTTAGAGGGTGGTGATGAATTCAAACAACGAAATATGTATATTTAGAGTGTAGGAGTTGAAAATTGGTACCAACTTTTTATTTATAAATTCACAAATAAATATTTTTTTTTGTTTAAGTTTTTTAATGCTTTATGTTGTTAGCAAACTTTTTTGAAAGCAAAATTTTTACGTTAAAAATATGAAGAATGGAATGTAATGACATTGTTTTGTACTACTTAGTCACGAATATTATAATCGAACAAGTATTGTTTTTAAAATACTTTTTGATAATTTAATTATTTGTCAAAGGAAAATTACCGAATATATTCTGTCTTTTCATGGCAATTAAACCGTACTTGATAGTATTTTAACTGTATATTATCATGGCCATTTAATTGACACAAAATATGTTATTCTATTGAATAAGACCCTAAACTTCCATCTATATTTTACTTTGATTTATTGTTTTTCTTCAAATGATTTCGATTGAACAACCAATAATTTAAAAAACTGGAACAGGAAAATTTAATAGAAATCACTGATTTATGCTCGAAGCACTGGCTATATTATATTTTTGTCTAATATTTTCGCTTCTTTAATGCTGAATAAAATTACCAAAATCTATAAGAAATCTTTTCATCGAATCTACCACGCCACCGATTGACGAACAAAACACACTGATTTTTATGAAGTATTTAGATTTAATTTTTTTAATTTTAAAAATAAATAAGTGTAAATACCTTCTTACTAAATCCATTAAAAGATACCGAAACACGTTTTCAATATTATATTTCTAAGGGTACCTTAAAACGAATCACAAGCTTTCCGCCCGCTTGAAAGTCTTATTTTGTAAATAATCCAAAAATTATTTTGTGTTATCTTGACTGATATGAGTACGAGAATAAATTATTTTCAGAATTCAATTTGAATAACATTATTCGACAGACATTTTAAAAACTCCGAATGTTTATTTATTACAATAAAATAAATTTGAACATTGAAACTAAAATATATGGAATTAGTTTAAAATAATATATATTCACAGACATATTATTCAACGTACAAACATTACTTTATACATGTCTTTAAAATAAAGCTCTGAACTTCCGTTTTAAAATACACTAAGCTGCTTTGAACTTTGTTACAGAGTTAAAATAATACATGTATGTGTATACAATATTTAACATTAGATATGTATTATACAACAAGAAAGGTTTCTCTGGATTCTAAAGTTAAAATACAACATAGAAAACGTAAGGAAGAGGATATACACCATACAATGTTAGTTTTGTGTGTATGTTAAATAGAAGGATCGACCCAACCTAGAAAGGATCATTGTTTCAAACCAAGTTGTTATATATTTTAGGAACTAAACTTACAACAAGTAAATATATCTTCTAATGGTGTGTTTATATTATTTTATTACATACCGTTCTCAAATAAAAAAAGTACATAGAATTCACCAAAAAAATTTTTGAATTCCTAATTCAATTTGTTTAGTTAATTATGTTAAAACCAGTGCTGGTAGTGCTTAGAACATTCAATCAGAGTCTTCAGACTGATTGTGGGAGTTTTTATGAAATTGGTTGTTGATTTTTCAGCTCGTAATATGTTTTGATATGAAGAAGAATTTTTTTTAAAAATAACTTTTAAACAAAAATATACAGACTGAATAATTAAAGTACTAAAATACATAAGCAGTTGGTTGTTTCAAAGACTTTCGAAACTACAATACTGGTTAAGATATTATATTGAAAATTTGCTTTTAGACTCTTTGAAAACTATTCTCTGAAATAAATGGTTTCATAAATAAACACTTCAAACATCGATATTAAATTTTTCAGGTGCCCAATTTTAAGTTTATATTATACTAAATTTTCCTTTTCAATCAGTATTTAGAAAGATATTAGTAAGGACATGACGAAAATAAGTCTTTAAAGATAATATCTCTTGCCTGCTATCGAATTAATGAAAATAACTTTTACTATACGGTAATATAACCATGTCATTCACTTTGAACTGTGTTGAGTAAAATTAATTAGTAAAAGTTGGATAAAAATAACGTTAATGATTTTAAAATACATAAATGTATCTATTGTTAATTCTCAAACTATTTTCTGAACAAATTCACAAAGTGGCTAAAATTTTTATAAACATAAATTACATAAAAATATCATCTCAGTCTTTTAAAATAAAATAATAATCACAACAATAATAATTTTTTGGTTATAAATCTGTTAAAATACCATCTGTAAAATGTAATTTGGCACTATAAAACGTTGCCTTCCTTTATTTTATCTATGTGGTGGTGAATTTCTATGTATATATATATGTGTGTGTGTGTATATTGTGTCTCATTTTCTGGCGGCTGCGTTCACTGATGCATAATACAATCCAGACAAATATTGTTGTAGCACACACGTAGTCTATAATCAACAATTTATTACGACATAAATGACTGTGATTACGTAATTAAAAAAAAAATTCTAATTGTAAAATTTGAATGACTAATTTTTCCTTAGAATGAATTTTTAAAAAAATGTTCTTAGAGATTCTTATCAGTGTATTTTTGGAGTAAATAATTTTGTTTACAGTGATTTATATTTGATATTATCTGATTGTGCACAAGTCAACTCAAATTTCGTATAAATGAAATAAAATATTTTTTAATGCCAATTCCGTTTACACAATAAAGTATAAAAAATACAAGAATCGGAAACAGCATTTAAATGCTTCTTAAACTTGCAATATTCTTAATTTTATGAATACTCATCGAAACATCCAAACTTTCTAGTTTTGTCTCAGATCACTGACATTTCGAATAATGACTGGTATTGAAAATTCATGAATTCCTTCTCGATGTTCATTTTGATTAGTTTTATATTTGTTAATTGAACTGTTACCATTAGTGAATAAAAAATTATTTTCTTATAAAAGGAATCTGAAAAATTTATCTTATTGTGTAAAAAAATAATATTATAACAACATTTATGACACTTCAGTCAGTCAAAATACAACAAAATATCGTCAATGAAGTTAAATTAACCAATTTTAAATTGCGATACAACTACCTCTTATAAATTCCGCTTTGGAATATTCTTACGTGTAAATAAGTATTGAAATAATTATGTTGTTGTAAGCCTACAAATAGACACTATATATATATATTTTTTTAAATATATAGTCTTTCATAATAGCGTTTTCTATATGTTATATCTGATTCCTGAAAACTTCTTCAGATAATAATACTATTGTATATGTTACTATATCCATTTCGGATATATTACATTGTACCCATTTATCAAAATAATGAATTATTTTCATATAAAAACCGGAGCCAAAAAAATTTTTTATTCAATTCTAGAATATATATTTTTCCATGTTTGTATCTTTTGTATAAATTATGATCGTATTCTATAGTTGAAGATTATACAGTTTTTATAATTGGGTCCGTAGATTAAAAATAAACATAATATTTTAGTTTTTTGTTTTTTGAATCTCAAATTCCGGAGAATAAGTTGTCTAACGAATTATTTCTTCATGTTATAAAATTATAAACAAAAATAATAACTTGTAAATATCAAACTTTTATAAAACCAACAATCAAACTACTAATATAACTCAATGTACTGATAGTATTATAACTTGATCCAAAGGAATTTGAAATATAAATGACTTGTAGGACTGTCAATACTCCCGATTTAAATAAAAGACTGATAAGAGATACGGCTTTCATTCTTTCCTAAAATTTTAAAAGAAAAATTAATTTAATGTAAACAATAGTACCTTGAATTTATCTTAAGAACTACTCAATCAAATTTCTGTGAGTTCTGCAGGTGAAAGCAAAATTATTTATAATTCTGAGCAAAAACGTTCTTCTTCAAAAATTAGAATTTTAAAATATATTTTATTTTATTTCTATAAAATTTTGTGGTTGCAAAAGCAACTTCTTTTTGGAGTTTTTGGAATTATTGAACTACGGATTGAATTATGCTGAGATGTTTTTTTAGCGGAAATATGTAATCTAACCTCAAATTATTTATTTTGTCTCTTTGTCTACTACGATTTTCTGGATTACGCTATCTAAAACTATGTATCTAAATTATCAAATAAATGTCCAAAAGAAATTCTCATTTCATTAATTCAGATATTTGTCCGATGACTTTAAATTGTAACAAAACTTGGTTTGTATTTAATGATATTAAGTTCACCTGAAAGCTAACCACAAACAGTTTTAATCCACAAAAGAATAAAATTTCTTTCAGTTTGAAACTCACGTAGCACTCATTGATTTGATTAGCGTTATTGTAATGCATTTATTTGTACCATAATCTAATTACAATATTGACGTTTTTCCCACAAATGATAGTATAATTTGATTCTTCTAAATAGAAATGTATAAAAATACTTAGAGATTTACCGTATTTTATTACATAGACAATTTACAATAGTAATTTATTTCACGTTAACCAGATTACACGTGGACATTAATACAATTGAAATGAGAGAATTATATTTATATATTGTAACATTTCGTATTGGGGATTACGAATCGAAATCCTGATCATATATCAGGTTCAGTTTATGTGTAAATTTAGAAAAGAGTATATACATACAATTATACACTTCTATAGTTTTAGCTTTATATATAACAAAAGCAGTCAGTTCAAGTATTGTTTTGCCTCATCGTGGTCTTTAGGATTAGAATTATACATATATCGTTGCATTTCTCTTCTCGGGAAAACTGAATATCTAAAGTAAACACACTGTTTGCTGCTACGATACGTTTAAAATAAATTTAGTTGTTTTTTTATATTTTATTTATTTTATTGCATTCAAGTTACTGCAATTGTTTTATTGGTTTATGTGTAGGAAAGCGGTAGTATCAGTGTGTCTAGGATAGTTATTTAATAGGGAGAAATAATACAACAATCTCTTATTATTAGATTGGATACAAACTAATTGTTGTTTATTAGTCTTGGTAATTGTAAGGGATTTTGTTTGGTTTTGTTTTATTTTATTGAATTTCAATTGGCTTTTATGCTGCCAAATCTTGAAACATTGTCATTTCACCGTGGATGATAAATTTACACATCCGCTAACATTATTATCGCAAATAATGACACGCTTTCAGAGCACAAAAATTGTAGTTGATTATTTACAATAACAAGAGTCTTAGAATTCTATATTAATTTTGGTGAATGAAAATTGTTGCTGAACAGCATGTTTTATTAAAAAGCAACATGTAATCACAACTTATGAAATTGTGCTTTATGGACAAGTCAACTTATTTTTAACAAATTATGTATAGAAGTAACTAGAAGAAAGATTAAAAGAAATTAAAAAAATATATATTTGGAGCATTAATATAAAGAAAATGATAGCTTGGCTTGAATGCTTTATACCATGTGTTTGTATTGATCAATTGTTTTTCCATAATTTTCGCACCATTACTTGTTTTATTCTATGCATATATGCACAATTTTATTAAATAATATTAAAATATTAAAATCGTTAATAACTTGCGATTAAATTAGACTAGGGTGTGTTTTAATGGGTTGAAAATCGAATTTCTTGATTTTTGTAAATGAGTTTAAGCTTATGAAAATATCATTTTTCGTTTGTTAAATAACACACCGAATGAAAAGTAAGCATTCTTAAGGTTTTGAAATTTTTTAATGTTAATATTCTTACTAATCATTAAGGTTGTTAAACTTACTTATCAGTAAGGTTGATTTCTTGCAATTGAAGATTTTTAATCGAAACACCTCAATTTGAACTCAGTTTATGTGTTTTCGATGTATTGAGACAGTTTATCTGCAATTTTAAAAATTTCATTATGCTATAAATGGATGTATGTGTACTTAAAAGTTCAATGAATATTTAACAACAAATTGGTGTATTTAATTTTTTTTTTTTTGAAAATAATGATATTCCAAAGGAAACGATTTAACGAAATAATACTTATATATGATTATGTGTTAATTACCTGATTATAATTTGAATGCAAACGATTTAATTAAGACATAAATAAGGTGAATAATTTGTAAAATATAATTATTATTGTAATAAAATTATAAATATATTTTTGTTACAATTTACATATGCGTATATAATAAATTTTAATGCATTTTTACATCCAAGCTGATAAATTAAAACACGGAATAGGTAGAATGCAAGTTAAAGGTGCTTAGCTTATAATGAAGAAATCAACTATTTTCATCAATTTGCAATGTGTGCTCACTCACTTCATTATAATCATAAATAATGGTCTTTATTTATAATAATTTATCTGGGTAATAATTTTTTATTAAAACGGCCTTATATATAATTTTTTTTTTTTTTGTAATCTAAATTATAATATTTATACATTGGAAAAATCAAGTCATGCAGAAGTTACTTGTGAAACTTAAAACTCCCCGTGAACGTTCACAGTAGGGGTGGTTATGCAAAACTTTTCTTATGCCTTTTTAAAGTGGTGTATTTATTTTACTATTAGCTAAAATTAAAGGGTTGTTTGTGTTGTTTTATAAGAGTTTTAATACTAACAATTTTCAACCCTTTGTTTTAAAGTACGTGCTTAGATCGTTTCAAATGAAGTTATTATGGTCATGTTGAAAAACCTTGAATATATTTTCATATTTTTATTGTATAGTTAATTTTATGTTAAATTTTTTTATATTCTTTTTTCAATTATAGCTCGTTACCACATATTTTTGTCAAATATTCAAATTTATTGTGAAGAATTACTTTAAAACATTGAATGGATCTCAGTCTTTGAAAAATCTTTATGAAACCTCGTTTTTTTTTAAGAAATTTAAATTTTACCACACGCGAAATTACAGACAATGATTTATCAAAATATCAGATTAAATTCAATTTTAATGCTGGCTTATTTTGTAGAGCAAAAATATAATACACTGAAAAGTCAAAATCTGGAAACCAGTTATGTAATTATTTTTGAACTCGATTGCTGGATGCCGTTAAGATTAACGTTTATTTGATTCTTCAACACACTAATCGTTCTTGTAACAGTATCTAAAACTTCACTAAAACGAAAGATAACATTGATATTAGGCTTGTATTTATCGTGAAACTTATCGATGTGTTCATTTACAATTTCCTGGGGTCATTAATATGGTATCAAAATGTGGCTGCAACTCTTAGCAGTACAAATGAATTGAGATAATATCTTGAAATTAAATTGGAAAGAAAATTATTAATTATTTAAGACAATACAAATATTCCATCATAATTGTATATCATAATATTACAGTAGATAATATGAGTAAAATAATGTAAAAACCACCCTTGGTGAGATGTTATTTTCAAGATACTTCTAAATTAACTTCACGGTATGATATTTATTATTTATGTTTTTTACACTTAGGGCGATGTTACAAAGACGCCTAATTGTCTTCATATGAATTTCATAGCATGATTTGCCATTACGACTAATAAGAGACAAATTTATTATTTAAATTAATTAAAAATAATATAGAAATTATTATAATTTTATTATTTATACAAGAACAAAAAAAATTATATTTTTTGAACTAAATATGTGTGTTCTATTCCCAAAAACATAATAATAAAGTTTTTTTTTCCCGTAAGTTTGTTCTTTTTGTAAAAATTATTTATTTTTGTTTTTATTTTACCATTGAGGTTTTTACCAATTAAAATATCAAAATAAGTTGTACCCAAACAAAAAAAAAAAATGGTTTATTTACCGACCCTCCCTCATCTTATGCATTTGATCCCATGGGATTTTCAAAAGAATAATGTGAAATATATTGGTCGAATCACCCCTCTGTATTTTTTTGTTTTAATATAAATAAATATCTTCCTGAATGCAGTTAGTTGTAATAATAACTCAATCCTGTTAAAAAAATATATATAGGAACGTAGTTAAAAAAATGGTTGACTTAAAACAGTTATTTGGAGTTTCAAAATTCTAAATTATATCGGATATGTTGGATTAAATTTTTTTTTTTTTTTTAATTTAAGTTAATTTATTTTATTTTTATTTATTTTATCTAATTGGCTTTTAGTTAAAAATTTTATTTTTAAAATTTGTTTTTTCTTTTCCTTTTAAGGTTCATTGAGTGAGTATTACCAATGTTTTCCTGACTACTATCAATTGGTGAAAAATTCTGAAGGTCAGTTTTATCAATTTTTTCAAAAATCAAATCAATCGATTGGCAAAAATTTCCCGAGTAAGTAAACGCAAAACGATAACCAAAATTTTTTTTAATATTTTTTATTTTAATTTAGTTTGTTTTTTAATTGGCATTTTGAAATCATCGTATTACACCATTTAAGTATCATTTGTGTGTGTTTAGATAGAAAAAGATAGATAGTTTGTATTATGAAATAGATATAGGAGTTCATCTCATTAGTGGGATGATCTATGATCTTATGAATGATTTATTCAATATGTTTTTAAAGACAGTAATGGTTGTTATTTAAAGTTTTTGTTGTCCTGTGGGAGGTGTCATCAACATCCTGTTTGTGAGTTATGTGTCATTTGTAATATTGTAAAAAAGGTTTGTATACATATAATTATTTTTAAGTCTAATAAGGTACATTTGTCGGTGTTTGAATGAAATTTATATCTTCAACCATATTCTTTTTTTTTTCTCTTTTATGGAAAATATTTAGTGAAAACGACATTCTCTGTCATATGTATTCCCCCTATTTTATGTAAAAGGGAGAGGACTGACTGTATTCTTAAAAATGATGATACATCATTTTTATAGACAAAAGGAACATCTGTGTTCATATTTCTTTACGGTTTTACGAAACAGCATTTATATTCCATTTATTTTAAATAAGTAATTCTAATCCATTTAAGCTTACTTTCTTTTTTACTTTAAAAAAAAAAACAATGGTCACTTTCGCTTGCCTTCAAATTTATCGCATAGAAATAAAAGGATGAAGATTTATGACTTCACTTTCATCTTTTTAGTCGAACTTAGTGGAAATCCATACTATAATGATGAATAAACAGTATATTCGATAAAAATGATTTTTTGTTTTTCAAGACGCGTATTTAAAGATGCCAATTTATTAAAAATAATTTCCCAAAAATCTATGATTCTATTGAAGTTATATTAAAAAAAAAGCACCTTTCTGCAAGATAACTTTTAAATTTGAAACGGCACTTGGTGCATTGACTAGTTGACGCTTCTTGGAAAAAAAATGTATATCGCCTATAGCTGATACACCTTCTGTTATTATACTATGCCATCTCTCCCTGATTGTATAATTATGAGACTACCGAATAACAGAGAATTTTGAAAACTTGAATGTATTTTCTTAGTATAATGCTACTTTCTCGGAATCGGAAAATTTTTCAAACGTCAAGTATTGTATGAAAACAAACTTCTGCACAGTGGATAAAAATTATGTAATTAGTAGCAAAATATTTGAATGTTTTTTTAGGAATAACTATTTATAATGCAGAAATTATTTTTTCCATCTTATGTGAAAACTTCTGTAATTTTCTGTTGGGAACTCCTTCTCGTACGCGTAATCAACCTCAAACTCCCATTTTTCTACGAATTTGTATTGTTTTGTTTAAGTTTTTTCAAAGGCTTTTTTTTTCAAACGAAATGTTTTAAATAAACAGCGTAAAAGAATGTTAGACATTTTGATTAAGGATATGTACAGAATGTCACTCAACTAATTCGACTACACACTAATTTCTATATACTTTATTATGAATAATCACAGTCTAATATCCAAAACATATTTTATAAATGCATATCTTTTGAGAAACTCGTAACGCGTTGTTATTTCAATAAAAAAAAAATAAAGATATGAGATAGTTGTAATACAATATAAATTATATAAACAAGGATATCAAATAAAAATAAGGAAGAAGTACCTAATCGTTAATATTTCTTATTCCATAATACTCTCGTATACACTCACACAAACACAATCGGTTTTTATCTTGAAGTTAAATCGCAGCCTACTTTTAAATGAACATGACATTTTGACACTATATATATATATATATATATTTTTTTTTTTAAAACCATATAAATTATGCATTTACTTTGAAAAAAATGTATATAAATATGTATACGATATTTTTGTAATGTGGCTAATATGTACTGTGTGTCTTGTGTTCAAACCTAAAGTTTACAAGGAGCTAAATTCTCCGATATTCTGAAATACTTTTATTGCAGAATCCAGCAGAAATAAAATCTCTAAATTATATGTAAAGCCCATTTTTAAATGAACTAAACCTTAGTAAGTAAAGTTTTTTACAACCATTGTTCTAATTATTATAATCGCAAAAATTTACAAATAAAATACAGTGTGTCAGATAAATTTTTGATGTTAAAAATTTACTATTCAATGGTAATTTTTTTGTCGCTGAAAACATTTCCAAAATAAATAATTAAAAATAGTTTTCCATACAAAATTTCTTCTCATTCCAAAAGATGTATGCATAACATTCAAGTTACAAATGTATTTAGGCGACTTTTATCCCGATACTATTTAAGGAATATTTTATTTTACACAGAAAACATCAATCTTATTTATTTTAACTGCATTTTCAATCGAAAATTTCTACTAAAAAATAATTTTGCATGAAAAGCAGAAAATAAAATTTTGACTGTATAAAATGTTTAGATACTTGACGTCTGAGAGAGTGAGTATCCATGTTTGAATTATGCCTAAACATAAGCATTCATAAAATACACTCAATACTTTGCCCTAACAATTATAAACACATTTATAATAGTAACATATAACATAAATAGTAACAGTTAACTAAATTTTTTTACTCTTGAATTTGTCTTTTATTTTATTCGGTTTAAATATTAGGTCATCAACCAAATTGCCGATTTTGCTCATTTAAAAAATTAAGTCAACTTTGTAGATTTAGAATATGTCACCAAAATTTTGCCTATCTATCTCTTTTTTAATTGATGCTGGATGGACAGGCTGGCATACGGATAAACAAACAAATGGACTGATTGGGTGATTATTTGAACCCTGTATGCTAAAATAATTTTCGTGGCTTCATTTTTCGCTACCGTTAAAAATTTAAAATTGAAATTACTTTACTCTGACGAAATCGAAATATTTTAAAGCAATTCTAAAATACAAAGAATAATTTCCCAAAAAAAAAGCTGATATTTAATTAATATTTTTTAGATCATAATCAACAAGCGATAATTTTGTAAATAAATATATTATGATACCTCTACGCGCATAGATTCCGTCATAAAAAAGATATATTGGCGATTAAAATTTTTTAAAGGATGTTAGATTACTTACAATCTAATTGTTAGAATCCAGGAAAGGATACAAAACTGGTAAATATTATATTAACATTACATATTGTCTAAAATGTATATAAACCACCTAAAATCAAATACATGTTTGTCTACTTAACATTACAAAATATATAACTCCCAAATAGTTTGAATCTGTAATTTTAGAACTGTCGATGTTTCTACATTAAAACAAATGACATTTTGATTGGTCAAACACGACAGCTTATTTTAGGACTTGCTGTATGCATATTTCATCTTATTCATTTATTTATTTCTATATTTATATATATATTTTTTTTTTGTTCCTGTATACTGACTGTTTGTAGCGGAGAGAGAGTCTTGATTTATAGACTTTAATTTTATTTATAATAAAATATTTTAGCAAAGATATTTTTATTTATTATAAAAAATCTTTACATTTGTATATTTGTTTGTTGGTTTGGATAAATTTATTTGCATACACAGTTTTGTTCAAATTTTTTATTATTATTTGTTTACAATACATTTTTCGTGAATATTTTTAGTGAATTATCTCCACCTGGCGTGTTTTAGTTATATTTATAATAACCAAAATAATATAAATATTATAATTCTAATGTACAATAAAGCTATTCCCTGGTGGTCAAAAAAATCAAATATTTCTTTAAAATACAAATTTATTCACAATTTTAAAATACAAGTTGGAACAATCATTTCTACTTAAAAATATATTTATTCAAAACAAATTTTCAAGTGGCATTTTTTTATATATGAAGTTTTATTATTTAAAAAAAAAACTCTTCAATAATCTTTTATTTCTCTCATATCTTTTATTTCTTTGTTATCATTAATAAATTGTATAGGTAGTTTCATCAATTACAGTAAAACGTTTTATTAGTAGAACCTAATTATTTCTAAATTGATCTTTTAAAACGGCAACTATCTATATATTTAGACATTATGAAAAATATTGCAAATTATAAGGCTAAATATTGTTTCATTTTTACCTCTAATTGATTGAAATTGAAGATTCATACTTCTTCATATAGGAAAAATTTATATAGAAAAAACTCTGTATAAGTTGAAGGTTTAAGTAATAACCGTTCTGTAAGAAACTGTATCAAAATAAATCATATTATTTTCCATAATATATTTCAATGATCTTAGACACAATTTTTTCTATTGGAAGATTTTATTCCAAACTTGACTCAAAGTTTTTCATATTGTAGTCAATCGAAAGTAAAAACCACATATTCTACAATTTAATTAAAATTATACATGTACTAATTATAAATGTATCATACATCAACAAAAACTTTATAACATTGATCTTATGTGTAAATATAACGTGTAATAAAACAATTATTATTTGATATAAACTTCAAACAAAGCCACATTAAAGTTTGTTTTGATAAGTTCAAATATAATAATATTACTCCTGCAATATTTAATCAAACACCATATATGAAAATTGTTAATAGTTTGCCATGAGTAATAGTTATAATAGTCTGTGGAACAAACTAGAGAAGTTTATAATAGTTGAAATATACCAGAGTTTAAAATTCATAGAATTATTAGATAAAAATTGACATTAAATAGACGCAAAGTTAAAAGATAAAAAAAAATTTTTGGTCAGCCACCTTTACTTGAACGTTGTAAACCTAGTTTAAATCTCCGTATTTCCGAAAAGTTTGAGGTTATTTAAATTTCAGTTATTTCTGATTTCGAATTTTTTTTAATACTGTACAACTCCTTAAGATGATGCATAATTGAGACCATAAACACCAGAAAGTAACCAAATTTGAATTGAACGGATTCCGTTGCTAAGGTTCATGCAGATAACGACTATGAAAGCTTGTTACAAAGGCTATATATTTTGAAATAATTAATTATTTATTATAGTGAGTCACTTTATTCAATTTTTTAGCCTCTGCCAAAGTTGCAAACGTATTTTGAAATTTGAATCATTATCTCCATTTGAACTGTAATATAAATTTTTATAACTTGATTCATGAACACAGAAATATTCAAATAATTCAACAGTTTTTGTTCAATTGAAAGCAATGGAAAATGTCGTAATTATTTGATCCAATTGATTATGTTTGTTTTTAACACGCTTTTATTAGCTTCACTCGTATGTTTGTTTGTCTGTAGGTAACTCTCTGAAGTTGGCTGCAGAACGCATCTGAACGGATCCTTTGCATGAGAGTAATAAAGATAGAGCTAGTGCGCGAACTACGCATGCATGCGTGTTTTTTTAGTTTTTTTAAACTATTATAATTATTTTATTTAATTTGTTTTTTAATTCATTTTAAAATTGAATAGTATTTCTATGGAGTTGGTATGTCAATGAATACAAGTTAAATACGTTTGACCACAAGTATAGGCGCGATCTCTAAGGACTTATTGTAACAATGTTCTAGTGTAATATTATATTGTTAAAACTATTATTACGTACACGCTTGTAACTTCAACTACATAGAATTTCTAGTTCCCATTATTCATAACAAAGTCTCCTGGCATCATATATCCAATAAAACATAATCTAACATAATAATGCCATTTTATCCAATAAATTTTAACAGTAAATGTATGCAGTATTTATATACGAGATAATACAATATTACTATTGTGCAAAATTTCTTAATTTATATAAATAACTTATTTTTTCTGTTGTATTTCCATAAACCTGTTAGTTAGTATTGTGAAAATATTATTTATAATATTATACTAAGATTAACAACAAAATATTGGAGGCGTCATTTAAAAAGAGCTACTTGATAATGAATGGATCTCTCTGTGTTAGCTATTAAGCAGTATATGATGTTTAGTTAAACTTGTATTAGTCTGTGAGGGTCTTTATAATATGTCCACCAGTACACATGTGATTTGTCCACGCCTACTTAATCTTCTTAACGATGAGTCGATAAATTATTAACTATACGTGTATTATTTTATTTGAAATAAATATACTAATAAATATTTAAATATTCTGCTGACTAAAATATGTCTTCTTCATACATAATTATTTACTGAATTATCAAAAATCGTTATCCATTGTACTTATAAAATCATTCGTAAACAAAATAATTTTTACATGTATATCATCCGTGCAAAGAATATCATAAAACGGGGTGAATCAAATTACTGGATTGATTGCGATAAAATAGCACACACAAGTTTAGATTCATTCCATTTTACCCAAGATCTGCAATATCAGAGATGATTAGCATGGAAATGATCGTCATTTTGAATTTTGTTATTAAAAATTTCAAATCTCTTCTAATACTATATTCAAATGGAAAATTTTAACAATTTAACATTATCTTTATAAGTTATAATCTTTAAAATGTTAAAAAGCTTGAATTATTATCCCAGATAAAAATTGTATTGAAATCGATCTATTATTTTTGGTAAAAAAAGTAAGATGCCCCAAACAGTTTACAAATAATCACTGCAAACTTAAAAATTTTTATTAAAAAACTTAATAGATGAATAAAAGGGTGCGTTTTTATTAATTAGTAACCATCTGCTTAATATTGATAGTTTAGTTTTATCTCTAGTAGTTTAGTGTCTAAGATGATAATAAAAATGATTATAATATTTATTTTCGCGAATGAAAGTAAATCTTCACAAAAAAATATATAACGTTGATAGTATTACATTGTCGACATGTTTATAACTATAGAAAAAGGGCCATTTTCATATTGTACATACGACGTATTATAGTATTAGAATCTTGGGGTAGGTAGATTCTACTAAGTCTGGTGGGTGAGTTCTTGCTATAACACAGCACAACTAGCTCATACATAAATTAATTCAAAACACGTAAGTACCCTATAAGTTTCTCCATTAGACGCGAAAGAGAATTATATCATATACAGCCATCTCTTATATAAAATTCATTAAAAGTATGCTGTTAAACGATACAGTATAGGATTCGGAGCATCATTTATCTTTCTTGTTTCCTTTTTTTAATATGAAGGTGTATTTACAATATGAAATGTGC
The DNA here is from genome assembly GCA_020423425.1 of Chrysopa pallens. Classification (NCBI taxonomy): domain Eukaryota; kingdom Metazoa; phylum Arthropoda; class Insecta; order Neuroptera; family Chrysopidae; genus Chrysopa; species Chrysopa pallens. The sequence goes on along the minus strand of CM035591.1, from coordinate 20,860,101 downwards.
ACAAAAAATTTGGCTACCAAATAATAGCAATTTTCAATTTTAAAATATTTTACAGTTAACGAATGGAAAAGTAAGAAAAGTTTGAAAATGCTTAAAATTTCATTATATTCTCGAACATGCTATCATTTTCTCTTACGAACAGAAATTATAATAAAAATTATTGAAATTAAAAAATCAGAGTATAATTTTCCAGTTCAAATTAACAACTACACCATTTTTTTAAATTATTAACCGTCGGTCTATAGAACACATATAATTTTTATTGATTGCTGTATAAAGATTGGTTAATTATTAACTGACTTATTACACTTAACAAATATGTGCTGAAACTAAAATAGTCATTAAACAAATTCTTGTACCTTGATTCTTTTTATTTACATATTCAAATATTTCAAAAACTTAAATTTCTTATATCTATTATTTTTCAAAATATTAGCTAACATTTTCCATTAATATTTCCATTTTGAGTATAAAACCAACCCCACAAAAAAAAACATTTAAAACAGCATCCATGCCATCATTTAAGTATATAAACTACCATACCTCAAATATATAATACTTTATTTATCTACCTTCTATTCATGGTTTGTTGCACCACCCCACCACTGTCCCCTCACCTACTCTTTTCTTCCCTCATTCCATGTATAATATTTTCCGTCGTGTTGTTGTATATCATTATATATTATATAAAACGTCTTACGTCTGGGAGACTTATTTAATGCATACACACTGATGGAGGGAGTATAAGGTTGTGTACTGATATCACACTATTATGTTATACATAAGAATACAGTCTGGGATGTTTTTACCTTTAAAAGATATCGTATGTACTTATAAATCATATAGAATGAATTTTAATTATACACAATGTATAATATACTTGTGAGCAAAGAAATCGGGTCGTTAATTATAATCAAATTTGAGGACATATAATTATACTGAAGATAAATTTATTACAGAAAGAAAGGAAAGATCGCAAATGATACAAAAAGTATACAACAGTGAAATTAAAATTATGGAATAGCAAACGATTTGTAAAGTATCTATGAAAATCTTTTTAATTTTGCATTCAATAGTTTAAAATCAACATTTATTATCAATTTTCAAAGCGACTCTTATCATTGAAGGCTCAAGCCAATTTTATGATATTGGGGGACAATCCGTGATATGTATTACGTTAATCTAAATGGTGTTGTTTAGTCTTAACTTTAAAACATATTTTTAGAAAACCACGCTTTATTGGCATCTGAACTAAAAAATATTATTATTTATTTAAAATCTACATTTTTACAATTTGTAATATTTCCAGAAAATTTTCGAAAACTGATTATCAGGTTAGTATCTATTTTTAACAGAAATCATTATTAATTTTATTTCAATTGATTATAAAATATAAGAATTTGTATATCGACGGTGAATATTTGTACTTATTTTTCACGATACACGGTCCTAAATACTTTCTGATTCAATTAAATCCATATATTTTCTAGAGCAAAAATAAAATAATTTTGTTTTGTTGTCCACAAGTGTATAATGCTACTACAATATCTCAAATACCTAATAATGAAATGCATAGACACAATTAATGTTTAGTTTTTCTAAGTAATCTTTCGTATTGGGTACATTATTCGTGTAAATTTTTTAATTAATTATTTTTAATTCTTAAACTAATTCTTAAACTAATTAGTTTTAATAATATTAATTGTATGTAAAGTTCTAAAAAATTAGTCTTTATTAATTGCATTACCATAACTACTTGAAACTTCTTGAATATGTTTTTTACCAATTGATATTTCATGCATTATGTTTTATACGTATGCTCAGCATGAAAGAATTATTTTGAAGAAAAATTCTATGCACTGTTTGTGCTATGTTTAAATGAAATCACATTTCATTCATTGATTAATATTTCAAAACGACTAGCTTGTAATAGTTTTAATAAAATTTAAACGATTGGAAATATTGTTCATCGTAAATTTAAAAATTTATTCGTCTTAATTTTATGAAAACATCAGGTATACAATACGTGTAACATTTTAACATATAAAAAAAAAATTGTCTATATATGGTAAATACTTTTTCTAAATTATACGGTACTTAAAGTTCTGATTATATATCAAACGATAAATTCCCAAATTTTAGAAAATTTAAATGTATTTATGCAATCAGAAATTTGAAACTCATAAAATTGCCTTTTTAGTAAATATTGGACAAAAAACAAAAAAAAAAACAGTAATATTTTTATAAATGCCAGTAAAAAATTATATTTTATTATTGACTTGGGAAAGAAGCACCGTTAATTTATAACTAAAGTGTCAAATTTATATTTTAATTAGACATATCAGAATATATTATTAGTAAGTTTTTTTTTTTTTTATTAATAATTGAATAGTTTATGGTGTTTTTAATTTATTAAACATGAATTATTTGAAATAAATCAGAATTGATTCAAATAATTTTAAATGTGAATAAGAAAAAACCCCATTAGATTTTTGGCTTGATGATGAGTTCAAGATGTTGCTTGTAAATCCAAAGTTTGTGAGGTACATTTATATATAATTTAACTCCAAGACGTAGTTTATGAATTAAAGTATACATTAAATGGTATACATAATTTATGTAGACAATTGTTATGAAATTTGGATAAAAACTAACAAATCATGTACCATATTCCTACACAAAACTAAAAAAATATGTTCACAAAATTGTTCTTGATTATATCAACGCGCCCACTTAAAAACTATTCTCTTGCATTTGTTAAATGGTGTCGAAATATATTTGTAAACACCTTTATTTAACGATTGCTAGTTCAAGAAAAATCGAAGTAATAAAAAATTAGTTAACCATATGAGACTCAACAGTAAATGGTTCAGTACCAGATTGCATCTATTTACTTCAAAAGCAATATTTGTGTAAATTATTTATTTATTTTAGTTTAATTGACACAAATGCTGCTATGAATATGAGCATAACCGCGTTTTTATGCCAGAAGGCAAACGGTTTTCATTTTCCAATATTAATTTAATTTCACCAATCAGTAACAAATTGAATATATGATAATTTTACAAATAACTTTTTTACTACATATCTTAAAAATACATTAAAAATAATGTATTTAACACATACAAAAATACAATCCTTCTTCTTTCCATAGGTAATTTATCATAATGTCACTGGATAGCTTTGTTCCATTTGCTCAAAAACTTGTATATATCTTTGGTTTTGTGAAAGAAGAAAGTACTATAATATATATTTATATAAAAATATTTCATGTCATTTGTATAATAAGGATAGATTATATTTAATATATTTGAAACATTTATCATGTTATCCTTATCAAAAATATACACCCAAACGAAAAACAATAAATACTGGTTTATACAAACATACACTTAGATTTAAAAGAATTATATTGGGTGGACTTTTTTATGTCGCAATAGCCTGTAAGACTTTTATTGAAAACAGAGTTTAAACGCTTTGGAAACAGCTTCATAGCTTCATGAATTACTCAAAAATCAGAAAATCAGTCATTATTTTATAATTGATAGGGTTCTCCAAATTCGAACGACGGGTACGAAAGTTACATCCAATGAAATATACATTGATAAATTAATAGATGCAGACAAACGTAATCTTTTAGTTAAAACATAGACAACACAAAATTTTGAATGCTATTCTACATGAGTAACCAAAGAACTTATAATTTTGAAGTCTGTTTTACACTTTTACGACCCAAATATTGTAAATATATGTCATTATAATACCGAAAAATATGCTGTGAAGCAAATGGGAGATATTTTGAATTTCGATCCGATCCAAAACTAGATGATACAACACTCGTCCAAACAAACTGTAAACACTCTGAATTAATTTAGTACTGACGTTTTCTACCGTAATATAGCCACGTACAGACGTCATTCTGAAACAAGGGGAGATCAATTAAGGAAAGCCTTCAGAAAAGTATATTTCTTGAAATCGACAAAATCGATATTTTGTTAATAAAAATACATTACCAATAATGGACACACAACTTCCGGAATTACGAATATGCTCATTTAAATAGTACAGATATGCGATCAATTTTCTCCATTTCGATGAGATGACTATGCCATGTATATACATTTAAAATTTTATTAAAATCGGATGAACGGTTCTAGAGATATTGGCATAAAATTTTAAAAAAGACAAACTTCGATCATAATATCCTCAGAACGGTAATTGTTTGATGAGATGTTTCTAAAATGGGACTATCTTCAATATAGTGTTTCACAAATTTATAAATATTAGTTCATTAGTTGTGAAGTTACGCGCGTTCGTCTGAATGATTCACAGATCGATAGATCGACATGTACAAAAATTGCTCAGGAAATTTAAAAGCGTCGATATAAAAATTTTGAATTCGGGGCAACAACATATTTTTGTAAGGAAAGCAATACTCTATCTAAGAAAGTCATTAATTAATCAAATATATCTTCGAGCTCATCTACACAATCTCTTAAAATTATAATTCATTACATGGGTATCTATTTTTCACAAAGATGTATGACGTTTTTTTCGAAAAGAGTACAATGAATAGGTATGTTCTTACTGATGAAGTCAGCGGACACCTTGTATTCACATCTACACACAGTCAGAAGAAATATATAATTTATTTTCGTTTAAAAAAATATAAAAAGAAAAACATTGTATCGTACTTTATTTTAAAAAATGCTGAACTGTACGACCCGTGCATGACAGGGCCGATTCTGTGTGATATATGGATTCATCATGGCTGCAATACTTACTACATTTTTGTTCATTGGTTGTTCGTCAGGTTGTTTTCGAATTGGATATATTTTATTCTGTTTGTTTTGTCTACAGATAATAATACTTTCTTACCAATTTTAATATTACGATTTTTTTATCATTTTTAGAATTTTAATCGAAAATTGATTTTTTTTTTGCGACGTTAAGAATTTACTATAATTCGATTTTATGACCTCTATTGTTTAGTTTATGTAATTCGAATAAAGAAAGAATTTCCAGAATTATTACAAAAATTTATGTATACATATTGAGTGAATCTCAAATCGAATTTAGATGACATGAAAGAAAAATACTCTATAAGTTTTATCGAAACTGGAAAATAACACAAACAGAAAATTAAGATAAATTTAGAAATTTTAGATCTTAGCCTGAAAACTTTTTTTTTAATTTTTTAAAATTATTTTTTAAATTCTGGATTTAAATCAACAAAGTTGGAAATAAGTTTGTATTTATTTTGCACGAAACTTGCCTTTTAATTCGAAAATAACTTAAACTGTATATCTCAGAGTGTTTAGATAATTTTTGTACTAACCAGCAGATATTGAACAAAAAAACACTCAAATGAATTATGATGGTGATCATAATTTGTATTGACTGTAGACTTTAAAAAAAAACTCATATAATACTCTTTAATTGTTGATAAAACATAAAAAAATAAAGACAAAAACAGATGCTAACCCAATATAAGATTTATGAATAAAGATATTGAAATTCTAAAGTACATACCACATAATAAATATGATTGAACCAAGAAAACTTTGACCTTAAATTTATTGTAATAAATATTGATTAAAATAATTATTCCATTATTTATATAAGAAACAGGGAAGCCTAAATGTCTCAATAGTTTTCTTACACATATATTTTGATTTATTGAGACAAATTATATATTACTTATGGCACCCAGAATAAACTTACGTCAATTAAAAATAATTCATTTCTCTGTAAATGCTTTTTGATTTTTTTCAATTTTAATATAAAATTGTGACATTGAAATTAAGCAATTTTTTAATAATTGTTCAATTGAGACATCTGTAAAGCTTAGGTGATGTCATTTTTGATTGTTTTTATGCATTCAACGTATTTAGGATTGTGTTAAGTAATTTATTTTTGTGTGTCGTAATTTAAAATTTTATTTTAAGTATACCCATATTTTAAGTATTATATGCCCAGTAATATATTTTGTCCTTGATTTCTTGTATTTTATTTGCAAAATTTTGATTTCTCTACCAAATATAAAAAATTTAAATTAAAAAAGTAGTTTTTAATAGTTTTAGGTCTTTAGGATGTTCGAATTTTAAAACGGATATTAAAAAAAGAATTGTTTTTTAATTCGTTTTTATCGAATTATGATTAAGGTGAAAAGAAAAAAGAATTATGTTTTTACAACGCTACCATTATTTTTGTATTGTATTATTTCATAATATTTTGTTCACGTCAGATTAAAATTTAGGCGCGCTCAATCACAACTCTTGAAGTGCATCAAAGCTTAACTTGCAAGATTTGATTAGACATCGAGGAAGATGAAACTTAATAAAAGCTTAAAAGAATGTCTAGTTCTTTTTGAATGTTTTTTAAAAAGTACAAAAATTTTATTCTTCAAGACATTTCGGGTTTATACTAGAATTTATTTAAGAATTTGATCAAATCTACAGTCGGACTACTACTTCGATTTAAACGCACGTTTTACAGAAGTCAAAACAGCAATCTTCACTTAACACAATGTGTTGCTGTAACATATCGCAGGTCCAGTGGCTAACCACAGAAATTGGAAAATGGAAATTTTATAATTTTGGTTACCATTAATAGTAGCACTCTTTTATTCTTAGTTTATTATTTTCATTCATTTAGCTCAATGAATCATTCTTGAATGTTTAATTGATAATAATATTAAAAGATATTCATTTATAAAATAGTTTTTTGTAGTTTCAAGTAATAATATATTAAATATTCATTATATATGTCACGATATTGTACGTTTAATTTATAAAGCAGACAGATAGACATTAGAATTACATTATAAATCATATTAAAATAATTTATATTATTTAGTATTTCTACTGTGCTAAGGTACTATTTTAAAATGTATGGGCGCTGTGTGAAACATTCAAAAAAAAAATAAATAAAACCAGCCTACAATCTTAAACAGTATAATAACTTTAATACAAGAATTATAATAATGAAATAAATTTTATTTAATTTATGATATATACATATATATATATATATATATACAAAAATATTCTTTTTGTTCAAAGTTTCAACCAATGATGATAAACAGACAGTGGATTTTGTTACCCAGTACAATATTCTCTACATTATTTTACACTCCAGAGTCAGGAATTGGTTTTATAAAATTTGAACGAGTAATGTAAACTTTTATGACTTACAATTCAGGAAAATTTTATTTCCCTTCATAATAAGTAGGCTTCAGCAAACCATGAATGCGAAAGATTTAATTCAACATCAAAATTTTTATCTTTACTATTTGATTATTATTGCATTTATGAATATTATTTAAAAAAATTCAAGTTATCAAAAATTATAGTTAATAATTTTAAAGAGAATATTGTATTTTATAACACAGAAGTAAATGTGTGAATAAAATTAATTTCAATATAATTTAATATTAATTATAGAATTATTTATTCAATGCAAAAAAATATTTGTTTACAATAAATTATCGAGTGTGATTATTATTTATTTCTAGTCAAAGATACTATATTCAATTAATTGTATATACCATGTGTTTACTAAAACATAAGTCCTATAAAAAAGCATAAAAAATCTATCCATATTGATCACTATTTTAATGATTTTAATGACAGATAAAAAAAAAGACTATAAAACGGTTTTTATTTAGATGTAGATACATGCAATATACATTCTAACTTGTTTGGGAAATATTTTTTTTTTCATATAAATTAATTATGTATTGTTTACCGAACTCTTCTAAACAATAATTAACAAGTAATTTGAGAAAACTCATTCTACAAAGCGTTAACAAATTAAATTTCTCAGAAATAAATTAAAATTCTCCAAACAGAGAATTTTAACTCATTTGAAATGTAATTTCTGAATACAAAATAAACACCTTTATATAAATGTATGGTATTAATATTTATTTACTTAAAAAACAACTTGAATTGAAAATTAATTGCTGTATGTTATTTATTTGCATATGGTTGTACTTATTTTAAACGTGCTTATAATATATGATTAATTTCTTATTGGAAAATTTATTGGTTTTTGTGACTTTAGTGGGTATTGGGAAATTGTATTTGTATTTCGTATAATTTATTGCAATTATTAAATTAATTGATTTTAATTGAATTTACTTCTATAAATTCATATGGAGTGTTTCATAAAAGCAAATTCGAAAACTTATTTTCACAATTATAAATTTTAAATCATTATTACATCTAAAAGGGTGTACTGAGGAGTCTGATTTCATTTGATGATTTGGACAAATAGCAAGAATTATGACAGAGATATGGTTTAACAGAGAACCATTAGAATATTCAATTTTACCACCATTTAATTTCTAAATTACTTAATAATTCGTTAAGGCTGAAATTAAATATATAGTCCTTTTAGAATTTTAAAAAATTCCTTCTAGAATACAATATAATTTTAATTGAATAAAGTTTATCACCTTGCAATAATTTTTTCTTGTGCTTTCACCAAATTTAGTAAAATACCCATGCTAAGTTTACATTTATTCAAAAAACACATGGAAAATTTACTGTCACCAGGCTCAGACGATTACTTGCCAGTAAATAATAATAAATATAATAAATAAACTGCAAATAATTTCGTAAGTTTGAGTTTTTTTGGCTACTCGACGTGACCATGCGACGAAACATATTAACTACACGTTAAAATCGTTTTTCATTATAATCGAGGCAATAAATTCCGATCACGCAGACGGTCATATGAAAGTACACACATACAAACATCCGCTTGAACACGACAGCATTCAACTCTTGAGATATTAAAACAAGACGATTTGCCAAAATTTCACTCAATAAAGTATTCTTTATTTAAAAATGTGATACTTTATTAATACTTTACCACAAACTGAACTGTTATTTTAATTAATGACTGCAATTATTTCATAGTGATCTTTAGTAGAATTAATTAACAATTAAATATAAATGAATTGTTTTTATGTAATTCCTAAAATAGATAATAAATTAAAGAAATATATGTAATAAAAATAATATAATACAAAAATGATTGTTATTGGTTGTTAATCATATTTCATTGATTATTAATTTACAAAACCACATAATAATTATTACAATTGAAAATAATAATGTGTTAGAAATGTGGTATATATACCTATTACTATTATTATTGTTATATGTGATGCTTGCTTTATAAAGAAACTAACACGTACATCGAAAACCACTAACTGTTTGAATTATTTATAAAGCCACCATCATACGATTCATTTATCAAGACTAAGAAAATCAATTATAAATTACACATTAAATTGTGGAACTAGACTCAATAACATAACAAAATTCGATAATTTAATTGATATTGATTCAAAAACAAAGAGGTTATTATGCTTTTAAAGCTTATTTTTCAACTTTTTAAAATACAATTTTTGATATTATCACCATGGAAATATATATTCGTGATGTCATTCATTCATATCTCCGTATTCTTGAAATCATATGTTACTTATTTTAAAAAGATTTTTTAGAAAGACACTTATATTTAAGTAATAAAAATAATAAATCAACATTGCTATTGTCATAAATTTGTATCTTACTTAATTTAATTTCATAAATGTGGTTCGTGATCACTTGCCTTTAGAATATCTAATAAAAACTACTAAGAAACAAAAAAAAACAAAAAATCCAAACACAAAGTTGCTAACTACTATTATAAACCAACAGCAAACCAAGTATCATTAGATAATTTTTTTTATTTATTTTTCTTTTGTTATTTATTTCCCTTTTTTGTTACTATATATTTTCTTATAGAATAAACAATGCAGTCTATAATGTCATCTGAATTCCAATAATGTATCAACTAAACCATTTTATTTAATTAAATTACTTTTGTTACAAAATGGCCGACACTCTCGCTGCATCAATCATCAATATTTTTTTAATATATTATATGATGCTGCTTCGTTTCAAATATTAAACAAACTGTGATGGCTATGGCCATTAGCAATCTGATCAATAATATTTTGGTAAATTGAGTATTACAAAAACTATATTATATAAACTGATCCGGAATCATTAAATTTTGGGTTTGATGAAAATATTATATGGAAAAATACCAAAAAGCATTCTAGATAATAAATTTGTGTTTAGCAAAATTTTCTAAAGCTTTACGTTTAATAAATGTTCTCATTTAATATCGTGAATAAAAATATTGTTATAAAGTCCAGACAACAAAAATAGGCACGTGATATATTGTAGGGCAATCTTTTTTATTCTAGTCGAATAAAATTTTTAATATTACTAATAAGGAAATTCCGAATATTGGTAAATATAAGTCTTTCCCTAATATTATTTTATTACTGAAGACTCAAAGATATTTCTAGTTTCATATTTACACCATGCAATCTTCTGTTTGTTTAGATCGATTAAAAACACCATAGACCGATTTTAGAAATTACTTAATCAATTTATCGGCTTGAAAACAATAATTTGCTGATCAGAATTGTAAATACCTACGTTAATAAAATCATGAAATTAATCATTTTTATTAAAATAAAAAAATATATTTTATTGATTTTATATATTTTATTGATTCATTGGGAATTACGATGATTTGTTAAATAATGGATGTTTATTCAATGAAAAATCATATATTTTCCCACGTATAATAAACAGATTGATTGATTTTATTGGTTATTTTATATTATTATTATTGATCAATTTTTTTTTTATTCAGTTTATGATCTAGTATTGTCTTTAAATCAATTATGTTTTCACATGGAAAATGTGAAATATTTTATTATTACAAATAAAGGTGGTCTAAATTTTATTATTCAATTAAAAAATAATTTTTATTGCAAAACTTTTTGTAAAAAATTCGTAATATACAAACAAAATATTATAAATTTCGGTTATATTTTTACAATTTTGTACAAAACACCGTTGTTTATAACATTTTTCTATATTCTCAATTTTATACGAAATGTTTTTGTTGTTCATTTTATTATACCCATTGCCATTAAACTTCATAAATAATACATGAATTAAACAATTGAGTATGAAGTATGTTTGATTTTAGAAATGTAAAATTTTAACAAAATTTTAATTACATTAATTAATAAATGAAAAACTAAATTATCGTTACCTTAAAGTTTTATGTCACCCGGAAATATAAATTGGATGATTGAAAATTTTTAAATTTTAGTTGAATGTAACTCATTCGGATGTATCAAATCGGATGTATTATGTGAGTAGTCCTTTTCTAAACACTACATGATTTGATACTGCTAAATGCAATAGAAGAATAATTGCATCGTTGTTATTTCTATAATATTGTATTGAAAAAGAAGTTATTTATATATATTTTATCGTCTTTAAAAGTCAAGTCGATTGGCGACCCCTTTCCGAAGAGATGTAATGGACTGTACAAGAAAATAGTAAATGATCATTGTTGTTTTATTATACACATCTTCAATAGAAAACTTTACTACTAGTAATACAATATTATATTATTAAAACTTTGTTTTTTTTTTCTGTACTAGCTACGTATTATTTTTGTTTTTATGTTAGACAACGCACAACAGTCAGCGTATATACTAAATATGGCAACTATAATTAAAGAATAAATTTATAAAATAAAATAAGAAAAAAATATGAAGACAAAAAAAACATTTCTTTTGTAGTTTGATTTCATACAAAAAAATAAAAGTTAAACGGTTGATTTATTAGGCGATTTTTAATCTTAATTGGGCGTCATAGTGTGGAGAAAAATACGGCAAATTATCAAGTTTACCTTCGACTTTTTACTGAGTTGTAGAAAATATAAATTATAATTATTATATTGATTAACTACGAAATAAATTTTGTAATAAGAAAACTCTGCAATCGAACAGACTTTACTTAAAATTTTAATTTTTATAGTAATTAAAAAATTTATAAATATCAATTCAATAAAAATGTTGATGTCCATAAAAGGCTATATTATCTTGAAAAATTTAAAACTTTTATTATTATTTAGCGATTTTATACCCGACATAAATAGAATAAATATGCCAGAGTGTATTAAAAGTTTGTAACGCATGTAAATATTAAAGGCAGTAGAAAATTTTGGCATAGTACGCTTATAGAATTAATTTATTTCACCATTTCTATCAATTCGTCATCTACATAACTCAACAATGATAAAGAAATCGAACTGAAATTTTATGACCTGACATATATGATCTGAATATTTAGTGAATTTATGCATGCTTATGATCAAAAACAAATCTATAATTGATACTAAACCATGTGTTAAGTATCTAAACAATACAAACTGTTAGTTGTTATCTTCACTTGTTATTTTGATATTTTATTAAAATACTGAAATTCATGTCTCCAGTATCGCCCATTTCATAATGTTTCACCAGTATTAAACAAAAAAAATTGACGAATTTAAGTACAATTTTTTCAGGAAATTCATTAAATGAAATTATCAAGATCAAATTGAAACAGAAAACATTAATACCAACAAAAATAACATGACTTTGTGTGTATGATGAAACTTGTTTATCATTATCGAAATGTAAAAAGTTTCATGTTGAAAGCAATCCGGTTCCGTCACGTGAAATAACGCACTTATAAATACAATATGCATTACAATGCATACATGTGACTCTGGTAAAGAGTAAGTAGTTAAATAATACAAGCAAACTACTACATAAAATGTATACAAACTTTTTTTTAAAGGGATAATATTGATAAAATCAAATGACTTTTACTATTACTTTGAGAGAGCTTTATCAATTACATCATCTTTTGTAACTATAGAAAGACAGTTTTCTTGTCTATATAACAAACTTTTTAAAAACACAACTAACTATTATTATTATTTCAATAAAGTTCAGTTTATACTAATCAACATTTTTTTTAATGAACTTTAAACAAAAATAATGTTATTGAAATAAAATAGTTTTTACAATTTTTTTTAATTGTCAATTCTTGGAACGTTTTCTTTGATACTAAAAAATTTGTTGTAGGATGAACTAAATAAAAGAAAAGAAAGATTAACTAACAATTGTCATATGGTAGAACTTTTACATGAACTAAAGATTTTAAGTTATAAACATAATTCAGAATTGGATGGTGGTGTAAAAAAGACATAAAGCCCGTATAGATTCCAAACATCAAAAACTGCCCTAAAAGTTTGCAATTATAAATTTTAAATAACCAAAAAATTTGTAACGTTTTTACTTTGAATTTCTGTATTCGTACTATCCATAATATATGGAAGGGACTACTTAATGGATTTAAGCGTCACGATAAGTGACAATTGATAATAAATCATTTGTATTTTAGAATATATAATTATTTTTTCAATTGCTTGCATGGAATTTGTAAGTATATCAAATGTCACATAAAATTAATTTCATTATTTAACTAAATATAATTTAAAATTAAAAAATGTAAATTTCAATATATAAATAATAATTTATTTAAATTTGTTTATAAATTGTGACAAATTTTCAGTATGAAATCCTATACTGTTCACAACCTTTATAACATTTGATTGATTAAGTATCCAATAAATTGAAGGCATGTTACAAGTGAATAATCTAATTTTTTACTAAATGTTTAAATCAAACAACAAAAGTGTCTTTCCTTTAATCTAATCTTAATTAGAGACAAATTTTAAATTAACTCTGGTTGGGGAGTAGACTAAACTAATTTCTATTATTTCAACATTATCGCTTTGATTTGACTACTTCTGTTATAGAAAATTAGAAAATAATTGATACCACCCACAGAGTTTACATTGAATAATTAATGAAAAAAAAAAACTGCATTTTTTTATAATAATTTAATTACTATTGGTAAAAAAATTAACATATAAATAAGTTTTACACGCGTATAAAAATATTTTATCTTAAGCGATACTCAAGGTTGCTTCTTTAACAACAAAAATTATCTGTTATTAAATAATCTGTTGTGAATTTATGCTTTGAAATAAAACGTAAGTGATCATCATCAAACCTGTAACCACAAATACAATCGATTATGATGTAATGTTATTCGTTCAAAAATATTGTCGGCTAGATATGATATTATTGCTGAATAATCGAACGGTTGACTGGTAGAAGATTATAGAAGACCTCCCAAGTTGTAAAATGAAGTATATACTTATGTATTTTATATTATATACCTATAGGTATATAACGAGGCTATAATACCGCGCGCCACGTTTTAGTTTAAACCCTTCCATTATGTATTTTATTTTATAAATGCAAGAGTTTAAAAAAAAGTATAGACGTCTTCTATACTAAACTAAATGATTTCCTTTTAATCGCCATCTTCTCTTGTATTCTAAGGCCCAATGATTTCAACTTCACGAATCCATTCTTCATAATATAGAATTTTATTTTAACAAAAATATTAAATTATTGTTGAAATTATGCTTAATGTATTGTACATCATATTGAAGCGAAAAACTGTTAAGGTTAAATGCAACAAAAGAAAAAATATCCCTATTATTCGTGATTTTTATTTACAGCTGTTAAGAGTTCGGTAGGTGAGTGTTAATTTTAAACTATAAAAACTAAAATTCGACAACAAAAAATGTTTGTAATCTAAAAAGAAACTTTTGTTTGAAACATTTTTTCGTCAAATATTTGGATTCGCCTCAATTTTAGCTCAACATAAGACATACATTTTTATAGACTGGATACTATATTTTGAAAATCTAAACAAGTAACTCTGTTAGTTGTTATCATCCCTTTTTATTTAAATTTCTAAAATGATTTCGGAATCCATTAGCAATTGTCAAATCGAGCATACAATATTTTTATGTAATTTTCTAAATTATCACTTAAATTGTGAGGATTGCAAATTATGCGGTAATATCCTCTCTTGCTAAAAATCAATAGCAATAATATAAAGTTAAAAAATAACTACTCAGTTGATCATTGTAAACAAATACCTCCACACAATTCTAATCATAATTTGTAAAACTCTAATGAGATTTCTTTCACCACCACCACTGTAGTTTGCAATCGTGCAAGACCACCATTACAAATTTCACACAAAAACCGCATATAGTGTTTTGTTTTATGTGCTCTGTGCAAGTATTTCTGTTTTATAATATTGTTACTTTACCACATCATCTCAGAGAGTTGTTACCGAACACAGCGACTTAGAGTTGATTTTTGTTTGTTTTTTTCGCGAACAACATACATTGTTAATATTGTAGACGTCACATTGCTATTTTAATTGGGTGTATTGTCAAGAAAAAGGTTATTGTAACAGTATTTATATTATATATAAATATATATATACTGTACAGGTTGGCCTGTGGTTAGATCAGTATACAATAGGATCCTCATTGTGCTTGTGTTCGTCAACATAGCCCGCCAATAAAATTTCTTGTAGTTTTCTTGGGAATATCTATTTATCTATCATGCGGTAAAAAATTTTATTAATAGGAACTACCCTAATGAATGTATATTTTAAATCCAAGTATAGCAGCAACAAAATTAGTAGTTGAAATAGCATACAAACTGAATGGTCAGTATATTTCAGTTGGTCACTTACTCAGCTGAAATATTATTAATTATTTAATGTTGAAATTGAAGAAAAAAATGAAAACAGTTTCACTCCTGGAGTGTGTGCCAACAAATTTCCATAATTAATCTCGAAAACTTTTTACACTATGTCATTACACATTCTAAAGATTAATCTTAGCCAGTACAACTGAAATAAGACATACATATATACGTGTATATTAATAACTGCCTTTACTTTGACGGTCTCATTTCTGTTTGTATAACTATACCTATGATTTGAGAAATACTAAATTCTTCTGCCTGCAAGTTTTTAGCTACTTGCAAACCAAATAATTTTAAAAATGTTTAATGTATAAAATTTGGACATGATTCGGATCGGGAGGAGACACCCTATGCACCATTGTAACAGACTGCTTGTATATTTTTTGGACTACGATCATAATATATGTTTGGGTTATTATTTATGAACTCACGAATGTATACATAGACAAGAATAACATCAGACAAAGCCGAATTCGGACATTTCTTCATATTATAAATTTCTATAATTTTTTCTTGATAAATTATTGAATTTTTGCTTCTGATACTGGTTTATATATTGATCGTAAGGATATTTTGGTTTTAATGCCATACTTAGTTAAAGTTTGTCAAAATGATTTGTTAAATAGAAAAATTTGAATTATTAAAATATTGTGCTTTTTGTTCAAATTTTTTAAATTATTCTAACATATTCTCAAAATCACTTTTTGTTTATAATAAGTGGAAGGTTGTGGTAAAAAATAATATGCTGTTTTTCCATTTTTAATTCTCTAATAAATATGTTTTTGATAAAAAACTCAATTCAACAAAATCATACGAAATATTTATTTACTTCAGAGAAGAGATTTTCAATACAAAAATTAAATTTTTGCTAGAGTTTTTACATCAGAAACTGACTCCCTTATTTTTTCAATCAGCTTTTTTGTTTCTGAAATAAAATTAGGTTACATATTTCGAAATTTAATATGAATACATTTTCTAAGTTTTAATTATTTTCACGAAATATGCCTTGTAAAATATTCTGAAAATAATTTGATTCTTTCATAATACAAGCTATTATTGTTAGATTTAATTTATTTTTAATATAGGAAATTAAAAATCAATTGAATTTTATGGTTGTGAACAGAAGGATGTCATTTGAAAAACAAATACCACCTAGACTGATAAAAAAGTATCATGATTTAAACTTTCAATTAAAATTCAAAACACAACAAATTTGCATGGCGACTATTCACAAATATAAATTGTCTTTATATATACAATTAAAACTAAATACTATAAAAATAATTGCTTGAATATAAAGAAAGACATACATTTAAGAAACTATAAGATACATGAAAGAACTATTCAAAATTGTAATGAGAAATCAAAGTAGTCATCAAATTACTAGCAGAATACAATAATACCATTATTAAACTATTTTGAATAAATGTTTTATGGTAAATCTATGATATCAATCTTAAAGTGATCTTATTCGAATCAAAATAGCTTGATCGACTTGATCTGTATGTGTCAAACATCATTTTGTAATACAACTATCTTCAATATCCTTTGTCTTATATCTTCACATTATTCTTAAAACAACAAAATAGTAGCAATTATTTTAAAAAATTCATAAATGTATTTGTAAGGAAACTTAAAATTGGCCAAATTGTAAAATATTTTTTGAAAATAGTTTATTCATTTTCCATGATTTTTCATACAACTTAATCAATAAAATTTCATAATAAATGTTGGGTGATACATTATTTTATATTGACAATTGGTGAATATTTATAAACAAATTTAAATGAATTATGAAATTTATTTACATTTATTTATGCTATTTCTCCACGTGATACTTAAAAATCTCAAAAATTTAGATGTTCTCGAAACAGTTAAAATCATTAATATTTTACTTCCCTCAAAATAAATATTTCTTTTGTAAGTGAAAGTGGTGGAAAATAATTTGATGTATGTTGTATTGCCATTTTCAATTCTCGAATAACTGCTTAATACGGAAGGATTAAAAAAAAAAATTAATTTCGATGTTGTAACTATTATAATAAATTTTTCATTTAAAAAAAATTCAATTTTCAATTGCTAGAGAATGTACATCATAAGTGATGCTCTTATTTTTTCAACCAGCTTTTTTGTTTATGAAGTAAAAGTTGGTTACAAGTTTCACGCAACTATACGCAAAGTAAATGCTTTTATTTTGAATTACTTGTTACCGTAATAAGTTACGATAGACTCGACGACATTAAGTTAGCATCTAGCTGCTACTGCAAACAGAATTTACATTTGAAACGAACAGATGAAATGAAGTTTGTTTGTTGTTGTTTGTTTGTTTGTTTGTTTGTTTTTTTTTTGTTCGTTTTTGTTCAATGAATACATTACATTTGTATATGTGAAAAGAATTGAAACATGAAACAGATGAAGAAACTGTTTTAGTATTTTGTTTTATTTTTGAACCAACAATCCATGAATAAAAAAATATGTAACACGACTGTAATCTGCATTCAATTAAACGACACAATCCAATAACTAGTTGCTATATAATACTTATAAACCAACACTATCATTTTAGTTTTTATTAATAATACCAGGAGTGTATTAAGTGCAATATTCATTATATTTTTTAATTAATTTTTGTATTTTGCTACTTTTATTTTTTTCTGTTTACCAAATTTATCATATTCAATTTTGCTTTAATTAAGAATAATTAGTTCGTCAGCAAATTTGAACAAAGTTTAAAAACCAAAAGATGCATAAAAAAATAAAGACCCTAATATACTTCTGCTAATAAATTATTTTAAAAGTTGTCATTATATGCATGCATACATACGGCTTAAGAACATATATTATTTTGTGTATTTATAATTAAATTTTTTGTTAAAATTGAATAATTTTAGATAAAAATATTATTGCATTTTAGTTTGATTCAAAGAGACAAATGATTAATTGTTTTATAATAAATGTAAACATATTGAGCAATTTATTTCCAAGCACATGACGCAACGTATACTTTAAAAATTTATTATTTTATCAAAGTTTAAATGACATTTAATTTATTTATGAAAAAATTGTTATTTGACTTTCTAAAACATTTTAATACTTCTTAACTAATAATTCGAGCATTATATTTTATTTTTGTCAAAAAATAAATGAGTACTTTACAAATCCAGGTATTATATGCAAAAATGAACTGTATATTGACTATACCAAATATATAAATTTGCATTCTTAATTAAATAAGCAATATTTATCAATAAATTCTATATACTATACATACATACTTTTATTGAAAACCTACAGGAAAAAAAAATGCAAAATTTTAATTAACTCTAATTTCAAAACAAATCGTATATTATATGCGAGAATAATTTACATTTTTTAACAAACCAAAAAATAAAAATAAAAAAATAATAATGGCATAATATTATTATTCAGCTGAAATTCAATAGAAGAATGTTTTATTTTTATCAGAAACCTTGCAATTAGTAATGAACATGAAAGTAAAATACCTTTTGGATACAATATTGAAATTATTTACGTCATTTGTAATTTAAAACTGTTTTTATATTGTAACTAATTATGCTTTAATTAGAAAATCCAATAGAGCATAGAATTTTGTTCATATAGTTTATACTTATTTGCTTTAATCATTTTTAAACTTGGTAAAAATTTATTTCAATAAAATTCTCATTAAGAATCTCTTAATTAAAGAATCTAATAAGGAAATTTTTATAAGAGATATTTATTTTGAGATTGAACAGTATAAATTATTTGGGATAATACTTTATTTTTTTGATGACATTTTCACGATTTTACCTTTGAGGTGTTGTTTTTTACTCTTCACATTTATGGTTTAATGAGCTATTATAATAAAAAATAATAATATTGCCCTATTGCAACCCTATAATAGTGCAACATTTGTAAATTGTAATTGCTGAATTTTATTGAAGTCCACCAATGTTATTATGGGAACATCTTAGTAACGTTAATAGTACTATATGAATAGATACAATTATTGAGCAACTTTCCTAATAAAGTTAGTTAAAATAGTTTTTATACGCAGTTCAGAATCAAATATTACCAATCAAGAATTCAGAGGATCGGAAAATTAGAAGCTCTTATCTAGTTTTATAAATCACGATGTAGGTTTGCCTGCAATCAAATTTGATCCTGGTTTTCAACTGAGCTGAAATTTACCATTACCCCATATAATGCAAAAATAATATCGTTGTAAAATCTAATCTCCTTTATTATCTTGGGCTTCCACCATATTTAGTATAAATATTTTCATATACATAAATTTATAGTAAATACAAATTATTTCAATAATAAATACCGCCAAATAAGTTGATTTTCTTATGCAATTTCTGTAAAATAGTGTGTTATTTGAAAGTTAAGCTAAATATGTAAAATTGTAAATTAAGCTTTGTATTTATTGAAAAATTAATGACTCCAGAATTTATTTCAAAAAATTTTGAACCTTTGATCGCTGATATACCAGTTTCTGAAAGTTTGTAGACATACAGTTATCAAATCAAAGAAATCATTCATTGATAAACTAACTAATAGAAAAGTCTTTCATTTTATTTAAACTAAATATTAATGCTACATTTATCTCAGTATACTTTTTATACCAACGGAAACATGTATCGAACTTTAAAGTGCAAATTCTCACCGCTAATCACATAGTCTGCCATTTGAATCGAAATGTTTTCGAATTATTCATTAGTAGTTTGATGATATGAATTGTTAATCAATAAAACAATTCGAGTAGAAACAAACATAAAAACGAAAATAAAAAAAAAAGAAATAAGATTTATGTTTTATTTAGAAGTATATGTCGTTCGTTATAACTTTTAAATAAACAGAGAAACTATAAAGTAAACCAAACTTATAAATAATTAATTAACCAAAAAACATTGCTTGGTAAAGTAAAAACAATTGTTTTTAGAGACTCAAACCAAAGTAGATAGATGTACTTACTTAACGTTCCACAGCGAACGGTTCGAAACTTGTTTTATAATAGAACTAGCAATGCATAGGGAATATGACCTTTAGATATCAAACAAATAACTTTCGGGCTAGCATACGATATTACTATTTTAGATTATTTATTCTTAACAAAATAGGCAGATGCAAACTTTTATTTGAGACTTGTTTGTATGTGGCCGTAATATCGTGGTGAGCGAAATTAGTTAAGTACAAGATATACTGCAGGATAGTCGTTGAATCAAATAGTAAAAAATTCAAAGGCGGGGGATAAATTTCATTTCAGCCACACAATGAAAATAGTTTGACGATCGATGTAGACAATTTGATTCCTTTGTTAATTTACTTTTAATTATACTTTTCTTCAAAACTAATATTTTCAATGTAGTAGTGAAAACTAAAAAAAATTACAAATTTTCTTTAGCTATTCGATTGGATTTAGATTGAATCTCTTAGATTGACTGTTTGATAAATTTTGGACTTTCAGGATGAAAAACAATAAATCTATATCAGACTGTTAAAAACCACTATTTAATAAAATATAAATAAAAAAAATGATACATTCAAGCAAGTGATGCTGTACATTGCTCTTGGTATATATAGCTTATATTAAACCAAAGCAAACAATTTGAGTTAGTTTGGCTCACCACGCTATAAACCACCAATCATCAACGACTATGTTATATAGTGTAGTGTAGTGTAGTGTATATTGTATAATGTTGTAGTATATACAGAGTGGAATAATGAAAAACATACAAAAAAATTATCAAAGTTGAAAACAAGTTAGCACCATAGCTATTTTTATTACAATCGAACAAACAATAATAATCTCAAGTCAATATAAATACGGGTGTCTGTTTATTTGTTTGTTTGTTGGCTGTTTAGGTCGTGATCTTTTTGTATAATCGACTCGTATATATAATAAAAATCAATTGAGCTATTCACACGCTAACTCTAAGTTTAATTATACATAATAATATTTTACTTATATATGATAAATTTGCGATTCTATAAATTAAGGATATTTTTCTCATCATTTTGTATTAAGAGCTGTTATTTTTTGTTTTTAATGTTAGAAATGTGTTGCATTTCAAATTTACTATTAATATAAAAAGTCGAAGTTCAATACAATATCAAACTTTAAAATTCATTCAAAATAATTTATCTTTCTACCACCATGATATAAATTCTTTGTGCCATTCGTGAAAAAAAAATTATTTTTAACGCTTGATTTTACTGGTATACTTTCAACTTTAACTAAAAAAGTTACGGATTGATTCTAAATTTGGTGTATTTTACATCAAAATTTGAAGTTATAAACTATCAGTTGACGTAATTCGTTGGTATTTCCCTCTTTGTTTAGTTAGGAATTTTGAATGTTCATATTTTGCTTATTTTTAAACATTTTTAAAAATAATCTCAGATCCATGTTTTTAAAGTAATGAATCTTAAATTGAAGTAATAAATACCTCACATGATGAAACTGATTCATTCCTGAATGAATAGAATTTAATCTCCAATTTGGCCAAATTACAAATACAAATTTTAATAAGATTTTTAGTAATTTTTTAAGTATGCAGTTTTTAATAATTGGATGTCTTCAGCTTTATTCACGTGGTGGAAACTTTAAGATTACAATGGTAGCGTGTAAATAGACATACTCATAATAATAAACATACATAGTGTTTTATAGAAATTCTACCGCTACTAGGTATTATTAACACAAAACATAAAATGATTTTAAATCGATTGATTAGTCCGCAACAAATCTTATTTATTACAATAATAAATGTTCATCATATAAAAATACGTTCGTCAACAATTTTAACTATAAATATCACACTATGGTAGGTATTTTTATTACACACCCGGTTTGTTTTCATTTTTAATTACAATTTATTATTATTGGTTTTGTAAATAATTTTTTTCTTTTGCTCTTTCTACTTTATATAAATATATTACAATTCATCATTAATATTATTATTGATTTGTGTGTGTGTGTTTGATATTTCATAATTGAACGCCATTTTTCAAAATGAAGTTATAAATCAAATTGAGTTATTATTTAGTGAAGTGCATTCAATTAGAAAGTGATTTAATAATCAAATCACGCCTCTATTCAAATTTTTGTTATTATATATTTCGGGATACCTTACAATTATTATTATTTTTGTTATGATAGTTATCTATTAAATTTTTAAATTTTTAATTTATTATATTATTCAATATAAAGTATTTTAATGTATGCATTTCAATAATTGTAGGAACCCAAATTATATGGTGTGATGTTATTTAAAATTATATACCGGTCATTTCTAAAACAAACAATATTTAAATATTCAGATGAGTGTTCATGCTTTTACCATCTCTAATTTATAATTTGAGCGTATGTTTCATTATTTTATCTATACAATTAATATCAGTTTTATTGTGTTTTGAGTAATATTTTCTTCAATTAAACTGTCTATATTTCACGAACAGGCCTTAATTAAATAAAAATTTTGATTGTCTATAATGGCGTTATTATGTATTATACCCATAGTCATCGTTTCCAATAAAGAGATGCAAAATAAGCTTAGAAAGCTTACAACCTCTACGTTTTTGAATCAATATTAATTTTTATTCTAATTTTGGTATGGTATTATGGCTAGTTTAATATTATAATGTAAAATATCACAAATTTAATATCATTATAATACGTGAATGCTTAATAATTAAAGTTCTAAAGATCTCATTTATCCACATTCAAAAACTTTATGACAGTCTTGCATGATAGCTAACTCTTTGTTTGTCAAACTTTATGAAAACTGAGATGATTTTTCATTTTTCATAGAGTCTACTAATTTATTGCAAACAATTTGTGGTTTGATAATTTTGTATCAATTATTTGTATTAAGTTATTTTATGTTTCTTTTCATACAATAGAAGGGAGAAAAATTGAAAGAGTTTAATTAATAATTTCTAATCCATTTACGTAAAGTTAATTTTTTTTATTTGATTTTGCTTCATATTTTGATAGTTAATATACCTTTTAATTATTGGCACTTATACCTTTAAATACCTCACGTAAAAGCTTACACTAAATAGAATCCACTTTTACATCGTATTATGTTTATTAAAATTTTCAATTTTTCGATCAATTTTTATCCTCTATTACGCAATCTCAAATATAATTGATTTACACAATTAAAATAATAAGTAATGGAAATTTTGAATGCCAAAAAATATGACATCTGTTTCAATTCCAATTTTATGTACAATATAAATAACAAAACACAATATATGCTGATTTCAGTATTTCTATATTACAGTCTATTTAGGGTATGTACATCGATCATATTATTCGTTATACACAAAGTATCATCATGTGCAATGAACATGAAAATACTTATTTTTGTATAGAACAACAAAAAAATAAAAATATTAAAATCATAACACAATATTGGTAACATTTCTTCTCTCATAACATATACAGTTGGATATCATCAATGGCGGCTTTAAGTCCCATGACAGTTCAGAAAATAAATCAAAAAAACCAAATAATAAATGTCGAATTCGTGACTGGAAATTGCAATATGTCTAAATTTTAAATCCTCCGAGTCAGTTATAAAAGTGTCTGCTGTTGTATGTATTCATTCGTCCTGCCCTTGCTTTACTATTAACTATATCGTCGTATTGTCTATCCGTCTGTAACGTTGTTTGGCTTGTAACCACCGATAGATGGATGGATGAATTACTTTAGTTTGCGTTTCATTTCTGTTGTTTTGTGATACACAATTCGATTGGTTTAGAAGTTCAACACAACTATTTTAGGCTTATTATTATGTTGTTGCATGATTTTTAAGTTTGATTTCTTGCTGTATCATAAACTATTGATATAGAATATTTCTTTTTCACGATAGGTAGAAATAATATTTATCTGTTTTATAATATATTTCGAATTTTTTTCCTTGAGCTCAATTTACGATAGTTTGTGGAAAATTTATAACAGAAACTGTCATGTCAAGTGTAAAATATCACGATATTATTACAAAATATTATTACTCCGATAATACGTCTCAATTACATACTTTTTCTTCTTTGCCTTTAGTTGTAAGTATTGTTCCTTCACAATTATTTTACTATTTTTTGGCTATGTCAAAAAGTAATTTCACATAGTGATTTGATTATTTATTTAAGAAAATAACTTCAAATCCTTAATAAGGCATTTTGTAGCATTGTAAAAAGTACTATTCAACAAAACTTATACGAAACATTTTATACACAATAGAGTCTCTGCATTCAGTTTTTATTTTAGATATAAAGCACCAGACTAAAAATTTTGTGACTTAATTGTGATAAGGATTACAACTTTTTCTCTTCGAAACAAAAAAAAAAAAAAAATTGAGCCGTTTTTTTGTTCAGAGCCCGTAAAATTTTCGATTGTATCCAAAAAATTAAAATTAATGGATATTCGTATTTTTCTAATAGTCAACAATCTGAAAATTCTTATTTTCCGACAAAAGAATCTTCATTTTGTTAAATGTCAGGTAAAATATTTCTTGAAATTTTTATAGCATGATTTTCCCATTACAATCAACAATAATGTAAGCGCAATTAATAATTTTATGAGCTCTGAATGGACGAACCATACTCATCAGAGTTTTCAAAGTGGAAACAGTTGATCGTAGTTAATATACAAAATTTTAGATGCTAGATGCTTGTGATTGGAGAAAAACAATATACATTTGTTATTTATTTAATATATATTTTCATGTAAAATTGATCTTCAAAAATATATAGGGATAAGGGAATGAATCTGATTATTCACTGGATTTCCATCAATATGGTATAAAATATGACAAACCAATAAAAAATGAAATACGTACATTTATTGATGAACCTATTCACTAAATAAAATATATTTAACATTAAATTGTCATAAAAAGCATTACTGTAATTGCTTTTATACGCAATTTTTAACCAATTTTATGAATTTAATGCAGAATATATTGAGGGGTGGTAATTTTATTTCGATATGAAAATATCTATCTAATCCTTTTAAAAGTTATTATTTTACTTTAAAAATTTTAAAGTTTTATTTTTATAGATATGACTTTTTAAATACGGTAAATAAATATTTCATAAATATATTCTATGGACTATAAGTTTTATAAATAATCCCATTTTAAGGTTGGTTATTTATTTAAAAGTTTTTGATCATATTATTGTTTATTCTTTGTCGAAATGCCATTAAGTTTTGGGAAAAATCGTTCCAATTTCACTTATTTACCTTTTCTTCTGTTATTTTTATGTAGTTTTCACAATATTGGTTGATTTAAAACTGAATCGTAAAAATGTAGGCATTTCGGAATTATATAATCAAACTTGGTGATATAAATTTCAAATTTAAGTGGTTTTAAATTTAAAACATGGATTTTAATTTGTAATTCATGATTTTGATATAAAAAAAATGTATTTTTGTCAATTATAATCTTACCAAAAATGGTTGCTCTAAGCGTGATATCATGCAGGTTTTCCTTGTTAAACATTATAAAATAAACTACTCGATAAATTTAAACAAAACATTATAGAATGCATGTTTATTTCTTCTGGCTTTAAACTACTACTTAACAACTTAAAAAATAGAAATATAAATTATTAAAAAATTATTATTTGCCTTTTAAAATTAATTTTAGAACGAAAACTTGAACAACGTAGCTCAAAATACATGAAAAAATACATTTTACCCAATCAAATTTATAAAGTAAAATACATTAAATTGACTATATTACCTATAACATAGGCATATAAGATCGCATCAAGAATTAAGATCACACCTTTGAATCCAATGACTTTTTTCATTTTGTTTTTGGTGTATATAAATAATTTAAAATACTTTTTATAAATACATAAAGTGAATAATTTTGTTTCTTACAAGAAATTTAATTTATTGGATATTTTAAAAAAGTGGACAACACAAAACCTAATACATTTATCTAAATATTTTATCGATTTTTTTTTTTTCGTTTTTGGTTCTTGTTTGGTATTTATTCAAATATCACACAATTTGGATATTAAAATATATTATGGATACAAAAAAAAAAATAACATGAAATAAAACTTAGAATGATAAATTCATGATATCAAAAAATCCTTAAAAAAGAAAAATAAATAAAAAATACCATACTCTAACACAACAAAAACCCACCTTTAATGTAAATTTAAATATGTATGGTGAACAGTTACTTAAGCCCGGCGTAAGGTTTTGCTTGTGTCTCTATATACTACACAGAAAGTTTCCTAAATATTCAACGTTGATTTGTTAAATTAATCCAAAAAATATCATAAACAAGCGAAAACCATATTTAAAAAATAGTTCAAATTTCGAAAAAAGTTGAAATACAGTTCATGTGGTGATGCTCATCAAAATGCCACATGTTTCCATTGAAAGAATGCAACATAAATTTATTTAAAATTACAAACAGAAGTAAAATTTTATATAAACTTTTTATCCTAAATCGGTATATGTCTTCTAGTGAGAATTTTTTAAGGAGATTTTGTCAAGATTCTCGTAACTGCAAATGATGTTGAAGCAACTTTTTGTCGAGGTTATGCATTTTATAATTAACTTAACCATCATTGACTATTGTTTTAGCAGTATTGAATAATAAATTCTCAACAATAAAATGTTTAGAACTTAACAAAAAATAAATAAAAATTGATTTTTAGTGCTCAAAAAAATATATAATACCAGATGTTTTAACATTATTGATCACTGCTCGTGAAAATTACTATCAGCGTAAATCTTTTTACATTGTTTCTTTTTTCTTGTTCGGAAAAGTACGTACATGACCCAAAATAATCAGTAGAAAAGTTTTATTTATAAAAACGGTTATTTTCAGGTTTTCTTGAGCTCAAATTTATGGTAAAATTTACTTACATATAATAATCAATTCAAGATTTACCGTTTGTTACCAAATTGTTATGCATTGTACACAAAAATATTCAAACTTCCTGTACATTTAAAAAGTGTTAGTGTACAGTGGTGATACAAGAAGTAAAAACCCTCCACCTTCTTCGTCTCTCTGGCATATCTACCCGTTGTCAAACTGTAAAAACATTATACACGTATATATTCCGAATCCTCCCCCCACTATATAATACAATCTACACCGGTGTGCGCTGCTCTCTAACCCATACCAATAATTTATGTATATTCCCTTATCCAAACAGGTCGTACATCTATTGAAAGTCATGTCAGACAGTCTTAGGATTTATGTGTTTAGTTTAATTGGGAAAAGACCGTCCATGAAATAAATGCGCTTCAACCATTTTAAAATCATTATTTTATCTCTTTCTCATTTTTTTCAAAAATTATTGTAAATGTTTTAATTATTTTTTTATTATATTATTTTAAGTCTTATAACTTTACACTTAGGTCAATTATTCTTAATAAGGGATATTATATTTGCAAAATATATTGTGGCTGAAATTTTTAGAAAATGAAGTTGTTTCTTTTGAATTAATACCCGGATTAATCTGAAATCTATTAAGAATCACAAACATAGATGGAATTAAAATTTAAGAAAGGATAAAAAACTTTAGAGTACATAGTGAGGTCAATGCACAAATAAATATATAAAGAATCACTTGACTGTTTAAGTCAGATTCTCTATCTTCAATAATTTTTAATTTAAACACATAAATAAAATGTCAAGACAAAAACAAATTATTTTATATTGTAAACCTTTTTATGTTTCGTGCTATATACAATAGTTTTTTTTTACAGTATATTTATTAGTACATACCTTTGTTATTTATTGTATATTTCAAATTAACACCTGCAATTAAACTTTTATAATAATTTACCTATTTTTAAAAGGGTAGTCCGGGTGGTCGTAATGTAGTGCGGGGGATATTATCATTTTATTTGTTTTATACATAATCGCGTTTAATTGTATTCTCTGTTAAAAATTATGGGGGACAGATGTGTTTGCATTTATTTAATCGTTGTTTTTTATAAGTACTGTTTAGATCAGTTTTGCTTCAATGGCACCTCTAAGATATTTATTTAATTGATTCAGGAATTTTCTTATAGTTAAAAAAAAAAACACTTTGCTTTTAAAATATGGGTTAGTCTTTAAAATATATTTCAATTACTGTAGTTATCAGGTGCAAACGTGTCATTTGTACAGACCAGTCCAGACAAACTTTTATTTATACATACAGTAAGATCCCCAAATGCTATTAAAAGTTTCTTTTTAATTTTATTATTTGCCTTAACCGATCTGTAAATAATTTTTGGCTAATATTTTAATTGTTTACAATTCATTTCTTGAATCCTGAATTTTTTAGTATCGATCACTCTTTCTATTCTGTTAATAAATTTTTTATCTCATATATTCATTCATCTTATAAAAATTTAAAATCTTATTCAAGGTCCTAATCACAAATTTTCATAACAATTTTAGAGGATACCATAATATTTCTAAATGTTGCCGCTTTTAAACTTTATTTTGTCATTTAAAAATTTTTAATTTATGACAAATTATTTCTATCCACATGTTTGTGAATTCAAAATAGCTGGTTCATATTGCACACTCTACATTAAGTGAAGGATAAAAATTTGTCTGCGAATTTTGGCATTCAAAAATATTAGAACAGATGGCAATCGATTATTATACCTATTGTAAACATTGATGACAAATATTTTTTGAAACTCAGAAGGTAGCATTAAATTGTATTGAATTAAATTGCTCATACAAATTAAAATTATATAGTTTGAAATCAACCGTGAAATTAAATAAAAAATAATTCATTATTTTTGCTGTATATATAGAGATATGCTTTTATAAATATTAATATAATAAATCTTCGTTCAGATTAAAAACTTACATATAAAAATAAATAAATAAGAGAATTTGATATTTATTTCGAAGGAGATGCATTTCAATGATAATATGCTATAGTAAATGAAAGGAAAAATTTTATGTCTAAATGATAAAAAAATGTACTTTTGTTTGATAAATTTGTTGAATTTTTTTATATTTTAGATATATCAAAATATTCAGTGAATCATAATGTGAAATCCGACATTCTTTGTTGGTACTTAAATGTTAAAATTTATTTAAAATAAAATTTATATAAATTCAATATTTTTCAGCATTTAAAATGTGCTTTTTTTTTAAATTTTTCATACATAACAAAACTTTTCTTAAATGGCAAATTTTACAATCACAGCGTCGCTAATGTTAACACTCAAGTATATTAAAGATAGTATTACATATATTTTCGTGAATTCTGTTAAATGATTAGAGTTATCATCATGGGTTAATAGCAAATCCATTGATTACATAACCATTTTTTTACCCACCAAGATAGTAAAGATTATGATTTCGCTATTAAATATTATTCTCAACAAAAATTAGAGAAATCACTTAAAATAAATTTGAAGTTAGATTTTATGCGGCTAAGGTATCGTGCAAAAGTAAATGCCCAAACAAAGGTTACGTTCAAAAGATTAATTTGCTACCGGATTCTAAGAAACAATACTGAATTTCCGTTTCAATGTAATTTTATTAAACGCAATTATAGAACAAGAAAAAATATCAAATAAAACAAATGCGATATGTATTATATATACTAAGCAAATAATATTTTAAGATAGGGGGCGGTTTTTATTAGATATTCTTACACTTAATGTTTAAATAACTTAGGGGTAGTTAAGGGGTGTGTTTGTATGTAATCAAAGTTAGGGTAAATTTTATTAGGGGGCTGAATCTGCAGGTTTACCAAACAAAAATAATAATTCTTCAAAAATTACAATCGAGACATTTATAAGGTACATTTTTCTATGTGTTTCAAATGCGAAAAAATAAAAATTATTACCCCGTTGGGGGTACAACACGCGACTAGAAATTTTTCTTACATACTTTTATTTATTGCTTAAAAGTTGTGATAATAATGACAATTTCTTGTACGGTTTTTTTTTCTATAAATTTTAGAATAATTTGTTGTTAAGTCATGCGGTTGTTTCCAATTTGTATCAACGGGATATTAACTAGGATATTCATTAGTAGTTTATAAATTTCAATTAATTAGTTACCGTGTGGTTTGTTTTTTTTTTTCTTTAATTATTGCACCCTACAAATTTATATAATTATCAAAGATTTATGAGTGTACGTCATTTATCTCTACCTACAATTCATAATAATCTTTAAGCACTATTAAATTTTACACATTTTTAATTAGATTCCCTGTTGTTTTAAACGAAGTGTATATTGTTTATATATAATAAACTTAAGTTGACTTATAGCTTCAGTATCCAATAAATTACTGATATGTTTCTCTTAAATCAACTTTTTAAAGTTTATGATCTTTAATACACCATTAAAATTATTTAACATCATGGAGACTCATTATTTACAGTTTTAGTTTCAAACAATATGTATTTTTCTTGTTGATATTAAAATACATATGCTATATGATACTAAAAATGCTGGAAAAATTGTGATATTTAAGCAAAAATTGAAAACTAAACTAAACGTTCACCAATTAAATTTACAATTCTATTGGAAAAAATCATAGATAACAGGAAAATCAGTTTTCAAATCACTTCCAAACAAATATTTGAAAAATCGCTTTTCTTATTACATTTTTTTTTGTACAATTTCCTTGGTTGTGGTTTTGAATAATTACAGATGCATGAAGGATATTTTTATTCTGCCAATCTTCCTCTAAGAACATCAGTTTCTTTTTATAATGGCTTAGTATCTATAGAAAAACATCGAGTGGTGTGGAAGCAGTTCGCTCAGTATGCAATTAACACCCGTGTAGAAAAAAGCAAACTTGATAAAATGGAGAAACTCAGCTTGTTTGCCTCTTTTTTAGTTTTTTAATTTTACACAAAAATCGCAACCAATTTCAATTTTTGTATCTTTTCAATATCGTTTTTCTTTCTCTACATATAATCGGAATAAAAAACTAATATTGAAAACAAATCCGTCAATACACTTAAAAACTGTACATCAATGAGAAAATATTTGAACTATAGTTTTATTATAGCAAAAAAATGTTTAAGAAACTAAACCAGACATTCTATTGTTTACTATGAAATTTTTCGAAAACCCATTTTTAATATTAAACTCCATTTATACTATCAAAAATACATTTAAAAAAATCCTTGTATGAAAACTATTTTACTTTCAGTAATATATTGTTTGAAATGGTTTCGAACGATTCATAATATAAAAATATATCACTTATTTTAAAAGAGAAAAACTCAAAGATGGCAAGAATTGAAAATAAAAGGAATAAAATAAAAAAAAATATATATATATTTAACTATATAATAATAAAGTATTCAATTGGATATGAAATCAGTGAAAATTGTACATTTGGCAAAAACGTTGGATGATTTTTATGAGGTAATAACATTTCATGTATAACTTGCAACTCTACCATACATAGTTTCTATATTAAATCCTCACTTTATATAAACACACCATCTCTGTTTCTTATACAGAATGTTCCAAAAGTATCCACGTACCACCTTTAACTGAAGATTAAAAAAATAAATTACCTTGTTTCTCAGAATAGTAATATAGCAAATATAGCAATATTAGTTTTGACTTAACTTTCGTGCCAAAGTATGATATTTAGATCCTCGGGGTTTTGACTAATATTTGAATGTCTCAAATATACATTTTTTAGCCAATAGTATATTCAATTTAAGAAAATTTTGAGCTATTTGAATCAGCTCGGACGGTTTAGATAGCTCAAATTAAAAAAAAAAAAATGATTTCAAATTGAACAAATTCTTAGGACCTTTTTTTCTTGAAATTTTACTTGTGAAAAAGTACTTAAATTTTAAAATGATAAAACTGATAAAAAAAGTGTTTTATCTATGAAAGGAATAAGCATAGCCCCTTACAGATTTTCTAATAAATGAAGATGACTCTGTACATTATATCGAAGAAAATGAACCTTTTCTTTTCTTATTGCATATAAAAAGAGAACGTATTACTAATGTTTGTCTCAGTTTATCTCGTTGTAATAAGACCAATTTAAAATGGTTATACAATTTCTGTATATACAATGATCATTCGATTGACTGTATATTTTGGTGTTTGTACACTGTAGACGAAGGTTTTGAGTATAATATCGTATAGTAATATGGCCCCCAAGTGTCCAATTGGTGGAACCTCTCTGACTTGTTTTCAAATACACATATTGGTGATTTTCACAAATGTTCACACAATGTCGGGATAGATTCATATAATATCTACTATATACCTTTGAGTAGTACTTCTATTATGTCGTTCAGGCAATTCTATTGACACAAATTTATTTCCAATGGGCGGTTATATTGTTTTTTTGTTATTATTATTAACGATTTTTATTTTTGTGATAGTCTTTTTCTTGATATTTTAGTATTTATAAATTTATTGGCTGTCATATTTTCGAATGTTAAGTAATCATTCAAAACGCTTTGTATAAAAGTATTTTTCGTTTTTTTTTAATCCAGCCAGCCGTTTTGTTGCACAATTCAAACATTTTATGTCCAAAGTCTTATAACAGAATGTATAATAAAACTGTTTGTTTAGAACACAAAACGTTCTTTATATTAAAGGTTTTTATGGCTGTCATCAAAATCAATTGTTTGACAGCCTTTTTTTTTTGGTGATCCATAATTTTTTTAAATTCTTCCTAGATGATTTTTCCTAGAGTAATTTCGAATTTTTCACAATATTGAATCATTTAAAAATGAAAGATCGAAACAATAAGCATGCAAAGGGAGTTACCACAACTTTAATATTCATTTACTATCGACTGGAAGTTCATTCATTTAAAAGTTTGCTAAATCTGCTCTGAGTGTCAGTTTTAAACTTTGGTTTTTAGTATTTCCTCAAAATCTTCTGCAGAAGGATTAAGAGAATTGGCCAAGGTAACTAGCATTATTTCATAATAGTACCAACTGGCCTTGATTAAATGAAACTACAAAATATCCGACAATATTCTAAAATTTTATTCACATTCCGTAGTTCCGCAACATACATGTTACATATAGAAAATACAGCGGCTATATCAAAAATATGCCTGGCTAGCAATGTTGGTGGTATATAAATTGCAGTAAATGATTTGCCCGTTTAAACGCACCTTCAGATCCACCTTATTTTCTATTTTTAGCAAAATAATATTTGCAATATTATTTCAAGAACACTTTTTTTCCAACATTAATAACAATAATTAACATGTAGAGTAATATGAATACTTGAGATACAATAATTAGTTATATAATTATTTGTTTCATATTATAAATTAAATGGCAAATTATTTAAAATAATAATTACAATAATTACATTCATATTGTAAACGATAAGTTAAAAATTTTCATTTAAATTTAAATGTATATATGTAAGCGCAGCGCAGTTTATATGAATCGATAGGTATATAAATGTATGCGGCTATTATCATAATTATAACTATTATATGTTGTTAAAGGTATGTTTAGCATGTATAAGTAATAACATATTCTTCGTTTTTCTTCGTCTCCGGTTATAGATATGTAAGTGAACTACGTACATACGTACATACGCAGATTGGTATCCTTATATTTACCGTGAGTTCTTAAATGTAAACCATCTATTCATGTACAACTTATGTTTGCATATTAAAAGTTTTGTACCGGGTGAGAAAAGTTCAGAAAAAATTTCAGGCCATTCAAAAGTTTATTATTTAAAATTGTATGGAATATTTAACAAAAAAAATCTTGAGAAATCTACAATAAATGTTTTTGGTAAGATCGATTTAACCCCCTTTTAATTTAAGATAAGACATTTTAAACTGTAAATTATAGTATTTTGTAGATAACTTCGTGTTGACAGTCGGTTCTTATGGAGTCAAAACTCTTGTTGTGATTATAAACGTGTTTCACCTCAGAATCTATTATCTAACAGAGAATTAAAAAGATATTTCAGATACATTAAAATAATGTTATACTTTTGTATACAATCATTGCAACAGGCGAACAAGTTATGTCAAAAGGTTAACTGTGAGCTGAAATCGATAAAGGTTTATTTTTACCATCGCATGTCTTCCAAACTATTTACCAGGTATCAAAAATAAAATAATTTCGTAGAAAGATGTTATTTAATTTACTTTATCGATTATTTCCATAAAAATCATGTTTTACCTGATTATAATTTTATTTTAGAATCAGAATAATAAATAAACAGAATGGCAAACAAACAACCGTGTAACGAATTTAATTAACGGAAGCTTAAAAACGCGTTGACATTTTATATCAAAAAATATTAAAATTAATTCGTTAAGAAGATCGTTAACGATTAATGAATTAGAGAGTTTATGTCCACCTAGCATATAACTTTTTCAAATACTAGGTAAAAATTCTATGGATTAAACAAGTTACAATTTAGGATTTCACAGCAGTGCTTGCTCATTCAAACTATTTAGTTAACTTTTTAATTGATAATTTGTCGATATTTAGACCAGATTCCCACCAAGACACGATTCAAAAATCTGTCAAAAATTTTAGTTCATTATTCTACATGTTCTCATAACTGGCTTTGCTTCCTGATACTACATGATTAGATTCTTTATTTTGTAAATTACGTATTAACTTCGAAATAGTATTTCGTTTAACTCGCAATTTTTATTTTCTATTTCAAAATCATGAAAGCTGGTAACATTTTTATGTATACCAGTCTGTATATCGTGATTGTTACTTTAATTCTTACATCTCAATCTGCGGCATTTGTTGGTGTTGTTTGCCGTTTTTTCCTTTCTTTGTTTTTTTTTTTTTGAAACTTCTCTCTCTGAAAATACTTTATGTAATGTTTACTTCTCTTATGGTATGGATAACTTAAGTATGTATATATTTCTTCTTTACTTAAGTTTACTGTGTGAAAAAAGATTATTTCACAGCTATCCTTATTTACCATATTTTTAATATTTGCTTTCTTTGTTACACTTATTATAAATAGCTGTCACCTTATTCTATCGGATACATGCGTTTGAAAATTAAAATGTATAACATAAATATTGCAATGAATACAGGTGCGGGATTTTATTTATTTATATTGAAGTATCTCTAAACTACATAGTTTTTGGTGTAATCATTAACGTTTTGATAGTGACGAATATATGGCTATGAAAACTTTACAGTTAGCGTTATATACGAAAATATCTATTATTTCGAATATCTTAGAAAATAAAAGGCTTTTCCTAATGAAAATTAAAACTATACATCCAAACGTTTATAGTGTGTACAAAAATGTATAGTTTGTTGTAAATAATGATAAAATTTACCAAAATATTTCCTTATTTACTTACACCTTTTTCGATATACACTCATAAATTGAAGAAAACCAGAAAGATATTTATTTTGAATAACGCGCATATTAAGGTGCTGAAAATATAACAATAATATTTTTTAACAAGAACTCAGTCTTGTAATGTTCCAGTCTTTTTAAAAATCAATTTATTTTTTTTGTTTGTATAACTTAAGCTCGATTTGTCTGTTATAGCCTACAATACATTTTTCAACGAGCTTCAACGATATTTTCTGTTTTTATACATTTTGAATATATTACCTCGGAAGTATACTTCATTCAATTTCGTTTTTAAATACGGTTTCGCTCTCATTACGAAATGAATAATTTCTTGCAAATATTATCTGACAATGGAGAAAAAATTTGGACAATTTTATATTAAATGAAATCAACCAACTGTTAAAATACTTAAATTGATAGGCGATTGTTTTTAATGGACTTTATCAGACATTTTTATCGATTTGAAAAAAAAGTAGCATCTTATACAAATTCTGGAGTAAATGAAAATAGATAACGACATTATCCACTCTGCGAATATAATTATTAAATATTTCGAAATACTGCTCTGAATCAGCTAATACACAAATTTTACATGTTACAATATTTTAATACAAAAAGGCATCAGTATGTTTTTCAAAAACAATAGATTGCTTTTACAGCTAGCACATAAAACCAGTGTACACAAAACAATTTTTTCAATGTTTTACAAGTGTATAGATAAGTATACAATAAGAAGTTTTTATTAAATTGTTTAACATTATAGCGATTTATACAAAATTGTTTTCAATACACAATTGTTTCGCAATTTTATTGACATTAAAATCAAAAAGCTTTGTTTTCATACGACCTGAAAATAGAATTTCATACCGTGCATAGTACGAAGCGACTTTTGATTTCTCCAATTTGCTGAATAATTGTACGAATGATCGAAGAAATGACATTCGAATTACATTACAAAATTATTAATAAATTTCACAGGCTTAAAAACCTAACGGTTATTAAAGTAGCATTACGTATCCATACCAAATAAAGAAAACAATTTATTTTTAACAATTAACTTATTATTTGATGCACGGTGTCCATGATATTAGAAATATATAAATTGAAATAACAATTTTTACATATTCGAAAAAATAGATTGCTATTTAGTAATTCGATACTTTTCCATTTTTGATTGTGCAACAACTTACCCTAATTTCCCAGTTTATATTACAAAATCTTTGAAAGAGGTTAAAATTGATTCTATAGACAATTGTAAAATCTCCATGTTTGCTTACATTTCAAAAAAAATAAAAATAAAAACATACCGCCTTTTATATGCAAAGAAATACAGAAATTCTTCATGAAACGTATTAAGAAATTACATTTAAATTGCAAAAACACATTGTACGTTTTCTCGCAACATCTCAATTTCAATACAAAGCTTCAATGAAAAATTAACATAAACAAATAAAATATAAATTATGTAAAATAATTTAAAATGGCTTAATTAACAATATCGTAAATTAAGTGTTTGGCATTTAATTATAGCAATTTTATAAAAAAAATTATGAATAATACCTTTACGAAAGATCTCCTATAACATCTTAATTGTTAATTTATTACTGAATATTTAATTTAAGGAATGTTATTAAAAAAAAAAAAATATTAAAATAATTTTAGGTAAACGTGTCTTTAATTTAAATAATCAAAAAAGTACTGCAGGTCATTTAGTGTACAGAGTAACATTTTAAAAATATAATCAATCTCTTCAATTTACGATATTAAAAATGGTTATCTTATGTTCTTAAGAAACGTAACATTGTGATTGGCCGACAGGTTTTTAGTTCCCACTGAGGCCACTGGCACCCCAATGAGTTTACTTACTTAACAATCTGTTGCGTGCTAATGTCTTTAAATTTAATATTTCCAATAAGAAATTTATTTTTCACCAATTGTTTTTTAATTTTTCAAACACAATAATAATTTCTTGTTTTTTTTCCTTTTTTCAGGTGCAAATGGTTTACGGCGAAGGGGTCGACAAACATACACGAGGTATCAAACCCTCGAACTAGAAAAAGAATTCCATACGAATCATTATCTAACTCGACGGCGAAGGATTGAAATGGCACATGCATTATGTTTAACAGAGCGCCAAATAAAAATTTGGTTTCAAAATCGACGTATGAAACTGAAAAAAGAAATTCAAGCCATTAAAGAATTAAATGAACAAGAGAAACAAGCTCAACAGGCGAAGGCAGCTGCGCAAGCTGCTGCCGCCCAAGCTGCAGTACAGGGGGGTGATCAACACTAGTGGTTAATGTAAAAAATAAATTTAAAAAAAAAAAAAATATATGTATAAAAAAAATATTGGAAAAATATTTATATGTAAAAAATTTGCAAAAAAGTTTTTTTAATAGTCATTTAAGGTCTCAAAAAAGTAATTTAATTATTGTGTTATGTAAAATGTAAAAAAAGTGTTTCAAAATTTATAATTTTGAAATTTTTTATAATAATTTTTGTTTTGTTGGATTCGTTCGTTCGAAAAAACAAAAACATCACAACGCCATCTTTAATCGATAAGGTAGGAATTTTTTTCTATCTATCATAAATGTAGATTTTTTTTAATTTTTATTATTTTCATTGTAAAAATTAAATAGTGGGTTTTTCTCTTATTTGGCGTTCGTGAACATTTTATTAGAGTACAAATTTTGTAAAGGAATTTTTATAATTTTGTAAAAAAAAAACAACTTGCTAATATACGTAATTATTGAATGTTAGTTCCTTTAACTTAGACTTAGAAACCTGTTAGCACAGAATATCATTTTCGGTCGAGCAATTATATTTGTATAAAGTTAATAATTAAAAAAAAGACATTTGAACATTTGTGACAATTTTTTGTGAGTGTGTATGAAAAAAAAGTGTTTTTTGTGTTTTTTAGTATTTTAAGGCAAACAATTTGAGAACAATATACGTAAAAATTTGTGATTTTGTCATTTATTATTTAAGTAAACAAAAAAAAAAGAAAGTTTTTTTAAACTTTTTTATGTTAAAATAATTTAAGGTATAACAAAAAAAAAACTTTCTTTTTTACGATTTTTTTAATTTTTAATTTTTTTGGTTATCCAAAAAAAAAAACAAGGTTCATATAATTATTATATTATCCTAATAAAAGACTTTTTTTTTAAAAATAAGGCCCAAATTGTATACGAATTGTAAAACTAACTTATTTATGTCAAACT
The DNA here is from genome assembly GCA_020423425.1 of Chrysopa pallens. NCBI lineage: Eukaryota > Metazoa > Arthropoda > Insecta > Neuroptera > Chrysopidae > Chrysopa > Chrysopa pallens. Next base: position 20,820,991 of record CM035591.1, on the reverse strand, counting down.
ACCTCATCTGATATACCTATACGTAAAAATTGAACATTTTCTTTTGAAAATGTAATTTAAAAAAATTTAGTAATATTTTAATAGATTTTTTTTCCTCTAATAAAAAATAAAAAATATGGATAATTAAATAGAAAATAATTAAATGTATTTATTTTTTTGCAATTTTTATTAATCAAAATTTTAAATAGAAAATTTTTTTGTTTTGTAAAATATTACTAAAAAAAAATTGAATTATTTTTCTTTTTTTAAATTTAATTTATTTCTTAAATGTTATATAATTATTGTGATTTTTTTTTTGTTATTTACTGATAATAAAATACTCAAACTTCTTCAAAATATAAAATATTTTATTGTTTTTTATTTCAAAAAAAATACAACCTTTTTGTCATGTTGTGAGTAAAACCTTAACAGTAAGTACTTTCACATATTTTAAAAGTTTTTAGATGACAAACTTGAAAATTTGTTACAATATGAAAATATTTAAAACTTTATTATTTGAACTAGTAATTTATTAAAAGTCTTGCAAGGCTCCAACCAAAAATTAGCAAAGGTATTAATGAGGTTTTTTTCATGTTGAGACTTTTTTCAAATCAATTTTCAAAGGAGATTTAAAATAGCTGATCGAATTTTTTATAAAATAAAAGATTTTTCTAGTAAGTTTGGGAAAAAATCGAAATTTATTTCATATATAGCTGATCAGTTGATAACAATTCAGGCGGTAATAATCCGCAAAAGCATATTCATTTATAAATGCCTACCCATCTAAAAATATGTTTAATGCGAAATGATGAGTAATAAATGCAATAGCTAAAAAAGTATGTCAATTTGTTAGCGTAATCGAAAATTTTACAATGTAGTTTTCAGAATTTTCCTGGAGAGAATAGTTTTCTCACTCATCATAATGAATTCAGTTAATAAAAAAAGTAAACTTCCTTGTAATACACAAAAACTATCATAAATCTCTCATGTAAATGAAAATATTTTTTAGCCTTGTATTCTATAGCAGTCCATTTTACTTAACTTTAGATATATACTTGAGATATTGAGTGCCAAGTGCTAACTTCCTCTTAAATTTGTTATTTAAAACTGATCGAAACTAATTTTATGAAATCCAAAAAAATCTTTTTTTTATTCCCATCAACATTTAACGTTCAGCAACAAATCAATACAGCCGTGTTTCCTAATTACATTTCACTTTTACTAAGTCACTTTTCCTAATATTTTTTATACTGTTAAGATTTTTTTCATAGCTACCTACCTACTTGAAAATAAGATTTTTACTTTCAGGACAGACACAGTGTTATTTTTGTGTGTTTTGGGTTAATTTAAGGGATATTTACTTTCAGGACACAGTGTTATTTTTGTGTGTTTTCTCTTCAAGTATGTGATTCAGTTTATTTTTGGAACTGTAAGAATCGATGGATATTCTGTAAGGTTGTGCTATAAGGTTTAAAGTTCCACAAAGAGTTAAGTATGATTTATTATTTTCTATTCCTAAATTGATACAAATCAGGAAGATATACTCAAATTTCAAAATTATAAATAAGAAAAAATTATTTGCATTTGCCCAAAGAGAAATACCCACTATTTCACGAAAAATAAGGTTCATCATTTCATATGTAAGTAGTAATGAAAAGTGATTAAGAACATTAAAACTAATGAATGGTTAAAATATTATGAAGTAATTTTAAAATTAATATAAGTAAAAGTCTATTACGAAGGTTTTTATTTACTTCATTTTTGAAATAAACCAATTTAAATCTGCCCTCGATTTATATTAAACATAGATATTTTTAAATCATAAAAAATCATAATTTGTTGATTTTTACAATGGTATAAATAAAAATGATAGTTACCATGAAAATTTATGAAAAACTTAAATATGGGCAAAAAGAAGATTGTGAGCTTATAGCGAGCAAAAGAAGAAAAATTATTAATTTTGCAATAAAATAGAAAATTATCAGGATAAAATCATATGCTTTAGCGAGGAAAAAATTACACAACTTTAAAAAATTTAGCTAAGATTCAATCAGCAGTTTTGGATGTACCACGGCCGTAAACTATATAATTGTATCACAAACTAGGATCTTTTTAAACGATTCACTCTGTATATTATATGAACTGAATCATCTTAATAACACTAAAAAGACATAAATTATATTTAAACTTTAATTTTTTCATCAAATTCTGCAGATTGTTATTATGATTTTAGATCGTGTATTATTCAAGTAATAAGAACACGTATAGATTATAAATAATAGGAATTACATTCTATAAGTCATTGTTTTGGTTATAAATCATTATTATTGCTATTAAAAGCGCATACTTTTAATTCCGATACCAAACCTTTTTATTAAATGTTAAATGTATATCATCTGCTCTTTGCTTCGATAGCTATTATTATACAAGTGAAACGTCTTAGTCTAGGATCCGAAACTGTTAGCTTCTTTGCTTTTCATATATGTATTTGGCATTGATCTAAATAGCCGTCTAATTAAAACTTCAATTTCAATCTTATTCACATTTTCGAACTCAACGTCAAACGATAGGAACACTAAATTTATTTTATTGTTAATCGAATGGAAATATACAAATGGCATTAGCTTCAAATATATTTCGGAAATTCTGTACAGGTAAACAAAAAGCGATTATAGAATAGCAAATGGTTTTCGAACAAAATTTAAGTAAAATTTTGTAACCTTAGTAAAGTTACAAAAATTTTAAAAAACTTACGAAAGGCAGCTTCTAGAGATATAAAAACAAATGATTTTTAGCCCAGAAGGTAAAATGATTTATATTTTTCGAAAAATTGGTATGCCTGTTTTTTAGTGTTATATTTAAAGAAAAATAATGCAACACATGGACTGAAAAGTCCCGGGCCTACCAAAGAAAACAAAATTTTTTTGGTTCAAAATTAGCTTTATTCATCAACGTAATCTCCATCAAGAGTAATCTCCATCAATACCACATTTTAGAACGATTTATCTTTTGCCTCAAAATAGGCCTCAACCAGTTGCTGTCCACTCAGATGACGATCGTTTTGATTCCGGAGTGAAGTGATGGATCTATTGTTCATCCATTGTCACATATCGACGGAAAAATTCCGGTTTGTTACGTTTAAACATGACTAAACACTGCTCAACAATTTATCGTTTTTGGTCAACAATGAGCAAACGCGGCACCCACTTTGAACAGAGCTTTCTCATAGTCAAATACTCATGCAATATAAAGCCAACACGTTCTTTTGATATCTTTACGATGTCAGCTAACTCACGCAACTTCACTTTCCGATCATTCATAACGATTTTGTGGATTTTTTTTTGTTTTCTGGTGTTACCGCCTCATTTAAACGTCCACTGCGTTCTGCATCATCGGTGTCTCTACGACCACGTTTGAAGTCAGCAATCCAACGTTTTATTGTTATTTCTGATGGAGCGGAGTTCTCATAACACTTTTCAATCCATTGCTTCGCTTGAACGGTATTTTTTCCCATCAAGAAGCAGTGTAAAATTAAAAGACGAAATTTTTTTTGATCTATTGTTTTGAAAATAACAAAAGTAGCGTCACTTTTAGCACAATAACTCATAAACTAATGAATAGAATATCATGAAATTTTAACAGCTAAAAAAGGTGACTGCAATCAAACTAGCAATATCTATGTGTTAGGCCCGGGACTTTTCAGTCCATGTAATATTTTGGATGATATGAAATTATTTAGATTTGATTTGCCTCACCCCTCACCCACTGACTAGGAGTTTTGTCCTTAATGTTTAAATGAGAGCATACCAAGGGTAATTCAGCTTGCATGAAATATGACTCTTTAAAATTAGAACACACATTTGTCATATTTATTGGTACACACTAACCATGAAAACAGTCATATCTTGAAAACAACTGGAATTATTAAATATAAAAATAATTTTTTAGAAATATTTCAAAATAAATTCTAATAACAAACTTGTATAGCAATGTAAATTAACTTTAACCATTCTTCATCGCTTTCAGAAGGTTGGCAAACCCAATCTTTTTAGGAAAAGTCATGGAATACTTATAGTACATTTCCGCACATTGTTCATCCTCAAAATAACTCAAAAATGTAAACAAATTACCAGCTGAAAATCCGGTGGCGTATTTTAAACATAAAAAGTGAGTTTAAGTTTGTGAACGATCAGAATCTATCCATTGGCTCCCAACTATCCATTACCCAACTTTTTAACCACAAAACACAGAACAAAAATTCTAAAAACAAAAAATATACTTTTTCACTAAAGATTTTTTCGCCACAATTTAGGCTCAAATTTGACTATTTCATATATAACTAGTGAACTATAATATATAGGTATTTAAACTTGTAGCCCGTATTTTATGCCCTTATGTGTTGCATTATTTTTATTAAAGACTGAGTACATACACTATTAAATCAAACCTTAAACTTTCTTAAATCGTTCCTGATGGCTTCTCTACATCTTAAATGAAACTAAGGCTAATAGGCTCTGCTTCGATGATTCAGTCATGCGACAAAGGCCTTCCTTCATCTTGATAATATCTTATGAGAATATAAAAGATCTCATACCTATCTTTTGAATATTGTCATACGAAAATTGAGTGTTTCATATAACCAAATTTTTTACAACCATACTGTATACCTGACAATATTCAATAGAACCTTAAACGAATCGATTGAATAAACTCCTATTTATTATATTATAAAAACCCATACATATCTAGTATGTGTTGTGTACGTAAAAGATAGAATAATGGTTGTATAATAATGGTAACAAGAAGCAATGGTAATAAAGGGACCAACCATAAAACCAGACCAATAAAATTCATTGTTGTTCAATTTCTATAAAATCAACAATCATCATCATTCCAGCCAACTCTTATACTTGCTTAAATAATTTAACAAGGAAGGAAGAATTATAACAATAATATAATCAATCGTATAATTCATTAGATAGTTTTTGTGTGATTCTATATGTTTTTTTTTTGTCATTCGGGGACAAATTGTCACTAAAGTTTAATTAGTTTGTATAACTTTATCAGCAGTAATAAATCTTCTACATACAATAAACTATTTTTTGAATACAAACTGATTATTTGTGGTTTTTTGTTCTTCTCAATCACAATAATAGGAATAAACAGGTTGAAGGATTTTATTTTATCCTATCGAATAATATGTAAAGATAAAATGCAATAATTAATGGCTTCAAAGGCGCCTTTTATATAGAAATATAATACTAAAATCTTATACGACAAATTTTTGATGGTCTGCTGACTGGTTATAAAAAAATATGGCAATCTATGGAAGTTTCTGCTAACCAGATATTATTAAAGTATAACCTTAAAATCTAGCCAGAATATACTAGCATTCCTAAATGTGAATTATCTTCCATATATATGAAATAATTGATAAAAAACTGTGATTTTTCAAACTTAAACGGTATGCTTTACAATAGCTTCAAGTGCGTGAAATTTTTACGAACTGTGTAATTGAATATTTAAACGCTTAAATGATATTATAATAAAATTTTAAACTACATTTTTTTGAATTTCTTCTGCTTAAAAAATTTATGTAATTTATGATAAAGTGTACTACCAATAAAGGTTCCGACGGAATTACAATTTTGTTGAAGTATTTTTGGATTCCTAGAAATTTACTTATATTGTTCAAACGTTAGAGTTTATAGAAATATAAAAATAATTGATAAAATTATACACAAAAAATACATTATCTGCTGGAAATCGAGCTCAGTTTATTCGAAGTCCTATTCGAAAGTTTACCAACTACACTATAAATAATATGAATGATTCGTCAGCCAGATTTCAATCCACATAACATTCAGTTGAATATTACTTCCAGATAGCAATTGGAAAGTCCCGGATTCCATTGACGGCAACTTATTAACATTTTGAATTGTTTCTATCTTCTAATAAAATACCGTAATAGGCGTTTATCCATTTAGTAATTATAAAATACAACAATTGTTGTTAAAAATATCATTTTTATAGAATTTGATAACTTATATCTATATATATATATAAATCAATTGCTGTTCGTTAGCCACGCTAAAACTCGAGAATGGCTGGACCGATTTGGCTAATTTTGGTCTTGAAATATTCGTGAAAGTTCAGGGAAGGTTTAAACGGTGAGCAACATAAATAATAAGTAAAGGAAAATACTATAAACGACAATTTAATTTTCGAATAAAAAATGTTCCTAGCTATGAAACATATTTTGTGTTTTTTTTTCTCAATGTTACAAATGATCATTTCCATAAAAACCTAAATCTAATTTTGAAATTCAAAATAAAACTTCTTTATCTCTTCTCGCTAGCAGTATGACGAACTGTCAACTATATAAAGTGTGCATATCAAGTATTACCGGAATCATTCTTGGTTCAGGAGGTCCATATACCTTTCATCAAGTGTATGTGTACCACAGCAAAAATTATCGGGTGAACGCGGTCCCGGGTGTGTACCCCAGCAAATAACAGGTAAATACCGGATGCATATAATGTACCGGGTGCACACTAAATACCGGGAATCCGATAAGAAAGGATTTGAAATTATTCCCCTAATTGTAGAATTGCATCCGCATGTAAACGATGTAATATCATGTATTAAAATGTGAAAAATAACACAGCAACGCGTAAACCGTGCGGGAATGCTTCAAAATATAAATTAATATCATAATTTATTCTGATTTGCCGCAGCCTCATTATTTACTTATAGACAATTATATAACCAAACAATGTTTACCCGGGTCAGCTATTCAAAATAGAACTTATTTATCTCTTCTTTTCTATATTAGTGGTTCTGGACTACCTTTTACTATTTTTCATCAAGTATATGAGAACCACAGCACAATATACACGAATTGTGGGTGCACAAGGTACCGGATGCCCCACTTCAAACACGAGTGTATATATAAATATTTCGTGTCACGGGTATCCCCCTCACCAAATAGTGGGTTACACATCAAATACCAGGCATCCCATAAGAAAAGATTTTCTGAAATTCTATCCCTGATAAGATGCAAAGCAGAGGCAAAGTTTGTATGGGACAACGGAATTCCTTCGTCCAATCTGCTTCAAATTTTGCATGCAATCGATGTAATATCAATTGTCACCGCAACGTGTCTGGGTATGCTTTAAAATATATATTAATATCATCATTATTTGTTCTAATTTGCCTTAGCTTTCAGTATTAAGAAATAGAGGAAAGTTATTAAGAATATGTTATTATACTTAGAAAATGTTGAAGTTAATTAGAAATATGTGGCAAAACGACGTTTGTCGGGCCAGCTAGTAAATATATAAAAATGAATCCCGTTTTCGAGTTGTCACAGTACCACGCGTGAACGGCTGCACTGATTTGGCTAATTTTCCTTGGAATTCGAGAAAGATTCAAATTGAAAAAATTTTCCGGAAAAATTGATAAACCGTTCTTTTTACAATACAAAAAGTTTCATTCTAGATCGCTATGAAATATTTATTTGATGAAATCATCAAGAAAAAATTATTATAACATTTCTATAACAATAAAATATTATAAAACATTTCTATAACAATGAAACAATAACCAAAAATATGAGGCATGAAGGCGAGGCTTAAAAATACGTCGGAAAGTAACTTACACTTTTAAAATATAATCTACATGATAGTGCAAGAAAATAAAAAGGTATTGGAATTAATTGACATATTATCTTGGACGTGTAAAACCTCAAATCAAAAAATTATTTATGATTAACGAATTTTGTTAGTCGGACATTTAATTCAATTATCGCGGAAAAAGTGATAAAAATGTAACAACAATTATATATCGCGCTTTGTATATAAACCTCTGATGTAAAGGAAAAACTAAGGACATGAAATACATGATGTTACACAATTTAATTGTTATCGGTGAGTTAAAATTTTCAAACCTCTAAATGCTTCTAAATATTGATATACTACATTCAAATAAATAAATAACGTAGATATGCTTTAAAAAAATAGTTTTAATAGAAAAACAAGATCATTAGAATCACACTTTATTCAAATCGTAATCAGATTTTACGAATATTTTCAACATATGTCAATTTTTGCCTTCGACTTTCAAATTGCGGTTTAAGATTTCCTGGTTAATATAATATAGACGCCATTATACAATCTAAAATAAGCGAATATTATACAATTTTGATTGGAAACATCAGTTATTTAAATTGAAAACAGCTATTAGATTACACATTCAATTTCTGATATCAAAATTAGTGGCTAAATAATGATACAAAAACGTCTGCCACATATTGCAAAAAAAAAAATTATGATTAACTTAGTCAGAAAGAATTCTATTTAAAAAAATGCAGATGTTTGCATATTCAAATTACATTTTAATTATTTATTGCAAAAAAGGAACAAAACATACGATAAATAATTGATTATAGTTTTTATCATCGATACATGAAAAAAAAAAAAAAAATTATTTATTAAAAATATTGAAAAAAATGTTTTTATATAAAGCAATTATTTTAGTAACTACCGAACGCTAAGACAACCAGCCAACCTTAGATAGCTCAAAAGCCAAAACAACCAACCAGACTCTTTAAATGATGTTTTGAATAATTATTTTAATTTTAAATAAAATTATATGAATGCCCCTAAAGGCGTTAAACATGTACACACATATAAATAATAATAATTTACAAAATTAAAAAACAAAAAATTGTTTTAATAGTTTATTGATCAACTTAACTCAACTCTGTTGAATGTGTTTCATATTAATTGAGCTGTGTAGTTTTATAATATCATCAGCTTTGTGAGTTTATTAGTCCAGCACGAAATGCTGATATTTTTTAAATTCTTGTAGTAAGTGAAAATCGATACGGAGTATTATCAAATACTACTTTGGAGCAATCAAAATTGATTTTTATCGTGATTTGACTTGTCAAAATTATCTAAGATCATATATAGTTTAAACCGGCTACAGCGAATTCGTTATTAAGAGATCTGATAGTACGAATTAATAACATCACTTGAAGCGACGATTATTATCGAAATTCAACCTCGATAACGACAAACGGTAGATTTGCAGTAAAAGAAAACATAATTTGTACCTCAATTGATTTTTTTCTATTATGTCAGTAAACATTTTTGACATTTGACCTTTCATATTCTATGACTTGGTGCGTGCGCATAACAATAATTCTGCTACCTAAAGTTTTATTGTAATTTTATTCTGTTTTGCTTACGTGTTACTCGAATGAACTGAACTGACATAAAACGAAGCTTTAAATCACAAAAAGAAGTAAGCATGTATTCAAAGGTTTAAAATGAACCAAATTCGTTTACAATTATTACTTGAAGAAATAGAACATGACTTAACTAATTAGAATTCTGTATTTTTTGTGTATGAAAAATAGAATTGAGCAAAAACTTATTTTAATTAGGTGCATTAATGATTTTTCAGAGAAAACTGTAGGATCAGGTGAATCAGTTGATATTTTTTATTATTTTTCGCAACGTATGTAAAAATTCTAATTAAGTTTTTGTAGATCGCCTGAAGAAGCAATCAATTGAGAAACATTGTGTGGAATAATAATAATTTTTAACTGATTCACCTAATCCTACAGTTTCCTCTGAAAAATCAACTAATTTACTATTGGAAGGGATTAAAAGAAAAATCAAATGATGATTTTGCAATAGCTCTTCCAATTTTTGTTATTTACACCAATTTCTTCCACTATTGTTAACTGCTTAAGAATACTATAATTCAATTCTTAAAGACACAGTCATTTTCACATACCATAAAAATCCTTTGTAAATTCTCTATTGGAATACTTAATGGTAGCTAAGGCATTTAAAATATTATAAACTAACAATAATAGAGTGAATAATTTTTTATTTTTTATTAAATTTCCTATTTAATTCGCCACCTTATTATTCTCTAATCTTGAATCTGATATTTAAAAAATATTCTGCTATTAAAATGTTATAATATTGATGAATTTATATGTAGATAGTTAATTTGGTATTTCTTGGTTAGCATATAATTTCTCAACAATTTGATTCACATACGATTTCGTTGATTAATTAAACATAAATTAATCAAAAGTAATTAAAACTTAAATATAATCAAATATATGTAAATCCTATTAAATGTATACTTAAAATAATTCTCATAATACAATCGATAAATGAACGATACACATATAGATAGATAGATAGGTATTGGTAGTTTACTTAAGCTAAAGCATAGGTAGTATGCATGCATGTACCACCGATATGAAATAATATATATTAGGTATTTTATAAAAACACATACTTCATATTGATTAGCTTCTGAAAATAGATTAAAAACAAGTTTTGTAATTGCATTTTGTACGCCATAAGATTTATTACTTTATTAGCGCGTTAGGCGGAGGATCAAGTGGCCTGTGGCGCGACTCTTATTCTCTCTTATTGTATGTAACTCTGCATATTATATTATATTTATACAATCTTATAGTATACTTAAGGTTTGTTCTCTTCTGGGATGTATATTTTAAATATTTAAAAAAATCCATATAATTCACGAAACATGTTAATAATATCACAGAAAATTTTTGATAAGCAATCGAACACAAAACGAAATTTCTTTTTTAAAATTAACTTTTTTTTTTATATTGTATTGAAATAAGTGGAGTTCTGTAATGTCTGTTCGAAGAAAGGGCCGCAGCAATATAATCCTATTCTGTTCAACTTTCTCCTGGCTCTAGAAGGAGTCCCAAAGTTTGAACAGATAAATTGGTTATGTTTTTCGAATAGTATACTTAAATTTCGCTCTCTTCTGATATGTATATATTAAATATTAAATATATCTATATAATTCACGAAACATGTTAATAATATCACAGTAAATTTCTATAAGGAATCGAAAACAAAAAATCTCTGCTTAACTCTACTCTTCCTTGACTTCCGACTTCAGAAGGAGTCCCAAAGATTGAAACAATTTATGTTGTATCGTTGTGTTTTGGAGTGTACATGAATGTTTTATAAGTTTGTCTGTTTCTTTGACTTATGAACTATTGCTAGATTCGTATTAATTATAATATCAAAAAAAAAATCCAAATACACAAAATGTGATAAAAAGTTGAAAACAAGTTCTCGAATTTCGAATATCTTTAACTGATAGCTTGCAATGGAATAATGCTTTAAAACTTTTTTGGATTTACTGTTATTAGTTACTTGTAGTATCCGTTGTTTGTATTGAAACACACAAATTCACTTTTCATTTTTTAATAAAAATACAATAAATGGCAGAATTTGAACAATGCATATAAAGTAATTGCTGTAGTTACTGCCATTAAATCATCTTATGGAAGCTCTTAAGTATGCAAGCACCGAGCGTTGCACAATTATAGCAACTATTTATCTCTATATGGTACGAAACCAGTTTAAGAACACTCACTGGTTCTTTAATATATCTACCCTTTTGCTCTCTTAAACAGCGTTCGTAAATTTTTCTAGAAGCTCTGGCTCCGTTATTTTTAATATTACCCAAAGAAAAATCAAAGAATCTTGTGTAAAATGCTCTACAATTTGTATTTGATATTTTTTCTTCTCTTAAAATTATTTCAACATGTGAGACAACGCAATATCTACTGGCTGTCGGGCGGGTGGTGTTCGAGAAAGCATAAGGAAAGATACATATATATATATATATATATATTATTTATTTATATATATATTAGAGCATTTTGCTTGAAATTCTCTTTCCAAAACGTTACTAGAGTAATATATAAAAGGATAAACTTGCTGACATAACAACGCAAAGCTGAAACCAATTGATCAATTAGCTTGACATTTTGCATAAAGTTGTCTCGGTCAATATTCTGCCCGAACCGCTAATATATACATAGCTTGAAATTAAGACTGAGGGGACTGCTGGAACGTAGATGAAGCCATAGAAATGGTTTTTTGAAATTCAAGAAAAACAAGAGGCATTTCAAATGTTTTCGATCAAGGTACAGCCCAAATTGTTAATTGGGGAAGCTTCAAACTTTGAACCTTTTATCATGTTATAACGTAAGCAGGGACTATGTAAGGAGTTTCTAAATGAAACCCCCAAAGCTATTAAGTGCTTGATATTTTGAAAAGATGATTCCTTTATAATTTCAATAAAAAATAAATGCGCGAAGTGAGGTTTCAAGTTTTGAAATTTAGGATCCAGTTTCAGCCAATCACTGAAACAGAAACCTTCAAAAGGTTGACCAGGTGGCTTAAATTTTTATTTACCGATCAAGACACAGTTCAAACCGCAAACAAACATGTTTGAAATCCTTTAAATCAGACAGTTGTGAATAGTTGTGTTTTAAACCATTATTTGACGTTTGAAAGATTTTGGAAAAGGGAATTTGGAAGTTCTTCTACAGAGATAATAATAGACTTTTATTTGAAATTGTGCGTACAATTTTAGCATCCTCCTGAGAAAACAGTTCTCATCAGTTCAAAATTGTGCGAAACGTTCGGGGAAACTAAAGGTTTTGACGATAGGATCACATGGATATGTGTTTATGCCAAGATCATGCTTTCATTGTTACGAAAAGATTACAAACTATTTTTTGGCAACTTGAATTACTTTTTGTATGGTTTTCCAAAGAATGGCGTCTAAATTAACAAACATGTAACGTTGTAGCTCCTACGAACATCTGCCAGTGTATCCAAGATAACTCCTTATACTCTACCAAGTAGATCACGATCACATTTTTATAGTATATAAAAAGTTCTGAATGATAAAATAGACATTGTGTTTCTTTAATAATTCCAGTTTATAGTAAGTGACATGTAAGTATTCCTCTCATTTCCGATGATAACTTTCACATGCAGTGCTACTCAACCATATCGCCACTTTATGAATGGTTGCAGCACGTTTACGTAAATGTGTGGACAAAAACACCTCGTAGCACACATACTAGACCATCTCTATAGTCACGCATAAATAAACATAAAACTAGAAATATGTTTACATGTTGCTCATAACAATTACATTTTCTTAACGCTTGAGTGCTAACCTAATTTTAAAATTTTAACACATTTTTCTTTGATTCACATTTACAGATGGCTATCTGCAATTGAATCTCTATTTGGGTCTCAAATATACTTATCTTAGTCGATAAAAAACTGCGAAACTTTGTATATAGCTTAATTTTGCATGATAATACAGTAAGATTATTTTTCACCTTATAACAGAATCCCTAGTGAACAAAATGGCTAAGCAGCTTAAAACTTTACAACTAAAAGACACACGTTTCTAAAAAAAAAACATTTAAGATGAACTAAAGTAAATTGAGTTGCAAGGAATAGACTCTTAGCACCGTCTTATTCGTTTATAATATATGGCTTTTTCTAAATTGACATCAAATCGTTTCTGCATGGATATTTTTGTAAATCCTATTTCCAGATAGTAGAAAAGTTTTCCATTATGTTATTTTTATATTTCGTGTTATTATTTCATATATATTGATCTTGTTTTTGGTATTTTTCTTGTTCATACGGTTATGATCTTACTCGTTACCTACAAATAAAAACTGTTGAACTTTAGGATCCTTAAATCGTGGTAGAATGAAAATTTCAGATTCATAACATCTTCGCAACAATAATATTAAATATAAAATTAAAAAAATAATTTTCGTACTCGAACTTCTTATCGTAATCGTGATACACACCATATTTTGCAAATATTTCACATGTATGTGATCTTTAATATCAGTGTTGTCGAAACAAATGGTACTCAGTAATATAAATAAACCCTGATATTATAATACCTTCAATTCCATTATAGTATCTATACATAGCGAAAAATGGTTATGCATATAAAGAATAAAATGTATGTATAATATTATTATTAATATTTAAAGGCGTGGTATTGGTGAAAAGCCTTTAGTTTATATGGCCGATTAAAATTATTAATATTATTTAGATTTGTATATATGTATATATATATGTATATATACAGGGTGATATTTTTAACCTTGACATATGCAAAACACTTGAAAAATTATAATTTGAAAGGCCCGATTTATCTAAAGTGCATAATTAGTAAAAGGAGGGTTTGTTCTAAAATGAATTAGGGTTTATTTCATTTTTTTAATTAATTTTTCGAGACGTTATACTTTTTTAATCTTTAAACTTTTGCCTGAAAAATTTTTTATAATACATAGTTTTTTAAAAACTAAATTTTTGCTAAATTTAAAAAGTATTGCTTTTTTCAATCATTTGTAAGAGGCAAAAAATGGTTAGGCTTAAACAACGAATCTTTTAGCGTTTAGATGATTCTTAGACAAGTTTCTTAAACACTTTTTAATTTTCATTTTAAACAATAAAAAAATAAAAAAATTTCTAAAAACCCTGTTGATTACTTGTTAAAATCTAAGCAAATTTTCCTTTTAGAGTATATCATAAAAACTATGCATTATAAACAATAATTTTTTTTGCAGAAAATTGGTTTCTTTCTCTTTTATAAAATCCAAATCCGAAATAAAATGGCATTCCATCTAAAAAAAAGAGAAGTTCACCCTTATTTGAACTTTATCGGGCCTTCAAATATTAAAAATTTGATTTAAAATAATTTTTTCGTTTAGCCTTATTGGTCGAGTTTTTTACATAGATATGTCAAGGTAAAAGAATCAGCCGGTATACATGCATAGGTACATAGAATATTCAACTTTGGTTTTATTGTAGTATTTGTGCTCGTTTATATTATATTTAAAACTCCTTACCTTGTTCGATTTCATTTCGATTGGAATGGTGGTGTTTTATTACGTAGAATTACCTCCCTGATTTTTTTAAATGCCAAGTCAGGTGTATGTTCTTTACGCTTGTTTATTTATTTTAACAATCTTAAATTTTGTTTTACGTTCTTTTTTTTTTTTTTTTGTTTATTTATAATTTAAGCAGATTTATAAAATTTATTTGTTTATTTAAAAAATAAACCTTCCTGCCTTAATTTAGGGTTGATTTCAATACGAATTAAACTACGCTGCTGTCTATTATTCAATTTGGATAAATAATTATTAGTTTCTCAACAAAAAAAGTTTAATCAATATGAAAAATTGTGTATAGGCCATTGGTAATTTCTACAACCAAATATTATTATTTTTTCATAGCTGTCCTTAAAATACACATATCACCTCTGTTCACTCGTGTTATTAAATAATAATAAAAAGCAAAAATGTTGATTAGTAAATTTCTGTCTACCAGATTTTCAGATCAGCCTTTAATCTAGAAAAAAGTACATACGTTATATATGGTGAAAGACGTTATGTATGATGATAGGCGCTTATCGCATGAAAAAAGAATGAATAAATTCATATAACTGATTTGAATAATTCATTTCGCATTGGGTTTTAGGTCTGAGTATCGAGTGGGCCAGAAAAAATTTTTTTCATCCCTATTTCTTCCTTCCTTTCAGAGCAAAACCAATTTTCCTATTTTATCAAACCATTTCACATCGATTGCAAAAAAACTTCCTAGCTTACATAGAATTTCGTACCGTTTTTTGAAAGAAAAAAACAAAACAAAAATCGAATTAAAAATTAGACTATCTCTACCAATTTGCATACAAAATTTCATGCAGAAATAAAATTTTGTGCCTTTTGTTGGATATCTACAAAAATCAGATATCAAAAGTTGCTGTCGAGATATCACAAATAAGTAACTTGATTAACACATAAACATATGAAAATTATGAACAATTAAGTAAGAAAATCATTAATTTTGCTAAACAGTAACTAATCTAAATTAAGGAAGTACGAGCACCAAGGCAACTTTTGATAAAAGGCTTGATTTTTTTTAATACAAAGTTTAAATATGTCTAAACAAATTCCAAAAATTTGAAAGAGATTGCCCGATCATTTAAATAAATAATTAACTTTTAAGTTGAGCAATTTAACATTGGTCTTATGGGGTAACCTTCAAACATTGATACATTTCTGTATTTTTCTCGTAAAACTGTCGGTGAATATTTTTAAAAAACTTATGGATCAAAGTAAATATATTAGTGATAAATTTAATTCATAAATATTTACACTTGCCCGACTAATTAAAGTGTATTAATTAAAAGAAAAATAAATGCCGCCACTAGCCAATGTTAAATGTATATCTATATATTGAAAAAAATCATATGGTTACTGCGTTCCCCTTACCGCGCTAGAGTCGATACCTATCCCCACACCGCCTGGCGGTCGTACTTCCTTAAAACTATCCTATAATCTTTAATTTTGAACTAATCACACATTTAATAAAAAATATTTTCGTGAAGATCTGATTAGTAAATTCAGAGTTCTTCGCGTATCATCATCGAAATACGGTAATTTTAGATATTCAGATATGACCGTAAAAGCCAAGTGAAAACAAAAACAATATATGATCCACAGATTTTATTGCGGGTACGTCTGAAACATTGAATAAGAGAACAATCAAAATTGCATAAGACAACATAAGTATTGATTTATTTTATGAGGCGAAATGCTAGCATGAAGAATACTTAGTTAGATGTTACTTGGATGTTGAATTCGAGATTGTTCGAAATGTTTTAATTAGGGTTCATATTCTTAATTTTTCATGGCATGGAAAATCATTCACAAACGAAAATCTTATCCTGCATCCATACCATAAATAGTGTCATAAGCAATTACGTCTTTTGCACATCTTCAATATGACCAAATTTGTACTAATTTCACAACATAATATTCTTCTAAGAATTATATTGTCTATATTGCAATATTGTCCAAACGTAATCATTTCGGGTTGTTCTTGTTTCAACTACATACGTTTGATATAAAACCACAATTTTATTTAATGACTATTCAGGATTGTTGCTACTACGTATTATGAAGAAATAATATTTAGATACTTTTTTTTTGTTAGGGATTTTGTTTAATTTATGATAAAGTTAAATACAATCGTCGACAAAATAGCGAGAATGTAATAATTATGTACCTCTTATCTAATTGGTATAGTCTGCTTTACTTAGCTTTAACTGTATAGACTTCCTTTTAGTAGCGATATCAAATTATACAGTAATCGCATAAGAAAAAGGGTTTTAGTTTGTATATAAAGAGAAATACATAAACTCTTTTACAATCAGTAGAGGAAAATTTATTCGTCTATATAATATAAACTAAAATCTTCTTTAATTCACACCCTAAGAACACTTATACTATAAACATTTTTTTGTTGGATTCTTCTTTTTGCTATTTTCTTTTTTATCAAAGCACATTTTATTCATGATTATGTTCAATTTTGTGGTTTTCTATTCCTAATGACTTAGCAAGAGAGCTAAGAACTATTATATTTGTACCTTAATAACTATGTATTAATGCAATGAGCTCTGTATAACAACGTCAAATAACACAATTATTTCAAAAAGCCGTAATGGTTGCGACTCTACAAACTCGCTACTTCTATGAGTTAGCTATGCTATTCTCTGGAAAGTTATATTAATACGTTAGATATTTATTTAATGTATTAACACCTGCCAGCAGTCAAATTCTAGTTGTGTGCATTTGTTTTCCACGAGTAGTAGTTTCAAAAAAAAATTTTGATATATACAAATCCAAATATGTACTTACAATACGAACACACATACAGACACAGAATTTATTTTGAAAAAGCTGTTGGTGACCTCGAAACATAAAAATATGACTTTATTCACAGTTTTGACTTTCGAGGACCTTCCAAGAACCTCTCTGACAAGAACGTTAATAATACCTCATAACGTTTCATGTCATATAATGGTCATAATCGCGAAGATATATCTTTTCGTATAACTTATCCGATGGACTCACAACAATTTAAACAATTTTACAATTTTGCTTAATTTTTTTAAATGAATATTAAAAGGCTAATTTTATTTTTTATTAATCATTTTTAAGTGAAAATCAATGTGACATACTTTTCCTATTGTTTCGAATAGTCAGCATAGTGACTAAGGATTGACTGGTGGTAAGGATGATTTTTTTAATGACATAACTCTAAACGCATACTGATATTGCAACCCTTAACACTTGAATCATAGTATAAAACAAATTGTCTAAGTGGTATCGTTCTTTCAACAAAACCTATTTAAATTATTTTTAAATTGATTCTCATGGTTCGAGAAATTGATCATTTAAAAATTATAATTCACCTGTATGGATAAATATAAAATATTTTCTGTTGTACCTATACCTGGCTACAAATCATTGGCTACAAATCGTTACTTATTTGAAAAGTTGCTTTAACGATCTTGCGGCTAGGCCCAACGGTCAACGCTATGTCCCAAATTTGCCCTTTTAATTTTTATGTATTTCAAACTCGTAAGGATTCCTATACCATCCACGGTAAAGATCTCATGAAACTGAACATATATGAAAAAAAAAAAGAAATCATTCATCCATATCTTTTGCACATATGCCATCTAAATTAACAATATTTTTAAATTGGATACATAAAAGCTGAAATTTAACCAAATATTTTCAAATATTAATTAATTTATACCATTTTTGAAATATTTCCAAAAGTTTTTTTTATACAAATGTAATTTATTACATCGATGCAAATGGGAACCATATGATTTCGTTTATTAATTAATTCTTCATTTTGTTTGCCTCCTGGCAAATATAAAAAATGTGTTTCATTATGTAAAATATCAGCTACCGTTGTGATTCGTTGTAAATATAAAATTTTAATTTTAAATTAAGTGTTGTTGCAACGAATTTTCAAATATTTCAGGTACCGGTAAGTCCGCTAGGTGGTCCACGATAAAAATAATTTTTTTGTGTAAAAATTATAATATTACAAAAAATTTTTCTGGCCATGAAATATTTATATTGTAAGGTAAGCCTAACGTTAATGAGGAACAACAAACATTTCTTGAATTTGTTTATATTATTGTTATAAAAATATCATGTATCCGTACAATGACTTTAGTAACGTTTTAAAGGGAAAAATTAGACAAAATATGTAAATTATCTCAAGACTCCGATCTTGATAATTTTTATTTTTAAAATAAAATTATCAAATTATTAAAGTAATTAAATATCTTTATATTATGTATACAAATTGACTCGAATGTACCTTGATGAGATGGATGAAACCTTTTTCTAGGAGATGACAATTGAAACATTCGATACAAGAATCTATAAAAACTACAAAGTCAAAACAAAAAATGTCCTGTAGATATAGAAGTTTTTTCGAAAAGTACATAATTTTTGAATTATATGTGATGGAAAATTATCATTATTCATCATTAAAACAAATTTCTATATCCTGGCAACGGTATTTGATTTCCGCACTCCCTTCGTTAAAGAGACTACTTTACCTGATAGTTTAGAAGTAGTATTTAATTATCAGGCGGAATGGACGGGTATTGTCTATCTATATTTAATAGTGCCTATTTCCTAAATTTATTTACAGTAGGAGCATAGTTTCCTAAAACTTAAATAACATTTTAACCAATGAAAATATCGTAGATATAAATCAAGTGTCTAAGAACTAAAACTTAACGTATTTAATCGCAATCTATCCAGTATTTTTTGTGTGATGCACAAAAAACTTATTTCTATACTTTCATTCAAATAAATAAAAGGATAAACCGTGCTACATAGTATTGATGGTACACTCTTACCTCTTGACGTTGTAGTTTTTGCGAAAACATATACTCCATGAAACCGATACTCTATGATTGACTTTACTTGATCACAGGAAAAAACATATTTAAATAGTTACGAAGTCGAATTTAAAAAAATCGTATGTATTTGAGATTTATATACAGAAACTTCCATACTTTCGTAGATGCACATATTTTTCTTTAAAAGGCATATTAAATATCGTTTTACAATAAATTATTATAAAAGGACACTTAATAATTGCATTCATAAATTGTAAAACAAAGAAAGTAAAGTAGTACTTTTTAAAACTTGGTTAATTAAAGTATATTTTTCATTACTAAATAGGTACGTATACACCGATTCCCCATCCCCATAGAACTATTATACCTAAGTATAAAAACCACCATTTATACAGACCTCGTAAGTATATAATAATATACATAAGGCGTGTAAAAATACAAGTCTATTCATTCGACAGTGACTAATTGGCACTAGTATAAGTAGTAAATATTCATAATTTAAAAATTATCTTTACAGAGAAACGTGTAGGAGACCCTCTCATAAATGTGAAAAAGAATGTCAGACGAAAACGAAAATTAAGATAATTACTTTCACATTTGTAGTTTTTTTTGTTTTTTTTTTTTTTTTGGTATTGCTGTGGTAATGTCCGTGTTCCTTTATAGATGTTCGTTTTTTAATGGCATGATTTATTTTGAAATGATTTTTATTTAGAAGATAGTCGATAGTAAGGAGAACGATTTTTTTTTCTTTTTGCAACATATAAAAAATGTTAAACAAGATGTAAATAAATTCATGTTAGTAATTTGTATAGTCGTCATATATATATAATATGTCCGAGTACATTAATTTTAGTCAAAAAATAGTATTGCTAAAAAATATTGAAGCCAAAACTAAATTTTCGTATGGCTGCACATAGAATCAGTTAATTAGTCCGTTTCATCACGTTCGTCAACGTCAATCATCGATATAACTTAAAAACGAAAAGAGATATGTCAAGTTACAAATTTGGTGATGTAAATTTTACATGGAAAATGAGTTGATCGTATATGTAATATATTTCATAAAATATAAAGGCAATAAAAACTTCATAGTAACAAAAATTGATGAAACGTTGGCGAAAAAATAAAAAGTTTTTGCCTAAGTTAATTGGTCTTGCTCT
The DNA here is from genome assembly GCA_020423425.1 of Chrysopa pallens. Taxonomy (NCBI): domain Eukaryota; kingdom Metazoa; phylum Arthropoda; class Insecta; order Neuroptera; family Chrysopidae; genus Chrysopa; species Chrysopa pallens. Next base: position 20,800,199 of record CM035591.1, on the reverse strand, counting down.
CTAAAATAAATTCTTATAATCACAATAGATATCAATATTATTATTTATTTTTTAGCTTTTTCTCAAATCTGTTCGTACTTACATTATACTTGCAAAATAAGTTTATGTGACGAAAACATGAAAAAAATAGGATTTAAAAGCTATCAAATATTATATATTTTTAAATAATATAGATTTAAAAATATATTTTCAATTTTAAAATATGTCAGTTTATAAAGTCCATTAAAAAATACGTGTGCACAAATAAAGTGTATGAAGTGATTTTCTTTGGCTATCAGACCTGTGATGTCTAAGTTAAGAAATCACGAAACGTATTGAGAAAGTATGGTCTGGACTTCGTGATGGTATCCCGAATAAATGATCGGGTGTCTGTTTTTGTTTTGTTTTTTTGGATCTATTGAATCTGGGAACCACATGGTCGGGTGTTGAAAAACATTTTACACGTAGAACATGAAAGAAAATTCACTCTTTTTAGAATAATTCAAATAAGATATAGTTGATGGAAATCATGATGTTATTTCTATTTGATTAAAATTATTGACCAAATTGATGATTTGATTTGAATTATTAGTCTATAAATTTTGTATTAAAAATAAACCCATGTACTTTTCTGCTACAATTGGATGAAACCATTATGACTCACATTTTATATATTTTAAATTAATAATATTTTAAATCCTAACTTTCACAAATATTGATGTAGGAAAACAATTTCCTGCAGGTATTTCTGCAGGAAATTTATATATAAAGTAACAATTCTAAAACTAACATATAACTTGAGAATTGTGAATAAAAAAAATTGCTCCACTGTAAGCACGGTTCTTATAACAATGAGGGTAACAAATTTTAACAATAAGTTTTAACAAATTTTAACAATTAACTCTTTCAATTGTAACATTTTTATGATATTTATTCAACTCTTTGATTCAATCGAAGCAGTGTAAAAAATGAATAGGTATACCTACTTATATACTGAAAATTTATTCTTAATAGAATCAAGAGAATTAAAATTCGTAAAAATATTACTCGAAAAGAATTGAGGTATGTTGGATTAATCAATGTCTATCATCAAGCTTATTTCGTTCCGAGGGTTGGATGCTAGATTTATATTTTTTAATGTTCTGTATCTACTTGTTTACAACAATTTTGTATGAATCGATAACTTCCTATCGATCTACCTACTGTTAGGAGCTTTTATTGTTCTGATTTTTTTTATTTTGTAATTCCACTCTAGTATTCAGTTTTATTTTTATTTTTTATAAATATACTTTTTTGAAGAAATATTTTCCTTTTCTAACTTTCAAACTTTAGCATTTCAAATTCTAAACTAATTCGTTAGTTTTTCTATTCAATGACATAAAAATAGATAAACAACTTTTGACTTAATTGAAAATGAATATTTATCAAAGTATTTGGGTTAAAGTTAAAATTTAATGCCAAACTTTTATACATTTTTCTTTTTGCCAATAATAAATAACGGACAAATTATATTGGGCCAATCTCCTCATACTTACGATTCCCGTCCTAACAAAATAAAATTGTGAGTTATAGACATCTCGTAGTAATATTTATAACTAATATTTTCAAGCTAAATTATAATAGTATACCACTCCCATTATTCTCCTTCAGGGTGTGGTTTAGAAGCCATTAAAATGTCAAGATCTGAGGTGGGAAGGGGGAGGTTTTCTTGAAAAAGTAAAAAAAAAAATTATATAAATTTTATTTGAAGAAAATCTATTTTCTTTTTAATATAATATTTTAAACTATATTCGTACCCATTCATGACATTTAAAAAGGCTATAAATAAGTTTCGCGTTTGCACAAGTAAAACTTTTATTTAAAAATCTTTTCATGGTGAAAAATAAAAAGAAAAACTGAAGATAAAATTAAATTGAAAACTTTACGAACAATCGTAAAAAATATTATATTATTTCAAAATAATGTACTTTTGTTATAAAAATGAAGTGATATGTATATGAATTACAGAAAACTAATTTTAATTGGTTGGTGTATATACTAAGCAATTGAAAGTATAGTAAATAATATCACCATAAACACTTAATATAACAGTTCAGTTAATATTAACTAGGTGGCAGTAAAATCGTTTTGTTGTTTATAACGCACTCATATACCAGAACGGAATTATATAGAACTAAAAAGTTATGGCTGCCATTAAGCGTGTATAATAAAGTTTATGATCTTGTACTATACTTGTTGTTATCTCACTTTGTCGTATATAACATTTAAATATTGTTATTTCAATTTATTTTACGACTTGTATATACATTTTCATTGTTTCTTTTTAAATGGAATAAAATGTATGTTATTTCACTTTTATTCAAATCGTTGAAATGTATTTAGTATCTCAGTCATTTTAATGGCGTCAATAACCTATCTGTTGTATTATTTTATGGTTTGTTTTGGTATTTAACTAGGTCAGTAAGGTCTCTTTTAGCCTTGTAAATTAAATGATATTTATGTCTTTTATTACTTGCTTTGATTATTTCAATTCACTCTTCTTGGTGTGATGACTTAAAGACTTTTGTATTAATAACTATTAACTTCCGTTTTATATTCCCTCTTTTTCTAATCATATTTTTTATGCTTCTGTGGTTTTTTATTATAACTTAAATTTATTTTTAACACCTAATTATCAATTAAATATTTATTTTTATTTATTTTGCGGCATTTGATTTTTTAATCTCGTAATTCATGTTTGATAGTATGGTTAAAAACATAAGCATTTTAGGATTTAACTTATTTAAATTGGTAGTGAAATTTTATTTTTGTGAATTTAGTCAGTTTCAAATCTAAACAAGTAGGTGTGATTCATTAAACAGTAATAAACGAAAAATAAAAATATGTATTATTATAATAGTATTACCAGATTGTGGCATATGTTCGGTTTTTTTCTAGTTTCATAACAAATATATATTTTCCACTAGCCAATTACGCAATATAAGTTAAACAAAATAACGCATCGATTTGTAGTTTAACTACCGATTCAGTTAGAATAAAATTCACAAGCGCTTCCATTATTTTCGGTCATTTATAGAATAATTATAAATTTCTATATAAAAGAGAGTTATTATTTTATAATTGTTGAATAAATTTCTTCAAAAAGTCTTACAACAATTCTACTCAGTTGGCATACTCATGGAATCAAAACACCCACTCACCTGAACCTTCCAAGCTTACATAAAATTCTAATTCACCGTTATAGTCTGGGAAGTAGCGATGCAAATAACATAATCATTTCAAGTTGCTTAATTCATGTTGGAATTGAATGTTTATTTGCAGTCAAAGACAGTTATGCAAGTTTGCTGGCACCGAGAGGGAGGGTGGGCGATCTCCACCTTGTTATTAGTCCACCTTGAGTGCGCCTGCTGAACCGCCATTCGATTATCAACTTCCTATAAACTGGCAATAAAATTGAAAATTGTTCGGCCTGAAATCACCATGAAAAATGCAACACTACTTTCTGGACTATAATTTTATGATGTATTTTATAATTTTTTCATATTAAAATTTTAAATGGATGTACAAAATTAATTATGATAAACAACTCAACATATCATACCATAAGTGTTGCATTTTTTGATTCCACAAGAATCCATGCCACAAATAAGTTTAGTTAAAATTATGATTTACAAGTGACGATACATCAACATCGTTAATTGCTAACATACTCGGCATAGGTTAAATATCAATGTTAAAACTATTTTTAACCATTATCCTTAATAAAATATACTAAATACTTAGTCTATACATACATAAATACATATATAATAACATGTATTATAAATGAACAGCGAATTAAAAAAAAATATTTCACAAAGTTTATCGTTTTAAGTTTGTTTTAAGAAAACAAACATTTTTTATATTTAAATTTTTTATCTTTAGGTACTGTTTGTGTCATGATACATTGGTCCCAATAGACCTGATTTTGCAAATTCATGGAATTTAAAATTGAATTTTAGGTCTAGAATAGGCCACCAAAATTACAGCACGTTATCTCTGTTCTTATTATAGTTATATTGATGACGGGTAGACGGGTAGAGCGACGGACAAACGGAAATGGACTTACAAGGTGATTGTAAAGTTTCAAATCTTAGACTAAAACTAATATATTCTGACGTATTCTGTACGTATAAGTTCAGTAGAAAAATGCTAACTAAGTTGGTTCAATAGAAAAAATATCTAAAGTGTATTTAGAGGATAGCTTGAACAATTGATGAAATTTTTATTGATATTTATAATTTTAATAAAGTTCTTAGTAAAAAAATTGATATAAATATTCAATACTAAAAAGTTTTCCTATTGCTTCGAATCGGATAATTTTATAGATTTCTTTAAACTATGTGCTATAGCATTCGGCCAAACTATTAACATCTGGGAATTTAGCTAGTATAGATCGTCCAAAAATAAAAACCATGAACTTGTTTTTTTTTTTTTTTTGTATACTTTTTTATTCTTATATAAAACATGTCATAAACAATTGTTTTTATAACAATTTATACTTGACATTTCTGTATATAATTATAATGAATTTCCACAAATAATAGCTAGACACAATTGATAATTAGCCTATTTCTATTTATCCGTCCATTCATTCGTCTGTCATCAAAAACGAAAATAATTAAGGATCTGATATTTTTGTGGCGTATTCTGGAAGTAAAAAGCAAATGCGAGTAGTTCATGAATGAGTATAAATTGGTCCATTGGATTTAACATACCCATGAGCCAATTTTTGGAACAAAAGATTCAAAAATAAACAATTTTTGTTTTTTAAAAACAAAAAACAACTTTCGTATGAGACATTTTTTCGTCAAATAATTATATTTACCATAATTTTAGCCCAAATTTAGCTAACAGTATTACTACAATACATGTCATTATTATTACTATAAAGGCTGGTTTAACAGACCCTCCGATTGAATAACTCGTTTTCTGATTGCGATACGAAAATGACAAAATAAAGATATTTAATTTTTTCAGGCTAGATTAAAATGGTAACTCTTGTGTATAAAATAAAACTAACAAGGTTGCCTAGAGGTTTTCTTTATTATTTATATTCACTGGAATTCCTTATTCAAATTTTAGAAATATCTAATTTCTTGTATTGACTTTTTTTTTTTTAATAAAAGTTCAAAATGTTCAAATAGACCGTTTTATTTTAATTTTCGATTTGTGTTTATTTCGTACAGAATATAAAAAATTCTTATGTAACCAATGAATAGCAAATGTTTTCTATCTTTAAACTTTTTCTGAGCAGTTAAAAATTTAAATTGAAAAGGTTTGTTCAAGTTTATTCAATGTTTATTCAATGATTCTAAGTACAAGAAGTAGGTACCTAAAAATTGTTTTGCTTCAGTAGGTTAATTATTATTTGCTCTTATAAGACCATTCAGGTAAGCAATGACATAGAACGTAAAGAATAAAAGAAATTTTACACTAAAATTAAAATTATAAAGTAATTAATACGAACACTTATAAAATAGGTTCTTTTGTAGTTTGTATCATAACTTAGTCATTTGACCAATATATCATTCGATTGCATCGTTAATTTCAGTATAAATTATGTATAGTTAAGTTTATGGTGCCATTTTAAATTTTGAAGTTGCATTGTCGTTGGGACACTCTGTAAGTTTTTGTACAAATCAGAGTCATTATTTTAAATTAGATTGAAAATTATTAAGCACGTATTTTCTTTTTTCATTACGATGTCAATTAAAGAGATATTCAGCCCAGCCTCTTAAAAAAATCATTTTTTAATTGTTTTCGTGTTCATTTTGTTACTATATTTTTAGACATAACATGTCCTTTGGCTATTAGAACGGATATTAATCAAGTAGAGTATATTCGAAATTTCTTTTTTTTAGCTTTAATAACATTTTCGTTCTTTCTGGCCGCTTTATTTTTTCATTCTTTCTGTTTTGTATTTTCTCCAACAAAAAATTTCTCGTGTAATTATCTACCATGCTACTTGAAAACTTTGTTCTTCCACTTAATTAGATACTTAAACCAAAATTTGGCAGATTTCTACCATTCTCCACTATCGTACCGTCAATTTTGAGTATTTTTTTTATTTTACGTTTATTTAAAATATCTTATCAATAAGTTGTTTAGTTGTTTAAACTATTACAGTATCAATGCAGTTGATCAAAAATGGTACAATTGAATAAACAATTCACTCAAAAAACCAATTTTAAAAGAGATTCTTGTCGTTTGATTTTGACTTACAAAGCTCTTTTAGTGTAAAATATCAAATGAAAATTCTTCCTCCGATAAATAAGTGTAGATGGGGTAAAACAATTTTAGCGTCCACAACATTTTTTTTTTAAATCTTCATCTAGCGTTAATCATATTTGATAATTTTGTTACTTTCTGTCTTCACAAATTGAATATGAATGAAAAGTATGATGAAATAATAATACAAGAAGTATAAAAGAGATAAAAAAAAGTATCAAATATATAAACCAATTTATTGATTTTGAATACCATTTTATAGAGGTAATATTATCATGATCTAAAAACCATCACATTGGGCACAATGGCATGAGCACCATACCAAACGTACATACTTATATACTAAACACAATCTGTGCAAAGTATCGTAAAAGTACACTAGAGGGATAGACGATAGACCCCCCTCATGTACAGACCTCTAGGGACTATTCACATAAACAAGAACATTCACGGTCGGTAAATTGTACTTTTATCGATTTTATCATCTCTTCTAATCAAGTTTTTTTTTTATCGCATATTATTCAAGTTTTCCTTTTCTTTGTTTCTATTATTCATTCTTGTTTTTCATGTCTTTGTTTTTATTATCGCAATGTATGAATTTTCGATTAAAAATTTACTCTTACCAATTCTAACAAAAGTTTTTAGTAACAGAAATGAAAATTTAGTAATGAATTTTGAATTATGCGATTAATGCTTTTGAAACATTTATTTGTATATTTTCATTTTGAAACTTCACCCAATGAACCTCGAGCCTCCATAGCCTAATATATAAATAGAACCATAATAACTGAAATTACAAGTTAAAATAACTAATTAACTGAAAAATTAGTGTTTCATTAGGTATATTTATAAAATTAAAATTTTAATACCAATATAGTAAAAGTACTCCACGTGATATATTCGACGCTTTTATACTCGACGTGTGTCCGTCCGTCCGTTATCAAGATAACTTAAAAACTAAAAAAGCGAGTTGAAATTTTGGTGGCGAACCTTAGACATTAATAGTAAGATGAAGGTCGTTAATGAGCAAAATTGGTCCATTGGATCTAATGAATCCATGACGATTCCTAACACAACTTTTGAAATGTTAAAGAAAAATTTTTGAAAGACAAAAAACTTACGTTTGAAACTATTTATATTCGGCTCAATTTCAGCTCAATTTATGCTAATAAACACATATATAATTGCAATACATATTATTATTGCATATTTACAGTATTTTAAATGCTTATCATTAAAAATAATTCAAACCTTTATACTGAACCATATATCCAGTATTTGAATAATTAACTCCCTTAGTTGTTATCTTCACTTGCTAACAAGAAAATGAATTTTCCCGTTAAACATTTTATTTCTCATCAAACTTATGTATTTATTCATAATCATGAACTAGTGGACTTTGGTCTTATTAAAATAATGTCTTCATAATTGCAAATTATTTCTCACTTTTTAGTTCGGTTTGCTATAAAGGCATGTGTTATTTGTTTTTAAATTTATTTTAAAATTTTATTACCGAACAAGTGAAAATAACAACTAACAATATTAATTGAGTAGATACTCCAGTCATCCAAACTTGTAGCCAAAGCATTGTTTTTTAGTATAATGTTATTTCAGGTAATGGTTTTCTGGTTATTATTATTATTATTATTTTTAAAATGACATTTCAAATGATATACATCATATACGAATTTGGCTTATAAAGTATACCAGACTTCACACACATAAAAGTTTAAGCATTCCGTACCAAAATGTATAATGAATACTTATTCAATCTATTGTATTGTAATAAAAGATGTGAGAGCACGTGATAAATATATTGATTCGGCCAGTTATTTGCAAAGAAGACCACACAAGAAGCAATGTACTTAAAAATTTTAATGAATATGTTTACAATTATTGTGTTTATTTACGCGTATCATGTTATGTGGTTTTTTTATGATTTGTTATAATGGTTCCAGTTCACATAAATAATTATAGTTACCAGGTTTAGTGAATTATTTAAAAAAAATTAAGATGATTTGGATAGTCACGTAAGCGAAAGTTATTATCGGAAGTCCATCGAATAAATTAGAATATTTGACATTGAAAGTGTAAATAATTTTGAACTGATGACGTTAGTTACTTTAATGTTTTCTAAAAGAAATAAATTTTAGTAAAGCAAACATGAAAAATCATAATTTGAAGTACAAAAAAAATTTTGTGGTTTGAATTTACGTCATTCGCATTATGTACATTCACAGAAAAATTGATTTGTTTTAAAAATGTATACCAAAAAATTTTTTGCTTTATGTTTTTTTATTTTTTACTTCCGAGTAATATCTATTATATCGGAAATAATGCGTTTCTAATTGTAAAAATAATTTTATGCCAATTTAAAAAATTTGTATTGATATTTCGAAATTTTCTGAGTACCTTCATTTCATATCTGCGCGTCTGTCGGTCTGAGACACTCATTCAAACAAACGTACATAGTTCCAAACTACTAAACGAATATCTGTATACTTATGGCGTACATTACAGAACGTGTTGAGAATGGTATCATTTCTGAAACATTGGACCTCTTAATTTCCGTTCCATAGATACAGGACTCAAAATCTCTTTTTTACTTTCACTTATTTGACGATTCATCAGATTTGACGAAATTAGTTAATGTTAGAGCATAATAGGTTTGCATCAATGGCTGAAATTTTGTACAGTTTATTTAAATTTTGAAATCGATTATTCTGGATGTTAAGAAAAAAAATCTGAAACCAAATTTTGTATCGTCAAGTTTCTGAAGTTATATTATATTATTGATACAGTCTCCATTAACATAATACAAAAGATGATCCATAGTTAACTATCAGAAGGTCTCAACTTCAATGTATAGTGATGTTGGGCAGAAGTTTAATGTTTTTAATTGTATAAATCATTAAATTTAATAGAGAACTCTTAGTATATTCATCAAATTTAAAATTTTGATATAACAAAATGGAAATTTAAAATTAATAAGTACCTTTGCCATTTGAAGACATTTACAACCTGCCAAATTTTAAATAATAAATATTAAGTGGTCACATTTTAACTTAAAAAAAATTTCCTCCTGGATTTTCAAAAACTATGGAATGTTTTATGACTGATTTATATTCATGCATGACTTTTTCTTATTGAACCAACGAACCAACACCCTGGAAACATTTTATAAAAAAACATTACTACTACCTTCATCATATTTCATAGCATAATTGATGTGAATCATGGCATTAACATTCCAAGCATACATGAAGCCAACCATAAGTACATTATTCGTATTATCAAAGTGGTACATATTTAAACGATATTTAACACATTAGTATTTAAAAAAAAATTATATACCAAACCAACAAAAAGGCAATGATATTTACAAAAAAAAAACCCTGTTATCATTAAATAAAATTAGGGGATGAGTCTGTGAAAGCATAAGTAAAACTATATTTAAAACCGGATATTGAATTTGTTTATTGTAGTATTTTCAGATTATTTGCTACCTTAATTTAAAGCCGCCCGTTATCTATATTACTCATAAGACGAAAAGAGATGGAGAGCTGAAATTTGGTGGCGTATGCTAGACTTAAGTGAGTTTAAATACTTGAATGATCAAAATCAGTCTATTGGGTTCAATGGATCTAAGACCCAACAACCAAATCATAAGACAAATAAAAATATCAAAAAATGTTTGATGGAAATATTTGTTGCGTTAACTAATTAAATTCGGGTTTATACTGTTCAGAATATTTTTTTCATTTAAATAACTCACTATGGAAAAATATTTTTCTTTGTTTTGAATTGAAAGCTAAATTACATTCCAGGAATAAGAAACAAATCTTGGATGATGATGATATATTCATGTATGTTGTAGTTCCGTTAAAAAAATATAATAATTGTCAACAAAGTAGGAGTTGTGAAATAGTAGGATGAAATCATACTGTCTCCAAAAAATAATAAATTATATTTAATATTACCGAAAAAAAAATACATATATATATTTAAATAAAAAGATACGAAATAACTTAGCATCTAAAACTATACACAAACTAAATAAGGAAATTATTGATTCAATTAATGATAAGAACTTGTTTCAACTCCAATATAAAAATAAATTACGTTATATTATGTAAAATAAACAAAAAACTGACAAATTTTTTCAAATAATTTACATTGTAATTTATTATGTTTGTGAATAAAAAAACTAAAAATCCTACAAACATTTTTTTATTAAACAAGTTTTGCTAAAATAGAATTTTTAATTCAGTCAGAGAAAAAAGGAAAACAACAAACGTCTATTATGATGTTTTATAGAGACGATAGTACGAAATGAGCACATCTGCCAGAAGTCACAATCGGAACCTTTCATTGTATAGGTGATTACTGAAAATTGTATAAAAACTGGAAATTGGAAGACTTCAGGCTCGATTCTCAATGATGTGTAATGTTACAATTTAAATAAAATAGCTATATATACGTTTCTAATAATGCGGTGGTGCAAAATATCATGCCACTGTAACAAATAATACATTAATATTAATAAAACAAAAGTTGTTAAAGACGTTGAAGAATAAGACAGTTGTAAACAAAAAATGAAGCAATTCAATAACAATATTCATAACAATAACAATAATAGTTGTACAGATAATAACCATACTCGGGTAACAAGGCATCTGTTGAGTAGTAGTTAGTACATTCGGCTACCATTTGGAAGGTCTCGGTCATCGACATCTCGGCAGATGCATGGTTTATTTCAAACAGTTTAATAAGAAAAATAATATGTGATAAGTACTTGTTAAAATACTTGGACCTTACTGTGATCACCTGTCTTCTATTACGGCTGTTTCTTTTTGTACCATATATTTGTGGAAAATTTCATGTAATTTTTTTGGCTTGATACTTATAATGGGATTACTTTAGATATTTATAGTTTTAATAGAATCTTAATAGCTTAGTATATAAATTGTTTTTGTAGATAGTCACTTTACAACAATATTTTGGGAAAATACGGGTCATATACGCGAAAACACTCAAGAAAAAGTAGAATTTTCAAAATTTTGACTGACATTGTAGCAATGCGACAAGATTGAAAATTTATTACAATTGAATTTTGAAATTTTTTCAATTATGTTTTTTGAGAGCTTTAGAAACATTATTTTTCTTTGCTATGAAAAGCGTAAAGCAATTTTTCGTACCCAGTTTAAAAAGGATAAAAAGAACATCGTATTATGTGTCTTTATCTGGAATTTGATTGGGAATAGTTATTTCACTAAATTGACACACTAGAAAATGGATAAAACACCAGTAACATTAAAACATTTAAATCAAAAAACTTCACTAAAATGTTCTTACATTATAAACTATGTAAAATCAAATCTTAAAATAAAATTCATTTGTAATGAGATTACTACATCAAATTCAATTACAATTATTTAATTATAGAATTTCAATTATAATGAAGTGGAAGTTGTTAGGTAAATAAACTTAATGTTTATATTGTTTTATTAGCCATTAAAACTGTTAAGAGTTGTCGTATCAAATCTATAGAGTATATTATTAATTCGTTGATAATAATTATTGTAAATTTAATACAATGATTTTATTAACAATGTTCAACAATTACATAATCTTGATAGCAACAATACTCAACCATATGGTATGTATGTAGAGTGTATTTATCATAAAATGATTATCATTATGAGATCAATTTAATGTTTTATAATTTTTTGTGACAATTATAGATCGTTAAATCGAGTTGTTAGTGTGGCTCTGACTGTATTAGGTAATGAGATCTACTCCCATAATTCGGAAGTTTTCAACTGTTGAAAATATTGATATTTATCGATATTTGATAGAAGAAACAAAAAATGGTGGTAAATATTATTTTCAAATGTTTTAGAATAAAATTCAAATAGTTCTCTATTCCAAAATGCCTCAAACTAATTGCACAGTGTTCTAAAATCAGTTATATCAATGTCTTACATTTGTAGAACTACAAACTGCTGTTGGCAAATATAAACTTTCTGTGCTTGATTAAATGAACTTAAAGTTATGCTTAAAAATGTAATAATGTAAATGATTAAATATTAAATAATAAAATAATTCTGATTCATATTAGATTGGTGTTTACAAAATTATTTGAACGAACTGATTTGGCTTTCGACAAAAAAACGCTTAGTTCAATTAACTTAAATGTCTGTTAATATTTTGAAATATTTACATTCTAACACAATGCGATAGATGAATATCATAATATTCTTGTAAAAAAAATTAAATTTCAAAAGTGATGCGATTAATTATAATTGTATTGATTATGCGACATCCATCTACTATATAAACGGCGATCAAATTTAATAAAATATTTCAAAGAGTTTAATTTTGAATTTTGAATGTTATTCAAAGTTAAGTATCAGATAGAAATGTAAGGGTAATAGAGTGTCAGAATTAGAGTCCTCAATGAAATATAAATTTATTAGCCACTGCATTCATGTTTCTGAAAAGAGTGAATTAAATTTTAAATTGAAACAAACTGTCAATTTCGTGTGATTTGATTATTGCAATTTATTTATTTTTTGCATGTGTGAGACTAGTTCTATCTTTTGCACAGTGGAAAATAGATAGATGTTTAAATTTGAGTGTACTTAGACACAAGCAAATCAATTCTAACAATGTGTAATACATAAAACGAAAAAAAAACGGATTCCGGAGTACTTACGCGGCGGCGTGAGAGTAAAAATGTTTTCAATAAAGTCAAAATGAGTGATGGTATCAAACAAAATATTTTTAATAAAAATTTTATAACAGAACATTGTTATGTAATCAAAGATTAATTTAGAGTATGAAAAATATTTTTCCCGATCAATTTCTGTTATGTTTTACATTTAAGGTTCAACTTTACGAAAAATTTCTCTAACGTGATATAATTTTCTTTAACTTTATTAACACAATACTATTGTAAATTATTAAAATATAATAAAAGCCATTCTTTCTAAATCCTTTCTCTATTTGAGAATGAAAGTCATTAGTGATTTTTATGAGTTGTTAAACGTCGTATAACAAGGTAGTACCTCGTAGTAGAACTACCTACTCTATTTTAGTATTATTTGGTGTTCTATTTAAAACAGTATGGTATATAATGAGTGTAGGTATATACCTACTACCATATCTCCTTTTATTATTATACGACAATACATTTTACCTTAACACAATTATGGCCAATTATTATAGGGGTAAAAGTAGGTATCATAATAATAATAATAATACTACAGTCATTATTATGTGATGTTCAGTTGGCATTCATGTTATTATGATTATTATATGAAAATCTAGTGATGTTAATAAGTAGGTATCTACCTACCTACCTACCTACCTACTATTACTGTTACTACTATACCAGTCAGTAGTATGTATACTTGGGTTGATTTTCATATATAAATGTACAATTATAATATTAGCAACAAGTGTGATTATTATCTTTCTCATGTTGTGTCTATGTTTGTAAGGATGATAATTATCATTTTGTTTTTCATTTTTATACTCGACATATATATATATATATATATATATATATATATATATATATATATATATATATATATATATATATATATATATATATATATATATATATATATTAATTTACTTTAATTGTAGCCCTTGCAAATGTTGAAGTCAAAAACAAAATTTTTGTACTGGTGTTCAAAGTATCACTTAATTACTCCATTTCCAACTATCCGTTGGTCTGTTTGTCATCCAGATAACTCGAAAAGAGATAGCCAGCTGAAATTTTGGTGACGTTATCTAGAATTTAGAAGTGAGTTTGAGTTCTGGAATAAGCAAAAACGTTCCATTGGGCTCATTGGATTTATGACCCAACTCTTGAACTATAAGAGATAGAAGAAAAATTTTAGATTCGCCTCAGCTACAGCTACAATTTAGCTAATCAACACATGTATAATTATAAGATGTTTTATAACTGCATATGTACATGTATTTGTATTTGTATAGACTGCATATTTAAAGTATCTATTTTATGAATGTTAATGATTAAAAATAGTTCAAAAATTGATATTTAATGTCGAGTATCTAAACAGTCAATACTGTTAGTTTTTATCTTCACTCATTCTTATATAAATATATTTGGCCACACACTCGCTGATCTGCCTTTTATTGTAGGAATGTAATTATTGTGGCAGTATAGTTTTCACTTTACAAATTCAAGCCTCGAGGGAGTAAAAATGACCAATATTTAATAACTCAATCCGTACACACTCAATCGACAAGTGATACGTTAACTTATTATCTTTATATATTATAAATCCCACGAAACGATCTTTGCTTCCGTGAATCTCCAAAACCACTCAAACGATTTTTATGAATGTGTATTGATTGGTCCAACTTGAGGTTTAGGATACATTTTATCTCGATGAGTACCCCAGAATATTCCTTACTATAAATTTATATATTTGTTAGTTGTTAAAGTAGTTCATTTATTGATGGCATAATATTTAATAGATGGCAGTATGAGTTTGATTTGATAGTTCCGTAAGTTTTTAATAATTTGTAAGATAATGAATTAACATATAGACAGTTTCACAAGTTTTTAACAGGTAGAAGTGTAAGTTAATTAACATCTATTTAAAAAGCCCAATTTCTACTCCAAATAGTTTTGTTAGTTCTAACGTTGTGTTTGCGAAATCACATAAAGTATAAAGTAAGGTGATTGTACAGTTTTGCGAAAAACTCTTAAATTTTCTGCTAATCTCTCATGTTACACGTGAACAATGATTTTACCTAAAATACTAAATTTATGAATACTCAAATTGAATTTAATAGTATATTCACGGATTAACAAAATGGTATATTTGAAACTTTATAGAACCATTTTCACGAATTTTTTAATTTTTATCACATCACTGGACATATCAACTTTTGTATTTGTGATATACGAATTTTTATAAAAACAGATACATTTAAATTGGTATTTAAATTTGTACTATTCAAAAACCCAATATTACTAAACTCATCAAATATTTTAAAATATCATTATTTAATACACAAGGGAGTATCGCTTACTCCCTTTTTTGTTTCGTGAATAGGATTTATATTTTTTACAATATATGTGAGTTATGTAAAATCTTACTTCAAATATCCCAGCATTTTAAAATTCAAATATGGGTCAAAAGTCACAAGTAATATTTGTTGAAAATAATTTTTTCCAAATATTGTTTAGAAATAATTTTAGTTTTACCATATATTAAGTTAAATAAAGTTTCCATTGAAGTTTTGAATCGATTAATTTAATTCGTATAATGTTTTTGGTGCTTATTAAAACTATTAAGTGAAATTTAGTAATAACCGGATACTATGTAATTAGTTATTAAGTGTTTAGAAAATTACGAACATAATATTTTTTTATTCGCTACTAAATATATCCTCATGAATCAAAAGGGTATAACGTAAAACATTAACACAATAACATTATAGGTGATCTGGGAGAAGTTAGATTAGATTTACATATATGAAAATGATTGCATTATGTTTTTCTGCAAATTTGAGCTATGCAAATAAATTATTAGAAACTTAAAATTATATCTTTCTCTTAGAAAAATGATTATTTTTAATAAACATTTGTTTAAGACGTTATAGAAGACGTTAATAAAATGTATAATTTGATGATCTTCAGGTTTCATACATTTTATTTCTTATTTTTGAGAAAAAACTAGAATAGAAATTTAATAATTATAGTTTATTCGTTGATATTTAACAGGTCATATATATTATAATAAATAACTCTTATATGGCAGATTAAATTTAAGACTTTAAAAATTATTATAAATTCTTTAAAAATAAAATATAAATCTTCGGTGTTTCAAATAATACCCATTATTGATCAGAGATGGCCCTGTTCCTTATTACACAAACATATTTAGAAAAATATTCACTCTCATACACACATATTTGTATATTCTTCCTACCTAGTTTTTCTCGAAACTAGAAATACCATCTCGCTTATACATAAAACGAACATATATACATACTGGCACAGTGCTACCACACCAACCCTCACCCCTCTTAAAAACAGTAGTATAACATTCTGTATGGTAGTACATCACGTGACGTACACATATAACTCACCCTAGCTATAATTCCTCAGCCAGTGGAAGTCTGAAGTACATAGTGAAGGAATTGGGTAGGTTACAGCACAAGCAGCAGCATACGACATAGTACACATAGCTAAGTGTAGTATGAGATAGAATGTTTCTAGATGGAGATTCTCAACACAGTTCTATGGTGGTAGTTCTACTAGATTGAGAGTCTCTCTTCATAGTGAAGTTGGTCGTACAATATCGTATAGTATGGTAGGGGTTTTGTAACCAAGCTGTGAAGCTGCAGTGTTGCTACATAGCTTGCTCAGTTTGGGGTAACTTATGTAGATATCCGGTTATTATTATATTGTTAATGCAAAAAAAAAAAAAATTATTAATTAGTATCTAATTATTGTTATTAGACACTGAAGAAAATGATTCTTTTCTATAACTATCTTCATGGGATGTCTTTTTTCATTTTATACAATTATTTTAGTATTTTAAAATCGCCATAATGACATGTGGTTTATGGCTAGCCATTATAAATTCATATTGAAGTTTAAATTGCGTTTAAAATGTTTAGCTTGACGTTTTGTAATATATCTACGAGTCTATGTTACAAACTCTTTCAATTCATATTATATCCACTTTTAATTTAATTCTTCACGTATCTGCATAATTTGAAATTATGAAAACATATTAAAAGCCAAAATTAATAGAATAGTAAGATCTATTACATGATACAATAAAACAATTCGAAAATACGATTCGAGATAGAAGTTTAATATGTACAGGCGACTGGAAGTTACATATGTTTCTTACGCATGCAGTATAAGTGTTTGTTTTTAATCTTAAATTTACAAGTTTGGAAAAGAAACTGCTTTCTTCGCTTGAGGATGAAAATATTTATTATAAACAAAGGAGATAAATCACCTAATTAAGGTATTTCAAGCTGACTATCTATTATTTAGGACGAACTCTAAAAAAAATCGGAGAGTAGCTTAATTTTTTAAAATGTGGTCTAGTAGAATGAGGGACTATTAATTCGTAAATAAACAAAATAGTGCAATGATTTCGTATATCTGTCTGAAATTATTTTATTTAATTTATTAATGCTAAAATTTTTTAATTAAAAGTACATTCTGAAAACTAATTCCGTTTTTAAGAAATTTTATTTTAAACTTCGTCCTACTCATCTTCAAATTATTCATTTAATGTATGCGACAATTGACCAGACCGGCCAAGAAAGGTCAGTGTTTTCTCAAAAATTTCCTTCTATTGTGGTGTATTTTTAGTTTCTGAAAACAGACTTATCACTCTCCACTAACCATATGCACGTCAATATAAATATTTTCCCAATTCATTCTGGTAATGTTTATGTATATCCTTAACACACCTAGTTTATCTATATTTTAAAGAGCTCATTCCTACACGTTGTTTAGTTTTGTCGCACAAAGTATTGTATTCAACTCCCTTGACTAGTTCAGATCTCTGAAACATAGGTGAAAATTGGTTACTTTGATCATATGATAGATAACTTTGAGAATTTAAATCCCACTAATGCAGGAAATTAATTTAACTAAAAAACTTTTTTACTCGCGCAATATTTTTGTATTTTAAATATTTTCGTTTGGTTTGAAATTATTGAAAATGATTGAAAATTTTGATAAGCTATATGGATTTTGAAATGTTTGAACTTCTGCAAAATAAATTTGTAAGTTTGTATAGAGCAAATAATGTTCCTGGTTAACTTTTATTAAAGTTTTATTTGTCGGGTCTCTACATCATATTGTCAGAATGAATAATAGTATTTGGTGGGGTAGCGCGGGTTGAATAACGAGGTGTTTTATACGGTGGGGTTTATGCTATACACAAATATATATATATACACATCTACATATACATGTAGTACGTATAAAGAGCGTATGAGGAGTGAAGAAGAAGAAGCAGCAACCAACCCCAATAAATTATAATATATCTTCATGTGCACAGGCTGTTCGCTCGGCATGTAACGATAAAAATACCTAATTAGAATTATATAACAGGGGCTTAATAAGAAAATAAATTATAGAGACGCAAAAAATATATAAAAAAAAATATGTATGTTGTGCATTACACAAACTAAACACATATAAATTTTGCAAATTTTTATAACAAATTTCTCTAAATAAATAAATAAAAATATATTATATAAAATATGGCAACGTGGTCTAGATATATTACAGTTAAAGTTAAATAGGTATAATGATTTTAAATTGTTTAAATGGTCTTATTTATAACCGGTTACTAATTGTTCCTTGGCTAATTTCTAAAATCTATTAGTTCCAATTTCCCCAAATATTAATTAGATCGAGAAACAGTCATTTTTTAAAAGTATCAAAAACTGATTTAAAAAACCACTCATTAAATTTTGTTATCGTATATTATAAAAATGGTTAGATTATAATTTATGCCAATTCGAGTAAGTATGTATGAACATTTTTTCACGAAATGATAATTAGGTCTTCAGTAAACAAATACAACAATAGGATGGGAACATAATGTACGCGTATGAGAAGTTTTTTTACTTCTAATTGTAATACAGAAGAGTATGTTAATACAGACTATATTACCAAACAGTATATTTTGATTAGGTTATTAAAATGCATTCATTAAATATTTAAAGTTTTGTGAACCTGTTGTCATCATCATCGTGGCAAGTTTGATTTTTATAATAATTTTAGTTTTAAATTCAAATTTCATCCATTTTGAGATGCACAGCTTCTGTACAAAGATGGAATTTCATAATTTTAAATTAATAATGTTTCATTTAAATTTAGAGAATATAGCAACACATGAAAACCATATAGTTATACTTGCTTAAAAACACGTCAAGATTGTAATTTTTTTGGCACGCTATAAGTTTAATATAACGTTTTTGAACTTACTTACATCTTCGTTCATATTGATGAATTATTATACATATAAAATTTGACAAAAATTAAATTAAATAAACCCTCAAATTTTTACAGCATCAAAAAGTTAAAATTGTTCAAAAAAATTTTTTAACCAAAAAAAAAAGGATTTTTTCTTGCTTAAGTTTCATCTGGGCCAGAAGGTTTTAGGATACTTCTTACTCTGTATGATACTTTCTTACGAAGAATCAGGATATAAGTCAAGCCGAAACCGTTAAATTATTCATTATTTATTAATATTTATTTGAGATTTAGAACCAAAACTTTATGCACGAAGAACATAAAGTGCTACAAAATATAAAAGTACTGAACAGTGGAAAATACTCTCTGAATCAATTTATTTAGAGTATTTTTATAAGTTAAATATTAAAAACATTATAAATGCCCTTTACTATATAACACAATATGGCAACATAGTATAAAATAGATATATTTTTTTTCAAAATAAACATGGCTGCCATGTATTTGAATGATTTATTATCTTTAGAGAATTTTTTTTTTATACATTCACGTCAAAAAAATTTTCAAGTTTATTTTTTATTTTTTGTTATATTAAACTTAGAGTTAAGACCATTTTGTTGAAGAGAATGTAGTAGGTAATTTTTTTATTTATAATTTTTATAAGTTTCGGTCAAACGAACGTTATGTTTATTATTTCTAATATCTCATGTTTAAAGCTATGATACCTTTTATTGTATTGTATTTGAAAGATGAATATTTGTGTAAATTGTCAAGTGAATTATTGAGCACTTTTTTGCACAAAAGTTTAGTTTATAATAGGAAGTTTGGAAAATTAAATTATTTTTGGAGAATAAAACAATAGATACTCAAATATAGAAAAAAATTTATCGAGCGTACTTGATAGAATATAACAACTGTAACAACTAAATTAGAGAAAGAAAGTTTAATAATAGAAATGAAATAAATATAGAAAACCCAATTAAAAGTTTTGTTTCTCAAAAAAAAAAAAAAAAAAAACAAAAACAAAAAAAACAAAAAATAAATAAATTGTTAAGTGTTGTGTTGAGTGTTTTTTCAAGGGTTCGGAAACCGAAAAGTGTTTATCAGCGTATTAGATTGTTGCATATACAATATACACTTGAAATTTTGCATATTGCAGTTATGTAATTCCACGATAAAAGTTTGATCAAAATATCGAAATGATATCAAGACATCTTTGACTGATAATTTTTTATACAGATTTTTATTTGAAGTACAATGAAGAGAAACTAATTTGAAATAGTTGCTTGGACAGAAATCTTTAAAATTTTATCTAAGAAATATAAAAATTCGCATTTTAAACCTTAAATCTGGTTATTTATCAGTTCAAAATGGCGTTACCTAAGAGGCTGTTACTTACAATATAAACTTTCTAAACCATACACTCACCCAGTACTATCAAAGAGACTTTGTACGAAGAATTCCGAAAATAAAATTAAATCTTACAAATAACATAATTTTTTATTAGATGCCTAATTACGTGCGAAGGCATATAATGAAGATAATGGTGATAGACAGTAACAACATAAAAAATCTGAATTACAATCCGTTTTTGGGTAAAATAATTATAATCAAGCAAGTCTTTGGCGACGTTTCTATGACTGTATAGGTGTTAGACTGATTCTATTGCAGCGACGTGATTCTATAACAAAGTCTTTATTTTTAATTAGCATCGTAGAGATAATTATTAGTATTATCGACAATATATCGATTTAAGCATATCATTCCAATGATAAATATTCCTAATAATTTTAATATAAAATTTTAGTTAACGATCCCGGACTGACGTAACGTAATGACATGCTTAGACCAACTTATACAAGTTAAGCAACAGCAGTCACAATCTGTATTTGGATGGGTGACCACCTAGCATTACTGTGTACTGTTGTTGTATTATAATAATAATAATCCACTTTGGTTAATGGCTATATAGCTGAAAATAGCTAAAGCCAGAAATTAAAAAAAAAAAAAAAATTTAGTTAATTGTACTAAATCTAACAAGTTTTTCTTCTACGCTAATTCTGATATTTGACGTTTTGCCTTTCACGAATTGATGAAAGTTTTAAAATAGCTGCTCAAGCTTTGAATAGACGGATATTCGTTCTTTTATTATTTGAATAGATAATTCAACGATAAATATAAAAACCATCTGATCGAATACTCATTTATATATTTTTATTCAAGGTCATCTTATTACTATCACTTGTTATGTTAAGCATAATTTAAAAAACACTTGGGCTCAAGGGCCATTTATATAAAAATATAAATAAGTTTATTGATAATATTGATAATTAAACATATCTTTACAAATTAACAAAAATGAAATAATTTGACATCATCAAATTTTTAATTGAAAGAAAAAGCTAGTTTTATCGTATTTGTATATGAAATTTTTAATGGATCATATTTACTACGGATCCCTAAAAAATTCTTGTCTAATATCACGTTGTTCTCAAGAGATAGCACCACTGCATAAAACACATGTAGATATATATATAAAGAAACAAAAGATAATATAACACTTCTTATATGACACATACAATATATGATACAATAGAATACAAGGGATGAGAGTGGGGTCGCTGACTACATTGAAAAAAGACAAGAAAATTGGGTATTATTTTCCCGCCGAAAAAACTATCGTCTCTTCTAATCATATTACACACACATATCTTATATGGTGATATATGAATGTGACTGTATTCTATCATTTAGTAATACTGATAAATTGTCACATTCTGAATCATTCTTGTGATGGTCACGGATAAATGCCTTTACGACCATCATGGGTAATATAAAGAAAATGAAAAACACTGAAGTTGTTGTTGTTGTTGTATTCTATATGTATTGTTTTTCCTTAGTTTGGTGCTAAGGTGCCGTTTTCCTCAATTTCTTCAACCTCTTTCTACTACCGGTTCGTATTATTCTATTCGCAACAATTTTGTTTTTAACAAACTGTGCGAGAAGAGACTTTGAACGGAAATTGTATTCTTATCGGTATTTATCGCAGGAGCGTAGAAAATGATGCTTATATATATATATTTATCAATGGAATTTTATTGTGGTTTTTTTCTACTTTTTTATTCAAAGTTAATTACATTCATCCATTTATATAAAAGTGTGTATGTCGTCTGCCCATCTGTTTGTCCGTTGTGTGTGTGTTTATTCAATTCAATTAAATTCAAACTTAAATGAATGCCTATAATTAAATTCAATATATGTTACTTCATTACTTTCCAAGTTTTTCTTCACTTGTATATAGTTTCTTTTTTTTTTACTTTAGGAAATGGTTAAGAAAATTTATATGGAATTGTTTTCTGCTTTTTCGAGAACATTTTCATTTATTTTATACAAAACTGTGATATACTCGTATATTTTTTTTGTTTCAGTTTAAATATATAGATTGTTTATAAAATATTGCTATTATGTAAAATAGTGTTTTCAATTGAAAAATTTTTCTGAAATTGATTCGCTTACTTGATTTTTTCCCTTCCTATTCTTAAAATTTTGACAAAAAAAATAATTTTACCCTAACAAAATTAAATTATGGTTTCCTCACATGTGGACTGCAAAAACATAAACTCATTTTAAATTTATTGTAGGATATAATGGTCAAAGTACGGTTTGCTCTTTACGTACATCCTAATAATTTTCTTATTTTACGAATTAAAATAATTATATATTATTTTTCCCACATGTGAAAAATTACTTTTTTAATAAAGTTATAAACTTTTAAAACCCAGGACAAATTAAATATAATAAATTAAATTCCACGAATACACCAAACATATAACCTTCGCTTTCAACATCATTCTTATTTCTATTTTGCAACCGTTTTCGAATTTTTAATCTGGTAGATATGACAGACAGAATCCTATTAATTTTAAAGATTTCGTTTCATATATATAAATAGATACATATAAGTCAAGCGCATGTAAAACGTGGAAAAAATTGGTAAACTTTCGATAATAAGGTAATGCTATTTCCTCAAAGCAGGGTTAAATAAGTCACATTAATAATTTGATCTTCTTAGCAACTCTTCTCACGTGAAAGGACTCCGTATTATTTGCATTTTAAAAATTATAAATAATTAAAGCGTTGATAATTAAACAGATAGTAAGTAGCAAGTTATTAAATATTATTAAATATTAAACATTATTAAATAGTTTATTTACACTGTTCGTTGTGATATTTTTTTAAAATTTAAATAAAATTATATATTTTGTCCAACAAGGCCAAAATAACACAATAATTTTGTTTTTTGATGAATTTTTATTATTTTTAACCGACTTCAAAAAGAGAGGAGGTTTTCAATTCAACAGTATATTTTTTTTAATGTTTGTTACCTCAGAACTTTCCGATGGGTGAACCGATTTTGGTGATTCTCTTTTTATTTGAAGGTGCTTCTCATTAGTCCAATTTGGTTCAGATCTGATTCTCTAAGGTGAGAGAAGGTGTAAAAAAAAATTTTTAGTGGTTAAATTTCATCCAAATGGAAAATTTTTCGTGGTTGTATGCAATACTCCAAAATAAAGAATTAAAAAATGAACTAAAAAGTATTTTAATTTTTCTTTCCAAATATCTTTCGGAGTCGGTGTCCATCTTAGCTAAATTGATTGATTGATTGGCATCGATTGAAAAAGGGAATGGGTCACATTAAAATATATTTTTTACTTTTTAGTTTATTTTTTTGAAGGCGGTTTTTTTTTTAATTTTTATCTTAATTCTATAATATAATCAACATTATATCCGAATAGTATGATAAGCTTTTTTTGTTACGTATTTCACGTCGATTTGGACTATGTCAGCATTTATTTTCAGTTGGGTTTTTCATTTATTTTTATTCAACATTCTCAATTTTGATTTTATAGTTCTAAAATTCTTCAGGTATATATTGAGTACTTCCCTTTATCATATAAATTGATTCAATTAATCCCCTCTGCGATAAAAACAATCATTATAGAATAGTTAAAACAAGCACGATATTTATTTGATGCATTTAGAATTAATTTAAAATAAATCAAAAATAAATTCCTGGAAAATTATTACCAATTTATCAAGATTTACTTTTAAAATCTAGAAATATATTTGTGACGTTTTTTGGATATATGTATATTAAATTGTATGTTGAAGAAATATCTATACAAATTTGTGTAGAATGTAAACTACACATTGTAAGGATATAGTCAAAATGAATACACCAAGTATGGCTGGCAACCATGTTATTACAACTAAGTATATAGGTATCATATCCCTATTTAAAATGAGGGGGAGTATTGAAATTAATGGCTAAGTGATAAAACTAATTTTAATATATTTATTAAAGATCGTATTCACAATCTTTAGTTGTAAAATTTTTTTTTTTTTTAATTTTAGAGGAATTTTTTAGTTTTACCTGTGCCGGCTTAAAATAATTAAACAAGTGATATTTAATTCATTTTTCGGTGTTCGATTTAGATGAAATCTGGCATACATATATAAGTCGGACATCTGTATAATATTAATAATTGGTTCAATTTTTTATTCGTTTCCAATGTATTTTTTGTTTTTAGTTTTTTTTATACTCGACATATATACAATATGTCAGAATATACAATTTTTAGTCAAAAGTTTGTAACTAAAATTTGGTATAGATGTTTATAGAATCACCTAATCAGACCAATTCTACATGTCAGTCGACCGGCCTGTCTGTCTGTCTGTCTGTTTGCCTGTCTGTCCGTCATCATGATATCTCAAGAACATAAAGAGATAGTGAGTTAAAAATTTTTGTGGCGTATTTCACACAAAAAGACTTAGTTATAGTTCGTTAATTAGAAAATCGGTCCAAGGTAGTTCAAGCGTAAAATTTATTGGTATAGTATAGTCAGAGGATTTACTATGTTATAATTGTTACAGTCAGAGCATTTATTATGTTCTAAATATTATAAACATTTACTTATATTACAAATGTAGACTAATTTTCAACCTGAAAAATGTAGACAAAGGAATACCTCCCGGTTCCAATTCAAAATTATGGGTCGGAGGTGAAAATTACATGTTTTGAATGGGAAGTAACCCTTAAAATCCTGAAGTTTCGCGTCGCTATAAATACAAATTTTGGTCTGCAATTAGATGTTGTTCAGAGCAAAACAGTGGCCGCATACAACTATATAGTAAAAGTAGTTTGTACTAATGAATATATATTAAGTGTAAGATAGCTTGAGTCACGGCCATCCTAAGAACATCATTTCGTCTAATTCTTTTTTAGTAAGATATAATTAGTGTTTTCTTTAATGTTGTGGAATTAAAAACTTAGTTTTATCAAAAATAATTTATGGTTCAGGGCATGCTATTAATAAATATGTTTATGAAATTTATTAATTTAGGTCTTTTATTTGATATCAAATACGGCACATTTGATTTTATTATTACAATATATAGATTATGTCACCAAGATTACAATATCAAATTGATTGACATACCATTCATCAAAATTGGTTCAGCAGTTTAACTGCTATGGAAGAACATTTATAAATGTAAACATAGATGGATTACTAAAATCAAAACCCCTCTTTTTGATTTTGTCGTAGTTGGATAAAAATTAAAACTTGAGTTGCATTTACAAGATATTTTATTGTAAACCAAACATGAAATGATAATGAACTATGATAATGAACTATTATACGAAAACATACCCTGATTAATATGAAAATAAAAATACTCAAAAAAAAAGACGTGTGGCACTCGGGGACTGCCGCGGTAAAGCTATTGCAATTATATTGCAATTACTTATGCAATTATAATTTTTTTATTTATTTATTTATTTTATTCATGCAGTATTGCTTTTTCTTACACCTATACACCTATATACTTTCTCATAAACAGCTGCTTATGTATTCGTCCGATTTCGAAGCAGCTCGTCTCGATTCGTCAAGCCATACCTCCTTGCCCGTCGGAGTGGGGAGCGTGAGGTTTTTTCGTTACGGAATTTCTGTATTCGGTCCCCGCTCTCAAGGCCCGCGATAGAAGCTATGCAATAGCTTAAAAATTGACAAAATTATCTTATTTTTCTAAAAAAAAGCAAAGATACTCAACCTAAAAATCAATTTTACGATTTCATTAATGTTTAATAAATGACATTTTTAACGCAGCCCTTTTTTAGTATTCTTTTTTTTTTTTATTAAAATACAAGTCTAACAGCATCCAAGTGAGTATTGGGGCATGGAACACTCTACTATCTAATAATGTATGTGTGTATGCGTGTTTGCTTGCATCATCATCACAGTAGGCTTTGATGTTCCATTTTAAAATGCTAATCGTATAAAATGGGCCTATATGTCTTTAGGAATTTACTTTTAGAATTATAGATGGCTTAGTTTTTTTTTTCAACCATTACATTTATATATACACACATTTTTTTTTCTTTTCTAGCAGTTTTCAAATTGATCGTTATTTGAGTGAGGTATTATCTTGAATAAATTTACTGCTACTATATAACTCCCTAAGTATTATAAATTGACTTATGACCCCGTTTTTTTTTTCTTCTATTCTACTACTTTGGGGCTACATAGTACAATCATACAATTTCGTATATGTATATTTTATTTTTGCAAATCTTTTTTTATTATTATTTCTGGTTAAATCACATTTTATGATGGAATTTTTACAATTTATTTCGAAATACTTGAACGAATGTGGTTTAAATTGAAATATAATATAAGGCTCGGAGGTGATTTCAAAATTACTAAGAAAATTTTGACGAAATTTTAAATGTACTATATATTTAACGAGACGTGCCTAAAACCATCAATCTTTAAGGAATACTTTTAAAAATCGTTTATTTGAAAAATGCAAATTTTCTAACCATTCAAGCTTGTAAGTGACTTTAACAAAATATTTTTATTATTAATTTAAACAGGGTTTTTTAGTAATCTTAATTAATTTGGCAAAATTGAAAAATGCAAACATATTAACCATTGATTTAAAAATTATTAATGAATTAAAATACGAATAAAATTTGTTAATAATTTATGTTTGCTTATAAAATAATTTATAGTAATCAATAATAAACCAAAATATTATAATCTGTGGCTTAAAAAGGAAATCTATTTTTGACTATCATCACAGTTCTCTAAAAAAGTTGGTTATTATTTATTTTAAATAGGCATTTTTGGAATTCGGCAACGAGGAATCAATTTTAAATCTAGCCCTGAGGTCGAAAAGTGATCTATTCACAAAAAACTCATTTAAGTTTTAAATTAAGAAATTTTGTTTAATTTTTGCTTGTTTGTCAGCTATTTTTGCGGGAAATTTTTATGGCTATCACCTTGATTATGAATCAAAAAATTTCAATTCAAGTTAAATCATTCATTTAGCTGGCTGGAGAATCCCATATCAACTCGTTGAGTTAATTTTCAAAAATGTTAAAAAATGAAAGTCACAAACATTCGACAATTTTCCAAAATATTTTATAAAAATTATCTAATTAGCCATTTGCTTCAAATATTAACGTTTGAAATTGTTATTAACTTGTACCGTTCACATTTGGAAACAAAATCGTAACTTGTGATACTCAATTATATTCAAGTGTTTTTTATCCCAAATATTTCTTAATGTCTTCTATAGTACAGCTCTAACCCTGAAATTAGAAAAAAAGCCCATTTATAATATAAACATAATCATCAAATGTTAAAATGACCACTTGAAATATTAAAGTGTAAAGCTAAAATTGAAAAAGTTTACAATATAATATGATTTTTATATATGCAAAAAGATTTTATATTAGCAAAAAGGAAAGCTAATGTTATTTTACTACGGACTACGGACCCACAAAACGAATGATTTTAAAAACATGGTATAAAAAAAAAAAGGAAAAACTAGAAAAATTGTTATAGTTTCTTCTTTTTGAATTATATCTTATATTATACCTTTCCGACGGATTGTAGACTTTTATATTATATAATAAATAATATTGCATATAAACAAAGATGGCATTAATAGTGTATATTTATACTTTTGAAAATTCATTATATACATAAATAGGATGTCCTCTGGTACAAAGTAAAAATACTAAACTCGAATTCATTAGTTTGCTAATAAATAAATATATTTTCGATTATGGTGATATTTTAAAATAATTTATTAATGATAATAGTAATCATTATTTTTCATTACCAATTGGTTTAAGTACCTGGACAGGTATTGTCTGGATCTCATTAGGTATATCCCAACCAGTTAGAGACAACATGTTTTCAGGTATCACGTTAATATCATTTTTTGTTCTCAAGATGGTCGAGTCGGGAAACAATCACAGAAATATATACGTACATGCTCACATAGATATTTGCTTCTGGCCTTAATAATCACCTCTACAACAATCTTCCAGCTTATATAAATTGAAATAGCATACTTTGTTTTTTGCTGTACAAATCATATTTCGATATGACACTCTATACACATATATTTATTATATTCGTATGAATTACAATTTAGTTTGTTTTTTTGTTGTTAGTTTTTAAAAATAATCTAATGGCGTTTTGCCAAAACTAAGAGCCGCGACTAATCAAGTTCCGACGTAAGTTCATTTGTTACGTACATATAAACATCATCTTTTTAAAATAAAAATATTTTGTTCAAAAAAAAAAACAACCAAAATTGATGGTAAAAATAATACATTTTATATTTATTTAATATACTTTTATCTTTATAATTTTTGTTTTAGTAAACTGTCTGTAAGGGAGAATGTGCAATGCACAATGTTAGTTCTGTATTTTTCATTTAAGTTTTGTTTTATTATTATATGCCTCAATTGTATTAGAGAGAGAGAGAGTGATTCATCACATGTGAGGTTAAAAAAAAGTTATGTATTTTTTTACTTGCATATAAAGTAATGTATTTTATAAAAATTAGCTAATAATGAAAGATATTTTTCCAAATAATATTGTATCCTATAGTTTATTAATAAGGCAAGCGAATTGAGCCTATCTATTAATGAAAAGATCACTTTTTGGGACACATTTTATAAGAAATTTATAAAATATGTAGACGTTAACGCCATAATTACTAGATGTGTTCATTATTTGTAGAGAAATTATAATCTTCGAATATAAATATTTAATCTTATTTTACTTCTGAGTGATATATATCGATACAACTCAGAAGTATTATGTTTCTGATTTAATAAAAAAAAAACATTATTTTGCTCAGATTATAAAATTTTTATATATCTGGACGTTTTGGTACTTCCTGAGCAATTTTCGTATTGCCAGTCTGTGGTTTGTAGCACTCATTTAGATGAATGTACAAAACTCCAAAACTAACTACTGGAAATGTTCCTTCTTCATTTTTTCCTCGCAAATGTCATTACGTTGTGAACCGCGGTGAATTCGATTAAGATTAAATTCTATATGTAGCACATGCGTAGTAAACTAAATAAATAAACTAAATTATATTTATTGGCTTCTCAATTGAATCGATAATAAATAGCCAATTCAAATTTTAATTATAATTATACTGATTTAATTTTCATTGATGAATGAATTTTTCCTTTAGTTTTATTCTTGTATCCCTTCAGCTAGAAAACTAGCCTTGTGTAATTTTATAGTTTTCATTAAAAAAATTTTAATGTACTTCATCTAAGTATTGAATGTAGTCCACATCTTTAACCGAATCACCAAGTGATATTCGGGAGACATTTGATCGTTAGTATCGGCTGCCGGCTATCCTTAGTAATGATTTTCTATAATTTTGCATATGGTTTGCACAAACATGAAAACTGGTATAATTCCTAACAAATACAACATGAAGAGAAGTAAGTATATTCAAGAATAGGTATATACAAATTAATACCGATATAGCGTAATTTATTCTTCCAATTTGAATGCTCTCAGTTTATGCTTCAGTATTCTCAATTTTGCGTGAATATGCTCATACATCACGAGACAGTTTTACCTTGATTATTGGCAGTAAATGTTTTTTCACCAGATAGTGTTATCATTGAAATTTTTAAAGAAAATATTTTCCAGTATTAAATACGCATAAAAATGTTTTTTTTTTATTTACAAAATATACTTTTTGTATTATAGAAACAAATATTTTGTAAACAATATTCGCAATTCCACATCTTGTTCGTATTTTATTTTGTTATTTCTTGTTTGTTTTATCTATTTTTGTAATTTTTGTACTTTGATACGGTTACGATTGCAAAATCTTACAATTATAAGATTGAATTATATTTTAATTTTATTATACATTCTTTTAATGCAAAATAAATTAAAAAAATTGTGTATATTTTTATTTTAGTAATATAAATTTAAAAAAAATTCAGTTTTTAATTCAATTTCAATATCTCAATAAATTATTTCTTCTAAAATAATTAATTTATTTATAAAAGTTTTAATAATTGACAGCAATAAATATTCAAGTAAAATAATTTTTTTTATTAAATAAAACATTTTTTTCTTCCATTCTTGACTATGAACTAACAACTTACCAACTGTTGTTAACATTTTAAAATTTTTATAAATAAGTATTAATTGTGGTGAATATGCCCATTATATCTGTAATAAACAACTTGCTGATTAAGTAAATGAGGCATGATTCAATTTTTGAATATTTGGTTTGAAAATTTGATTGAATTTAAATTTATTTTAACTTGAATAAGAAACAAAACTAATATAATTTCATAATACTTCCATTATTTAAATCAAGAATATGAAGTTCTACAGATTGAAACATTCTATGAATTTCAGAATAACTTTTTATGTGCATGGCTTTTAAAATGAAGTTCTTAAATAAAAATTTCCATTTCTACATGTATAATTAAATTGTAATCTTATTGTTATAAATGGAAATTTAACACATGGACTGAAAATTCCCGGGCCTAACAAAACAAACAAAGTTTTTTTGGTTCAAAATTAGCTTTATTCATCAACGTAATCTCCATTAAGAGCAACGCAATCATTCCAGTCCACTGCCTTCTGCATCATCGGTGTCTCTACGACCACGTTTGAAGTCAGAAAACCAACGTTTTATTGTTGTTTCTGATGGAGCGGAGTCCCCATAACACTTTTCAAGCCATTGCTTCGCTTGAACGTTATTTTTTCCCATCAAGAAGCAGTGTATAATTAAAACAGGAAATTGTTTTTGATCCATTGTTTTGAAAATAACAAAAGTAGCGTCACTCTTAGCACAATAACTCACAAACTAATGAATAGAATATCATGAAATTTTAACAGCTGTCTTTTGAAGGTTAGTATTAACTGAAAAAAAGGTGACTGCAATAAAACTAGCACCATCTCTGTGTTAGGCCCGGGACTTTCCAGACCATATATAACATGTAATGTTAATTTACCTGTAATCGATAA
This sequence comes from Chrysopa pallens, assembly GCA_020423425.1. Taxonomy (NCBI): domain Eukaryota; kingdom Metazoa; phylum Arthropoda; class Insecta; order Neuroptera; family Chrysopidae; genus Chrysopa; species Chrysopa pallens. The sequence continues at coordinate 20,768,561 of CM035591.1, read as the reverse complement.
CGCTATAAGTTGGATCTTCTTTGTTCTAGTTTTGCCAAAAAAAAAAAAAAATAAAAACATTGATATGTTACAAAATGGCTTATAGAAGATCGATTTTTTAAATTTGAACATAAAAAACGGATGGAAATTTTTTTAAATATAATTTCGTGCTGCTAATTTGTGTATAAAAAATTAATTAAGAAATTATAAATTGTATCTTTCTTTTTTTTTTAACTATCTTCTATTTTGCTTTTCACTTCGATCATAATACTATTGATATCGAAGTCTAAAGAGCGCTAAATTAACTGTATAATGGCATCAAGCTCTGGTAAATGTTAGTTTGTAGATAAAATTATAACCATTATTAATCGTAATGAAATCATAGTTTTTCGTGTTTTCTTCTTTCGGAGTAAAACTAACAACTTCCAATCCATACTTTAAAAACTCTATAATCAAATAGATAAAACATAATTATAAAATTTATATGTATTAAACACATTCGATTAACATGCCACCAAATTTTGAGTTCATGCTGAGTTTTTTTGAAACTAACAAAAAATACGAAGCATCTGTGTGTGTAGTTTATTATATTTCATTCTTTTTTTTATTATTATAATAAGTTACAAAAGAAATACAACACCAACCGATTAATGATATCCGTTGAAAAATTACAAAATCATTTTAAATTTAAACTAAATTATTCGTTTTTTAAATAATTTATTTGAATATTTTTACATGGAAAATATCCGTTTAAAAACAAACATTTTATATGAATATTATGCTAAAATAAATTTTATATTTGAATTGGTGACTTTTTACATAGAAGAAACCAAAATTGTATTAATGTTTGCACATTTTTTTATATTAATATTGAATTTAATCAATAGAAGTACACGCAGATTTTTATTTTGTAATGAGATTCCGTTTACTTAATTTAGCCCTATAAGGTGTTCTTCCCTTGCAATAATAACATGCAACGTTCAATCGTCTCGGAGAACAATAGTTAAATGCAATCTTATTTCAAAATAATAATCCCATGGTCGTGCCTTGCCCTTGTTAAATAATTCTTACTTGAAAAATGTCTTTAAAAAGAAAAATTCAATTCTTCATAAACATAAAGTTTATTTTATGTAGTAGATTAAGACTAAGAGCCTGCCAGATCTACGTCTTAATATAAAGCATAAAATTGTTTCTCAAGAATGTAGTGAACAATATTTGTGAATTTTAAATCTTGAGGCGCCTTTGAGGCAGAGGCAGTTAAAAAATAGGCAGTTAAAGTGTTTAATAAGAGAATAATTATTTATTAGATTTAAAACTATGATGCTTTTGCTTTTTTATACTTTTGCCCTCATGAAAGCAAGAACTTCAGAATTACTGATCAAAAATTTCAAATTCAATAAGTGAAAACAAGAATAACTTCGTGGCTTTCTTGAAGAATATATATCGAAATGCCTATTAATATAATCATACAAATTGTATAAATTTGAGTAATTAAAAAATCTTAAAAAATCAATTAAAAATTCATTGTCAAAACAAAAAGATTTTCTATCTTTAAAATAATGATACAAAAATGCAATTATTTTAGTAGAATTGTAAATACGACAAATATTGTAAGAATATAGTTGTGGTAAGGGTAAGATTTTAGTTAGAAATAATGGAACGCATCATGAATAGCAGCAATGCATATTCCAGATATATTCCAGATAGTTACATTGTCAATGTTGGTGTAGAGACGATTGCATACATTTTTATAGGAGAATATAGAGTGTTTCTTCATAGATAACTCAAACGTAGAAATAGATAATACAATATGAAATCGTACGAAACCAATGCGTTTGTTTTATACGAGGAGTGCAATGTGAAACGAGGTAAGCAAGTGTGGTAGGGTTATAATGATATATTATTTTATACAGAGCAGTATTTAATTTTTTTCCACTTTTTATAATAATTAACAAATACATATTTTTTTGTGTATCTATATACATGTCATCGCTTAAATTATAATAAAACAAAAGCAAAGTAAATTTTAATGGGAGACTGGAAGGGGTATGCAATATAAAATTATATTATTATTATTATTATTATTATTTTAAATTATTTTCAATGAGCTTATAAAAAATGCAAAATTTTAACTATAAGAATTTATTTTATGACAAATAAATTAAATTTAATTGACGGTAAACGCTAATTAGTGTATACAATTTTATTATTTGATGGTAAATAAAAATTTAAAAAAAAAATATGCATGTGTACTTATGTATACGCGTTGGAAGTTATACTTCTTTGGCGCCTGTAAAAAAATTTCAAAAATCAAAAGTGCAGTAAAGATTGAAGAAATATATTAAAATTAATCAAAACGGTTTTATTTCAGTAAAAATAGATATACAGTCATAATAAACGATCATTAATTATCATGTGAACGAGTGAAATATATTTTTTTAATATTTAAAACATCCTAAGCTATATCCATAGGTTCTTCTGGTAATGATTGAATAGGCATGTGAGTGACAAGTATATAAGATAACTTAGACATTTAAAGAAATATATATTATTAATTCTATTCCGTAGCTAACTTCATCATGTCGTTTTTATGTGATCAAGCGCGCGCAGCTCACAAAGCCATTCTCTTCCAAACGCGCCAAAAGAAGTTTAACTTCTCACGCGTATACTTAAGTACAAATACACTTTTTTTTAAATTTTTTTTTACCTTCAAATAATAAAATTGTATACACTAATTAGCGTTTACCGTCAATTAAATTTAATTTATTTGTCATAAAATAAATTCTTATATTAAAAATTTTGCATTTTTTATAAGCTCATTGAAAATAATTTATTTATATTAATTGTCATATATAATTTGACAACAACATGTGATTATCAAATACTTTCAGATTTTATATACTGTTTAGCCGAAATAGTATATAATACCAATCACATGTGACATTCAAACATATCGACAAATTGTTCTGTTAAAAAAAATCCTTAGCCTGTCTCTGGTGGCCATATTTATTTATAAGTCCGTTTATTGACATATAAATAAATATGGCCAACAAAAGATTATTACAATTTAGTTTCACTTACTTGTGGTAATTTATACCATTTTTTTTAAATTTAGACTTCAATTCTGTATTTTCACAGATTTCAACAATATACCAAACCATTTTACAACTAAATTAAGATTTTTTGGGCACAAAAAACGTAAAAACAAACACATACGGTTGCCTATGTGGCATGTTTACTATGTTACTTCTATTAATAGTTTCAACTAATAGTTTCAAGAAAGCAGAATAAAATATTTTAAAATCGTTGGCAATGCAGTACTGCTTAATCAGTCAAAATTCTTTTGCGATATTTATTAGCCTAGAAATGATTTCTAATTGTCTTCGAATTTGGTTTATTTATTGGAGATAATAAATCCACTCATACTATAGGTAAATAAAATATACTTCTACGAGGATAGAATGTAATGATCGACACCTAAGATTCCTCTAATTGAGCTTTTTGCTTCTAATTTAGGCTGTATGATTATTTATTTGATGTGACTTTTAAAATCAACAATTTCATTTTCTTCAGATCATTAGACTTTTCTTATTTTTTTAAGATCATTTGAATTACCTCGACTTTTGGAATGTAATCAGTTAAATTGTTTCCATTTGTGGCATATATATATTTACGTGATCTTAGAAATCGATGTGGTAATCTCATATTGCACATTGTAAGAATAGCTAATTTTTTAATTTTTTCGTATCGAATAATTGCAATTTGTTCTTCCCGTCAGAAATTTGTAACGAATTTTCGCAACTCTTTCCTAGTATCTTATGTACAGTTCGAAATCGTTAAAAAAAATCGTTTTTCGTCATTTATAACTGTTTATCCACGCAACGAATTCTACTTACACTGATTGATGATAGTCTCAACACTCGTTAATGATAATTTCCAAGACCTGTCGCTGTATATCCTTGTGATAAATTTCCCTTTCTAAAATTCCAGAGACAAAAATATTTATAAATAAGTTTATTGCTAGTCACAATAATTAACTGAAAATATTGTATCAAACTCTTAACACTATATAATCGCATTTTAAATATTTCTGGTATGTAAGCATCTATCAATTCATTGATGTTATGATATTAAATCAATATTTCAGAGATATTTTATGAATTTTTGGTATCATTACTGAATATAAAAAGTACAAAGAAGTGATATAATGGCATCATGATATGATAAATTTGTACTGCCTTAAAGAAAACGGAACTTAAAAACGGAGACACTTGCTTAGGAGTACTTATTATATCTGACACTAGTTTTTATAATTTATTAATGATTCTCAACACATCACGGACTCGAAAAATTTTGAGAATTCTCTTTTGGTATCTACCGTTTACACTAGAAACAAATTGTTGAAGCCATATAAAAGTAAGTTGTAAGGACCATATGACTATCTTAAGTTAAGTATTCAATTAAATGGATCATACGTCGATTTTTTCATTCTCATGATAGTTGAGTTATAAAGTAATATCAAATGCGCATACACGCACACGTTCACACACACAGGCATCTAATGTAAAATATAGCCTTCTACTCTAGGACTTTTATACGTGATGATTACGATTATTTTTTTGACTTTGGTTAATAACGCATCCTGTATATAATATGGTAAGTTTGTCATCGTCTTCCTTATGAAGACTTTAGGGGGATATTTAAACTTTTAAAACCAACATAGTGGTAATATATTGGCGCATACAGATGGTGTTAGTGTCGTAAGGGCTATCTACTACATACCCCATACTTTGTAGAATGCCGCAAGCATCTGAGACAGTAGATAAACCCGTTTTTACTTCTTTGTTTTATATAATATTCTGTTCGTGTATCTGTCTTTGTTATTTATTACTTTTATATTATTTTATTAATATGATTCAAATCAATATGAAATGATTTTATTTGTTTTTTATTATTATTATGTTATGTGGTCGAATTTTTTACTATTTGCATCCTGTATAGTATTTATGAAAAATTGAATTGACCGCTTCGCAAAGAGTTTCTACATTGCACAAAACAACATTCTAGCTGAAAGTTCATTTTATAGAATATATAAGGAAAATATACTCTACTACAATTATTTGGAATACGATTCTTAACATGTGTGACCTAAAATTATATACTGAACGTGGAGTACTTTGTGGAAATGCTTGCTGTAATCTTCGATTTATAAATTTTTAATTCACGCATACAGGCATCATATTGTAAACAAATTCAAAAAAAATTAAGTTTTTGCGTCAATAAATCAAATTTAACTTTGTATGCTTTATTTACTGATTTATTATTATATGTTTATTTTTTCTATTAATGGATTTGACAATAATGATTGGGTTCTCTATTAATGTTGAGTTGCATATGATTGTGTATATAAATTTGATATAAAAACAATTGTAATTTAATTCATCACAAGTTAGCAATATACGCTTGAAGTAGATGGACAGGACACGTAACCAGGTGCAAAGACGATCGATGGGCGGTAAAAAGTTATGTATTGATACCAAATAGCAATACAAGGAATCGGGGGAGATCGCTCAAAAGATGGCGTGACCAGTTCGTTATGTTTACGGGTAAAACATGGATGAGAAAGACTCAATCCGTGGTAACCTTTTAAGGAGACCATTGTCCAATAATTCGAATGTTAGGCATTATTATTATTACGTCATCCAAAATGAAAAAAATCAAATAAAAATTTAGACTTACCTAAATATTAATATCTACCACAAATTAATGCCATCAACATGAAAATACAATAATTAACAGTAATTAAAAAAAGGCTTTTTTTTTTTTTAAATCAGCAACTTCTAAAATAGTTTCATATATATTAATGAAACGCACAATTTAACCACGAGATGCTACTTCTTCTACTACCCCTTTGAAAAAATTCGTGTAGAAAGTACGTTAAAAAGGTTATGTCGTAAATATTTCGATTTAGATAAGTCGTCATATCAATTCCATTCATTTCGACATTCTATGTATACCTACATATTATGAACGACAAACAAAACGATAAGAAACAAAATTTACGGTATAATCATGTAATATTAGTTTCCGGTATGTGGCTGATGGTTTTGGCGGTCGAACTGTAAGTATATTATATATATAATACGTATTAGGCGAATATATGTATATTTACGTTAGGTCTTGGAGAGTACCGGAACGTTCCACTGCGTTTAACATCCGGGTGACCCTAGTCGCTGACTAAATAGTATATATGTGGTTACACATTTGTAAAGGGACTTCGATATTTTTTGAAAATTATATGAAGTTTATGAATAATGGTGGATTCACAAAACTTGTTAGTGCCTCTTCTTTTATAATATCACTATTTTATATTACAGCTACCCATGGCTTCGTGGGAAATGAAAACTGATTTCCAAAAAGTTTCTAATACTTAGTGTAAGTTGCATGTATTCAAATAATGTTAATTTTTAAAGTAAAATAAGTTGGTTTGTTACATAACTTGATCTCTAAAGTTTATAGTCATTTAAGGGGTTTTATCAGCTGTTAGAGGCACACTCCTTTATGTAATATGTTTCAAATTTCGTGCACTGATAACTAAAAAAATTCGTATCCAAATGTTAGAAAATTTAGTATGCAAGGTATTGACTTGAAAACGGGCTTGTCGAAGATTTTTTCTCGATAAGTCAAAATTAAAATTTGATTTTATATTTAGATGTTTTTTTCAAGAAAAACTCTTTGACAAGCCAACCATTTTCATGTTACCATTGTGTATACCAAATTGAATAACATTTAGGTTAGTTTTGTTTGACATATTTGTGCACGTAAATTTAAGCATATTTTATTACGAAGTTTGCTTCTAACAGCTGTTGTTTTTAATTTTATTCCAACAAACTATACTGTAAATCTAAACTATGCATTCGCAATTTTTACTTTAAAAATCTAGCAATTCTTAAGTCCAATTTAAGGAAGGTAGTACTATACGTCTTATTTGAGGGGATAATTTATTATTGAAAATTAATTTTGCCGAACTTTGATTATAATATTTCATTTTACTTATAACCAATAAAATCATTTATGTAATAGTTTCAAATTAAAAACACATATAAGATCTCGAAAATTAAGGATTACACGTTTCGAAGGATTGCAAAGCAGTAAATAGATGCCCTGGAAGTATAAACATTGAGATTTTCAAAATATATAAGTAGATATTAATTTATCTTTCTCGGATCTGTAAGTTTTAGAAATGAGATTTTTTTAGCACTCTAATCTTTAATTAACCGCGCTTCTGAAAGCGTTTAACTTCTTTAAGCTAAAATTGCACATATGTACCCGAAAAATAATTATTAGCAGGTATTATGTTTTATACTATTATTTTTTTAACAAAAGAAATTTCAAAAATTTAAAAGCCTAGTAGTGTAACGGCTATAAGTTATATATTTTCAGATTTGGACGAAGAAGAGGGTCTTTATATTAAAAATTGACTATTATTTTACGAACTCTCCTTAACTTTCGAGTTTATCGTAATGATTCAGAGTAGTTATAGGTAGGGTACATAGTAGCCTAACGTACTTCTGTTGGATATATAAAAGGAAAGTGCCCATTTGATAATCATTACTACAGGTTGCCAATAAACCTACATTTAAAGTATCTTTCTCACATTCATAACAATATTACTACCACATAGTATTACCAACATAATCGACCTTTATAACGCCAACCCTTCATACAAACAATACTATAACGATTAAAAAAAAAGTGGCATTTCACAACAATCCTAAGTGCATATATACAATGTGTTCAATAAATATTCTTATAAACTATATATTTAGAGAAATTTTCTGTTCTCTTCTACAACTTTAGGTACTGTAATTTTACCTATCTAACGGTTTATGAATTGGGATTTTCTTTTCACGATCTTATGAAATAAAAATTGCCATTGTCCATCACTTCGTAGTCTGGCCTAATCCCGGCCTTCTCCATATTTATAATATTGTTTTCCTCTATCGACTGTTGTACGTGTATGGTTAAAAGCGTCGTATACAAGCTAACTAAGGTTGAAAACAGGGTTGGAGCGAGATAACTGCTTTGATTATATATTCCACTCTTACCTTTATAAATATTTGCGGCCTTACCATTTGACGACTGGATAGACGCTATCTTTGATGAAGTTTGAAGTTTGAAGTTATAATTAATAAAATTATGACAGAACTTGTATACGACGCTTTTATACCATACAACAGTAGATAGAGGAAAACAAGATAATAAATGAGGTGAAAGCTCGGCTCAGGCCAGGTGATCTGATTGTGTTTTAGTATTATACCCCTAGAGGATGTTCTGCTCTTTCAATGATAACATTCAACGATCAATCGTTTTGGAGAAAATTACGCTCGAAATTTTCGTTTCAGATTTATATAATTTATATACTAACATGGTATTTTGATAATAAGAGGCGAAGCAGCATAGTTTGTAGAGGATCTATAGGGAACTATTGGGCTACAATAATTAAACGCCATCTTATTTTAAACTAAAAATCCTAAGATCGTGCCCCTCCTATTAGAAGAGAAAGATTTCAACAGAATAAACAAATTTTTGCTATGGGATAAGGTTTTTTAAATATACAAAATATGGTTAGTAACGATAGTTTCGTATGGAAGGAAACTATCTTACGAACGATTTTGAAACTGACCAAGAGTTAAGACAGGGCTGCCACCTTTCTGCTCTGTTATTTTCTATTTAAATTAATGAGTTTTATATAAAATAAGGTTAATATAAAATACATTTCTAGTTAACTTTAAACCCTAAACAATAACTAGATTCAATTTGTGATTAAAAAAAATATTAAATTAAAAACTTCATTACAAGCAAATAGATCAGCAGAGACAGCTTTACCAAGGATAAGAATCTATCAATCCTGTATGACACATCAATATGTACTCTCAAAGTCGCCTCCTTCTAATGTCGTATATGCGCAACAAATCTTACTATTAAGCACTTTGTTAAATATTGTGTAAAATACGAGCCACAAATTTTCAAAAGATATCCAAATTTTAACTAAATTGTAAAATAATTAAGTGCAGTGAAATGAAGTGAAAATCAATGATTGTCCAAAAAACAACCTTAAATCTTGAAACTTAAATTAACTTACCCATCTACCGAATAATTTTGTTAACTAAAGAAAGATAAATGGTATAGAATAATAATAAATTAATATATTTTCTATTGTTATAATTTTATAAGGAAAAAATCATTGTATTATTAAATTTATAGGATGTTTGAAAAATCGTCGAATTTAGGCTTCAGGTAATACTCAAAATAATACCTATGATATAAAAATGCATTACACTAAACTTAAAACACTTCATTTCCATTTAATATTTATTGTTCATTTGGTTTCTTCTTTTACAAAGTAGCAAAGTGTTTATAATTGAATCCGTATGGGAAATAGCTACTGAACACGCATGGTAATAAAAAGCATGCCTTATTTTAGAATGTAAAGACCATAAGAAATTGTTACTAATATCTTTTCATGATGTTTAACACATGGAATTTAATTTCACAATTCAAATTTGATTTTCTAATATATTTTCTACACAAATATTTTGAAATTTTGTTTTAAATTATAATGGATATCGATTTTTTTTTTTCATATTTTTATAACTAAACTTTACGAAATGGAGTGGAATAGAGATAGCGCACGGATCTCTACTCTAATAGTTCGGATTCGATTTCGAGTATTTCAAGGCAAATTATGACGAAAATCTTACAACATTGTTCATGTGTTGTCTTGGATCACCAAACCCACTTCCTCTATATCTCCCGTGGTTTCTGAACGATCAGTACCTAATTAGAAAGAGAAATGGCCTGCTCTTTTTTACATAAATTTTAACTTATAAACTTTATTACTAAATAAATAGTTACCTTCTCAAAATCAATAATAAGAGAATTCTCTTATTTGAATCATATTTTTTTTATTTTTTATAAAACATAAGATCTTTGTTGCGACACTATTTTAGTTTCCAAATTGTCATACCTTCAAAATTTCTTCTTGTAAATGATCAATTTAATATTTTTGTCGTCAATATATTAATACAAAAATCCACAAAATTCAAGAAACACTATAACTCACGTTATTGAAAAGTTCCACTTTCTCATTAAATTATTTGAACACAATTTTTGACTGCATACCCATTGCTATTATAAGCCGATTTTATAAGAGCCTCGCACGCTAACACTTAACCACTCCAATGACTATATGACAATAAATATTAAACAAATATATCATTACATTATAAAAAATTATCGATAAAACACGAATAAAATGACATTTTCTAAAAATGATTCCTAGCTAGATCGATTTATCGCCCCCGAAACCCCCTATATACTGAATTTCATGAAAATCGTTGGAGCCGATTCCGAGATTCCAATTATATATATATATATATATATATATATATATATATATATATATATATATATATATTTATATATATATATATATATATATATAAATATAAATATTTATATATATACAAGAATTGCTCATTTAAATATATAAGATAGTTATTCTAAGAAAGCAAAAATAATTTTAAAGATTAAAAAAATTTTTGTTTATTTTAAAATTTATAGGCTTTAAATAAAGGGTTATATTAGAAAAAAATGGAAACTTTCTAATTAAGCTTTAGAAATATTTTTGTTATAATTGGACAATTTTATAATAATTAGAATTATCATTTTTAAGTTTAACAAAACAATTTTTATTTTTTTTCTCTAAAATAAAATACAATTTTTATTTTTTTTCTCTAAAATATATTATGGCAGGATTTTAGTTTGTTTTTAATTTTATCACTTATAAAATATAATTATTATCCATCATTATTAAAAAAAAAATTTATTGAATATTAATTGAATATTAAAAATGGGATAATTTAGACCCAATTGCATTTTAAAAACGTATCAAATTGTAATTTCAAAAAATTATATTTTTTCCAATATAGGGATTTTAAATTTTTATTAAATTGATCATTTTTGAAGTTTTAATAATGGTATAAATAAACAAATGGAACTTGCGTTATTTACTCGCCTACAATCATATTGTTTTGTTACAAAATTAAGTGTTCATTTTATTGTTTGATACATTCTCCTGAATGGTTATTATTAATTAGATCTCTCTCCTGTTAGAATACATTTCAACATATAAATAATATTGTTTCATATATACGTCTTAAGCAGTTAAGAAGATTCACGTTGTTGATTGCATAACTACTTTACATAGTTATAATAACATGATAAATTATATCTGTATTGTTAAGTTTGTGTTATAAGTATCACAAAATATTTTAGATGAAAGCTACAGAGAGAAGAGCTTGGTTAGCTCAGCTAGCTATCTAGCTATAAAGCTATGTGTGTATGATGCATGAGTGTTCACAGGAATAGAAGAAGAAGGTATCTGTTCACATATTTGAAATATTATGTATATTTATGCTAACGAATAACGTTAATATATATTATAGGTACTATGTCATCGCACATAAGATATTCTTATGAAACCAAATATGGTTTTAATAGTAGTTCTATGTGTATACGAACATCTTACAATTCCAAAAATGGTTAAAAATTGGGCCGCTTCCTGTAGAGACCAATATTCTTTGTAAAAAGCTTTTCTTCTCCTTTGGCCACCTCAGAAAAACTTTAGTTTGTAGCACCTTATTCAAGCTATGTTCCCGTCCATCTCCATTTGAGCATTTTTACGCTCACCACCACATCTTTTGCCTAGGCTAATTTGTGGATTTTTCTGAAGGTTATATTGTCAGTGTTATTCACTTATTTAGGATCATCTAAAATATCATTTAAAACTAGGGGCTCGTTGTTTTTGAGGACATGTTTCAACGAACAAAATATCTTTCACGAGCTGCTGATTTTTTATTGGAATTGTCGTTATTATTTTTCAAGAATATAGTTTGTCTAAGATATTCAAATGCATTAACTGGATAATTAAATATTTTAATCAAGGTCAACGTCTGATATGACTTTAGTTTTATCCATATTTATTTGTAATCCCAATGTTTTACTTTGAAAGCTTTATTAATTTATCATTTTTTGGTCATCTAAAAGCTGAATTGTAATTGTTTTTTGTTGACTGTAAACAATAATAAGACAAACGGTATTCTTATTATATAGAACTTTAATTGTAAAAAAAAAGTTATGTTATATTTAATACTCAAATTATTTGTGTAGTTCTGAATACATATTTTCCCGTTTGCGTAAAATCTTTTTCATGTTTGTTGGGTTTCAATTGGAGAATGTAGCTACATATATTGACGGGACAATGTATTGTTGACCCACAACTGTATACCTGCCATATAAAATAAATAATATAATAGTTTAAAAAAACTAAAAAAACACGCATGCATGCGTAGTTCGCGCACTAGCTCTATCTTTATTACTCTCATGCAAAGGATCCGTTCAGATGCGTTCTGCAGCCAACTTCAGAGAGTTACCTACAGACAAACAAACATACGAGTGAAGCTAATAAAAGCGTGTTAAAAAAGATAGCTCTAAGAATAAGTGTTAAGTGTTGACCAAGTGTACAACTTGTTACTTGACTAAATTATTTGATCAATGTAAACAAGGCATAAGCGTTAGCAGATGATTAATGCTGATGTATAGAAGGTGTTTAGTTAAGTTTTTTCTACTGGATTAGCTTTTTCACTCGTACCTTTATTGTTCATTACTGGGTTTACTTAAATCGTTCCAGAATACTGGAACTTCAAGTGGTATTAAATATGTATACTACTTGAAGCTCCAGTATTCTGGAACGTTTTAAGTAAGCTGTTGTGACAATGATATTTCAATAAACGAAATCAATTATTTTAATCAACTTGTTAATAACCAAAAATTCTTTCTGTTGAACTATATCCTAGGTTTATTTTGAAAATATTCGAGAATTCTGTTTAGTTAAGTTTTAGTTGAAGTTTTAGATCTATTTAATACCAATTGAAGCTCCAGTTCTAACAATAATTTGAGTTTTATGAAATATCAAAATTTTTTTGAAAGTTATATATTTTCAGCTAACAGCAGATATTCATACCAAAACTGGTCAAAGTGGATTAATGTATTTTTTAAATAGATTCTTCCTTTCAAAACGCATTATATTAATTTGTTGCGACTAGAATGAATTCTTCCATTACTTTGTAAAAGGTAGTAAAATTTATATTGTGTAACTTTTTTTTTACAAAAAAATAGTTTTTTTTAATAAAATTTTTCAAAAGAACTGTCTCTAAATAATAAATTGTTTTTCTCACACACATCGATGAGATAATTTTCGTATGGGTTTTTTAAATTGATAAATATTAAATCAACAGAACAATGTAAAATCTTAAGAATTATTTTAAAATGGAAGAACTTGTACAAATTGGATTTCTATAATAAAAATAATGTATATTTATTTATTAGAATAAAGGGCGTAGTATAAATTTAGAGCTTAAAAAGATGCTAAATAGTATAAAGAAAATATAACTTTTCTTACAATACCATCTTGTTCTCTCATTCCATATTACCCAATGTGTACCTAAAAAGTAAATGTTTACTCAACTCTCAAAATGAATTATTTAAATCGCCTCTTATGTTTTACACTTTATTTAGATTATATATATAAAATTTTGTGTAGCAGTAGAAGATATTGCAACAAAATTTATTTCTCTTGACGTTGTTGTTGCTACGTTCGCTTACTCTAAAAATATAAGAACACATAATACCATCACTAAACCTATTTACCATTTGGCCAGGTGTTTACTGAAAATTTATATAAGATATGTAAACAAATATAAATTTACGATAAAAGGAGGCATTAAAATTTATTCATATTTATTAAAATTTTATTTCCTTACTTCAGAGTTTAATTTTTTTAACTGCTACATTCGAATGAAAGAAATTAGATGGAAATCGTATCGAGAAAATGCAGCGTAAAGGCAAGCGTTTTTCGAAATCAATTACATCGAAGTCGAAGTATTTCTTTACATTCTATAAGTACGTCCCATGTCCATCGATTTCGTGTTATTGTATCTTGACTGGCTATATTTTTTACTCTCTCATTCTAATATGTTCGTTAGGAAGCTCATGTGATTGTTTCAACTCTGTCAAAAAAGTTTTCTTTATAGTTTCAGCCTCTTAAACGAAATAGCAATAAATATTTTCATAATTTACACAACAAACATTTTAGAAAAAATTACAATATGTTATTCGAGAGTACCTTTATTATGATTTAAGTTAAAGAATCATATTTCAACCTTGAAATTTTGTATAATTTGATTTCAGTTTTTTTAAAGAAGTTAAATTTCAACAATACAGAGATCCAATTTTTATTGTATTTCAAACAACACATAAAAAATTACAAATATTATTATGAGTTTTATAAAAAATTATATTTAGGGTTCAGTATACTAAAACAGTATATTAGACAAAAAATTTTATATTGATTGTTACTTAAACTTTGTTAAGCAGTCGGGTCAATTAATCTCCTAATAATTAACTATGAATAAGAATGTTGTTAATATGAATTTCATTTTCATGTACAAAATAAATCTTTGTCATGTGAAACATAAACAAACCATTCTAATTAAAAGTATTCAAAGCTTCTTTTTTTTTTTTTTTTTTAAATTAATGCTCTGCAAGTACAACAACAAAATTTACAATCATGTCTACTAATGGGGAAGATCGTTAACGAAAATTTCTTCTATAATGTATTCAAGTGTATAGATCTTTACCAGATTTTTAAAACATTTAATTAATGTGGAATTATAGCAACATAATAAAAACAAAAATAAACAATATTAGTTGCTGTTGAAATATAAAAAATAAGATCTAAATACGTACAGAAATTCAAGTCTTTGCGCATTAATTTTAGAAAAAGAATACCTCTGAATTATAGAGTGGGAAAGAAGTGATGTTGGGACAGACGAAATAATATAGTCAACAATATGGTAATTGGATAACATGAAGTTTCTTCTGAAGCAGAACAAATATTTTAATTTCAATAATATCCATTTTTAATAGTTCATCAATCGTACTATCTAATCTCAGAAAAGTATTTGGTTAAGTAAATTTATTTATTTTTACAAAATTTTATGGTTATTATATTTTTTTTTTTTTTTTTTTTGGTGATAAAACTGATGCAATGGTAAAAAACGCGGTCTTTTATTCAAAATACTCGTTTTCACCCGACTTCAAAAATGATGAGGTTCTCAATTGGACTGTGATTCAATTTTTATTATATTTTTTTTTTAAATTATGTTTGTTACCTTAGAACTTTCGACTGGGTCAATTGATTTTGAAGATTGTTTTTTATTTGAAAGTTAGTACATTTGATATCCCTAAGGGAAGAGAAGGGGAAAAACAATTTTTAGTGATTAAATGCCATCCATATGAAAAATTTTTCGTGGTTAATGACTTATATTTCTTACGTTCAACGTATACTTAAAATAGAAAATTAAAGTTTGTGCCACACAAAACAGCTTACAAAAATAAGTAGTGTCAAATCATTTCAAAAATACATTTAACAGAACCGTTAAACACCATATATTCAGACTTCATAGTCATTTCATGTAACTTTGTTCTTGTCAAGGTTGTTTTTATAATCTATTTGCAATATTTCGTTTTGTACAATTTACTTTATACTTACGCATTACATAATATTTACTCAATAATTGGGTTCAGTATTCATTTACATTTGTGATTAAACAAAATGGAATTGTTACGTAATTTAGTGTTCTATAAATATGTTTTACGAACTTTGAATTTGATTTTAGTAATTTATTTTATATCAAATATATATACACTGTGGAAGAAATATTGGCAATTAGCTTGGAGTATTCCAGAAGGTATTTATTCATAATTTGTTATAAATTATTGATCATTTAAATAGTTTATGTATTATATATGTCTATTGTTTTTGTGAAAATATTAGTTATACAGATAATTTACATTTAATTTTATTTTTGTTTTAATTCAACTGATTATCATATGCCTATTTATTTTATTTACAATATTAATAAAAAAAAAAAAAAAACAAAACAAAAATGATTAAAATTTTCACACCTAAAAAGCATATTTAAAATTTAAATTTAATTAATTACCTATTCTCTCATATATTTTTTAATATTTTAATTAATTATCAACAAATAATTTTAAAGAAATAAAACTTGGATGATGTTTACTATTTTTTACATTAATAAATTTTATTTTGAATATACAATGTGGTAATAAAAATTATAGTCATTCCAACAGTTGTAACAAGGCATTAAATATAAGAACAAAATATTGTAAATAAGATTGGTAATTTATAACGTATGTATCTGCTTAATTAAATATTTGTAACTGTTTCAAATAAAGTATTTTGAATAGGTACAATCATGAATGTTTCAAAGATATAAAGTAAATTTAAAACAGCAAAAACCTTACTACGGAAATATGCTCCTAATAAAACGAAACAAAAAAACATTCGTAATCGATATGACATAAAGTGATATCAGATCAGAAGGTGACCTACAAAAATATTAAATATATATATATATATATATATATATATATATATATATATATATATATATATATATATATATATATATATATATATATATATATATATATATATATTTAATTTCTTTATATATAATTCTTTAGCAGTTAGACGCTGCGCTGCCACGAATATGTAAAAAGTGCTATCGTATTTAATAGGAAATATCAATAGTAGCCACTGTTTTTTTCGTTATTTTACATTATTATTATTTGTAGTATTACTAATTAGTAGTAATGTATAATTGAATACAAATATGATAAAACATTCAAAAAACTCTTTAAAAAAATAAGTTTTCCAGAGAAAATTAAATATCAGGCTTTCACTAAATGAAGTGATTTTTATTAACATTATTTAAAATAAGTAAGTTGGCATATATAAATTGATGTTATTAAAAAAAAAAAAAATTTTTATATTGTAAAATAATATTATTGATTAATACATTAAAAAAAACAATAAATCTTGGACACCTTCCATTATGCTAGCCATTTATAATAATGTAATTTATTATGATCCCATCTAGTCCACATTCCTGATATTAAAATTTTTATAAAAATTATATTTAAAGAGCTAAAATAAAAGTGTATTCGAACTTATGGAAATTTCGTGGGTTAAAGGAATGTTTATTTATTTATTTAATTTCTCTATATATAGGATCGGATCCCTGTAATGGGATCGATTTTGTGATTTCCGAATTTTAACATATCTTTTCGTTTCAACTTCACTAGCAACCAAATCAAACGATTTTAGGCAGATGTTTGTATATTTGTATGTACGTTTGTATGATGACCATGTAAAATCTTGAAAAAAACCGCTCGAATGATTGATAAATTGATGATAAAAGAAATTTTTAAAAAAGACAATGAATACCCAAAATTAAAATAAGAAAAAAACTATAGTTTTCTTACTCTTCATTGGAACTTTTTTTTGTATTTTAAAAAAAACATCAAGTAAATGTTTGTAGAGTTTATTTTAAGTCGTACTATTCTCTCTAACTTTAAAAATTTTGTGGAAAATTTGAATTATTTATATCGGTTCTTAATTTTAAATTTTGTAGATGGAGATGTCAGATTTACACATTGATATACTTAAACTACTATTTTGGAAAAATGCTGTGTACGAATAGATTTCTATATATTGGGAGTTAAAATACAAATAATAATCTTATATTTAAATTTTTTACATACTTTACTGAAATTATTATCAAAATTATTAGAAATTTATGCTATTTCAACACCATTCTATTTGAATTATATTTATTTGAATATTCAAAAATGTTTAATTATTCATGAAATTCTTCTAATTGTTAATTAATGTATTTTTATTATATTTTTAATACTTCTTTTTTAAAACGAATAAATATTTAAATAAAATAAATTATTTATTTTTTTCTGTTTTGTATCCCCTGAAAATTTCTGAGTGACTGTTATGTTATAATTTTTTATTACTTTACGTATTTTGTTAATTTTGTTTTATTAGAGATTTCTAGACCCGAATTAAGAAAACAAGTATAAAAACAAAGTAAATACTTGTTATCATCTCAAAGTATGAGCAAAATAGAAAATAAATGTTAAATGTGTGGGAGAGTGTGTCCTTGATGAACCACACGACCTAAATTCCAACACTCATTGATAATTCTCTTAATTTGAAGAGCGTGAATTTTCTTAATTTATAAGTATTATTTTAATTGAATATTTCTTTTATATCAGAGGTTGTGCTGGATAATTCAATATTTAAAATGCATTCATTTTCCTAATATCAGGAATATAAATACACGTGATAATAAACTAATTATTCTGAAATAAGAACAAACGCAAATCGGATGAAACGGCAGCTGAAGAGTAGGAAATGAAACGACAGGTCTAAGCTTATTAATCATAATATACGAAACATATGAAAATACCTATCAATTTTAGTACAGCTCTCCATGTGCTAAATATATCAAAGAGAAATCAGTCTCGCTTTTATAGTCATTTACATTAGGCGGCAACCACCTGCTTGCTGTTATTTATTAGCAACTGATAGCAGCACTAGCAACAGCAACTGGTAACGGGTTCACACTAAAAATACAGATAGAGGCTATAAGCTATTGAAAACCATGGAAAATTAACTCAATATTTAGGCAATTATTGAAAATGTGAAGGATGCAATTTTTAATAATATTGACTTTATCTGCTTAAATCAATTAAATAAAAATTGCAAGTAAAAATAATATTTATTTAATTTTTATTCCCCTGAACTATTAAATAACTATCAATAACGAAATTTCTAAATTAGTAAAATCAACAACCCAAAAATAACAAAATATATAGTAAAGTATTAATTATAAATCATGAAATTTTATATGATTTATCATGATTCAATGTGTGAAATTATATGTGAAATTATAGTGAAAGAGAGATTATTTAAATATATTTATTAGAAGAGTTTTACATCAATTAAGTCAATAATTAGAGTCAATTGTATTATATATTATAATATTATGAATTTAATTAACTCACGTTCTATACAAATATTTGTCGTTTCAGTAGATTACCATTTAATGTAATAATTAGTATCATTGGAGATGATTCTTCATTATTATGCATAATTTATTTGTGTAATTATAGACTTTAAAATATTTTGATCATACAAAAAGTGAAAATTAATTTGTACGTTTATTATGAATAATTTTTTTTTTAGCATATCACATTCATTATGTATTAAACCGTGAAAACGAAACTTTTGATGTGATATAAAAAGTTTAATGTCATTAATCATATAATTTTTAATTTCATCAACTTTCTATTACCTCGTAAATATTTTATTAATAAGTATAGTTCGAAAATGTTACATTTTATGGAG
Organism: Chrysopa pallens; assembly: GCA_020423425.1. NCBI lineage: Eukaryota > Metazoa > Arthropoda > Insecta > Neuroptera > Chrysopidae > Chrysopa > Chrysopa pallens. The sequence continues at coordinate 20,749,168 of CM035591.1, read as the reverse complement.
AAAAGTATCAGCAAAAACATAACATCTTTAAGGTAAAAACAAGGAGAATGATTTGATTTTTATTTCTGTGTCTGGATGCAATATTAATCGCATTGTGGTTCCTTGAATTTGGTGTTTATTTAAAGATAAATTTAAGTAATGCATGGAATGTTGATTAACATAAAAATTATTTAGAGAAAAGTCATTGAACTTTAAAAAATAATCTATTGAACCATTATTAAATTACATAAAAAGATCTTCAAAATGAGTTAATGTTGAAGTCCTTTGTCCAAAACTAACAATGTTAGAATTAAATTTTTTTTAACTAAAAATTTTAAGCCAATCAAAGTTTCAGTATGTATATATTACGGATATTAGATAAAATAAATTCTAAACGGGCTACATTAAATTTTAATAACTGAAGGAAAAACATTGATTATAACTCTGATTTTTTCAGTTGCAAGTTGAGAGTATGAGAAGGTTTTATTTTCTTTGTAACAACATTTACGGTTTTCGAATTACTACTTGTTTAATGAGAAATATCTGGATGACCGAGCTTTTTTCGGTATTCTTTTTTTTTTTTTTATAAATTGTGTTTTTTGGAAATTATATTACGTCGAGGCGGAAGACGAGTCCGGCACGCTAACACTTAGCCACTCCAATGACTTTAAATATTAAACAAATATATCATTACATTATAAAAACTTATACAATTATAAAAACAAAATTTTATTTGAAAAATATTATTCACTGTATTGTGTTGTTTTGTTGGATTGGGTTGGGTTTAAAATGTAAAAAAAATTAATCTTACTCGTCGGTCGAGCCGGGATTCAAACGCGGCAACTTTGTATAAGAGCCTCGTACGCTAACACTAAGCCAATTCCAATGACTATATAACTATAAATATTAAACGAATATATCATTAAATAATAAAAAATTATCGATAAAACACGAATAAAATGACATTTTCTAAAAATGATTCCTAGCTAGATCGATTTATCGCCCCCGAAACCCCCTATATACTGAATTTCATGAAAATCGTTGGTGCCGATTCCGAGATTCCAATTATATAATATATATATTTATATATATATATTTATATATATATAAATGTATATATTTATATATATACAAGAATTGCTCATTTAAATATATAAGATAAGGCTACTATAGTTACGCATAACTCCATAAATATTGATTTTGCGGAAAAACTCTAAGAAACATTTTTATTTAAAATTTGTTACTTTATCGATCGCTGTGATTGCTATTTTTGGTGTGTTACATGTTTTATCACCTAGATGGCGTGTCGGGAGTTGCTAGGAAAAAGACACACAAAATAAATAGATTAACATTTTAATATTTATCGTATACAAAATAATATCGATGGTTTGACAAAAATAAATTTACTGTAGTATAATACCTTGGATAAAACCTACAGTTACTAGCCTATTTATGTGTAAATCCAAAAGAAGACGTGAATTTTTTACCAGTGTCTTTCAAACAAATAAGCTTATAATAATCCATGGCTGAAGCAAAACTGGCTATCTGCGCTGTCTATAGCCTCGTAAATAAGTTTTTCAAGTTGTTAAAAAATCAATTATTTTGTTAGCTATATTTATTGGAGTATGTATGTGAGAATAATACGTGTGGTACGAGAAGGTTTGAAACTTCTGATAGTTGAAAAAAATTTAGTTTGAAATGCTGAAAATATTGAAATAAAAGCACAATATGTACTTTATCAAGTAGGGTATAACTTAACAAAAAATTTGGCGATACATTCTGTAGGCAGTAAAGAATGTACGAAAAATACTTTGTATGATTATTTTGCAAAATCTGATTTTCAAGAGATACACATAAAAAATGGCACTTATAAAATACAAATAAATCATTAATATAAGTATATATTACCCACTTGTACCTACAGATACAAGTATACAAGTATAAGTTACATGTGTATGCTATAAAAACGCATACTTTATGCTTGCTCAGTATCATATATAAAAATTTTTGGTACAAATCTTTATCATTAAAATATATTTTTGTTAAGATATATAGCAAAATGTACAAATTCAGACACATATTTTCAGTTATAAATTATAAACACACACATACAAATATCCAAACAAAATGGGAAAATGAAACAACAACAAAAGCTTACAAAGCTATATGAGTACCGTGTGTTCCACTTCGTTGAGCATATTAACTACATCTGAAGAATCATCAATTTATTGGCTCATAGAAAATTTCTAACAGCTATGTAATTTTCCCCCTTGTTTCTAACATTTCTATATAGTAATATCATTTTAAAACATTTTGTTTGTGTTCATTATTAAAGATAATATACAAACAATTTCACTGTAATCAAACTATTTTTATACTTCATCGATAAAAAGTTATTTAGTTATTTATCATAAATAAAAATTAATTTTGACAGTTTAACAATAAAAAATAGCTATAGTCAAGTGAAAATATCAACAAACTGAGTTAAATTAAATTTAAACTATTTCTATTATAAGCATTCATAAAATACTTTAAGCATCCAGTTATGAATAGTACACATTAAATAATCAGTATTGCAAAATTCTTATAGTCATTAGGTAATTTTAAGCTACAATGGTGGCTAATCGAAACAGTATTTGATAAAATATTTCATAATAAAATCGTTATTGCGAATATTGAAATTTTGTTTAGGTGTTTGTGACTTCAATATTTTCTAGAGTTACAAATTTAAGACTAAAATTAATACACTCTCATATATTTATATATGTCAAGTATAAAAACTAAAAGTTGTAAAAAAAATTTCAATTTAAAAGGAAAATACAATGCCAACGATATTTTTTTATGAAAGATGCATAGAAAATAATGTGTTCTGTAACTATTGTTGCATTTATAACATTAAATATTATATTATCATATATCTTATAATTCATGTGTAAATTAGCTGTATTTGAGGTGAAATTGTGGTGAATAAAAGCTGTTTACGAAAAATGTTTCAACCAAAGATGTTCGTTTTTACAATTGAAAAAACAGTTTATATTAAATTACTGTAACTGTACGGTATTCTATAAATAATGAATGCATATCCGAACAACGGTTAAATGCGAAACATATTCCTTCAATTTTTTTTTTTTTTTTTATAAGATTCGATTGAAGAGTGTCGGGGGCACACAAAAATTAAATTTTACTAAAATGCTTGACTAAACAAAATTTGGTGATTAGACCTGTTACCGTTCATGTGAACGGTTACTCGACATATGTATGTCGAGTAACTTAGTTGCTTGCTACTTGACTACATTTCTTGGTCAATGTGAACATGATTTAGTAACGGATTTTTTTAAATGACTTCACCCTTTATCAATTGAAAAAGCATGTATTTAACGAGATATTGTTGAAAATGATACATGCTGTATACGATTATGTAGTGGATGCGAAATAGTCAAACATACGACGGGTGGAAAATGATATCAAGGAAAAATTCTATATGAATGCAGTGGTTTCTATGTATATATTATATGAAGTTCTTCTTAGTTTTGTTGAAAACAAATCTTTCTATTTATTTTGTACTACAATACTGAGTGAATAATGAATAATGAGGTACTACATCAACATTATATGTCTAACCCTCTTTCATTTTAAATCAAATTTTCTAAAACACATCCTGTACATATATACCTATACATACATATATACATAAGTAAGGAGAATGGAAAAAGATGGCACAAAATGTTAAAGGAGAAAAAAATTATTGTGAATATAACTTGTTTACTTGCGCATGACTTGACAGCAATGTAAGAATTACAAATTGAGATGTCACATTGTTTAAAAAATATTGTATGGGATTACAGTAAAATATCATTAAGGTTATATTATAATTGTGCATAAATATCAGGCTATATATCTCACATCTTCAGAGGAATTATACGATAAGATTCAATAAATCAATGCGTAAACGTAGAAAATAATAACATTTTTTCATTGAAAGTAAAAGAAACTAAAAAAATTTCTAGGGTAATAATTTAATGCTTTGCCGAAGTTCATATTATATTGTGTATATTTCAGTTAAAGCACCAATACTTAATATCTTAATGTGTAAGATATTGTGTTATAATATAAATTTTTTAATGGCTTTAAAATTGAAATAAAAATCAAAATTGTTCAAATATGCATATGATGTATAACACAAAATATTTTTGATCTACTGTTGGGGTGATTTCGTTTGAAAAATTGATATTTTTGACTTTTAGATTATATAAATATAAGACTTCATCGACTAAAAAAACTACATTACTTTAGTATTAGTAGAAGTGAGCTTAAGATGTTTTTGAGTTATTGTATTCAGTTTTACGAGTGGTTTTGCTTTGCTGCTTTTTAAAATTTTATTTTTTTTCACTTGATTTAAAAATTAAAATTAAATAACGCCGAGTTCAAGACCGCATCGTTGAAGCAGTACAGAAAATATTTTTGGATGTAAATATATTTGGCGAAGTAATGATATTTAAAACATAAAGAAAGATGATGCTAATGGGTCATAAAAAATTTGCAGTTCTTTCGGCTTTAAAATAAATATTCACTGGTTTTTGTAAAATATTTGACCTGTTATGTCAGCTAACTGAATATTATCTAATCTGCTATTTCAATCAATATATGAAGTTCAACAGGAGTGTAAATTTGAGCGTAGTTAATTTTTTATTAAATTCGAATGATATTGAATGTTAAGAAATAGCAGACATATTTGGACGTTTATATATTTAAAGTCTTGTAGGTTATTAAAGAGTCAATAAGCCTTTAGTGTGATCTCTAGAATTATTACCTGGTAGTATATGGGAGTGACTTAGAACATAAGACATCACTACTTGCTTTCAGAACGTAGCACCTCGTCTCTCTATTAATTGTACTGCATAGAATATGGTCTGCAATGCCCATAATCAAATACAGTCCCATAAAACAAACTAATACTTTATAGACGCTTCAATACTCTGACCACATCGGCTCTTATCCAAAAGAAAAAATTCAGCTCATCTCATTAACGATGTTATAAAACGAAAAATGTATAAAAATGTTTTAACTATATACTGTAGAACTTAATATGGTATGATTTTACGGTATTAAGTTCTCGTATTTCTGGAAGTACTGTACATTAAAAAACTACACAGTGTAGAACACCTCAATTCTAACGCAAAATTTACTTTTGTATAAAACAAAACCTCAAAAAAGACCATGATGTCTTTGCCATTAACTGTCAATACATCAGTCCACTGTATCTATAGTAAAATATATATTCCAAAACATTGGTCTCGAAAGTGGAGTATACGACGTCACTGGATTACACAGAATATTTTAAGAGATGGATCACATAACTCTGCAATAATTTCATGTTACTGAAAAATAAAATATAGGTAATATCGTTTTTATTCGGGTTTAAAATCTGGAAATGACTATTGTATAGAATACGGAAAGTAATCCTTACAGCCATTTGATATTTTATTCTTTCCTCAGCAAACCACAATTTCTTGCTCTCTTTGTGTCGACTGAAAAAAAATTAGTTTTCTGCCAATCCAGCTACTAACTTTATCCGCGCCAAGGACTTATTTTCAATTAGCTTCGATCTAAAGTCGAAACACATTATCCAAATAATAATGTGATAGAGATTTATAAAGTAGTTGAACTGTAATTACATGTTATGTATTTTTATGAAGTTCAACGTTAGTTGTTCATGAATTTATATCTAGTTATATATTGAATAATGTATTATTTACTTCAATTGCATTCGATTAAAGAAGTTTTAAATATAAAGCATACACATCACAAAATTTTTATAAGTACTATATGTACAATCAAGTTGACGCCAACTTTACTTATACACTAACTATCCAACAAAACAGAACAAAACAAAACGTTTATTTTATTTTTTTATTTATTTATATATTGATGTAAATAAATTATTTTTCAAAAAAATATTTCTTATTCAGAATTTTATCTTGACTTCTTATGTACATATTTACTTCCTCGCAGAAACTGAGAATGTGTGTATGCCAATTATTATACAGAATGGATTGCCAAAAATTGGAAGCGTTATAAGTTGTCTGTATAATCAGTGATGATTATAAATTGTAACTAATTGTATGAAAATACAAACTAAATGGATCGCTCATTACAATTGTAAATACAAAAAAAATTCTATATGATACGAGAAAGAATGAAAATTATGAAGAAGTTTGAAGACAATCTTAATTGAATTTTGCAACCCTTTTTTGTACTTTTATTATACTCTGTAGTGTGCACATTAATGAACCAAGCCGTACGACTACATATAAATTAAATATGATATACTCATCGAACTAAAATTACGGATGCAAAAGTTTTTGAACACATAAAGGCAATGGGGAATTATTTAGTAAAAATATTTCTGTTTGCGCCTCGATCAATTTCATGTAGTGATGTATTTCGTGCTATGTTTCAATGCCCACATATTTATTTTATCTCAAATCGTTTCAGTGGCTAAGTAGATTGAATCCATTTACATCGATTGTAACATAAAGTTTATCAAATTTCCAATGAACTTTAAAAAATAATTTAATAAAAGGACTAATATTTATAGTTTATTGAATATTTATCAAATATGTGATTCACTCAATGCTTAGCATCCCTATTCGACGTTTCTACTTAAGCTACTCCCTTATGAAGATAGTCGGATAGTCGGTAGAAAATGTATTATAGGACACTGTTAACATTTATCTACATAAAAGCTAAAAATGATTTCAATGAACCTTTCATACGACTAGTCGACAAATGATTTACCAATTATATAGAACAGCCCTTGTGAGCCTCAGAGGTAACTAAATTACCCTACAGAAATTATGAACACGGTATATTTTTCCAACCAAATATTAAATAAACGTAAACTATTCCATTGATTCTATAACAGTTTTTGTGTATAAACACTCTGTATTATAGTAAACATTCTCAGAGATAATAAGAAATTTATTCATAGACTTTTAAAATGCAAAAGATTGGTATTTTATATATTGTAATTAATTTATTAAAATTATGTTTGGAAAAAAAAATACTTCTTACAACATAAATTCTATTCTTGTTTGTTAAACTAACCTTTTTTTTTAATTCTTGTACCTACTCTTATTTATGTACTTTTACTCTAATCGTCAAGAGATAACTATGGTACAACCTGACTCAAGCAGCTACTGTTTGCGATTTTAATCGTTATGTTATTTCTCCATTGTAAATTGTTTGAATAATGATATTACATCTTTTTTGTATAATAGTCTTCAGATAATATTATATCGAATAACATATTTTAAATATCAGTATTATTTTTTTAATAAAATGGGGAACTGGACTAAATTCTTTGATATATGAACATGTATCTAGAGTTATTTTTAAAAAAATCATAATATGACGTCCACTGTTAGTATCCCATATAAATAACAGGTAAAACATCGATTTTAAGAAAGCGAAAAAAAAGAAAATAATTTTTGATAGCTAGTAAGTTTTTTGAATTTATTTTCAAGTTTTTTTATGATATTGACTCTAGTTTTACACACTGAATTGGTTTTTAAGAGCTTCATGAAATGACAAAACAAAGAAGTAGTGCTTATTTGTGTGCCTGTCGGTACAACTATCGGTTTTATCCTGATAGGCTACCCTATACGATAGGCTACCCTATAGATTTGGTGCAGGTACTTAACGTGGAGTAAGGTATCTCTCATAGCGTAATCTAACGCGATCTCCTATATCCCACTTAATTACTTCCATACAATTAAATGTATGGTGTGAGGGGACGACATTTTATGAAGTGAAAATTAGTTTGAGGTAGGTAGTGCGTCTGAAGCTGTCTTTTTGTAAGGAACTATACCCACATATGTCTCGAGTTGTGAGAGGTAAACTGAAGAACGTATGGCTGGTTACTTCGTTCTTATCAATGCATCGACAGTTTAAATAATGAATCTCGGTTCCTGGATCAGTCCAATCATTCAAACGATAAAACGTGTTACATGGCTGCTTAAATCCATTCAGTTACTTATACAACGTCGCAATACGCACACTTTTTCAATTATTATTATAGAATAACATATCTTTTTTCTTTTTTCTTTTTGAGTAAGAAATGAAGGAATACAGCAGGCTGTCGTAAAAGCTATACAAATGATAGTTATGGAAATAATGGAGCAAGGGTAATCTAATTTATAATTCCGAGGAAATGGTGCAGATTTTATGTTCTCATGGAATGTAATTTCGGATCGACCTGCTTTTTCTTGAGCTTTGTCAAAATGTAGTACGGGCCAAAAAATTAATGTAACTATTAATTAATTCTTGAGAAGTGAAAATTTATGTAATAATTAGACGTATGGCGAGTTTTCACGTTTTTCTGGGCAAATTTCCTAATTAATTTCTTCACAAGAAGCTATCTCGAACTTCAAGGAATATTTAAAAAAATTATTTATATAGATTATCATGAATGCTTGAGTCATGGTGAAATTTAGATCAAAAGTAATATTATAGTAATTGAGAAGAAAATGAATAATTCTTGTATTTCTATGACTAACGATGATAATCGATATTCGACTTATAATTATTAAAAGACGAATAATTCCAAATTTTGATATGTAAAAAAATATAATAACAAAATTATTTTCGAATGATGCATATTATAGGCTATAAGTTGATTAATTGTACACATGCTTATGAAATAAATAATAATAACTCATGGTGCAAATTAATTGTATACTTACGATATTAAAAATAATAATGATTGTTAAAGAAGAGAAATTACAATTTTAATAAAAACATGTTTAAGTAACACATATATCTTTCACCTGTTGTGATACAAAAATTATTTGCTACGAGATAATTACTGCGTTAGCCACTATTTTATTGAAACGTAACATCTATTTTGTGTATCCATGTTATTATTTTACAGCATAGTTATTTCATGATAACTTCTTTAATACGAAATGTCTACATGATTTACATAAATTGGGCAGTTGATTTTTTTAAACCATATGCCGTACAATAATTTCTGAACTTTCTTTTTTTCTACTACTATGACTTAAATTTTCTGTAGTATTATTCAAAATTTTAAAAAAATTTGTAATGTATACAAATTTTAGTATAAATATACGATAATCATTTTTAAGGAAAAAAATTAATTTTTGGAGAAAATAATTTCAATGAAAAATTTAAGTATATATTTAAAATAAATATTTAATATAAATTTAGGCACATAATTTCATTTTCCTTCGATCCTTTGTTCGCTTTAACGCCGCAAGAAATGATTTCCATCGAAATGGATTTCTGCCCGTTTTCCGAGATTTATTTTTATCTAGACATAAATGAAGATGATGCAATCTAAACCACTCACAGTCATTACAAAAAACAAACAAAAAAATGTACCGCTTGTAGATTGATCTCGATTGATAAATACCTTTATCAGATTTACATGTCCAATGATTTCAATTAACATACAGCAGGTAATGGTTGTCAACATGCAATAAAAAAAATGTTTTATTTACAAATGCACTTAATCGCTTAATATGGAAATAAGCAGTTATTTTGTGCCACAAAAAATCAATGATACAGTTTATAAACAATTTAATTAACAATAAATAACTTGATAAACAAGATTATTGTTGATCATTGACTGATGAATATATTGAGTTTGGTTTAAAAATTAAACTTAAGTCATCATCCGTTCCGTTGTACAAAATTTCCAAAAACTAACGGATTTTACAAGATCTTACTTAACATACTTTGAAAAACATTAGATAAAGGATTAAAGTGGTATAAAATTAAATTAATTTTTTCTATTTGGAAACGAAGATATTTCACAACATTTTCTTTGGACTGTATCTATATATTAATGTTTCTTCCATTGATAGTTACGGAATCATTAACCAATTTTAGAGACAAGTTTATCGTATAAACTGCATAGATAGTTTGGTTTCGTTGGGCCATCAGGGGATCAGCGGATTACATAAACTCAATTGTTTTAGAATTATTATATATCATCAATATTGTATATTAGCAATAATAAATATCATAGTTTGATGATATGACGTCATCAAAATATGCTAATTTAACATTGCTAATATGCTACATTAGCATTATGTGTTATTCTTTTATTAATTGTTATGAATAGCGAACTATAAATACATTTAGACATCTAAGAAAATACAGCCACCACTCCACTTGAAAATTAATAAAACATAATATTTTACTCAAATACTAGAGAAAAAAGTCATTTTGGTACGGAATTGAAAACATACAACTTACAAACTACTTGTGTGATCAATTAAAGTATCAATAAAAGTGAATTGCATGGCATTTAGAATTCATCAAAAAATCAAGCGAAGTAAACATTTAATTAAAAGTTTATAAAACAGAACATGTTCATATCATCAGCACAAGATCCATTTACTAGATAACAAACGGTTTTACAACAAGCTTATTGTATTAATATGGGTATTAAGTGTAACAGTTAAAAATATGTTGAATAACTTCTTTTTTGCCCTTTTATCGTTTTTACTACGGTAAAGCCAAAATGAAGATCATGATTTTAATAGTCTGTATGTTCATACAGAGATACATACCCATAATCCTTAGCGGCTAAGCTGCTTATGAAATTTTGATGAATAACGTATTAAGCGATTCGTTATTAATTAATAAATTTCTGAGTGAAGGCTATAAGAATAAAACCTCTATGACGGATATATTAGATAAAAAAGGGATCTTCAAAATAAAAGTATACCAAGTAATAAAAACAATTGAACTGTTTTTTTTTTTCAATGTACAATCATAATCAATAAAAATTTGATACTCTCATCTTCCACCTCTTATTTAAAAGTAAAATTTTCAATTCGATATTATCTAAATCATCGTTAAAAATAAAAAAATTAAATAAATTTTTTAATTCGGCACCCCCTACATCTTAGCGATATATTTTTTAGTGGCAGATGAAATCATCCCCTACTTAAAAAAATATTTCGGAATTCGGAATTATTATTTTACTGAATAAAAACATTTAATTTTCTGCTTCAATTTCAAAAATGTGTTTATATGCCTGGTCTATCGATGGGTGGCAAACTTTCAGACGAAGGCGAATAATTCTACAACTAATACACTAATAATACCTGGATGACCGAGCTTTGCTCGGTATTTATTTTTTTTTTTTTATAAATTGTGTTTTTTGGAAATTATATTACGTCGAGGCGGAAGACGAGTCCAGCGCGCTAACACTTAGCCACTCCAATGACTTTAAATATTAAACAAATATATCATTACATTATAAAAAATTATACAATTATAATAACAAAATCTTATTTGAAAAATATTATTCACTTTATTGTGTTGTTTTGTTGGGTTGGGTTGGGTTTAAAATTAAAAAAATTAAAACAAAATTAATTTTACTCGTCGGTCGAGCCGGGATTCGAACGTGAGATCTCTGTTTAAGAGCCTCGCACGCACCACTTAGCCACTCCAATGACTATATAACTATAAATATTAAACAAATATATCATTACATTATAAAAAGTTATCGATAAAACACAAATAAAATGACATTTTCTAAAAATGATTCCTAGCTTGATCGATTTATCGCCCCCGAAACCCCCTATATACTGAATTTCATGAAAATCGTTGGAGCCGATTCCGAGATTCCAATTATATATATATAAATATATATATTTATATATATATACAAGAATTGCTTATTTAAATATATAAGATAAGATTTATAAATTGATCGTAAACAATGTTGGAGAGATATACAGGATATCAATTTCCGATTTACTTGTTAATCGGAAACCTGTGAATTTTAGTAAATTACATAAAATCTAATATTTAGTTTTATTTAAAAATTCATAAATTAAGAAATTCAACGAAAAAAAAAATACACATTTTATTTAAATAATCAAATGATTCGAATATCTTAATTTATAATGCATAAATAAATTATTTTATTCCAACAAAATTAATTACATGCAGAATAAAAAAACTAAAAAAACAACTTTTTCATATAAAATGTAAATTCCAGTATATTTACATATAACAATAGGCATCGAAAAAATCTGTTATTTTTTGACCTTATGATAGAAATTTATTATGTTACGACGCAGTTGAAAAATTTTCTGCGTTATCTATATGCTTTCACGTATAAAGAAGGTATTGTAATCTTTATGAATTTCTTAAAATTTTTATTATCAATTTGGGACAAAAATAGAAAAAATAAAAGTAATAAACAAAAAACAAAAATTTCAGAAAATTCTCACAAGAAATAAAATTTAAACAATTTTCGAAAGTAATTTTTTTCAATAGATCAGGATGTCGTATAAACAGTTTTTATTGTTTCTGGGTCCGGTACTTCTTATTGTCCGTAATTCTTAGTACATATCAAATCGAAGAATGATGCAAGAAATGGCATATAAAGATTAATGAGTCAAAGACTACACAAGTAACATTTATTACAAGGAAAAAAACTGTCCATTCATAGCATTTAACAACACTCCCCTTTCAGAAAGTTATCCAGCTAATGGAGATCGATAATGACAAAAAACTCAATTGAATCAAGTTTATTGAAACCAAGCGAAATTATTTGAGGATAAAATTTAGTAAATGTATTAACTATCCTACATTGGCTGCATAACAATGCTTAAACTTATCTGGACGTATTGGATTCAGTTATGGAAACTGCAACTAAATCGACATAGAAATATTTAGCAGATTCTAGTCAAATATCCTTCGAATGATTATTGGTGCTTCTGAGTATGTCAAAAATGAATCAATATTTAAAAATTTGAACTTATCACGCATAACAGAAGATATCAGAAACTTCAGCCAAAAATATCAAAACGCATGTGAATCCCCGGGCCATAAACCTCTGAAATAATGAAAGTAAACTGCGGAGCTTAAAATATATACGACCTACAATTCATACATTTAAAATAATATGGAAACCGTGACGGGGGCGGCACTTGTCGAAAAGAAAACATGTCGAAAAGAAGCCATGTCGAAAAGAAGCTTACACTTTGAAAAATATAACCTATATGAGAGTACAGATAATTAAAATATTATTGGAATTAACTGACATATTATCTTGAAAATGCCAAAACCCAAATCCAAAAACTATGATCCTGAAAGAATTTTGTCATTCGGACAAAGTTCATTTAATTAAGAGTGGAAAAATCGCGGAAAAAGTGAAACATCGATTACATACCGCGTTTTGAAAAGTTATGGATTGAAAAATCGAGGTTTGTACAGGCTTATATTATATTAACTATCAACCTTGGAAGGTTTTTCAATAATAACGTTTTTCAATAAATACCTATATCTTCTTATTGTAAACATTTTACTTCTTCCTCTATTTCTAATTGTTAACATTTTACTTTGAGTTATTTTCACGACGCATATAAGCAAACGAAAATCATTTGTTCAACTTTGACAAAAGTAACGCCATAAACTGCCTCATATGAAAGTAATATCAATAAGAAAATGTATAAAAGAATTGCCTGTTTTTAAAATATAAAAATTTGTATTTTATATTTCCGTTTAATTTTTATGGTTTAATTTACCTAAATAAATGATTACGATTCTGCGATTCTAACTATTGTAAAATATCAGATTGATTGCTTTTGTTCTCCAAGAGTATTCGTAGTTCAAAAATTTGTCACTTACGTAGGGATTGTGACAGAAACGAACATACGAGACACACATACACACACACTAGCAAAACGAGCTTAGGTAACCTAAAAAAACGATAATCCGTGGAAACCTGAAAATCTTTTCAGGATTATTTTATGGTAACAAAGTTATCGTGACTTACAAATTATTTCTGAATAAATACGTAAGTTAATCTTACGTAATATTATGAAAATGATTAATGTTGACCAATAAAAAATTAAATAAAAGTAATAATTTTTTTTCTATTTAATATAAAACAAAGTGCCTATATATAATAAACTGAAAATAAAAATAAATATACTGATTTAAATTATTATGAAAACTAGTATTCTTGTAATATGATGTTTTTAAATGAGAAAAACATTCGTTTTTGTTACTCACATAAGTATTGTAGTTACGTTACATTTAGATAGCGTTTAATTCTCTCAGTATGTGACTGAGACACTGATATTAAATAAAATAGGAATGATTTCATGCATTCAAACTTGTAAATAAATCATTTTATAATAATAATTCTTATAAAATAATATGTAATATTATGTTTGTATGGATGTATGCTTTTTTTACTTTAATTTATTTACAATGATGCTAAAAATGAATGACATTGTGTATTTCATTTGAATAGTGACAATAAATTCTGCTCTCAATTATTGAAGTATGTTAAAAAGGAAAACCTTCAAACACTAAATCAACACTACCAAATCGAGATTGACTTATTACTCATCACTTTACGGATTTCAAGGTTTACTCTTATGTATAAAGTTCATTTGTAAGTAATCTTATTAATTCAAAGTTTATTTTTAAGTATAATTATCCACAACTTTTAATTGACCGTTAATTAGTTATGGAAAACGCAATCAATTGCTCTAACCATACCGGAGAATATTGATGTTTCGCAGAGTTAACAGTAAACTTAGCGAAACACTTTTTTTATGTAAAAAACAAATTTTCGATCCGTCCATTATGTAGAAAATTGATGTGAAACAACTTTTTCTGATCAGCTAAAAAATAGGCCCATAATATTGTTTTGCTATATGTTTAGCTAAGTTGTCACTTTTTCCCGTAATGGAAAGAGCAAAAAATGTTTTTCCCAACAATTAATTTACGATTAATTAACGGCAAATTATGAGCATATTTTCGCAAAAATTGGATTAAAAATAAACAGGTGTTTCACTAAGTTGGCATTAATTTACGATTGATTAACGGCTAATTATGAGCATATTTTCGCAAAAATTGGATTAAAAATAAACAGGTGTTTCGCTAAGTTTACAGTCAACTTGGCGAAACATCTATTTTCTCCGTTATGTTTAGATCGATTTTTTTCCACAGCTGCTTAACGATTAATTAACGGCCATAAATATTCCTATAGAAAGTTTATATAATACTTAAAATATTTGACCATCATTGTAATTTGTGACTTCTTATGTATATATGTATAATGAATACAGTATTCAATCTTGTTTTCTATAAGTGTATGTATTATAATATAATTTAAGTGTAGGTATAAAATACATATATTTTCTATAAATTAAGACGTTAACATACTGATTATTTATTACGATTATATTTTATATGTATCTTTATTGTATTATAGTATTAATATCTTTAAATGTAACTCAAGTTAGTTACATTTACAAAACGAACCATACGATTGTAAAATAAATTATTTTGAATATATTTTAATCATTTTTTATCTGAAAATGAACCCTTTAATGCCTAGCGCTACTTCAAAGTCACATTAGAACTTAAATAAGATTAGCACATACAGGGAGAATATCTGTTTTAACCTGTTCACTGACATTTCAACATATATCTTATTGAAATTCATTTGGGCGTTAAAGGGCTAATATCATGATAACTAAAAACGTCATTACTTCACTTTTATTTGAATATTTATAAGAAGAAAGGGACTCGGTTGGTGAGGATTTATTTTTGATACTTATATTAAATATGTATATTATAGAGAATCATAATAGAGAATTTTTTAACGATTTTCGGAAGAATATTTAAAAAATTATATTTTCTTGATCAATGTACTTGCAAATTTAGTGAATTAAGACAATTTAATTATAAAAATATTTAAGTTGGCCTAATTATCCATTCTGTTCTGTGTTTCAACTGTAAGTCCCATTAAACGATCATTATTAATGCTTTCCTGGCCAATCAAATGCCAATTTAAAAAATTCTTTTTCCGTAAAAGTCCGTTCTATGACGTTCGACTTGAATGATAAAATATGCAAGGTTTTATTTTGTAATGGCATACATTTTAACATTAAAGTAAAGATACATTCTTACAACTTTATTGCCTACCTGTAGATCGTGTTGTGTATATGTAAGGAGTAAGAAACAGTTCATCGGGTATTTATAGTCGTGCTTGTTATTCGAAAGGACTTCAGCTCAGGGCCCAGTTTAGGGCTATTGAAACTGACATTAAACTTATTTGTTATATGTCAAACTTGCGTCGCATTTGTGACAAAATCCTGATCCTTTAGAAATCAATTTGAAGCGTAAGTTAGTGTTTATGAATAGCATGTGTATTTGTAGAGGGAATATAGTATCTGCTAGCTTATAGCCGCAAGGTCCACACGGCGATCTTTCCAATAATAATAAAAAATAATATTTATGTTATTATAACGAATATGTATATTTATTGATTTGTCTTTATCCTGAACAAAATTCAGTTTGGAAGATTAAGCTAAAAAGTCATTCTGATTTAAGCTACGTAATTTCATGTGAAATGAAAATACGTTGGGTACAAGTTGATTCCGTGTCGATATCGAGCGGATCGAAACGAACAAAACGGACGATACATACATAGGTACATACACACATACACACACACACCCACAAACAGAAATGACTCTAAAAACGTTGGATTTATGTTCTTGAGTACTTAGAAACGTTAAGATATGTCAAAGTTAGGGATGCGCAATCATTGGTTCCATTACGAAAACTTCTCACTCAGAAGTTAACAATAGTCTTAGTGCTTTATATAAGTAATACATATATGTAGATACTAATCAAATTCTTTTAGACTGGACTGTCGTGAAATTACTACCTGAACTTACACCATGTATAAATTATTTAAAGAATAACATATTTTCGTAGCCCAACTTCCAGGGTAATTAGTTGATGAAATTAGGTAAAAATTTTACTTTTGTTTTTAATCTAACATCGCTCATCTTATTCATAAATTTATTTACAAAATTGCGCCAGATTTCGTAAATGGCGGAAATTATAAATGTAAAAATCTCGCGAATCAATAGATGATTTATACAAAAATTAAAAATTTCCGACTTATTCATATGTGAAAACCTAATTTTTTCATTAAAAACCTGACTATTATATTTTTTCTTTTAAATTTCTGAGCATCTACATTTTGGATCGAAGTAATGCACGTCCATACAATGCATTTTTCGCCTATTTTATGGTTGCTGAATACAAATCTGATATTGGGAAAATTATAAATTGCGCGCCTTCAAATGTAAAACTTGCCTCAGAAGAGATAAATGAAAATTACAACTAAAAGTTATTTAAGTTTCACCCTGTTAAATTTTCTTAATTAGTTTAACAATTTTGGTATTCATTTTATCGAAATGGGGATGTAATGAGGGATTTTAAAAAGGGGTAACCATTTTTTTTCCAAATTTAATTTCGAACAAATGAGCCAAGTTTGATTAAAATCCGTTCTGCTTCACCAAAATTAGATATTAGACTCTATTTTCTCCAACTAAATATAAATATTATCATCACTATACGACTTCATATAAAAAAATTCTGGTTAAAGGGAGGATGTTGTTATATCGAAAATATATTTATTTTTGTATAATAAAACTTTGTGCAGAAACAGAGATACACAATTCAACAACCCAACAAACACACATATAAACTACTTTATAATATGTATATTGTAACATATACTACTTGTAATCATATATAAAGTGTATTGATTATTTATCAGTTTGTATTTTAGATTGAACATTTAGATTTTGATGTTTATATTATATATGTAGTGCGGGCATAACAGGCTGTACATACTAACACAAGTACGAGTGCTGGTGCTGGTACGGGTGCGGGTGTGTACAGCTACAACACAACAACAACTTTTATAAAAATATTGTTATTATTTTTATATGATATTTCTTGCATATTATTATTTAGTTTATTTTTTTTTTTGGTTTATGTATTACTTGATTGCAATAGTCAGATTTCTCATTTCAATTTTCGTTTTTTACGATTTTCACTTAGGTTCTTTAAACTTAGACGTGTTAGCTATGATATAATACTAAAGTCATTCAAAATAAATAGTATCAGTATCAATATGTATTATCCGAATGAAATAACGTATTAAGCGTGTGCATTAAATGAAACTTATTTCTACAAATAAATAATTATTTTTCATTACCTACCTGTTAATTATTTATTGAATTTAGAAATTTGGTTATTTCAATCTTTCACATAAATTTGGAAGTTATGTGAAAAAAGTGTAAATACGAAAGTTGTAGATCTCTTTATTACCTACAATTTTGCTAATTAGGTTTTATCCAACGAATTTCTAGTTTTGCCGGAAATCTTAATAACCCATGTTTTACCCTTAAAAACTTCCTTTCACTTTCAGATCGTCCGTAATTATTTTTCATTTCATTTTTTTTATATTCTCTTCCGTTTCCAATGGGTGTCATCCTACTACAATTTTTGTGGTTTCAAAAATTATCGACCCTGGGCTAATTTCTTAATCAAGCCAGAATTTTTTTAAATTTAATGCTTTGCTTGTACTTTACCAAACTTTGGTCCCCGTTTGTAGATAGTATTTAAGTCATGAAATCCATAATTTGTTTGATGTTATAAGCTGTTCATTAATGAAGTTCTATTTAAAATATTTAACAACATTTGATAGTCTTAATGTAAACTTTGATAGAAATAAGATCCGGGAAGTACCTTTGTTTTTAAAAATCATAAAATTAAAAGTCTTGCTAGTAATTTTAAAAAAGCATATGTAAAAAGACAGATGAATCTTCAGGATATCAATAACTATTAGAAATTTCATAATTGATGTAAAACGATGATCATATCTATTTTGGTAAGTAAGATATTTTGTTGAAAGTTTATTTGAAATTTAATCTGATTGTTATATTTAATCTATTTACTCTACCTGCCAGCATATTAATGTTAAAAAATATGAATAACATTTTAAAAAGTAAACTGACATCCGCCATCGTTTTCTTGTTCACAAAACATGATAAAAATACATGTATATAATACGTATGAAACCAACAATGGCAACGATGGAATGAAGTACTTCGTACGTTTTCTAAAATATACGATGTCTTTATCTAGAATACAATAAAATGATAAATAATATTTTATATTATTGATGTTTTCTTATAAATATCATGTTAAAATTTTTATTATTATATAAATAAAATATAGTTTAGTTTTTATATAAATACTTATTTTATTATTTATTATGATCAAATAACTTCGACTACTGCTTTGATATATATTCGAATATTATTTTTAAAGTATCCGAACAAATTTTGAAATGAATCAAATGAAACTTTTAAACACAACGAAAAAGCGACAGTCAAAAGATACAAACACATACATCTACAGAACATAACTAGCTAGAGAATGACAAAAGACATTATATAGTGTTTATTACAAGGTTAGTATGTGTATGTATGCGCCTGCGTTAACCCATCATGACAATCGTGTTTTGTATACACGTAAATGTTCAGTGATCAAGATCATAACAATTATGGTGAATTATACCCGTGTATTGTTTATATAAATATTACATTATTTTAATAAAAACATTTATCAAAAATTCTATTTTTTTATAAAATGCAAATAAAATATAGTCTTTCTTCACATATTAATTTTTACCTTTTACATAGTCCTTTTGGTCTTTTGTACCAACAACCTCCAGCGTAATTAGTCAAATGGGTGAATGTATTAGTGCCTTCACTCACTTTGCCACTCAGCCAGTTTAGTATGTACTTACTACTAAGTAAGTAGTCATATGCAACCTTCACAATATATATTTAAAGGATAGAATATTTTGATTTAGAAAATTTATAAACATTATAAATGATAAGAAATTTCCAAAAAATTCATAATTAATAAACAAGTGAAAACAACAACATTTTTAATGTTTTTAATACACTTTTAGGACATAAAGCTGAGTATAAATGCCTGAACTATAAATTAAAGCTTGTTATTTCTTTTAGTTTATGAGTTATCTTGTTGACTGCCAATCGGACAGACGAGCAGGCAACCAGACGAACGGATATACGGAAATGAAGTAATTAGATGATACTAAGAATTCATATACCAATATTTTGTTTGTACCTTCAATATTTTCTGGCGTTACAAGAAATATTATCATATTTTTTTTAAGCAATCCAACATAGAAAAATGCACACTGTATTTCTCCATGCGCGTGAAATTGTTGATCTAAAATTCAGAAAATAAAAATATGTATATGAAATTGCGACAAAAATGAAGCATTGTAAAGCGATATAAAAATAAATAAATGTATATATAGAAAACTGTAGTAAAGATGGCAAAAAGGAGGCGTTGTTGCGTTCATATAACAATGATAGATATTTGTATTATCTCTATAATACATATAGGTACTATGGAATATAAGTAAGGTATCCGACAAGATATGGGGGAACTCCCTGCTGATATTTGTACAATGTGCGCATTTAATTTATGTTTTTCACCTGCAGGCTATACACATATACAAATATTCATGTATGCCGACATTTAACTAACACTAAACATATACATGTATACAAATGCACATTTAACTTGTACAATCTATCCTTACAGCCAAGCAGTATTTACAATAATAATATGTATTTTATAAATTTTATTTTTCTTGTTGCACATTTCTGCAACATTATAAAATGGTTACATACAGAGATAGAGTTTACACGGAAGTGAGAATACATTATGATAGTTTTTTTTTTTTTTGTGGTGTGATAAGTCACTATACATTTGAATTTGAATACGACGTGTACAATAAACAAGTTATGATAACAACTAGTAGAATGAATTGTTTAGGTACAATGCATATGCTTCGGAATTAATATTTATAGTTATTGAAATAGAAATATTCAGAGCAATATATTGAGTGTCATATAGATTCCGAGATGGCTCCATATAACCGTTATCAAAATCATGAAAAATCAAAACATTTTGGTAATAAGGGAAAACTCTTTGTTTTATTGTCCACAAGAAGCATTTTTGGATACTTCAATGTTGAAGTGAGTCAAAATATATATAAACAACGACCTACCACACGAATTCGGAATTAAGGGAATGGAAGAAAGGAAAATGAAGCGAGAAAGAATGATATTGAATATTATCAAAAGATAGCTAAGGAAACAATCTCGCCAAGAAGGTGAAAATCAGATAATCCAAGAAATTAAATAAATGAGGGATCAAAAGCATACTGGAATTAGTAAATATGGATATTGTTTCCTGGAATATTCAAAGGTTAAATGAACTATGTTTGTTATTTTGAAATATTGATTAGTTTTTGTTTTTGAAGAAAAGTGTTATGGAATATTTGTAGGATGAATGAAAACATGTACTGCTTTCGATGACGATGCTGCAAGGCTATGAATGTTTTACTGGTAATAGTATGCATGATGCAAATAGGGGTAACCATCCTGATGGTTTGGCTGGTTTTTGTCAAGCAGTATGTAAGATATGGGTCAATGGTAAGGATGCCATTTGTTTCCGCTACTTTTCGTAATGTATATAAATAGTTTGTATGTGTGGATGAATAGTGTAAAATACAACATCTCCATGTATTAAGGATACGGCGATTAAAATATTATTGAATACTGATGACGTTGAACCTCAAACACAGTAGATAAAACGAAAACGAAAATTATGATTATGAGTAAAGGCCGAAAGGTTAGTGCAAATGAAGTGTGGGAGTATAAAAAGCATACGATAGAAATTTTGAATATTTAGGTGTAATATAGTCATGAATTGGGGCTTGCCGTGGAACGAATGTGTGATCTAAACGAGTACTGATGTATATATAAAAATAATTTTATAATCATGTCAATTTTGCGTTAAAAGTAATTGCAATAATGTGTAAATGTGTAATATTGTAAATGGTATATGAAATGATGCCGCTTATGTTTCCGTTTACTAATGATTGTTTCTTTTTTTAATTATTGGATAATTATACTTGAACCGATACGTGAATATTGTAGTTATATTTTGATTTGTAAACATTATTTTTTATTCATGTATTTGTCTTGATATTTTGTACTAATTCGGCTTTTATTGCATGCATAAGTACGAAGTAATCGACTACGCTAGTGGAAGTTTTCTGTAATTTCCTTCTCGTCACTCCATATTGGCATAGTTCCGTTCAAGGACGTCTGCATACACACCACCTATCAAATTCAAGTTTTTATGTATATCGTTTTCTCATTCTATGAATCCTCCGGAACGTTGGTTAATAGCTAAAGATTAAAAATAACTTTGTGAGCTGCCTCTCTTATAGACGAATAAGTCTGAGAAACGAAGGTAAAACCCTATTATTCCAAGTATTTTTTTAAAAAAAGAAATAAATTCGATATTATCTTATTAAATGACGGGATATTTGAATCGTAGTTATAAACGTGTATAAACGTGTATATAATCCACTCTGTGAATTACTGAAAAAATTAACTTGGTCACGAAATTTGTAAATGTGTCCTTAGTTTAAGAAATAAAGCTAAAAATGTTGAGAATAATAAAGCTATTTTTGTGTATTTAGTATTATTAAATATTATTAAAAAATATTTAGTTTCAATGTTCTGAAATTATTGAACATTTATAGATTTAAATTTTAGTAAATAATTCTCAAACTTTAAAACGATAATTAACGAATACTTATTTCGTTAAGGGTGAGTTAAACACCAAAACGTTATAATTTTAATCAAAATTTTGTATTACGCTAAACTATGGAGACGTGTGTTTCGACTAAAAATAAATATTAAACATCTATAATATTCGCTATGAATTCGAATTCATTTTATGAATGAATTTGTTTCATAAATAATCTTTTTGCAAACAGTGTATATAATAGACTGCAGTTATTAATAATATTTAATATATTGATAATAACCATAAATTATAAAAAAGTTTTTCGTTATTCTAAACACATTATTAAATATATTATATGATTACATTAGTTTTTAGTTAACTCACAAATAATTTGTTGGTATATTCATTCATTCATTCATAGGTAGGTACCTATAGATAATATAGGTACTATTTATACAGTTGATATTAATTTGCATACAATGCAACTCTTTTAATGCATTTTATGTAGAATAATATAAATTATTTTACATATACATGCATACAATATATACATACATATTTATGTATTTGTGCTGTTATAAAATTAATGCCAAAGTGAATTTGTCATAACATAAATAATTATAATTAAAATTTATTGTATTCTATTTTGAACGTAAATTTTTTTTTTGACATTATTTTCACTGGAATATCTATTTAATAATAGTATTGTCGTTCTTTGTATATTGAGTTATGATAACATCATTTAGAATTTTTATGCCTAGGAAATTCTTAAAACTTTTTTTCTTATGAATTAGTGTCGCAAAATTGGTCATTAAAAAAAACGAATTATTAGAATTATTTAATAGTGGGCTTTTGGCTGCCTGGTGGTATCAAAATGAATTAGAGATGTTCGAAAAAACAAGAAGCTAATGAAAATCAATAAATATAAAAACTTTTAAAAGTAACTAATAAAAATTTTTACAAAAACACAACAAAACCGATTATTCATAAATATAATTTGGAAATAATGTAATTTTCTGTTCAACCTTTATTTGAATATCTTTGCGTTGTATTGCTATAACTGGTACACATTGGATAACTATGAAATCACAAATTTTAATACTATTTCAAATTTCGGTAAATTTTCAAACAATTAATAACACTCTCTGTTTCCAATAAATGATATATTTTGTCTATATCTACCCAATTACTTCAATAAATATACATTATTTAACTTAATTATAATTATTACATTAAATATTATATTTTACTTTACGTAAACAACAATTAAGGATGTTTTGGTGTGTAGATGAGGGAATTCTTCAAAAATTTTAATACATCATATTGATTATAGAAATACAAAAAGCTTAGAAACAAATCTATAGACATAGTAAATATTCGGAAAGTGTGTAGACCATATATAGATGATTAATGCTAAGATTTCATCGTTATAGTAGCCAAAATATAAACCCATCTTAATTACACTTTGGCGACAAATTTTTCATATACAATAAAATTCTGATTATTATACACCTATATGAAACATTCATTCTAACTCTTATGCCTATGGTATGTAATTATTATGTATTTCTAAATAATTCTTTATTTAACCGGTAGACTGATTCATTCTTAGTATTAATTTCGAAATCGTAAAATCGCAAATACAATTAAACTGCTTTTGTTTGTATATCCCATAAAAATTATGCAAATAAAGATTGATTTAAATTATTTATCTGAATAGTATGTATATTTTTAACGATCTTTTTAAATAATAAATAAATTATTTACACAAAAGACTTTTAATGAGAAGGGAACAAATAGATCCTTGCCAGAAGACGAGTCTGTTTAATATTGTTCTAACAGTTGACCATATATGACTTAATCAGCAATTTTTCGGTAAAATATTTGGACATTATCTTTTTATATTTTGTCGATACTTTAATATTAATTCATGAAATTGGTTTTAAAGTTTTACTATGAATACAAACTAACTGTTTCAGTTTTATACACTGTGGCATTGCTTTTTCGATTTTTATTCAAAATAAGATTAAAAATTAAATATTTTAAATCAAAAAAATTATAGTGTATTTGGAACATAAAAAGGTAAGTTTGCACCAAATTTCGGAGAAAAAACATAAAAAACCAAAAACTGGGTTATTTCAATTTTTCACATAAATTTTGAGGTTTTTTAAAAAAAGTGTAAATACAAATGTTGTAGATCTTTGTCTTACCTACAACTTTGCCATTTTACTTTTTTCCATAGGATATGTTTTTGTTAGGAGTTTTGCCGGAAATATAGATAAAGCGAATTTTACCCTTAAAAACTCACCTCCTTCTACTTCCCGAACTCAGATCACCCGTAATTTATTTTCTTTTCATTTTTATCATATTACCTTGCATTTCTAATTGGTTTCATCCTACTATAATTTTTTTTGTTTACAAAAATTATCTACCCTGGTATACTAGTAACAAATTGAACACACAATTATAATAAATGTTAATATTAAAAAGGTTTGTATTAGAATATTATAAATAATACAATAAAACTATTATTATTGGTTATATCAATAAATTGTTAATACATTAGTAGCTTATTATTAAAATATCAACTTATTAATTCATAATTAATTATAATTATTTAAAATAAATCAATTCTGTAGTTTTTATTATTCTGTACTATACCAACATGTATAATGTTTGTTGTATATTCATTAATAATATATTTTATGTGTAAATTATGTGTGTAGGATAAATAAATTATTTAGTGTGTGTAATTTATTAACGACAAATTAATTTTGTGGTTTTTATTGTAAATCTAGTCGTAAAAATTGGTTACAAGATTCATTCACTCACTATGTATTTTATCAAATATATTGAGTGTATTAAAATATTAGGCTTGTATTTCTGAACGGGGAAAGGTAATGAAAAGGTATCTCAGAATTCTGTGTTCGATTACCGGTGGCGGTGTAAGTTTTCCACACATTTTTATTTAATTTCCTTTTACCATAGCCCGTAAAATTATTCAAATAGTAAAAAAAAATCTGTATACATTAAAAAATCAGCAATTTCACCCCCAAATATTTTGATTTTGTTATTTTTAATCCTTAAATTTTTTAATAAACTGAGGATATTTTCGCCTTTACTAAGAAAATTCTACAACCATAGTCTATTGCAAAAATTAATAATTTATGGTACTAATAAGTGAATTTTTTTTAAATCTAAAGATTGCTCAATTTAAAATGAAAACGGTTCAATTTTTAATACTATTTCATGACCAAAATAATTGGTATTTGTATAGACATTACCAAATACTAATTGTAAAAATTTTTGTTTTTTCATAGAAATCTAAAGGAGTTAAATTTTAAAAAAAAGCTTTCAATGTATATATATTTTTTTTAACGTTTTGCATGATTTTGTTGGAAAAATCTTTTTGGTCTCTGGCAGAAGTTAGTTTCTATCAAACATATATATGTTTGTGAATATTAAGTTCAAACAGGCAAACAATAAACGTGAGTCGCGACTAATGGATTGACTAATTGATAGATCTATCAACTATTAACTCAAACCGTTAAACGGGCTGGGTTGAATGCTGTATATTATTCAAAATTTATGTGCCAAATTTTTCCTGTTTGGGTGTATTACTGCAAATTATTATGGGCCGGAATGCTAAACCTAATATTCACTACTTTGTCATTTTAAATAAGCATAATCACTCCTTAGTAATTGGTATACCAAATTAATTTCTTTTTTTGTCAAATTAATAGTTAAGGTTTAATATAAGAATTCGTAAATCAAATAATGCAAGATCGCTTTTTCCATGCTTAAAGAAAATTAAAACTGTTTCCATGTTTTTGAGATTGCATTAGTTATCATCCTATGAAACCTATCGTAAAATCAATTTTGTCTAATTTTGATATTTGAATGAATATAAAGACATAAATAAATGTTACGTGTATTATTTTATATAACTAATATTTTAAAATTGAACCACAAAGTTAGAACAAGGTTAACCAAAAAAATAAATATAAAAAAATACCAGAAATACATTCAACTAGTGCGACAAGGACACATTTACAATAAAATTTATATTTCTATCGCAATTTAATATAAATTGGGGGATTGCTCATGGATTAGGGTTTAGAGTAATGTCTAGTCATCCCGCATTTGCAGTCCAATATATCTCATCGAATCCGTGGCATACACATACATACACAAATATATATATATATATATATATATATATATATATATATATATATATATATATATATATATATATATATATATATATATATATATATTTAATTCGAGATTTACTATATATAAAACCACCTATCTCATTTCTATATGTTTTTTCTACATATCCTCTTTTGTAGCACAGTGTTTTCCTATTCGTCGTTTTTTTTTTTATAAATTGTTAAAAACGTATTAACTTCGAGAAACAATAATTTAAAATAAAAGTAAACGTAAAATAAAAGTTATTACTGATTAAAAAATTGTTTTCAAATTACATTCTAATATTCTAAGGAAGTGAACAATTTTTATTGTACTTCTTCGTTGAAAATTCGTTTACATGAGGTTGTTTTTTTTTTTTAGCAATCATTAATTTAATTTTTTTGAAACCTTTGAAATTATTATTGGTTATTTAATTTTTTCTAATAATTTATTTCTATTAGTACACCAATAATTCCCTTAAAATAAGGGGCTTACAAATTAATATTATTGGCTTAATTGACTGAGCCTTGACGAATCCTTGAAAAAGCCTTGCCATTAGATATTTTCTCGCAGCCCATATTACGTATATTTGAAAACGAAACGAAAAAAAAAAATTAATTGATTTAGTCAAAAAATTTAATTAACATATAAATTCAATTAAGAAAAATTTAATATCCAGCTGTGAGGAAGATTTTGTTTTGATTTATTACAATCGAAAATTTGAACATACATAATATCAATTTTTTTTCTAAATAATAGTTATTTTTTTTCTGTTAGAAAGTAAGTATCTATGGTTCCAAAATAGAAACCAATTCAGTAATAGTATCTGTATTCATTTTCAAACAAGGTTTTAAATTTATGCATAATTTTTATTTAACATATGATACGTATAATGACGTCTATAGAACTTTTTAGAAAAAATAGTTTAGCTTTAAGAAATAGAATACAATTGAAATTATTTTGAAAATAATTAAAAGGTTTAGAAATCAATTTTATGTTAATTTATCATTTGATTTTTTTTTTTTTTGAACTACAATTAAATTAAATTATATAGCTAGCAGTTTTATTTAAACATATTATTAAAACAAGTGAATATAGTTATTTGATCAGAAGGTATTTGGACTAAATTCTAAAGGTCTTATCCATCATGGTTTGTTGTTTTTCCCTGTACTTTAAAAATTAGTTCTAATTATAAAAATAATAAATTTGGAATGTTAAAAAAAAAAATACAAAAACAAAATAACAAAAAGTAAACATAGAATAAAATTCATTGTACTTGTGTTTCACTAAACGTGTTTAAATTTATTGTATTTAAATATTTCCTAAACACAGTTGTTTGGCTAATAGCGTGTTCATTGGTGCATGTAAATCTATATTCGTCCACATTTATACATATCCATACAAACAAACAAATATACACAAACAAAACTTAAAATATACATTTAGGGGAAACGCTTCTTCATCCATAATCCACAAAAGTAAATTGTATCTTGTTTTATATATCTAAATAGAATAAACGTTTTAGTCAAAATCAAACAGGCAAATTTTGATATTTTTCATACAGATGTCGAATTAAAACACTGTTAAATTTTACAAACATTTTTTAATGTTTATGTTAGTTGTTTTCATTATCGACTTTTATTTAGAACTTGATGACCTGGGCAGCTTAGTTGGTTAAACCACTGACAACTGTAAGAGTTGTGCAAAATATATTTCAGGCTTACAAATATAGAATGAAAATGCCCGGCGGTGAAAATCAAATCTAATGTTTTGAAGAATATGTTCGTGTATATTGTGAAATACTACTTTATAAGATAATAAAAATTTGCTAAATCTAATGATTTTGCAATTGTCAAAAAATTGAAACCATAGCCGACTTTTTTGAAATTGAGAAAAAATTAGTAACAAAATAATCGTACTTACTTTCTAAAAAGTAAACTTGTAGTCTTCACTTTTTATGTTTCAGATTATACATGTCTTATTTTGAACAAAATAAGACATATGTAAATTTAACTTAGTAAAACTTTCCGTTGAAGTATGTTAATCTTGAAACTCAACAGCTATCACCATCTAAAAACCTAAGCTATGAATAGAAATCATTAAAGTAAAAAAAAAATTATATTTTAAAATATTTTAAAACTTGTACAGATTCGACTCCCGCCAAAAAATGTCCTGCAAATATGTGAATATGAATTTTAATGCGGCAAACGTGGTTTTTCTCTTTTTCTTCTACCTGTTTCTCAAGTGTAAACAGAATACTTTCTTTACAAAATCGTGCAAGTATGGTTAAAATAAAAATTATATAATATAAATATAATTTTTTTTCTCTAATCCACAAAAATTACTTTATTATTGGCAAAGTTTCAAGTTTTTATTAGTTATTAAATATAATTTAATTTAATTTATCTTTAGTTTCTGTTACTTTCTATGGTGTTAAAAGTTTTAGAATTAAGTTAATTAAGTTGTACGTCAAAATTTAATAACACAATAACCATGCAACTTAAATCAACCAATAAAATATTTAAGTGTAAATTATGAACATATATAATAAATATGTATATATTTTTAAATTTATTCAACAATTCACGCAATAAATAATCAAAAAATTGATTATATCCTGTATAAATAACATTCATGTACTGTTAAAACTGCTATAATATACAGTACCTATACCTGAATAAATAATTTTTAATTAAAATTTCAACTTTAATAAAATATTAAATTCCAATATAACATATAACCCGATTTTACTCTACAATACACACACGCCATCGTGTACTATATGAGTGTAATGTATGTTAAAACCATACGTTTTTCGTTTAACAGGGAATAATTTTAGGGATGAATCAGCTTTTTAGCGTGTAAGGGTTTGATTAAGAGCCGACAGTATAATTTATTGTTGTTGCTTAAAAAGGATTATGCAAAATAAGGGAATTTCTCTAGATATGCTTTAGTTATTTATACATATATATAGTAAATGTGAAGTTCACTCTCTGGATGCTTAGAGCTTGTATGAGCTTATCCCGTTTCTTATAAAATATAATGTATTATGTACAATACATATATATATATATATATACTATCCGATGTTGTTTAATATAACATAGGTACTTGAATACAGGTAAAACAACTGGTAATAAGTTATTGCTTTATTGGTTACATTAGGATGATAATTTCCGCGACTTATAAACCTGGACATGCTTGGACATTGAATATTGTATATGTTTCTTCCAAACAGAAGCATCGTGCTTGGGCTAATTTATATAATCATAAATTTCTATAAATGTGAAAATAAAACATGCTTACGCCTTCTGAATAAATTTTAAAACATTTATCATTATAGATAATTTTTATGATGTAATATATTATATAGAGATTCAAATCAATTTTTTGTATTCACATCAATGAAATTAAATATGGCAAACAATGTAACACACTAAAATAGTCGTCGAGTATCTTAATTGATCAAACGAGGTGAGGTTTATGGGTAAACAACACGATTTTCCATTTTGTTTATTTGTATCAATCTATTATACATTTATCTATGTATCCATCTATGTTTGTTGGACTGTAGTTTTCATAGGTTTTAAGAAAATTCGTCAACTGATTATGGAAACATTTCCAAAAATATAACTTAAATATTATTCTAAAAGAAATTTCTAAAAGTACCAACTTTTTTCTATGAATGTTAGGTAGGTTCGGTTTTTTGGTATCGATGTAAAATGCCAAATCTAGAAAAGCCTTAAAAATTTAAACTCTTTATCTATGCCAGCTATGAAGATATATTTTTTTACAATAAATGTGATATTTAATTATCAAGAATAGTATGAAAAAAGTAAATGTGTTTTTGACGCCTCCCCCCCTTTATGCAAGCAATGAAGAAATGATTTTTGTATTTTTTGTTTTCGAGTGAATTATACTATAGAGTTTCTGGTATTAAACAGTTATTATACATGCAGTTTTTCGTATTTCGTTTTTTTTTTTCGTTCAACGACACGTCCAGATTGTATACGTTGATTGTTATTCTTATACTCGTTTATCAAAGCTCCACCGTTCTAAAAACTGTTATAATATTATAGAAGGATTAATCACCTTTTTGTTAATGGATATGAATTATATTTTCAATAAAAAAACATAGAAATTTATAATACGTAACAAAATTGTTACAAATGAACAACTATATCAGAATATATGCAGAATGTTTATTTTTTTTTTAACTTTTCCTCAACATTCCTTATTCTTTCAAATCTTGTTGAAATTATATAAGTTTTCTAATTTTCATCGAGTTTATCGCACTGTACATCTTACAAACTTGGCTACTTAAGGTGTTGGCATTGTTAATTGCACAGCTAAGCTTTTTCTTTACTTTGGGCCTTTAAACTTAAAGTGATCTTAGTCCTGCTTACAAGATTTTAGAAGAGCATTTTGCAGGTCAAATGTTACAATTTTATAAATTATATTTTTAAAGTTTTTCAAAAAAAAATCTGTGTTTCTCGCGTTATATTGAGAATAATGTATTATAGATATGGGTTGATATTTATTTAATAATTGATATATATGTTTTATTAATAAATAGACATAATATAAAATTGATAATCTTAAAAAACATAATTTTTATCCTACAGCAAAATGTCTATTTATACTTATATACATGTATTACAAACACTTTTACAAGGATGTGTAAAGGTGTTTTAGTATATCTAAATCGTTTTGATTTCCAAATATGTATTATGGATAGATTCAAAAAGAACGATGAGTTATTGTCGATAAAATGGCCATCATTATGTATGATATAACATCATCATACCAATATCATACATTATACGACTGTAATATTTTTATTTATCACGTTTTTGTGGGTTACCTATTGCAAATTTTATATAATATTACGTCTATATTGAGTGCACTCAAAATATTTAGTTAGTTTTGGAAAAATGTCTCATTGATTAACATTCAGAATAGGAGTATTTTAAAATAAATAAGGTATTAATAATAAGTTGTTTTTTTTTTTTTTTTAATAAAAAGTACTTACTAAACAAGAGTTTATTTTTCCATACCCCACTCCCCTTCTTGGGGATTTTTAAATTTATTTATTGGAATTTATTCTTATTTAAGAATTTGGCCAAAACTAAAAATAGTTTTGGCTAAAACTTAACATTTGGTGATATTGAAACATGGATATTAAAACAGGATTGTCCACAATTACTGCACCCTATTATAGAATACACAGCTTCTATACAAATCGTTTTCTTCAAATTATTTTGATATTTTGTCAAAATGTAGTTTTTAAAAGCCAACAAATTATTTGCTAAGGTAATTTTTCAAGTAAACCACGCCACTTATTTGCGGAGTAAGTCCCTTGTAAATTCCTAACAGCAACGTTTGTAGCTTAAAGATTTGTTTTACAAATACAAAATTTTTTTTAAAACGTTGTTGTAGTACATTTAAGAAATTTTTGAAACTATGGTAACGAAGTTTCCCTAACATTTATATACAAATTATTGATTTTTGTAAATATTTTTTATATTAGATATTGTTTTAGGGAACAACCGGTCAATTGGATCGTAGATATTTATTTTCCGTCGAAACCTTTCTTTTATTACAAATTTGGTTCATGTATCTTATAAAGTAAGATCACGCTAGAAAGCATCAACTTGATGTTTCAAACATTCGGGAAAAATTGAACTATTCCACAGAAGTCGACCTTTTGACGGATAGTATTATTATGCACACATCAATAATTATTTGATCCATAGAACTTTAGATTGACCGGCTCTGGTGCCATTATGTTGTAAAGTAGGCCCTACTTGATGTGACGTCTGTACTTTTGCTTTCTGAAATTCAATATACTGAAACTGCAGATCGAAGTTTGTCAAAGATAGTTTTCACAACATCGAGGAAAAATTTTGTTAATCTAGTGATGTTAGTCATATTTTTTGATCATAGTGTACTTTGTTTTCTACATTACACGATAATGAACATTTTCACAAATTTAAATGCCGCGAAATAATTTATTATTTTAGGTGTCTGTTCTTGTGGACTTAATTATTTTCACTATTCTCGAATGTTTCAAATCACTATTCTCGAATATTACAAATCACTTTTATTGGTTGTCCATTGGTTGTACAAAAAATAGTTGTTAATTTTTTTTTTCCAAAGTTTCCAAATAAGAATAAAATTGCAAATATTATGATTACCTCTCAATATATTGGCGTTTTCTTTATTCATTATTCATATAGCTTGTTGATGAGAATATTTTTGGGAGCACTTCGTATACATTTTGATAATGTTTAAATGATATAATATTATGATATTGAGAGATTTTTATGTGATTTTTATACTTTAGTTCAGAATTTTTATTTTATTTATTATTTGAGCACGTTGTCAATGCCACTTTAACCATTGGTAGGATTATTTTTCTGCACCAACCAAGTAACAGCATATACATGTATTTGAGTCTATACGGTGTATAAAAACATTATTATATCAGATATATATTTCGGAAGAATTTATATGTATATAAATATTTTTTTAGTATTATTTATTGTTATTTAATCTTCATATGTCTTGATTTGCGAAATATGTACTTCCGGCAACTGTTTTTATATTGTATTTTCTCTATTTTATATACGAGAGATATATTCATGGGCTCTCTATATTAGATATTATGTTGTATTGTCATTTTTGTTCGAGCTATATGGAGACCATTTGAAATAGCGAAAATATAAATATTAATATCGATAATATATGTCGAAAGATTTAGGGCCGTGGATAAACTTTTTATTAATGCCACCATTCCATAGATCCTGTTTAATATTAACGAAGTTGGCAAGCCGCTTTACGAAGATCTAAAATTCGACATTTGGCAAATTTCTAATATATTGTAATAGGTTGCAATTTTTTTTCGAATAATCTAACACCGTTGATGAATTTTTTTTAACGCTTCCAACTGTTAATAAAGTTATCGGATCATACTTTGGAAAATAATATTTTTGAAATATATTGTATAAAATAATTTGTCCTTTTTTATTTGTGAAACTGAAATCGTTTGGCGTCGCTTGTAAATGTTAAATGATCTTTATATTTATGGATAACAGTACCCAAAAGAAGGTTCGATGACACGCACGAGGT
This sequence comes from Chrysopa pallens, assembly GCA_020423425.1. NCBI lineage: Eukaryota > Metazoa > Arthropoda > Insecta > Neuroptera > Chrysopidae > Chrysopa > Chrysopa pallens. The sequence goes on along the minus strand of CM035591.1, from coordinate 20,715,337 downwards.
GAAAATAATTATTTTATATTAAATTCATCAATATTTGCTTTGCATCAATTCATATTGTGTCCTCAATTATGTAAATGTATATCAAAAAAAAGTAAATTATCAAAAATATATTTTGGAAAAAAAATTTTGTAACATGCTCCTGTGCCTATGAAATAGCAGATTATTAAAATAATTACAGTCCAAAAGGAATCGATGCAAGAGTATCGAAATCTATTTCACTTCAATTATTTTCACAAATCTGTCATACTAATGATATAAATGCATCTTGCCCGGTGCCGTATTTCTTAAGCCGAAATTGTTCAAACAATTGCAAGGAATTGTAAATTTGAAAAGGTACTAACTTTTTAAATTCTTTGATAAAAACGAACCAAAAAAGTTCAATGACTTTTTACGATAAAGTAAAAATATTTTAAGTTTATCAATATATTTTATTTATCAATATTTAAACATTTTATTAATTTTTGTATACTAAAATTTATAAAAAAAATATCTTTAATATTTTATTCTTTTTATTTGTATTTTTATTGAAGAAAATTTCTCGAATTCGATATTGTTTATTGGTAAAATAACCCTTTCGGGTATTTTAACATATTCTATAATTAGTGTCTATGAATTTTCATACACTATTATACCTATAATGTTTGATACAAAGACTGTATTTACATTTACAAAAATTGTTTAAATTTAATGTCATATGAAAGAAAAATATCTTAATTTAAAATTTTTTTAATAAACACTCAACACATTTAAATAAATAGATCTTTCTTCGTCGAGAAAACTAAGTCTACGAGTGTAAACATATTTATGTGCGTTTGTGGTAATGCGTTAAGAATAATAATAAAATATATTGCACATGACTTAATAGTTTTTTTCCTATAACGATATAACTTATATTATATTTTTTATCAGCTTAAAATATTTGCTTTTAGTAAAATGTAGTATGGGAGACAAAATAATTTAAATAAATAAATAAATCTTTCCAGTAGCTACTAAAGGTAAATGCAGTTTCATAAGTTAGCTCGAATGATATTTTTTTTCAAGTTATTCGTCTTTTATGTACGTAAAAAACATATATTACGTAATTTAACAAATAATGGTATAATTTAATCTAGTCAGGTTTTCCTATATCTTACTCTGGAAACATAATATTTATAAGTAATTGTTAATCGGGCCGATTTTTATTTCAATTATCTTGGAAACCTCGAAGTTTACATATATTTCATGAATAGAAGAAGCTCGAGTAAAGCGTCTAATGAGGAATATAAACCTTATAATCAATGACTATAACAAATTACATTACCAGTTGCAACCACGTTGACATTTGTATGTCAGAAAGAGCCATAACCCTCGTTTACAAACGACGAAGCACTTGAAACAAAAAAGGCAACTTTCTGATAATTAATTTTAAAATTATCATTCTGAGGGAGTTTTTGAATTTTAATTTAGAACCCCTTTGCAATTGAACATCGGTGATAGGATTTCGGTGAAATATCGTTTAAAGGTGAAGTATATGTGATTAGAAAAGCTCTAATACGGATGTAATTAAAAAGCATATCACAATTAAAGAGTATTTATTTTTTGCTTTAACCATCACAATTTTATAAACCAGGTCGTGAATGAGAACGAACAATTCTTACACAATCTGTTTCAAATTTATACACTTTTTATTTATTATAAAAACTATTTTTTTTTTTTTAATATGTATAACATTTCCCTTGAACTAACTGTTCTCTATCTATTAAAAAATTCATTCTAAATGTGTATTGCATACACATTTATATTTTTTTCTAAATCAGATATGTATATACATTTTTGGCACCTATATTTTAAAAACACCATTATATCATTTGTGTAAATATGAAGTAGTGCACCCTCTTTAAATATGTAAGAACTTAAAAAAGCAGAAAAAAATAAGATTGTATAATAAACCGCCCTTTAGGCGAACGTTGAACGTACGTAAGTGAACTGTCTGGAGAAGTTAGGCTTGTTTGTTGCTTATCAGTACAAAAATAAATAGCATCCAACGTGGCAGGCAAACTTTATGATTTTATAATAAACACAATTTAACCAGTGATTATCAAACAATTCATACAGTATCGTTTATACTACTGTATATTTCTACAAATTCAGATCAAAATTTTTTATAACAGATACATATTATAGTTACTCTCGGCAATTATTAATTTAAATGGAATTAATAAGCGAAATATATCTTTTAAATCTTTATCTTCAATTAAGGGAGAAATTTAATTTGATGAGAAGCGTAAGAGTACTGTGTATTTTTCTACTACAATTCCATTGACTCTTCCATAGTTGAGTGACTCTAATTGCAAGTCAAATATTGAATACACAAATTTTCTCATTCCTTCGTCGTTTGAATCTATAATAAATGAGTACATATATACAATAGGATACATTTTATTTCGAAATCACATACAGCCTCTAGACCAATAATGGGCTAATAATGTTTTGTAAACGTCAATAATAAGGCAATAAAAATCATACGTAGTATACAATTGTCCGAAAAAAATTGAAATTGGTGTAAATAATTAAGGAAAAATCGAAAAAAACTATGTCAAAGCCCCGGAAGCGGTCGGGTTGTTTTTATATACGTAATATTTGTTTTTTGACATTGTTGCCTATGCATGTTATCCAAAAAAGTCAAATGTCAAATTTGTAGATATTGACAAAATCTAAACCTTTCCTGATGGACTTTATTGTTAACTTAAAAATTATTGAGAAAATGCAAAAAACCATTTTTTAAGCTATTGCATAGCTTCTATCGCGGGCCTTGAGCGCGGGGACCGAATCCAGAAATTCTGTAACGAAAAAACCTGACGCTCCCCACTCCAACGGGCAAGGAGGTGTGGCTTGACGAATCGAGACGAGCTGCACCGAAATCGGACGAATACATAAGCAGCTGTTTATGAGAAAGTATAGGTGTAATATAGGTGTATAGGTGTAAGAAAAAGCAATACTGCATGAATAAAATATATAAATAAAAAAAAAATTACAATTGCATAAGTTGATACAAAATGCTATGCAATAGCTTTACCGCGGCAGTCCCCGAGTGTCACACGCCTTTTTTATGATTTTTATTTATAACCTTCTATATAAAAATGTGTATTTTTATGATTATCGATAAAAATGTTCTTTTTTGTTGTTTAATGTAATCTTTTCAGTTTTTTGCTTTGTTTAAGATATTTTTGCATATGAACTAATTTCGTTTTCATTTAACGAACGAATGAGTTAAAAATCGAAAATTTTCAAACCAAATTATTTCGATTAAAAATAAGGCTTTTTTTTAATTTGTTTCATTTATGATCAATAATGTCCATAATGATGGTTATGGATTTTTTTATTATCTATAACTTTTACATTGAACCTTTTTATGAATAGTTTAGTGGCAAATGGAAAAAATCATTATAACGAATTAACTACCACCCCCACAACCTGTCTGGGATATTTACGGAGTTTGGTCGAATTTTCCTTATTTTCTTACACCAACAAAATTTACCGATCATTTGTATACTGCTAATAATTTATCGTCTATTACGGAATTTGGCACTGAAAATAAAATTTTTAAAGTTTGTTTTTTGCAATTTTCAGTTTAGTAGGACAAAATCTCTTTTGAAGAATGATATAACGAATATGTGTTAATTTTAAACTATGTAAATAACTGGTCACGTCATATGTGAAAATAAAGACCAAAAACTATATAATTAAACTTAAATAAAATTTATATGTTTATAGTTTAAAAGAAAATGGCACTTATTATACAGTAAAAAAATGTTTTGGAATTTCTGAACAGTACATATCATATAAAATTCGTTTCTTTATATCTCTTTATTATTATTATCACATGCAATATAAGTCAAATCAGTTCGTTTTATTGTAAAAAACAAGCAAATAAGTTTTTTCTTTAGAATCTAACCTTTTATAAGAATATTAAATTTATTCATAAATATCAGACTCACATTCAAACATTTTTCATTGTACTTTTTACTTTCATATAATTTTTTATATCCATGTATTTATTTACAGTTCATTCTGAATTTACAAAAATATACTGTTTAAGCGAAAAGTTTAATATTTCAATGAAGATGAGGATAAATTAATCTTTAATCATTTTTGATCATTTCGTGAATTTGTTAAAAATTTAAAGATTGATAAAACACGCAATGTAATTCATTTAATTTTCAAAATCTAATACTGACTCTCTTGTTTATGAATATTTAAAGTATTAGATTGTTTAAAAAGCGTATCAATCATTCAAATATCTGCAGACACATTATTTAAAACAGTGTTCAAATATTTAAAAAAACAAATAGAAAATTTATTCCATGTTAATAGATAAAAATAACTTAAAAAGTGTTTCAAGAAAATTTGTATGACAGGCGAAAAAAATTTAATGGATATATGTGGCTTTGTATAGTGTCATAAAGCACAATTGTTTCATCAGTGTCACATAAGATTTTAAGTTCCGATTAAGCTTCCTGCTAATATACTCCCTCCGAATAAAGTCTCCCAGCAATATAAAATATTGCTGGGTACAGCTTTTGAATATTTGATCTCAAAATTTTGTAAAATAAAGAAGTATCTTAACCATTCTAGCAAAATTTATTTCAATATTGCACAAACGTTCCTTATGGCCGTAATTTGGCATTGCACACTCTTGTATACGAATTTTTATTCTATTCCTCCATACATTTATTAAAATTCGATACAACTATAATCTTTCTCTTGCATAGAAAATATGAGACAGTGGTTTTTTTTTTATTCAACTGGACAAAAAATTTGAGAGTAAAATTTTATACGAACAAATTTATGAAGCATAAGTTAATAATATATTTCACACATTTTAAATATAATAAAAAATCTCATTTACACTCAATTTACATTTCTAGCAAAAAAAAAAAAAAAATTGAACGCATTTTACTATAAACATTTATGTCGTGTAGTAAAGCATACGAAAAAATGCTGGAAAGATAAACACATAATTATTTCATATTTCAACCCTTTAATAAACATACTTTGTACTACATGTAATATATGCAGTTTGTTTTATGAACAATGTATTGTTAATGTTATGAGAGTAAGGTATCGTTTTTGATTTCGAAAGCGGAAATAAACATTCCGTAGTTTTTTAAATGTGTCATTCAAATTTAAAATCATCATGTGACATCACATCACTATGTCTCAACTTATATTTTGCATAATTTCTTGATCTCAATCTCTTGTTATCTAGATATTGAACACATGTTTTTTTATTGCGAATAAATAATTAGCTATGAAGTATTTAAGCTGATCAATTGGGTTCAAACATTACTGGAATCTTTCAACACTTTTCTTCACACTACATATAACTGATTTGTATGTTTTATTGGAAAATTTAAATATTGTTTCTCCGTGTGTAAATATGAAAGAGATAAAAAGGTTACTATAGTCTGACGATCTCGTGATAATGATTAAAAATATATAAAGTATGACTAGAGCTGTAAATTTGGAAAGTATCGATCAAGAAAGTAAAACATCATTTATAAGTATCAAACGTTTATTATATAGTTACGAGGAATTTCTTTCCAGAAATATTTTTTTACAGTTCAATGCATTGACTTTACCCATAATTAAATGAAATTTAATCTATCAGTTATAGCAAAGAAAACTCAACAGTTTTAAGCACATTTAATTATATAGCTTCTACAAAGAAATTCTGAGCGTTCCAAAATCTATTCATGATTCTATAATAAATATGGAATTGAATGTGATGTCTATAAAATGTATGTATTAAAAAAGCCTTAATTAGAAGAAATCATTATTTGGATCCTTGCTGCACATTCGTGTTAAAGAAAACCTTAGCCTGTACACAAATTTGAATCGCCAACATGATGGTGCGAAATACTTGAATCTTGTGAATAAATATTTGAGATACTACTTCGCGAATTTTTTTTTAAATCGTAACACAAGTGGCGTTCGAGTATGTATTCTATGTGGAGGAATCGAGAGTGTAAAACATTTGACCGAAAAGTGTTAAGGGTCACCTGGCAACCTTAGACAACCTCCGTAGTAGTATGAATTTGAATTCCGGCTAAATTGCCTTCTATAGTTTTTAGTTATTTCAATTTTATTTTAATTTTTTTATAGATAATCGCCTGTAATTTGTTGAATCATTTTTGGTTATATCTGTATTTATTTAGTTGTCATGTTTTGAATAATAATAATAATAAGTGGAGCACTTTAATAGCCTGAAGAAGCATTTCAAAAGAAATTTGATACACTCTCTTTTTTAAAGATTAAAATTTTGCGCTTATTTATGGTAATATGTAAACTAAAATATTCTTTGACTTAATCAGAAACTTACGATCTTAGTTTCTTAACATCATATACATTACGGCTTCTATGTATGTAGACGCGACAACATTAGCCGTCTCATGTATATCATGCATTTTCATAGAGAAAATGTTATGATGAAATGAGTTAAGGGAGATTGTGTAGTAGTCGACCAGTGGACGTATAATACACACTCTGTTTCATGTTGATATATGTCTCATACCAAAAATATAACTCATTTTTCAGCAATGCCATTTGTCGTTATTTTCAACTATTTTAACTATATAAACAGATTGGTTCATAAAAATGGTTTCACTTCTTTGCTTTGAAATAGGGCAATAATACACTTGACGTATAACTATTTATTTATATCGTTGTTAAAATTGATAAAACCATTTATGTAAAAACACAGATTAAATTCGGTCCTGCATCAAATAATTTTAATGTTTAATGGTTTGGCCTCCGAAGTCGGATTCTGTGTGGTATTTAATAGACTCCATTGATGGCCATTTTAAAGCAGACTAAAATTTACTATTTATTTTAATTTGTTAAAAACAATTAAAACGATATTAAAACTTAAGTATACGTAATTAATTAATCACCTTATTAATCCTTTTTCGACTACCCGCCCATCTGTTTAACAGCCCGTATCCAATAAATCGCTAAAACGAATAAACATAGTGTACTTACATGATTATGATAATTTGCTATATAATAGTAAAATGTATACTAGCTGGTACCCGATGCTTCGCCTCCGTGGTAGTGTAAATACATGTCATATTTAAAAATATTAAGATTCATTGGAAATTTAGCTTTTCTTGCTTTTCCTTCAAATCCATACACAGGGTTTAACCTACGGGTTCACTTCGCGTTCAAGGGAAGTAAGAAAGTCCTTTTGCCGAAAGAGCTTGTGCCACTCGCCAGTTGAGAAGAACCCTAAATTTTGTTTTTTCAAGCCTTTATGCAAATAAACTATTAAATCGCGATTAAAATTATGAGGTTGATGTGAGAAGAGTGAAAATTTAGGGTTGTATGTATTTTTTAATACTACATAATAAAAAAAAATTTATAAAACAAAAAATTTTAACGAAAAAAAAAACTAGGGTGGGTCACCCTTTACATTTAGGGGAATAAATTAACATTTAGAGGTATAGATGTTGGCCGATTCTCAGAATATTAGATATGCACTCAAAATTTCATGAAAATCGATCAAGCCGTTTCGGAGGAGTTTGGCAACAAACACTGTGACACGAGAATTTTATTAGATTATTATATAGAAAAATATGTATTTAGTGTGTTTTATAACTATTAACAATTATTAATAGCTAAAAAACTGTTAAAAATATGCAGTACGATACAGTATTATATTTTTAGGAATCAATTAATTACTAATGCACTTTATTGTTTTAAAACTGCTGGTATCCACTGGAAAAAAATTTTTTTTAGAAACGCTAGATAGAAATGCAATGTTTTAATACAAATGAATGTATAGAACAAATAGTTTACATCTGATGATATACTGTCTTCATTTCATTTGTAAAATATGTGTATGTACTCTACTAACACAGTACAAAAAGCATCGGGCATAAATGTGTTACGTAATTTATAAAGAATTTACCTTGACAAATAATCCTCCAGAATTGTTTTTGGCTTACACTTAAGCAATTAATGAACATTAATAATTACCCATATATTTTAAAGTAGTCAATTTCTATGTTTGAATAAATGTGGTAGACTAGGTCGTGTTTATTGTTTAATTCTCAAAAGTCATTAAGAAAGAAGAAAGTAAGTAAGTGGTTCTCAAGTCGGTTCGTATGTTTTTTATAAGTGGGACCACGCATTGTGACAAAAAAAAAAACTTCTGCTAGGGGGCGAGATAGGGGGATGCAAATAAATTTTTGATGATTGAATATCTCCCAAGTTAAAAGGAAAAAAAAACAAGAGTGCAATTCACACGCGATAGTAGTTATACCATTAAGTGTTGGTACGGAGAAAAATATAGAATACCAGAAATGGCATAATTGTAGGGTTTATTTCTGATGATTTTAGGTTAAAAAATTATGCATTTTATAGTAACTGATGTATGAAATAAATACTTTATTTTCAATTTGATGAATTTATCATAGATAAATAAAGTTTTGTTTTCATTTCTTTTTTCCGAATGTGGTTAACGAAAATTGATTGTGGGACAATTGCACACTAGTCTCCCATCGTTTGCACATGCTTGCAAAATTTTTGCTCGTTTACCGAAGCACCATTTTTAGAAAATTAAATATGGGAGGAAGCAGCCTCCAATTCGTCGAATTTACGAAATTTTTTAACATAAATCGTTTGCATTTCGTATGCTCACTTTTGCACACCGTCTATTTTAGATCACATAAGCATCAATTTTCCAGGAATATAGAAAAATGATATAGAATTTAAAGTTTTTTGAATTTTGGATATAGTGTTCTATGAGATATCTCTGTCAAACATTAACACATAGGCTAATTTCTAAAAACCACTTTTTATATTCAGAGAAACTCAAAACATATATTTCTAGTGAAAACTCTAAATATAAAATTTTGGTAGGATTATACCAAATATAAAAAGCAATTTTCCACATTTTTCGAAAAAAATTTGTTTTACCTATTATATGACCGTTTGGACTGATTGAAAACATTCAGCAGCGAATAGTTTGAGTAATCAAATTTGTAAATGCGTTCCATGCAGCCATCGTTTAAAATGAAATTTGATGTTTTTTCAACGATATTTTACATTAACCTTGTTTTTCAGAGCAACATTGAATTCTGATGTGTTATATAACATAATTTTAATTTATCAATTAGTATAACCAATATAGTGAAACAACCAAACTAGGATTGGTTACTACTATACTATTATTATTATCATTATTGTATGGTCTATAGTACATTAGGATGGTGCAATGTTGGGCCATGATGCTCTCTACTCCAAGTTTTTCGCATATATATACACACCAATGTAAATTAAATATACATTTTTGTATTTTCAATTAGTCTACTTTTTCTCAGTGTTATTCTGTAATATTCTACTTTATTCATTTCCCTCAGTTTTATTATTAATTTATTTTTTGTCTGTTCGTTTTTTTTTTCTTTTTTTTCTTTTTTTTTTTTAAATAATTTTCCGATCGAAAGTAATTGTTTTAATTTCAGAAAACAAAACAATTTAATTTATGTTGAGTATCACCTTTTTTATTTGTATACTAGCTTTTATCTCAGTGTTCGCGCACGTTGATAACAAACATAAAATAAACTGTTAAAAATATATTGGTTAAAGTTATACTCACAACTTTTAGGTACCCAAAATATTACGTATACGAAAAATTATTTCAAACAAAGGCTTCCAATATTAAAAGTATCACCATTCTATTGACATTTTTTCAATAACTCTCACCGTTTAGAAATTGTATTTTTTAAAGGTGATGCACGTAGGTAGCTACGGATAGGTAAATTACTAAATTTTTAGCCCAGGTAAATCGCTAACGATAGGAATTTTTAAAGTCATGTTAATAGTTTTAGAGTTTATCAGTTACAAACAAATATTATTTAAATACTTGACAAGAAAGCTTGGAAGTGAAAAAATATTTTTATATTTCTATATTATTATATTTCTCGTCAATAATATTGCTTTCTATGGGTGAAATAATTTTTAACACCAGTCTACTTGTTTACGCTTGAAAGCGTAACACTTAAACTTACATTCGTATTAATGTTAATAAGAATTAGAAAATATAAGAGAAATACTTGTTTATATGTTCGATGTTTCCCCCTTTTAATGTATGGTTTTTTTCTTGATCGACAGTTTTTCAACAACGAGAAATTTAAAGGCATTTACTTAGGTGTACTATACATCAATTGCATTAAATGGTTATTTTTTTATTTGGATACCCGAAGATGTTCACATACTTTAAATTTACAATCATTCTTACTTACAGCTAAATAAATGAAACATTAAATAAGAATTAAGATAAATGTGATTGAAATTTCGCATTGATTAGAATTGGTCTTTTAGTTAAAAGATTCGCAAAGATCCCAACTATTTTGCTCGCTAAATAACGTTACATTCGACTCTTTTTTATAACTCTTTTATAAACATTTGGATATATTAATAATTCGGTTTTAGATCGTATAATTTGGAAGTTCTCGGCTATTACGAATACAATGGAAATGGTTTTCAATAAATAAAGCTGATAAAAAGATATTTTTTTATATATTTATTACGAAGTTATGGGTCTAGCATCTAGGAGCCATATTCACGCTTGCTTGTCTTTTTTTTTTTTGAAATACAAAAACGTTGCGTTTTTTTTTTTTTTTTTTTGGTGGTGGTGTTTGGTGCTGAGTAATTAAAATTTAATTCAGTTATAATAAATTATCAAGCAGTTTGAACAGACATTTAAAATTTATTATGTTTTGTGTTATACTCTTTTTTTAACAAATTTTGTTTGTTTGCTTTTTGAAAAATTATTTTTAAGTAAAATATGTGTTTTATGAAGATATTACGTTACATTCATTTTGTAAAGTCTACCTAATATATATTACTAATTTTTACCCATTAAAAACTCGGATATCAACCGGCTTTTTTATGTAAATTGTATTATTTAAGAAAAAACAAACAACTTTTTATCAACTTCGTAGATATCAGCTATGTAATAATAATGGCATTATGGTTTAATCAAATCGAATACTGTTGTTCTAAGCCTTCGCATCAAAACTTGAATCAAATTAAACACAAGTTCAAAGTATCATGAAAGGTATTTTAAAAATATAATTTTAGTATCACCAAAATGGTATTCCATTTGTTAATATTCTTATAATTAAGGAATATTTTTTTAAATTTATATATAATTCAAAAAATCTCTTTTTATACATTTCTACAGTGTTTATTAAAGTAAAAATATGCAAAAAAGAATTAATATATAAAATAGTCTAAGAGCTCTTATGAATACTAGAGTAACGGTCATTCAGTAAGGGTGCAATTTTTTCCAATGATGAATCAGTGTTGGCGAAACCAAGTTATGCTACGAATACGGACACCAAGTTTTGCTACGAAACAATCTTGCACGACAACAGCTTTTATTCATTTCAGAGACGTGAGAGTTGAGGTGAAAAGATAAAAGTCTACAACCAAATATATATATAAAAATTTTTAATTATATGTGTTACTAAAATTCGAAAAGAGCGCAATGTATTATTGACTCAATTTCATTCAACTTACAATTTTCATTATAAATATTTTCTTGTAACAACAAAATTAATATAAAATGTAGAAAAAAAAAGTACTATATTTAGGATACTTTTCAACAAATTTATTTAATATATTATTCTTTATAGTACAAAAACATTTTTCAAATATACAATGCTGTCGAAAAGAAAGTTATAACTCTTCTCTGGCCAGAAGAGAATAAACAAACGCCGTATATAAGAAACGAAAAAAAAAAAAAAATTAATAATACATAAATTTTCCTTTAATATAATAAATTATAACGTTACAGTTTAGACTGTGAATTATATAAATATTGATTATACTGAGCAGAATAGTCACAGTCATATTGCATTTTTTAACCTGAAGCAAGCAAACAAAAATTTGTTGTAGAGTTTTTGAACACACACGAATAACGAATGTAGTGGGTTCACTCTTCTTATAAGTAAGGCGCTACACTCTCTTTTTGTATATGTTGTGCGGACACATAAACCAAACCGAACCAGCAAACAAAATATATGAAAGTTCGTTCGAGTCGTGAAAAACTCCAATAAATTTATCAGAGACAAGTTTTCTCGTCTTTCATGAGCGAGTATTAATGTTATATAACTTAAGAAATACAATGTTGCTCAAAATTAACTTTTTAATGTAGTAATTTCATTTGAAGTTTTTGCAGAACTAACTTCAATTATAAAATTTATAAAATAATCTTAAGACGATGACTTAATACGAAGAATTAAATTGAAGATAAAGTACATGCCACTTATTTATTTGAATTACTTGAAAAATTACCAAAGTTTCGAAATATATAAAAAGTACATATAAGTATTACGCCAATAAAAAGAAAAGGCGGGTATGGCTTACTAACCTAGTAGAGTGCAATTGTTGTTTTTGAAAATAAAAAATTTTTTAATACATTTTAAAACTTTATAGTGAGAAGTTTTTTCAAAAGTTATAATCGGCATTTTAAAAATGATGAAATTTAGAGAACTTAAAACGCACCATGACTTAGTAATGGATGTCCTTAAAAATAATATATTAATATATAGTCCAGTATCTCAGAACAGGATTTTACTTATTTACTCACAAAATAAGAAAAAAAAACTAAGAAACCATGTAATGCTAGTATGTACGTTCACTGAGCGTACGGTGCATGCGTACACAAAACTGAGAATATAAGAATGATTTATTTTTTTGGCAGTAAATCAAATGACAAAGGTTTGCCGCTGGTAGGAAATATCTGGCATCATGGATTATGAATTTTTATAATATAATTTAGGTCATACATAAAAATCAGCCCTGAGATTATAAGAAAAATGAGTTGTTTATTTATCTACTTATAGCACCTTGTATCTTAAAATTGCAAGTACGCATACAGCGGCCCAAACAAGATTGCAAGTAGGCATACAGCAGAATTATATAACAGCACTGTTACTTTGTTCCACACTTTTAATTTATTAAGGATATCGTAAAACTGTACATACAAAAAATGTTATATAAACAACCTTTGTTTGAAACATTTTTTTCGTGTATCCAATATTTTGAGTACTTGCAAGTTGATTCTATACATTCTAACATTCTAACCGATAAATTATATAACTATTTGTTAACGTATTTTTCACATAAACTTACTTTAAACTAGTCTGTTACACGACAACATTTCTCGCGAGAAGTAACAAAAGAGATACAAGAAATTGTGTAATCTCAATATTTTGAAATATTTCTGTAGACTAGTTAATCTTATTGTAGAATTAAACTTAGCGAGAAAATTAACTCTATAGATATTTTTCAATTTAACTATATAAATTGAGACACTATAAAACTCATTGTGAATTATTTTATTTGAAATATTCCTATAACTTTAAAAAATCAATTAATTAACTAGACTGTCAAAATTATTGATAAATAAATAAATAATCAAATAGTTGGTTGCACTGGTTACATTACATAACCAATATAGATAGCATCGATCATTGATAATTATTCTCGGAAAGCATTAAAATTATTATCAATATCCTTTGCGTTTAATGCTTTCCGATAATTATAATATTATTATATAATCATAATTTTCATATTTCATATATCACCGAATTACATGGGATATTTTGCAAATTGATTTCCGATTACCATTATTGTTATTTTATAACAAAACAACAAAACAATTGTTTGCCTAAAAGTGTTACCTTAAACAGGTAGTATTTATTTCACTTGCTTTGTAGTATAAATGATAGAGGTAGTATACGTCTGCAAATCATGCCATTTTGAGTTTGTTTTCACCAGTCCATCGTATTAATAAATTTTATAGTGTTGGTAGAAATTTAGCACATTACGCTACTTAATGCATAAACTATGGTTGGAGGCGTAGCTTAACTTACCTACCGGATTCACTTGCTGCAAAAAATATGAGATTTTATAGAGCCCAGAAAAAAAAATATATTATTATTTCGCCAAATGTTTTCCATCTTATTTATTACAAAATAGTCTAATTTTACATGTTAAAATATAAATTTATTCCAAAGACCAATTATTTGTCCAATCATCAAAAAACTTATTTTAATTTGACTTTTTGCCCAAAAATGTGCAAACAAACAAAAAAATATTAAAAAATTCAAAACAATTTTTTTAATATTTAAAATATAAAAAAGGTTACGATTTTAGCAGTCTATGTGTAACATATATGCATATTTATGCATATTTTTAGACACCTATGTTCTAGCGTAGTGAGTTCTATTGGTTCTTTTTAGACCTGGAGCAATTAATATAGCAAATGTTAAAATGAAAAAAGTGAGGATCTTAAAATTTTTATTGAAATACTCTAAGTTTGTTATCAAAATAAAGAGTTTCATTAATAAATTTCAAAAAAATATTTGTGTATTAACACCATGCACTTAACCACAAAATTTAATAAAAAATAAGTTAAATTAGTATCATTCATTAACAAAAAAAAAACCCTACTTTCGTAAAAATACGAAATAAAAAAATTATTTGCCTAAATCAGAAAAGTAATGTGTAAGTGATAGCCGTGGTCGCATGCCACCATACACTTCTAATATGCATTATTTAGTATAAACATTCGGTAAGGTGGCCTGCGGATACACGGATACCCTCAGCACATCAAATTTCGGACACTAATATTTTTAAGAGCACATTCCCGTAGTAGAGTTTTAGTTCATTTAAACTTATTCCATTAGACAGAGTTTGATACGCTGGAAGTCTCATTACATAATGTGATTTATCAATGTCACAGTTTTTCAATGAGATTTCCTTGTGGTTTTCATAGTATTTGTAGAAACTGCCATTGAAAGATTAACGACCTAAAGTTATTTCTTACAAAAAGGTATTGTATATATACATATACATACACATATATATTTGCTTTTACTGCTTAATCCATTTATCACAGCCAATATTTAGAAAAATCGAAACTTTATTGAATTTATTTTTACTTCCATATTTTTATAGTTATCATTATTTAACGATAATATTTTTTTATGCTAACACGATCTATTTATCGTAGTACATGCCCAGGTAGTGCACAGGATTTTATTTGAAAAACATATATGTATGTAAAATACCATAAAAATAACGCAAAAAAAATTATTTTCGAAAAAAAAATAATGTTATTAGTAAGGTATATCGATATTTAGCCGGAAAATTCGGAATATATTCTGATTTGGGCATTCGCACAATTTTTCCCACATATACATAGACATATACAGCATCAATTTTTGGAGTTTCTTGTTATAACACTTCAAATCTTCTCTATTAATTGTCATTCCCGGTTACTGCTTATTATAACGATTTGCATTTCATTTTTAAAATGTTATAGTCATTTAATAGCGATACGCAACTAATAGCGATTAAATGACGTATTAATTGTCTTTATATTACTTTTACTTAATAAGTTATTATTTTATTGTTCTGTAGCGTATAAACTGCGATCTGATTTCATCCAACTATTTTTGCAAAGAGTGTTAATAAAAATTTACATTACGATTTCGTATTATCAAAAACTGTTCATTGTTTCAATAATAATTATAGTTTTTCCTGAACTTTAAAGTCCTCCCTTGCATATTGCATTGTTATTTTTTTTAGTTAAAGAATAACTGCATTGTTATTTTATTTCGTGATCTGTTTCAATTACTTTTCAGAGCACTCATTTGACTACTAACGAAGCACTGAAGTCAAAAATGTTAAAAATGTAGTAAAAGATAAAAATTTGATATGGTCTGTCGTGTCGAATACAGTGAACTATTAAAGAAAGCATCTGAATTTTCACTATTTATATATTTTTACCCGACTACGTTAAAGCCAAAAGGAAGGATTATACTCCACCATACTATTGATGTTACGGACCAGAATTTGATGAATCAGTCAATTGGTTAAATTCTTCAGTAATTCGGCTGATTTAACATACAAAAAAGTAGGGGTCTAAAATATTTTTTATAAGCATTAACTACAAAGTATTTTAAATAATTATAATTTTTAAAAATGTATGTTTGTTCACCCGTACCTTAAATGTTATCACAATTCAAAAAATGAGGTATATTTAGAAGTTTTCGTCCTATATTAGATAAAGTGATATCCATTTGATAGTCCTGGTTTCATACCACCTAAAATCCCTCTAAACATCACTTTATATAACTTCGGATGATAATATTTTCTTTTTTGTACTTTTTAGAACACATTACCGTAGAAAGGAAACTTACTATTTGAAGGGAAAGGAATTTTTTTTATCAAATTCATATTGTCCGATATGTTTTAGACAGATAATGAAAGTTAAATAATATATTACGGTATTTTAATTAACCAAAGAATAAATTTAATTTAAATTACGAAATCTTAAGAATTAGTTTGCATTCAAATTTTGTCACTATTGTTGTATTAGAATTAGCAATAATACGAAAGAATTTAATACAATAATGCTTAGAAACATTACCCTAATGAAAACCATGAATGGTTGATTTACGTGTTATAAGTGTACCTAACGTGATTTTTCTATCTGTTTCCCAAGAAAGTAAACAAAGTAAATCACTATCTGCTTAAAAATTTGTAGTGATACTTTAATCAACGAGTACTTAATGATTGTCATAACGAACACTGCCTGTTACAATTTAAGAGAATGTAAGTGAAAATAATTCCTGTAATTTAAATCACAAATTAAGTTGTCGTCATTGTGGTTTCACAAACTACAAGCATTTGATATAAGGTATTATATCAACTTATGAAATATATATGGTTTTCTAATTGTTATCAGAACCATAAATTAACCTTCTATTATCCATTCACACATGCATCATGAGTTTTGTGGATGCCTTATTTTAATAAATGTGGTCGGTTTTCAAAAATATTGTTTAGAATTATCATTGACAACGACGCATTACTCTAACATTAATGTAATATGACTAAAATTTCTTTGCTAAAGTACGAGATTTATTCTTACATACTAAAATAGGAACAAAATGAAGACAGATGCACCATATGATGGAATTATAGAATGAAGAATTTTTCTGCAAATCTCTATTTCGATAAATATTTTGTTAGCAATTTCAAATTAAATAATCTAATCCGTTTCACTCTTAATCCAAACACTTTATTTCTTGATCCTTTTACGAAATATTCGACTCTTATCGTACAGTTCACATTTTAAAAATGTATAGAATACTTTGTGTGTAATTTCTATGTAGAATACATATTTTATTCTTTTAGTTTTACTGTGTGTCGGGAGGAGACACTTTGTTTGCATTGACGGTACACAGTGGCGGCGGATTCTGCGCCAAACCGGAAGTACTGTCTGTGTATGAATCAACAAAAACTGTTCTCACTATTCACATCGTAAACAATGTTCGTCTATCGTTATGAATTTTTGTATAAAAGTTGTTTGTACAATTTTTTATTTTTTATTTTTTTTCTTACATTTTTATGTATATTATTTTTGTAAATTTGTCTTTTTATAATTTTCCCAGTCATTTGTAAATAAAAATATGATTTATTTAGTTTTGAATTGTTCATATGAATATTATTTATTCATGAAAAACAGAAAACCAACGAAAGGATTATGTTATACTTGACAGAAGTTTTTATATTTAAAACTCTTTTATGGTCTAGTAATAATTAATTTATTTTCTTTGTTGTTACAGGTGAGTGCTTTGATACAATTCTCATACATTCAACTCCAATTTTATAACGGTAAGATTTCAAGAAGAAAATTAATATTTCATCAAAACCAAAAATTTTTAGTCGCTTAACTAAGGATATCAGCATAGATGTTGTATGTGTGTCCATGTAACATTTAATAATCTATATATAATTCTATGCTTCTTAGCTAAAAAATTCTATGCTTCTTAGCTAAAATATGGGTAAAAAATTAAAATTATTTAAAAAGTCATTAGTTCAAGTTATTCAAATTAAATGATATTTTTATCTATACATCACGTGGCCTTAAACATGAGTCGAAATGGTTTGACGTCATATAGGCAAAAACTATTAGTTTTTATCAGTCAGTTCAGTCTAAACAGCTATCAATTATATCTAAATATTTATTATTCTGTAATTACATATTTATATTTATAAATATTATTTTGTTCGTTCACAGCTTTTTTGTTTACATAACAGTAATACGCCACCAACCTAGCAGATATATTTTTACAAAAAATTTAAAATTTGAATGTAATTTAATGCATTAAAATTTTAAAGAACTTTTTTAAACATAGTAGAATACCCTATTGAAACCACTATCTCATTACTCAGTATTAAATGTATTTAGGTAATAAAGATACGTGTTGATTGAGTTTTAAAAAATATACGACATTAGGTTTTAACATGATCATTATACAACTAAGAAATTGTAACCTAAAGCAGCCACGATTATTTAGTTATTTGTATAATGATTGTATACATAAATAAGTATGCACGATACTTATTAACTCATGGTAAAATCGATAGTGGTTTTTTCGATATCATAATTAACTTTATTTCAAATTGGATCTTAAATCGTGTTCATAGTTTATTGGTTTAATCTTTAGCAATTATAGACGATAATTTTTATTGCAAAATAAATTTGTTATCAATTGATGAAGAATAGAAATTTCTCCTAGCAAATAGGAAATGTGGTCGGAATTTATTAACACAAGCGAGTTGTATCCATTTTATAACCCACCATCCAATTATACACAAATACGGCTATAAAAAATTCGCATTTCTTATCATATTATCTGCATTTTGATTTTGGAACTCTTTCCAAAGAATAGCATGGCTAGCTTAAAATATGTGTTTTTAAAACCTGTATTCAGTAGGTATCTTTTGATAGAAAAAATTTTAATTAATGTACCCGCCATGCATTATATATTATCTGGGCTTATCCTGGTTAATTCCTTGAATATTTCATGCAATACAGTTAATATTTGTGGACAACAAAATATTTTATCAATATAGATTTTCCATTAGCAACTTATTGTCTATTAATATTGATTCGACTTTCAAAATCGAAATACCAGAAGAATATTTTGAAGAAGAAAACATATATTTCAATAAAGTATAATAGATAAGACTAAATATATATTAACAAAATCTTGGTATCTCTTGGTAGGTGTTTAAAGAACCACCTAATTACTCCATTTCCGTTTGTCCGTCCGTCCGTTTGTCTGTTTTACGATTGTAAATTCTTTGCAAACAATTTTAGCTCAAATTTAGGTAATAAATGCATGTGTTACTGCAATAGGTAGGCACATATTATTATTATAAATGTATTTACATCTATTTAGACTGGAAATTTAGAATATATTATGAATGTTTATAAATTTAGCTTATAAAAAGCCTTAATAATTGAAACTCAACCATATGCCGTGTGTCTAACAAAATAACTCTATTGGTTGTTATCTTCACTTGTTTTTGAAATATTTTTCAGTTTTGAAAATATTGCAAATGAAGTCTCAAAGTTACTATAGGTGTAATATCTCCGTCAAAGTAATTTCATGGGGATTAAAGTAAATACGTTAAATTGCAGACGAAACCTATAACACCCATATTACACTATTATTATCCATTATATTCTCATACTTGAAAATGCCTGTATGTATTTACTATGCTAAACTAAGGGTAGTAAATTTTAGGTTATGTTCATTTGTATACGTTAATATACAGATAGTTTATAAAGTTCAATGTCACTGTGGAATGTGTATATATTATATAGGAAAATGTAATATATTTCGGGGCTACAATTATATACATGCGTATAATACAAAATGATTTGAAAGTATGTTGACACTTTATAAACACAAACCATCCTGCAAAATATTTGGAGTTATATTAATTTCCAAATAACAACAAATTAGCATATAAACATTTAGTTTTGAATGAGCAAGTCAATTAAAAAATTCTTGAGCAGAATAAACCAATCACAAAAATTTATTTTTCTTAAAAGCAAACACCTTTTACATTAACAGCTTAGATTTGTCTCAATTTCTGATTAAAGTTAGGTGTTTAGACATACGTATTACAAGCTATTTTTATAAACCAATACTAACTGTCGGTTATCCACATAAATTTTGATGGTCATTTGTTTAGGATCCATGATTTACTAAAACATAAAATGAATAGTTTTCATTTATTTTATAGCTTTGGATAAAAAAATTCTTCCTAATTTTATATTAACCAACGATGAAACAAGGAACGTGGATAAAGTTGGCGTATTAATTAATCGCCAGGTGAAGTTCAAAACACTATTAATATAATATATCACGTCTGGAAATTTCACCGTAATGCAAGCTTAAATAATACTACAGAGAAAATTTATGTAAAAAAACGTTAGGATCCATCAAACTAACATTTTAAGTAGTGATAGTGGGATAGTTAGTTTATTTGAAATCTGTAGGTTTATGCATCTCAGGTTCGATTCAGTGATCGAAACCTGAATTACAAGATCAAAATTTAATTGTAATTGTTAAATTTTTACTAATTATCCACGTAAATCTATTGTTGAAAAATACGTTGTGGAACACTCTTATCTTTTATGAGATTTAATATTTGATGACTCAATGAATGATGGAAGCAGCTGGGAATAAATAATCTATACTTGATGGTATCATTTTTGGTACCATAAGTGTTCTTTTCATTATCTAATATGCATTTTAAAATTATACAAGAAATTTATTTATAATCCCCAAGTATCAAAGTATCTTCTGATACACGTGGACAAAATTTCATTTCCGAATATTCAAAAATGACATTAGGTTAAATAATATCCAAGACTGTTGTTTCTCCAATTTTAACTTTTTATGTCTTACAGAATTGAATATTATGAGGGTGGTCTATAAAGTTTCCAACCTCAAAGTGAAGATAAAAGCCAGTGCATGTAGTTGTGCATCTTTTGACAGTTACTTCCCAAGGTTTCAGCCACTTTGGACGCTTGGTTGTGGTTTGACCGTCGGTTGATTGAGTCAATGTGAGTATTTTTATGAAAATGGGAAAACTTATTTATCACACCAACCAAAACAAAAATTTAATGACGGGTCGATTCTCAAGATTTTCTATTTCCACAAAAGCACTCAAGCGACTGTCAAATAACAAATACGCGACAACAAGCGACTGTCAAATAAGTCCAAAATGGCTGAAATCTGTATTAGTGAGATATACAACTACATTTAATAGATTTTATTGACGAGGACTACCTCCTTCACGTTAAGATCAGAAACTTCTCAAACCATTCTCGTAAAATCATTGTAAATAATGAAGAGTTCCAAATTTACTTTCATATTTGTTTTTATATTATAATATATTTTTTATTTTTTTTTTTTCACATAATTATTTTTTAAATATTCAAAAACTCGAATTCGTAAAAAGTAATGAGTGAGAACTAGCCATAACAAATTATGATTACTACTTGTTAAGTAGTATGTTTAACTACTTAGTAAATAAATAAATTTACATTTATCACTAACGAGGAAAAATAGTAGACCCTTACTTATTTGATTATTATAAAGCACGACTGATCTCTTGAACATTATAAAACAAACATCTTGTTTACATGATATTGATCATTTACAGCTTTGGTGGTTTCCAAAGAATAAATAGTCATGTTTGAATGATCAATTCAGTAAAAATGGTACTTAAAACGAATGTTTTACATATTAAAAGTTACACTAACTACAATAATTTGCAGAAAACTTTCTAGGCAAAGAATGGAATTATTGGTTAAAAAGACTTCGAAACATCGGCAATATAACAAGAGCGAGAGGTGTTGTAGAGATCCCCGGCAGGAACTTGGCTCCTTTGACATCAATCAAATTTGATTTCAAATAGAAGGCGGTATTTGTTCCACTAAAAATGCTAACAAAACTTAAATTAAATCTAATTAACTTAAAATAACTCTTGAAATACTTCACAAAATTAAAAATAATTTTTATTGTGTAGATAGTATATTACTTGTATTGAGAGGAACTGATACAAAAAATGAAAATTCATCAATAAAAATATTCTCTAATGTATTTTAAAGTAATATTAATTGTATTATTTTCCATTTTCGCGAATACATTACTCAAAAAATAATCATCCAAATGAAAGCAATTTGGTATGAATATCTTCATATAAAAATAGATGACGTGTCGAAGATTTTTTCAGAAAAAAAAAAAAGACGTGTGGCACTCTGGTAAAGCTATTGCATAGCATTTTGTATCAACTTATGCAATTATAATTTTTTATTTATTTATTTATTTTATTCATGCAGTATTGCTTTTTCTTACACCTATACACCTATATACACCTATATCACCTTTCTCATAAACAGCTGCTTATGTATTCGTCCGATTTCGGAGCAGCTCGTCTCGATTCGTCAAGCCACACCTCCTTGCCCGTCGGAGTGGAGAGCGTGAGGTTTTTTCGTTACGGAATTTCTGGATTCGGTCCCCGCGCTCAAGGCCCGCGATAGAAGCTATGCAATGATTCCGGTAATACTTGAACAATACGACATGCACACTTTATACAGTTGACAGTTCGTCAGTATGCATACTGCTAGTGAGAAGAGATAAAGAAGTTTTATTTTGAATAGATAAAGAAGTTTTATTTTGAGTAGATAAAGAAGTTTTATTTTGAATTTCAAAATTAGATTTTGGTTTCTATGGAAATGATGATTTGTAACATATGAGGTTTTTTCGTTACGGAATTTCTGGATTCGGTCCCCGCGCTCAAGGCCCGCGATAGAAGCTATGCAATAGCTTAAAAATTTCTAGTAAAATACAATATTTATTTTTGCTTGAGAAATTTTTTTTTTTGCGAATAATTGATGTTTTTTAGTTATTTTTTCACGAAAATAGAAAAAAATTACAATATATTGTTGTCAGTTCCTTTTAAATAAAAGTTAGATTTGTGTAAAATATATTATGATTTATTTTGTCTCTTAATATATACTATTATCGCCTGTGGTCGAAATAAGACCATTTCTCATACATCTTTAATAATTAACTGTAATAATTTCATATCATATTTTAATATTATACACTCTTTTTGGCACTATTGAATGGTATAGCAATTGTGTTAGTTTAAATACGGGTAACCTGGGATAAATTTACAATCTCTACACTGCAGAATCAATTATACCACACAACTTTTAAAATTTATTCGGGGTATTTAATTCGTAAAATTTAATCGCCGTGATTCAGTATAATCTGTGCTTACAAATCAATATTGATTGTATGTATTTTTCTTAGTGTAACAAAAATTTGACACAAACAAACGCACTCACGCGAGTCTTTGTAAAGTGCCGCAAATATTTTTGTGACCTAAACTATAAATAATTGCATCATTCCTGGTTATGTTCAAACTGAGAGAATAAATTGAGTTTTTTTATCTTCAATTTAATAGTTTAGAAAAACTAAGTCGTTTTAATATCACTTAAGAGTAAACCATTAAAAACTATCGAGATTTGTTTTTTATACATAATCATAGCACATCCCAGTTTAATGCGTTAAAAGAAATTAAGAGTAATTACTCACACTTTATGGTAAAAAAAAGTTAAAACAAACAGATAATTTTTAAAAAAATTCGAAACTTGATTGATGTAATTAACTATTTAGATTTTCTACTGGCCTTATGTAATTTTTGTTTATATCCGGATATTCTAAGTTATCTCATAGTACATTTATTATTCTTTTCAAACAAATGGCACAAAAATGTTATAATATTTGGTATACACATGAAATTGGTCATAATAAATAATTATTTTTTTTAATAAACATTATAATTAAAAATTTTCTGGGAACAACTTGTCATGACCGCTGTTTTTATTTTAAGATTGTACATACCAAACAATAGGGATGTTCCCTGATACTGAATTTGCTATATATTTCACATTAAAATGTGAAACTAGATTCAATACTCTAACAATACTTGAAAATTAAATTAAAATTGATTAAAAAAACAAAGAAATTTTATTTTAATGGATTTTGAAAAAATATCTCCAGCTCCAGGTCCGTGAAGTAAAGACGCTTCAGTAGAAGTATTTAAAAATTTAATTCCTATTACAACGATGACAAACTTTTCTTGGCTGATTTTAAGTTTCAAAGATCAACATAATGGACCTTTATAAAAAAAATTTCTAAACGGTAATTTACAGAACCTCTTAATAAAAATCATGCACTCACTCAATCGTTTTATTATAAACCCACACATAATGATAGAATGATCTTTCTTATAGTCTATAGATTTTTGTTGTGAAGTTAGTTCTAGTTCTTCCTTCACAGGTTAATATATTAGTTTGGTTATCAACGGCGACAATCGTCCGGCTCCATATCCTCTCTTATTGCATATTGCTCTGGACACCCGGCACGACATTTTACTGATCGCCGCGCGATCTTACACATAACATACTATACTATTTCACTATATGGATTTTATACTATTAAGACGTCGTTTTAAAACGTTTAATATTATATATACTAAATATATCTATCTTTTTTTGTATAATTAATGTTTGTATAGTTGTTTTTGTCACACTTATTACTTACTGAATGTTTTACAAATAATGAGCAGAAAAAATTCCATCGCTTAGATAAGCAGTTTTGTGTTCATTAATAATTTATACGTTTCTATTAGAAAATTTTTATTTTTGCTTTTATAAATTTAACTTCTTCTGTATTTTGTTTTTTTGTTAATGTATTTATATTGAGTTTGATGATTTATTTGAAACATTTAAACACATGAAAATAGAAATCAACGATGGTAAATATGTAGAAATGATTGCTCGAGATTTTAGTAAACAATTTAGAAATTATAGGTTGCACATTCAGAAGTGTTGATTTTTTGTTTTAAAAATTTTTATATATCTTTATATCTAATAGTAACTTCCTGGGAAATTACTCGTGTCCGCCAATCCGTATAAATACTTCGAATTGCGTGAAAAGAGAAATCCAAAATCCGAACGAACAAACGTGAAATAAATAAAGTTACTATCACAGGAAAAAAAATGTAGAAAATTTAGAAACAGCATTTTTACCCCAGACCTAAATTATTTCTCAATCGGTCAAGCCATTTCTGAGATATTTAAATAACTATATTCGATATTAAGCATTTTCACATAAATTCCGATTTATCGTAAGCCAATAACTCAATTTTGATGATATTTTGAATGTAGATGCATTGTATTGTGAATTTTTATTTTTATTATTATTATTTTTTTCTACTAAACTTTTTTTAGCGTCCCTGAATTCCAGAAGTTTCATTTGTATATCTTTAATATGCATTCATTTTGGCACAAATAAAATGCTTTTCTTTGAATTTATATAAATTGGCTTCAGAATTAGAAAACAATTATTTAATGTTATGCTTGGACCTATTTTAATCTCTAGTTGAGCATCTTCTGAAAATTACTAATATTGAATGTTCACAAATTAAAAATTTCAATCGCTACTCGCTGTTACCACGTGATCCGGTATATTAGAGGTGTTCTTTTTACAATTTTATTTTTATATATTTTCAGTATTATTTGTATCTTAGTCATGTCCTCATTTTTTAAAGGAATAACGGAAAATGTATTATTTTTAAACTTTCTAGGCATATAGTGGCACACGTCTAAAAAAGCCCACGCCTACCTTCAAATAATTTTTGACGATAGCATTATTATAAGAATACTTATTATTTGACAACAAATAAACATATGTATGGTTTTGTGAATTTCCTTTGTGAAATATTATTTATAAAAAATATATAAACTAGGTACTTTGCATTTTCTGTTTTACCAATTAATTTTATTAATTAATGTTGACAATTGTTTATATAATTTTTATAAATAAAAATAGTTTAGCACAGAACACATTTTGCATTAAATATCTTTAATCGTAAAAATAACTTCTGTTTTAATTCTTATCCTCCCCATATAGTTATAGAATATTTCAGATTATATTAATTTTAGATTAAAAATTGTGACGGTAGCATATATCGAAAGCGGGAACAAAATGTTAGTATAGTTTAAATAATCTCCTAATTAGTCCTTTACCATCTGTCAATCCGTCTATCTATCCGTTGGTTCCAATGGATCCATGACCAAACTTTTAGACCATAGAAAAAAATTCGTGAACAATGGATGCTCGCTCGCTGTTTTGAAACAAATAAATCACTTTTGAAACTACTAAGATTCGTCTACAATTCTATCTCAAATTTAGCCAATAAACACATAAAATACATGATAATATTATATATTTAAACACTGAATAAAAATAGTTCAAACATTGATCAACCATATGTCAACTATCTAAACAACTAACACTGTTAGTTGCTAACTTCACTCGTTAATCATTTTTAATCAGGAAATTTACAACTATTGGATTTTTATTTCCTTTTACCAATAGGGAAGTATTGTAATCCTGTTAAATTTCCATACCGGTTTTACAACGGAAATACATGTTTTGAGCTCATCCAAATGTGTGTGTCTATCAACTGGCCAATTATATTTGTGTTATTTTTATGTTTTTTACATTTTTCTCGAAAATGTCGGCTTTTTTGTGGGAAAATTCAAATAAGGGAGAAAAATTTAACTTAACAAATTTAGCTACACATATAACATTGTACATACTAAGTATATAATAGTAAAAGAAAATCCATTGACCTGCTGCAGAAGAATTTTTTAATGGTACAGTTTTTGTATACACTCTTTAAAAGCATTCATGAACAAAATTTTTGAAAATTTTACACTGCCCTTATAACCTAAACACATGTTTAGGAGGAAACTTTTAATAGCATCGAATTATTACAAGGATTCTTATGTTTGAAGTCATCTGTTGACAAAAAAACTTTAATCCATTAAAAATTTTTTTTTTTTTTGAATTGTAAAAATAGTTTTGTCCTATTACTCTAGTTTCTATTTCAAAAAATGCAATCTATTTAATTTAAAAAAATAATATTTTATGTTAAAATATCCTTGAAATTAATGTTTTTTTTTTAAATACTGTCCAATTTATTCATCATAAATTATAAAAAATTAACAATATTTTGACAAAAAGAATTTTTCTAAGTATACGCAATAAACTCATAAATAAAAAAATAAAAATAAAAAAAATGTACAGTTAGCAGGTGAGATTATGTGTATTCCAGAAAATAAATCATATTTTTACACAAAAGATAAAAAAATAATAATAATAATTTTTTAGTGTCAAAATTTATCATAATTATTATTTGGAGGTCAACCAAAAATTAAGTATGCACTTTTGTACGTAACAAAACAGCATAACGGAACTTTTTTGTATTGCATATTTTTTATATGTGAGATAAAAAATTTGTTTTATAATTATTATTATGACCTTCAAAAATATTAAAACCATATTCATATTTTTAAGTCATTAAAAAATGTTACAAATTACAATTGTAAAAACTGTTGTTATTTTTGTTCGTTGTCCTTCAAACGTTTACAAATTGTCTAGATTTATTAAAGGTGTTTATTATCGTAACGGGATCTTGCAAGAATAACAGAAGTGAATTATTTGATGTATTTATAATTTATTTTTAATCCGTTTTTCCTGATTTTGTGCATACAAAAATATATGTCCATTAAATTTTATCGTGTATTAATCCAACTCATCGTTTGAGATACTAAAATCAGGATACCTACTTTCTTTCAGGTTGAATAGAACAGATTTGACATTTGCCAACCTACATAAAAAACGATCGGAATACAAACACTAAGTTAGCAGTACATCTAACATCATAAATTTAAAAAAAATTTTGCTTTTAAAATACCTATAAGTGAGTATTCTCTTTTTTTTAAAAAGAAAATTTTTAACACTTTTGGTAATTTTTTTATTCGTTTAAACAAGCACAAATTATATTTAAAGAAACAACAGGTGTGAATGATAACATATTTAAAAAATTCATATCCTCCTAATCTAGCCACTTATCGGTTTATTTTTGGTATGCATGGAAAACCTATTATAATGTATCAATTATAGCTGTGAAAATCTTTCTTCCAAGTTTTATTTGATGGCTAACGTAAAAAGTTAACACAATAAATCACTATATTTTTTATAGGCTGACTTTCTTATTGAATAATACCTAGATATAATCTATCTACTTGAAAATTATTGGCAAATGGTAGGTAGGGATCTGAGTGACGAATGGCCTACTTTACAACCGATTGCTTTTCGTTGTAATATAAATATTAACATTTTTTTTAAAGTCTTTTCTTTTAAGTCATCGATTTTTCTAATATAAGGAAATCATCACACTTATTATTCCAAAAGATCAAAAGGTTGTATACAATTATACAGCACCATTAGTAAAATATCAAAAGAAAAATAATTAATTTAATTTTAACAGTATGAAAATACCTACTAATTAGACCATGAAAAAACCCATTACGTTAAAGAGTGAAATTTTATTTTTGGGATATTTTGGTATTTGTAAATATGTTATTAAAAATTTAATAATTTAAAAAAATAAAATCGCTTTTTAAAATTACATTGAATTATTGGATTAGCGTACACTTTTAACGTTAAATAAATGCAAATTATCTATTTGTTAATATTGTACCATGACATAAGTAAGTGTGATTTTTATGGCCTTAAGACGGAATAATTTTCAACGGTTTTTGTACAAAATAACACAGCACTCCGGTGAAGCTGTCCATATATTTCATTTATAAATTTTAGTTCTTTTAGAATCATCCTGAATGAAAATTTTTATATGGTAGTTGAAAGTTACATACAAATTTCCAAAATTATAATACATTAGAAAATGTTTGAAACAATTAAATATGACTAAAAGAAAATCATAAATTTGAAATTAAAACATGACTTATTCTTTCTTCAAGAAATATAATAATTTAATATTATTAAACTGTAATTAAGTTAACTCTGAAAACACAATATTTTTGTTTTATTAAATGCTTGTAATTTCCGGACTATGACAACAGATGTCACCACTACAATCAGGACTACCAAGTATAGTTGTAGGAGGCAAATATAATAAGTGTTATATTTAATAAAATACTTTTCGCCTCCATGTGCATTCCACATAAAGTAATTTAATAAATCAATTATGTATTTCTTATAGTTGTATTATATAAATTATGATACCCATTAGTATAACACCCATGACATAAAGATCAAAGACTGTGCGTTTATCATAAAATAAATTAATATTATTCATTTAAAATACAATTTGAAAGAGACTTAAAATAAACCAAACAAAAAAAAAAAAAATAAAAATAATAAAAAAAAAAATAGAATTTGATAAACAATTTTAATTTTTTGAATTAAGTATTTTCTTAATTTTAAATAGGGAAAAATGGCATAGTTTATTTACGAACTTAATTCGTATTTGATCCAATATTAAAATTATATTAATATTCCTATTGCTTGTGTTTATTCTGAAATTGAAATTTATTTTAGTAAAAAACAAAACTAAAACAACAATTTTATTAATAATTTATAGAATCTAAACTTAATTAAGTAAGTATAAAAAATATTTCAACACATATTTTTAAAAACATGTTTCAATCAAATCAATAAAACTCCATGACACTATTTTACTTGTTGGTTTTAAAATGTAATTTTGTATTATTTATATTGCTTAAAATGTATGTTATAATGCCATAGATTTACTCGCATTGTTAATTCTAGGCAAATAGTATTTTAAAAGTATCTAAAGAATTACATAAACCAATTTTTTTCGTAAATAAAAATTAGACAAATTCTTAGAAAAACATACAACTTTATGAAAAACTACACAGCACTGTAACTTTGATGAAAATATATTTTAACCATTCCAAATGGAAAACAGATTTAAATAAATACAATCCCGTATTTAAAACCCTGCTCTTCGCTGATACCCAAAGACACTATTTCATAAATTCTTAATAAAACCATTAGATTTGACAAAAATAAAAAAATTCACGTCTCAACATGTGTCCTTTTTTTATTAATAAAATCATTGGTCGGTGGGGAAGTGGCGGTACAAAATTTGATTAAAATATATTCAATTCTTTTAATAAATTTAATCGAATTTTTCAAAAATCTGTGACAATAATAAAATGATGTTTGAACTGTTAAGCTATTTATCCATCAGTTAAAATTGAAAAACAAAAATTTCTATTGCGAGGCATAAATATTGAATAATACAACAAGTGGACAGAGTATCAATTTAGTTGCAATTTGTCAACAAACTACAAATAATCAATTTATATTACATTAAAAAAAAAATAAATGTAAAAAATATTTAAAAGAAAATTTTATTAAAATATTAAGTAGGTACAACACAATAAAAGACATAAGATAATAAATATCTTAAGTTAAGTAAATAAATGTATAATACGAAAATCAATAAATATAAATAAATTTAAATATATTTAAATAAAAGAATATCATTGTTATTGATACTTTAAGTTAAGCTAAAGTCATCAATACACGTTCAATAATTTTACAGGCACTATAATATGTTATACTTTGAGTTTTCTTTGTTTGCATTGCAATATTATAAATTCAACAGCTGCGACTGAATTTACATTCGAAAAGCATCATGTCTATTTTTCGAAATAATTTTAACTTTCTTTTAACTATAAGTAAAAAGGAGTAACGCATTCCATGCAAAATTTCGATATGGAGTTTTATCCTCTAAATCAAATAAATGTGTATGCGAAATTGGCCGGTGTTTGGCAATGTGTATTTGTGCGTATATGAGTGTATGATAGCAATATTGTATCGAAAGCTTTATACTAAATTTACCAAACTTTTTTTCATTTTACCATTTGTAGTTTAGATTGAAATTGGTGTTTCACTGTATTAATGATTTTCATTGTTTTTACGTTTCTCTCAAAATCCCAAAAATTATTTTTCAAACTTATGTATGTTTTTGAACATTTAAACTTAACTTGTCTTTATTGTTAGACTTACTTACATATTTTGGGTGAAAATTATAAGGTTGCATTATTTTAGTGAATTAAATGACAAATTACAAGACAAAAATCATCTAAAAACATTAACGGATTTTAGAGTTACGAGTTAAGCTAAGGAATCAAATTCAAAACGTTAGTGCACCTTATAACCAAGATTAAGGAAAACATAATCGAGATCACAATGTTTCTAGTCAAAAAAAAAAAAAATAATTATAGTCTACTTCGATTACTTTCGTTAATATTTACATTAAATTGAATACGCTTGTCTCGATTTTTTGCTTAATCTTACATTAAGAATAAATCTTAGAGTACATTGATTAAATAACTTGAATTGTGTCTAAAAGATTTTTAATCTTTAAAATAAGATTAAAATAAGATAGAAATTTATAATATTTAGATCAAACTAAGAGCGACGACCTATTTTTAATTCTTAATTATCGGTCTATATACCTTTCTTTCAATATAATCTGGCGTGGGATTTCCTGTTGTTTTATAACAAGATATTTAGTTATAAAACATAATCGTATTTTTCTGTAATACAAACAACATTATTGAAAAAATTTGTGTACTTTGACAGTCTATTAGGTACTTGAAGTTCAGTCTACATTATTAAACAATATTCAATGATTTTATTATTATATTTTATTATAAACAAACACTACAACAATATACCTTTACTTAAGGATAATAATGTTGTATTGAGAGAATTATATCCATTCTTAATCTAATTACAGTAGCATTAAGCAATAAAGTTATCTACATCGTACATTTTAGAATGAATACACCAGGCACAACGTATGTCTGTCTGTCTGTCTGTTAGTCTATCTATCTGATTCGTTTTATATTCTGTAGTATGTACAGATTGAGCTATCCTTTACAACAATATATTAAAACCAATATACTGATTGGTCTACAAAAAATATCCATCTCGTATATTGTTAACGTTTCTTAATTATTAAAAAAATATTTTAAATTACAACTGTCGTTAACTGTTATCCTTTGTTGGAAAATTTATTTTATCCTTCAGCCGAATATATTATTTTTATCCTCAGAAATTTTGTTACAACTAAAAAACTAAAATTTACTACTTTAAATATAATTTGGGAAAACTCCAAAATCAGCATCTATAGATAATCAAAAATTTATGTGTTTCGCATTTCCAATTTTTTACAGAGTCAACATTCTTGAAACTATTCAAATTGATTGAATATGAACCTAGTTCCCAGTTTTTAAAAATCCAATGGCATGTAGTCTGGTGCAATTACTTCAAAAATTGGCATAATCTCAAAATCCAAAGTATAAGTTTTACCTCAATTTTAAATTGTTCTATACAGTCCATATATTGTTTGGTTAAAAGTAACACTATTTAAAGCGCCTGGTTTGGGCTAGAGAGAGAGTAGAAACTGGTAAATAAATAGTTTTGATCAGTTTTCGTTACAAAACATAAATTTTAAACATCTCACGTTTAAAATGAAATAAACTTCTTACCAAACAATATGTAGACTGTTATACAACAATTTGAAGGTGGAGGAACACTGTTATTTTGTATGTTGGGGTTGGGGTTGGTACTGACCAATTATATGTATTTTTTTACTAACAGTTTAACACTGAAAAACATTCCTTAAGTTTCTATTAAAATAGAACCAATTAGTAAAATACACAAGTTTGTTTATAGTTTCCGATAAATAAACTGTATCAAACCAAAAAAACTGCAAGGAACCTTTATCATGGCAAAATTTGATGTGCTTTTTTGGAATTATTTTGTACTATCGAAAGAAATAGTGAAAACAATTTTGTTCCTTTCGACAAGCATAGAATGTTTGTTTTCATAAACGTACCTTCATCCATCAAATTTCAGTTATAACTGCTAGACATTGCGAATCCGGTTCTTGTACATACAATGAACCAAACTTTGTTTTAGACTGTCAAAAATGAGCAAAATTTACTCATTAACTTTGTAATTGTATACATTGCCGTTTGTACAGAAAGTTCGATTAATTATTGTAGTCCTTTTGGCAATCATTGAATATCTGTTTTCACAAAAAATATTAAGGCACCAAATTTCAGTTATTTTACTGCAGACGATTGCATAGTTACATACCTCTTTCTGAGCAATAAAATTTGTCAATTGGCTGTCCAAAAATGTGTGAAATGTGTATTGGCTACTGACTCTTAATCTAAACGTTTTGTAAATATTGTAACCCGTATTGCTTTAGCTCATCAGAAAATATCAACCTTATTTATATGCAGAAAGCAGAAGCTTACAGACTAGCAGGGTGCTATTATTAGTGGTAGCCTATTGATTTTATTGTAATTATTTCTATGTCTGATTAGCTGTAGAGTATCATTTTCTCAACATACTCGGTGTATAAAAAAAGAGGCTAACTGACTGGTCTTTTCGTAAAGTATTTTCTTCTTGAGCAACCCATAGGTGGTTTGTAACAGCTATCTAGCAAGCTGTATGATCATATTATTGTATATAAAATAGAATACACACACAAAATGTTGAACGATGAAGTTGAACGAGTTCTCAAGAAATGCCATAAACTAAACATGGTGACTACATAAATTTTTCCAGCCAGCTTCACTCTGTAACTCATGCAAAGAAGACAACAGCATATACACTATACACTATATTGTATATTGACTACATGGTAGTAGATATCTATTCAACATTGTACTACAGGAAGGTATTGTGTTATATGCATAAGAATTAAATTATGAACCATTTCAAGTAGGCCATCAAATTATTTAACTAGAAATTGCTATACAATACCATCCTTTGTATTATTGTAATGTAATAATTACATTTTATTATTGTAATTTTAAAAACAAAATAATCATTCAATATAATTTTTACAGAGCATTTGATGTTTCAATAAATTAGTCATAAACCATAAATTGAGATATAATAAATTTGTACTTACTACACTTTTGAATTTTTAAGAGAACTAAATAACATTGAGAATGACTTTATTGGTAATCTGACAATTGATATCAACCAACAGTAGAAATTACACATTTAAATTACTATTCATAAATAGAATAAAAACATAAAATTTTAATTTCACATTTCATTTGCCTCAAATGCAGGAGTACTTGGACTTATTCTCAATATTTTAGTTTGATAAATGCATCAATTACCATATGTTCTGCCTTTAGTAAGCAAGATAAGTCGAAATCGAAAAGAGATAGCGATTGGCATAAAAATTAAGATAAACCTCCGTTTGCTGGATCCACTAGGTCCGGAATGATCCATGATTCAACTTTTTAACCATAAAAATAGAAAATAAGTTTCACAGACGAAAAAATGTATGCTCTTCGAAACAAACAACTTTTGTTTGAAACATTTTCTGGTAAACTGTTTCGCCACAATTTCAGCTATAATTTAGCTAATAAGCACGCATATATATTCAATACATATTATTATTATATATGTGTATATAACTGTTTGGACTGCATATTTAGAGAACTTTATGAATGCTTCCCATTAAAAATAAGTCAAATATTGATACTGAACCATATGTTGAGTATATAAACTATAAACTCTGTTAATTGTTATCTTCAATTGTTTATTGAAAAAATTGTTAAAATTACCGATGCTTTTGCTAGCAATCGCTAATCAATTTCTTAAACATTAATGCACACATAAAAAAGAAAATCAGTTCCTGAAATAAATCAGCGTTTGCATTAAAAAAAGCATTGTTTAAAATAGAATTTTTAAAATCTAAGGTAACGTATATTATTAAAATATAAAGATGTTACCATAGATCAGTAATAAATTAAGTGATAAAATTAATTGTGTTAGTTTTTTTAAAAACACGTCATATTTTAAAATATTATCAATTTACTGTGTCT
This sequence comes from Chrysopa pallens, assembly GCA_020423425.1. Lineage (NCBI taxonomy): Eukaryota > Metazoa > Arthropoda > Insecta > Neuroptera > Chrysopidae > Chrysopa > Chrysopa pallens. Next base: position 20,680,557 of record CM035591.1, on the reverse strand, counting down.
TAAAATAATTTTTATTATTTTTTATATGTTAAAAACATGTTTAGATCATTATTTTGATGTTATCGATAGATATATTTTTAAATATATGATTCGTCCAAATGTTATAGTAGCAGACTACAAATGAAATAGACAAATTTGGATTCTTATATAAATGTTAATAAATAAATTTTATGGATTCGGAAATAGTATCTGTTGCATACTTCGTAATATTAACTTCCCATCATTTTGCTAATCTTATATGTAGGTAATCTAATGTGTAAATTCATCAATCATTTAAGTCCCTTCATTTATCACATAAAAGGAAGGTTTTCACAAAAATTTACACAAAAATCATTTAAAAAAATGCTCAATAAAACGACGTTGGTTAGGATTTAAATGTTTTTCAATTTTTAGAATATACAGCTAATTTATTTTATCTTTTCTTTCTTCTGAAATAATAGAATATTCCTGTAGGAGCTGCGTTAATCAAGTGAATTTCGTCTGAAAAATTAATAATGTTTGTTAGGTTAGGTATTCTAAAAATAAATATTGCCAATTTTAAACCAATTCAATAATATTTGGAACTGCTACAGCAAAATTACGGTGTATACAGAATGAATAATATTATTAGAGAATAAAATCAGGAATTTTAAATTTTCCAATAGGAACTAATAGATTTAGAATCGTATCACTTTTTAAAAATTACAAATCAATTAAATAAAAGATAATTGCTAATATTGTTTAGTATAATAATAGAATATTATACCAGGCATTATGTTTGGGATATTTTAAATAAATTTCAATATTACTATTACGTTTTTGATCCACCGTCAAAGTGTTCTCAAATTGTTTTCAAGTAGCCGCATTTTGATCTAATATTTTACAGTATTTTAATAGTATAATTAATCGCAGAACAAACGACGGAATTGCAGCACTTAAAGATTTTAAGTCTACAATTCTTTAATTCAGGATTATATTTCTATTTTTAATACATTAAACACATAATAATCCTTGAAATTGCAATTATTAGGATGTATCATGCACTTATTTAATTATTAGCGCATTTAAAAGTCGGTATATTCATTAATGCAGTAATATACCTGTACATTGAATTCCTTTATTTTAATGTTTTGAGGATTTTCTACGATAAAACCCGCCATGAAATCTTTACAAAAGTGAAGCCGCAACTAAAAAGCTAGATGTGAAGTTTCAAAAATTTCAATATAGAACAAAATTTTGTAACAGTCCACTCAATAGTTCCAACCCACCAATATTATTAAACCAATGTGTCTGAGATATGAAATACATCTAACATCCATTCAACTGCATACACACTGCACACATAGACTGTTGAAAAATGAAGTTTACATGTAACAGCATCTCTTGTTTCGTTACTTGTTCACAGAGGGGAATATTCAGACCCGCTGCTGTTATATGCCCTGCATTTATTTTATGAAATAGGGGGAGGCCTTTCAATGATGATAGTTCTATCATTCTTTAATATACAAATAAGATAATATAGATAAAATAAAATACTTTTAAAAGTTTACACTGCCATAATAATAAGTACAATACATATATAAGTCAATTAGTTGTTAGTTAGGTTGTGTCAACATGATGTTGAAAGTAAATTATTGGCTTTATTTTCAAGATGTATAAATAAATATGACCCAGTTTTAAATAATTTTTTAAACTACTGCAAATTGTTAATTTTTTTTTAACTGTATTCCACTATTTAAAAAGCTTTTAATTAAGGATGTATGATATTTCTATATAAGAGTATGAACTTTGACTAAATAATTATTATTATAAAAAAATCCTTTAAATCGAATTTTATTAAATCTTACAGTCTTAAATTACCTAATTATTATCATGATATTTTGCATTTATATTAAGTTTTTCAATGAAATAACTAATATTTAAAATAGGTTCAACTTTAAACTTAAAAATATATTCGAAGAGGTTTTTTTAAGCTACAAACCTCTGCTTTAGAATACCTTACGAATAGTTAATTAATTTTTAGTTAGAAGCATGATTTAATATATAATATATATATATTTATATATATATATATATATATATATATATATATATATATATATATATATATATATATATATATATATATATATATATATATATATATAATATATATATATTTATATTTTTTTTAATTTTAATTTATTTTCATTTATTAGTTAAATAAAATCGGTACCGAAGTTGTTAAGTTGTTTAGGTATCTATAAACTTTCAATTTAAAAGCAATTATTTTTTAAAAATATTCGTTAAAATTTTTAATTAATTATTTTAATTTTTAAATTGTTAACATCATACCTGCTATGAAGAGGAAAAAAATTCAAAACAGATCGATTTAAGCTTATGAAAACGATTTCAAAAATTTAGTTAAGATAGTCTCAAGATAACGAAATTAATATTTATAGTGCCACATTTTATAAATTTGGATAATTCTTTGAAGTTGATAACTTTTTCGTTGTTTTCACTGTAAGAAAACTGATACAATCATTTAAATTGCAAATCATAACAAATTTTTTATTATATTCTTAAGTTATTTTTAATGTAGTCGAATGAATAGGGATTAAAAAAAGGGGGCTATCTTGCAAACGGTTCGGTACTCCTAAATTTTTGATATGTTGTCTAGGATGGTTAGTATCTTTTCGATTAAAATAATTCCTTTAACCGATCGGGGTTCTTTTTTAGGGTGGTTTCTTCGCCTTTTAAGTGGCCTCTTCGTTTATCTAAAAAACAAATTAATTCACAATCATTGTATGTTATCACATTCAGGCATATTAACAGGTATAAAGAAAAACGTGTACTTTATGTTTGATAAACTTCCTGTAGATTATTAAAAATGGAAAAATTATTAAATTCTGCTAGCACATAAAGTATACGTAGATAGTAGTTATAGTTCAAATATCTACCACAACTATACAGAGCCACTATCTAACAACATATACAACTATACCTACATAACGTCATTGATCGCGTTCGTTGAACAAGAAGCGCGAAAAAAAAATAAAACGAATTGTTTGGTGTTGAGAAGATGAATGGTAGTTACGTGACAATCGCCCTTTTGTAAGATGAAAAATAGCAAATTGCGAAAATACATCAAATATACGTATAAGTAATATACATACACATATCTATACATATACATACATTTATACATACGAATTATTTTTGCTGTATACTACAGCGAAAAAACATTTGAACGTCACACAACCTCCGTATACGATGGAAAACAAAACAGATCAAAATTTTACGAACGATGAAAAATATACAAATTCAATTTTGATAAACTCATAGGCATCAAAAATACAAATTTTATAAATTTAAAATTTTTGAATCACAAATAGATATCTCGAGAAACTGTAGAAAATGCAAGGATCAATTGACTGAGCTACATTATACAGGGAAATTAAATATGTGCTTTATAAATAAAATCAAAAAATTTTCTTGTTAAACCATACCGCTTAGTAATAGAGGTAAAAAATGATCTAGCCAAATGTATACAAAGAATATAAAAAAATTAACTTAAAAATTTATTGTTACATCGTACAAGATTTAGCTAAAAATTCATCACTATTTAATACGTTTACGCTGTAATACCAAAAGAAAACTTACAAAGAACTGGTAGACCGTCTCTGCATATGTCATATATAAGTTATTTTTTAGGAATGTAAAAGTATCATAAACTTGAATGGGCTCAATTGGAAAAAATTTACAATTTAATGGGCGTGTTTGACCGAAGTAAGTACAAGTACATAACTTAGTAAGCCAGTCAACATAAAAAAATTAAAATCTTACAAGCTGACTATAGCGCTCTTCGGCCAGGACAGACTTACTGGCTTAACATAACATTTTTATATTTATGTGATTATACAAAATACGTAATTATACACACCAGTTTTTCACGGTCCACTAATTTTTACGTCAAAAATCATTATATTAAGTGCTTGTGTATCTGAACAATGACAGATCTGTTCTTGTCCGTTTTGTTTACATTAACAATAAGCAAAATAGTGTCGTATATTAAGCCATGTTTACTGCGCTAGCACTTACTTTCTGCCCCAGCCCAAAATTTTATAAGTATAGTAAGTGACTTACTAAATTTAGTAAGTACTTACTTCGGCCAAACACGCCCAATATAATTCTATGCATATTGTTGCCCACTGTTTCGCATGGCAGTTCAACTTTCCACAAAAATATGATATCAAATTAAAGTAAAGAACATAAACAAAACTTCGAAATTATATAAATTTTATAATTAATCGTGAATTTTGATAATTAATCGTAAATTCATAATTAATCCGTACTTGCGTACATAATTTAGTTATATTTTAAACTTAATTATTTACATTCAACATCTTTGAGAACAGAAATTATATTCGTTTCTAATTCATTGATTTTATTCCATCTATGGATATATTACAATAATGACACAAAATAGAATTGCTAAAAATACAAATAATCGTCAACACTGATTTCTCTGTTTCCAATTTTTCGTGCTTGATAATACATATACTAGTATTACCTATACGCCTGTCTGAAGTCTTTTTATAATAACACAATACATTGAAAATTTTTGAACATATGTGTTTTTGGTGTGAGATATATTGCTTAGGAACACGAAATTAGATATATTGTGGTCGTTCATAATATACAGTAGCATGGAATACAATATGATTACAAAAATACAATACATTCAAAATATTATTTTTCAAAAAAGAAATACTTTTATTCTATACTGTACCTACTTATACACAAACACGCTATCCGTATTTATAATTTGTTAGTTATAATTATAGTAGCAACCAAATTTAAACAGAAATGTTCCCAATGTCTACCATATTCTTGGCTTTTTTTATCAAATAAGGCAGAATTTTGCTCATCCATATTATTGCAAATAACGAAAAATTTCTGTTACATTATTTAGAAAACATTTATATGATATATGTTAATATATCACTATCATATTATAGGTTAAAATTGTAATATGTCGTATTAAACACCTTTCGTAGATGTTTCTGCATGATAGAAACACTTACTGCCATCTATCAACTTTTTAAAGTTTTTAGAAAACAATTATTTTTCTTTTTTAATATCAAATTTAACACGTTTTCGATGTATTAAATTCTCAATGTTATTAATTCCTGCTCTGCAAATTAATTGTGTTTTTAATTATATTCTAGTGTTTTTCACTGATTTAAGTGTTATTACATATGCTATTAATTCTGTTTGTTAATATTGCTAAATCGATTTATCAAGTAATTACTTTATGATATCAGTGTTTGATAAGCCTTTATTTAAACCATAATAATAACATAAGTTAACTTAAACACTATAGCACCTAACCTGAGCTTTATCTATAATACATCAAATTATATACTAATTACATGGATATTAAAATTTTAATCCATCGTTTAGGAAATGAAAAAAGTTTTAAATAAATTTGTTGCCTTTATGCTGGCGACTTAACACACACATAAATCCTATTGATATATGTATTTAAATATATAGACACTTCTATCTCAATTTGGCAATCATAAATTTCGTTAACAATAAGTTTAGTAGTTTATATTAACTAAAGGCTTAAAAAAATGACGAGGAAATTTAATTTTAGTTTAAGTTTCTTTCATCGAAAAATAGATGTTGAACATATCAATAAAATTTCAATAATTTTGAAAAATGTTACTCATATTATATGACGGACAAAATAATCAGCCCGTATAATTTATGAACATGTAATATAGCACACACCACACATATGGATAATAAAATTTTCTCTCTGGTATTTTCCGAACAGAAAGAATAAAAGGTAACATATGGTTTAGTTTTACTTGAATTTTCTATTTGTACATTGGTTGTGTTACGTCTAACAGATGGTTAGCTAGCGTTGGTTATGAACGCAGTATATATTGTACAGCATATAATATATATTTACTGCTGTTTATCATGTGAAAAATATAATATATATATATGTTATAATTGTTTTTCATTTTCCCTAGTTTTTCCTCTGATTTTATTTAAAAATTATTATTTTCCTCTTACTCAATTAAAAATCAGATATGTGTGATAAATTTATCCGATCTCTTCATGTTATGTCGACGTAAAACTTATAATTGGATATGATAAATTATTCGGAACAAAAGACATTCAACTATTTCGATGTATTTATTGTTCTCAAATTCATATGTTTTATATAAAATGTTTAAGATTCTATGGTAAACAATTTTATTTTGTTAAATGTACTCATACATAATACGTCAAATTCAAGAATTGCTAAAAAAATTATTAAGAATATGAAAAAGTAATAAATATTTCGATGGTATAATAACTTCAGATAGTACAGAAATGTGTAGGCAATACTTTTGGTTCCGAATGACAATGTTCAGGACAACAAAAGACGAATATCCAAAATAATCTTTCACTTTAGGTTATTAACAAAATCTCAAAAAGTTATGGCAGTTTTTCACTTAATCTATTCTTATACTCAGTTAATTAACTCTTATAAAATTTTTGTAAAATTGAAAAACCAAAATTGAATTTTTTGTATATTTTGATTTTTTTGGTTCTTATGATGAGATGAAGCGTTGATGTGTTCTTCTATTAAATTGTTATTTCTTGAAAAAGTAACAATATTTCTCCTTTTTTCAAATAAACAAAAAATAGTTTCTAGGCTACAAATCGGCCATAGCCTAGAATTTAACCCATAATTTAACCCATTGAAATTTAATAACAGGACCCCCCACTGACGTAACGTAATTACCGATCTCAACCGATCACCAAAGCAGGTTAGACAAGTATTTTTCAAGACAGCATTTTGTTTGAAAATTGCCAATTATTATCACAATTTATATTCTAGAGCTAGCAGTGTTGTCGAGAGAGCATTTTAAGATAGCTGATTCTTTAATATATCTTTCCTTATTTTAAATATCACACCTGAACAGGTAATTGGAAATAATTTTTTAAGATAAGAGTAAACAGTGAAAATGATAAAGCATAAAATTTTACATTAAAAAGATTATTTGTTTTATTTCACTATTATTAAAAATAACGGAGTCAGAGCATTTAGAAATTTTCACACATACATTTATATACATGCAAGTTCTATGTGTGTATGTGTAAAAACTTCTAGAACTTTTTAATATTCAATTTTATGCTTATTTGAAATTTATTTTATTTTTTTTAAGCTATTGCATAGCTTCTATCGCGGGCCTTGAGCGCGGGGACCGAATCCAGAAATTCCGTAACGAAAAAAAATGATATGTTACAAATCATCATTTCCATAGAAACCAAAATCTAATTTTGAAATTCAAAATAAAACTTCTTTATCTATTCAAAATAAAACTTCTTTATCTCTTCTCACTAGCAGTATGACGAACTGTCAACTATATAAAGTGTGCATATCGCATTGTTCAAGTATTACCGGAATCATTGCATAGCATCTATCGCGTGCCTTGAGCGCGGGGACCGAATCCAGAAATTCCGTAACGAAAAAACCTCACGCTCCCCACTCCGACGGGCAAGGAGGTGTGGCTTGACGAATCGAGACGAGCTGCTCCGAAATCGGACGAATACATAAGCAGCTGTTTATGAGAAAGTATATAGGTGTATAGGTGTAAGAAAAAGCAATACTGCATGAATAAAATAAATAAATAAATAAAAAATTATAATTGCATAAGTTGATACAAAATGCTATGCAATAGCTTTACCGCGGCAGTCCCCGAGTGGCACACGTCTTTTTTTATTTGAAACTTTTATCTCTTCATAAAATTATTTCAAAATAACTGTACAAGCGTGATGAACAGCTGTGCACGAAATATCTACCGACAGCCAGACCGCTATTCGAGAAAAGCATAAGGAAAGATGTATTAAGAATCAGATTTCTTAAAATTATTATTTTTCCAACATTGCTAGTAGCTTTCATGCCATTAATTGTGAAATTTTCGTTCCAATAATGTAAATAATTGCCTACAAAAAGAGACAAATATTTAAAAACGCCTTGGATTGTTATTTGGTCTAACTAGTAGCTAATTTACTAAATTATTCCGTAAAAGCTGTTCAGATAATTTTATATACAATAATAGAGGTCATTTGATGTTTTCGACATCTAAGATAAGAAACATAATAGATCATGATAATCTGAATTGTCTTTTTCTTTTATTTTAAATTAATTTCAGTTATTCAGTAACGTCTTTTTGCAACACCATACAATTACTATTATTACGCTCCAAAATAGGTTACAAAAGAAAAAAAAAACCTACCACCATGCAAAATTGGGAGAAAAAAAGATACTAATATAAAACACAGGTAAAAATAAAAATAAATGGCCATTTAAGGGTGGTTCACCCCCATGGTGTTTCTATATATATATATTCGTATGTAGTATGTGTGTTAGGGGTAGATATTTGCTATACAGAAAACAAGAATAATATTTTCTACTCTGAACCAATTAGAAGTGGCAGTTCAGATTTATCACCATGGTTACAGACAACCGATTGTCGGATTGTGATTCATTGCTTAATTTTTTTTTTTGTTTTGTTCTCTCGTTACACAAAACTTCTGTTGCAAACATATTTTATACTATGCACGTTTCATTCTTTCGTATGGAACACTGTACGGTGATGTACACACTTACATACATATTAGTTAAATTAACCAATATTATTTGCTGTAAAAATAGATACTTGGTTGTATTCTGGCAACATACTTGGATATAAAAAGATGTTTAAGAAATGACGTATTAGTTTTTACGGACATAATTCTAATACCTTTTAATAACTGCAGTTTGTATGAAAACTTATTTTACAGTAATTTATCTAGATACTGAATGTAAAATTATAAGAAAAAATAATTCTAGGTGAAATTTTTTGGCATTTTTTTAACTGTGTGAATCGCTTATTATTACCTCTTTGTGTAATGAAGTGTGCAGTTGTAAAATATGAAAGAAATATTCTAAAAATAAAAAAAATTTGTTTATGTGATTATTTTGCATGTTCTTGCCTGTAGCTACCTGTAATTCTGTAAACTGAAGACTTTACGCAGAAGTAAAAAAAAAATTCATAAATAATACGTAGACAAAATTTTGAAGGTATCTGACACAAGCCAAAACATGATCTAAGACACATTAAAGATTGTATTAAACCATTAAATACTGCATATAAAATGAATATAATAGTATATAATATAAGTCCAGTAGCCTAGTGGCGAGAGAACGAGACAGCCTGCTTTTGAATCATATGGCTTCGTGTACCAAAATTATTTTGTCAATTATTTTATTTAAAAAACAAAATTTTTAGTTACTTTTTCTGAAGGGAAGAATAAAAATTTTTCAAAAATTATAATAGGTATAGTGAATTTTCAATTATAGTGAGTGTGTTAAATTTCATCAAAATCGAGCAAAGTATACGAATATTACAGAGGTGACAATCATAGATACAATACATACAGGCAAACGAAATGCAAATTCATCTAGTTATACCATAGGCCAGACTTCGTTCGGTCAATTAAATCGCTTAAGCCAATATCAACTAAATAAATAAATTTCTCTAGTATTCGAAAATAATTTTTGCTTAATTTTTATTATCTTCTTGTGTCAATTATATACCGATGTTTAATAATATTATATAAATTTTGTGTTGATATTTGACAAATTAGGCTTTAGATGATTATAATGCATGAAAATGTGTGGATATTTTGAGAATTTTGACTAAGTGGATTATAGTGAATGATTTTATGTTCTATACAGTTTATCCAATATCAGCACCGTGCAGATAGAAACGACGTCTGTAGGCAATAACTTTTCATGCGCTTTGCAATGTTAAAAGAAAACATTTTAAAATTGAAATATTAAAATAATTAATTCTTATAAATAAATAATATAAACATTAACAAAAACTGTACGTGAATTTTTTTATGATTTATTGGTAGATATGAATCTCTTACTTACGGTTGTGTAAATCTTTTATTATAGATTAATTTTAAAAATTTTATGATACCCTGATTATAATTATTACATAATAAAGTATTTAAAGCTCTAGTTAGATTTAATTAATTTTCGATTTTTTTTGGCAAGTGGCAAGTGACAAGAATATCGTTTTAATCTAACCGATGCTCTTGTAAATTATGTGACATAGTAAGACAAACATGTATTTAATTATATAATTATTTATCAAGTACTATCTTTCTGTTTGATGATATAATTATTTATCAAGTACTATTATAATTCATTTTCTAGATTACTGAAAATTGTAACTTCCTTTTGGAAAACTGAAATCTATTACTTCCAATTATTGTAAAATTAATAACACAACTTCATATATTCATAATCTTTGTATAAATATTCGAATAACTTTATGTACAAGTGTGTATATGGCCTAACAGAAAACTACCCTTATTTTTTCAATTTAAATACAACATAATATTATTATAACTGACTTTTTCTTAGTGGTGAATTTTTAGTACTTTTTAATCCTTTTGGCTGTAAGAAGTTTGTGTTTTTTCTTCAGTGTTGTTCGTTTGTGACAAAAATATCCACTGTTTTAAGTACGTTATTTATTGTTGTTTCGGAAGTACCATTTGTGTAGAAAATTAAGTTCATTCCTACAATAAACGAATAATTTAAAATGAATCCGTTTACTCTCTTCTTCTTTTTTTTTATAATACAGTTAAAATATATTTCATTCATAAAAAAAAAAATGAGCGTAAGAAATTAAAATAGTCAAAAACTCAAAATGGACAAGCACAAAATTATCTTTTATGGTACTTAGCGCATAACACCCATATTGGAGATACCAACCCAATCTAACCTATTAAAAAATTTAGCACTATGTGTTTATTAGTTACTCTTTTATGAATTTTTGTGCTCAAACAGTTTTGAAGAAGATGATATTTCATATTCGGGGAGGAGGGCCAGGTTAATATTGACCAAGATCAATATTGATCCAGGTTAACGTGAACCTGGGGGAACCGTTTCAACATACAGCAACAGGACAAAAGTCCGGCTTAGAACTAATGGGCACATAAATATTACTAAATTTTTTGATAAGTTGTGAATAACTTTGTGATCTGGGATCTGGGAGGTTGGTTTTAAATTTAGTGACAAAATGAATCCTGTTTGATCAAAATCTGTTCTTTCTTTCTTTCATCATAAAATTTGATATTTTATCTATTTGCTTCGAGTCTATGTTACTTATATTTGTCACTTCATATGAGTATAAGGTAAATATTTCACTACATAAATAAAAATTTGAATGTAATAAGAAATATAAAATATTTTGAATAAAATTTATTGCATTTTGCTAAATCTTCGGATTAACAAACCAATTCAGTAACTTATATGTCATTTGTCGAAATATAATCTATGGATTAGTATTCTAAGTTGTATAATACTACTGTATTAATCTTACTTCCATCTTTAAATAAATAGTGGCCTTATATTGGGTAAAACTTCATTTCGTTTATATCTTTGTATTATTAAAGTCTAATTAGTGTTCAGGAGCGTTATTCAAGTTTTTTATATCATTATTTGTCTCAGAGCACACCAGCCTTAATACAATCTTACAATAGAAATTTTGGGTGCTGCGTAGCTTTTCGATTCTTGCACACTAAATTTCCGTATTTTTGTTTAAATGTAAATATTTCAGAAACTACTCATAATATATAATAAATAGTTCAACATTCCTGTAAATGTCACTCAATCGAAGATATTTCTGCAATTGTAACTAGTTTATTTTTTCTTTTTTTTTAACGTTTCAATGGCAAGTGTAAGTATTGAGATCGATATTGTGAATCCCGAATTTTTAGATAATTTTACGTTTAAGGTCACTAGACCCCAAATTCAACGATCTTAGAGATATGTATGTATGTGTGAATACACGTATGTGTGTTTGTCATTTGTCGCATCGATGACCTCGAAACTCAAGTTTTTTTATTCTTCTTATTGGAAATGTCTTCATCTTAACATTTTGCGATGTACATAAACCACTTGTTTTTATTCACTTTTAATGTGAGTGAATGATGAAATCGATACAGTTTCCTCCTTATGGTACTACAATCGTATGTAAAATTTTATTTACCATGTTGGTAAATACTCAAAAGTATTCTCCAGTACGTTTGGATGAATAAAAGACATTGACATAAAAAAGAACGCACCTCTAATTTCAGTCCTATTGCTGGATGCAATGTACAAATACTCAAAATGCTGGTCTCACATATGCAACTACGAAATATACGGTACTGTATATAAATTAAAAAATAAATAACCTTTTTCTATTAGTGCTCTTCTTCTTATTGGCGTGGTAATTTTGTAATAGATATTACATTGCAGTATTCCTCCTTCAACGACGTTTTTAACGACGTTTGGCAAGAGTGGCTTGGTTAATGGAACTTCGCAATGCACTTACATCTTTCTTTTTAATATAAGTACCCAAATCACCTAAAATAAATAAAGTAAATTTTAGAAAATAGTTTAATTTCAAGCATCTTCCTTTCAAAAAAAAAAAAAACGTATGCCGGTAAATTTTAAACATGTCCGCACACTTTAAAGGTAACACACAATATTGACAATAACATCATATATATTCATATCAATTATTAGCCAGTAATAAAAACCCATTTAGCAAGAAACGAATTCTTTTCCTCAATTTTTTTATTAAAATTTTTTAACTTGACCTTCATTTAAATAAAGCAATAAAAAAAAAAAAGAAATGAATAATTCGATGCATGTAAACATTGCCATAAATAAATTTAATACCTTTTACGTTTATATTAGAAGAAATTCAATTTTTGACGTATTCTTGTTGTAAACATTTGGTGTTCCTTAAAAATTATCAACGCACGTGTTTATCACCTAATAAAAAACATAACCGGCAAAAATTTTATTATATTAGTCAGCGTTGATGTTCTTTTGGAAAACTTTTATGCTAGACCACTAGACGGTACGCAAAATAAAAACAAATCATTAAAAAAATGATCAAGTGGTAGCTCGATTCGCTCGTTCAGGATTATGAAGGAAATCGTTATTTTACAATAGAGATACTAGACATTCAATTGCCATAGCAACTGTTACCATATTATATATTTTTATATAGCTAATTGTAGGTATTCAATGCCCTATACTGTATGTCGATACCTTTTTTTGCCGCTGCATTCTTAAAGTCTTTCACCAACTTTTAGAAAAGCAAAAAATTAAAAGGTAAATTTCTATCTACTTTTATATACTAATTTAAAAACAGCCTGTCGCCCAATTTATGAAATCGTTAACGATGTGTCTCAGCAAAATAAATTTTGAATCACTGATGTTGAGTAGTATAATTTGGACCATATTTTGTTAGGAACTCATTCAACTTTATTTGTATGGTTGATTATATAAAAAGTCTTCAGTGTTACCGAATATATAAAACTATACTATAAAAATAGTATGTGAAATTATAAAGGTTCATTCAATAGCATATAGAATACATCAACATTTATCGGCTGTTTTTCCAAACTATGTGTGGTTAACTAATTATATTTATTCAGTTTCCAATATTTTTTCTTATTTTTAAAACATTTCAACCCTTCGGTCAATTCCACACAATGCAATATTATTCTGAATAAGTTACACAAACAATGATAGAAGATACCTAACAAAAGAAGATTTTGCGGCTAGTTTTATTTTTAATAATTAAAAATATTACAAGAATGACAGGTTTGAGGTTTTGTACTTCTGAAAGCGGCAGACGCATTTTTTGAAATCGTTAAAGGTATTTTTTACAAATCGGATTTTCATAAGTATTCAAATAAATTTTTTTTAAGATCAAACAAAATTTTTCGTATTTTTAAACAAGGTAGTTTAAACAAGACTTATACAATAATTATAACTGTTCTTCTATAATTTACTGGTACTGATCCCTAAGAATTGGAATAGAAACAATAAAAATTAAATTTATTCCAATGTTAATTTAATTGTTTGATTATAATTCACATGATAGATAAGTTAGTAAATGTATTTGATCATTGTAAGGTGTTTAAAAAAAGATTTAGTTTATGGCAAAACATTGTAATAAAAAACAACGTATACAAAACACATAAAATTCAATTTTATTATGGTTGTGACGGAAAGATTGTTTTTACGACCGGTATGCATTTAGAATTATGTATTTAACAACAGTAAAGTATATGTTTATGTATTAACACATACATACATGACAATAATTTTATGTATTATGTAAAATGACTGAATATACTTTTATTGTATTGTTTTAATATGAGGACAACTATATTAATAAAAAAATTTATATACGATAGCTTTAAAAGTCATAGACTTCAAGAAAATGAAATTGATTTCAAAAAATAAGTATGTTTTAAATTTCTATCCTTTTCAACAATAGCAATTTAATTAGACTTCAAAAAGAAGTATTTATAAATACCTCTTCAGATGCCTTATTCGTAAGAAGTCGAATTTATAGTTCTTTAGTCCGTGTTGGATATGAAGGCAGTAATACCACCTCTTTAACAAATCTGTTTTCCAACTTCATATTAAAAGTTAGAAGTGTGTGGAATTCATGAAAATAAGCCGATTTCAAAATAATTTTTTAATAATCAGTATTTACCAATTCTTTTAAAGACAAGAAATGATGAAATTGCTCGCTATATAAAATTTTTAGTTTAATTTTTTATATAAGTCTCTGGAACTAATGGGCGATGAAAGACACCGCGACTGTCAACGATAACCGGCGTTGTCTGCAGACCGCTTTGGTAAAAAGCACTTACTAATGAAATTTCAAAATTTTTTTTTGCATACTAATTAAAATAAGTGTGTCAAACAAAAAACATGAATTTGTTTATATTTTACGACTTAGTGTTTACATATTTTACCTTATTACTTTTAGCTCATTACTTTTAGCTTTATTTTAGTTTGTTTATTGAATGAAACCGAATAATAATTATATAATCTGACAACAGTAATATTATTAACAACTTTAAGGTAACAACAATTAGGGCGACATTCGCCAGAAATTGCTCGTAAACATTATGGAAATCATTTTTCAAACATTTTTGTTAGTTTTCGATTCAACTACCAAATAACAATATTGTTAGCTTCCTAACTGTAGTTCGGCCGAAATTATGAATTAATTTAGTATGGATTTTGTATGCGGTGATATTACCTGTCCAGGTTGTTAGCATCAAATTTGAACAGATCAATACTTGTTGCGAGCTAGAGTTTGCTTAGCGCTATCAAATGGTGAATGAAATAAACAACCAAACCCACAATAATTCCACAAATAAACCATTTACATTTAGAAAAAAATTATTTTAATTCAATAAATATTATTACTATTTATGAGGTAAAGTTATCTTAAAATTTATGATAAATGATAAAAATTATATTAGTTGAAATATAATTTTTCTAATAAAACTGAATTTTAACAAGACAAAATGACATTAAATGTCTCAATTTTAAATGAATAACAAAAGTCATTTATAATTGGATTAATGTTAATTTATAACGCAAACTAGCCATAAAGTTCTTAAAGGTTCTTATTTTTAACATACAAATGGCATACAAAAACGAACATTATTATCTATACAAATTTTGTTCGGAAGTAGTTTATAAATTAATAAAACAGTTTTATACTCGACATACGTAATATGTCATTTATTTTAGGCTGAAGTTTGTAACGCTAGGAAATATTGACCGAACAAACAAAATTTTGGTATAGCTGTTCAACGAAACACCTTTTATTAGTCCATTTCCGGTTCTCCATCAGTCCATCCGCCATCACAATAACTCAAAAACAAAAAGAGATAGCGGTCTGAAATTTTGGCAACGTATTCTAAACACAAAAAGTGAGTATCACCTCGTGAATGAGGAAAATCGGTACATTGGGTCCAACTATCAAACTATAAAAGATAGAAGAAAATACAATAAATGTTTATTTCTTTGAAACAAACATTTTTTTTTTCATAAAATGTCAAGATTCGTCATTATTTAAGCTCAAATTTATCTTATTATCACATATTGGTAATTACAATACATATTATTATTATACAAGTACATATAACTGTATAGACTGGATATTTATAGTATTTTATGAATGCTAATTATAAATAGTTCGAATAATCATCTTTCAATCATATAACGAATATCTAAACAAATAACTTTATTAGTTGAATTCTTAACTTGTCAATAATGATTTGAATAGTTGAATGAATCAACAACTGCTTCTACATTATTAAGCACAACAATAATTTTATAAGTCTATAGTTTATAAACGCATATAATAATAAACAGAGCGCAATGTATTATGATTGCAATATACAACACAAGCACACCTTCATTTAATTTTAGACTTGAAATAATAATTATTACATCATAATTCATAACTTCACATGCAAATTATTTAAAATATTTATGTAAATTAGAATCATAGTCAGTCATATACTTATATTTATTTTTAAGCATATTTAATTATATTTGTACAACAAACACGAATTATAATTGTATTGATAACATCTCTGATTATTTATGAATACCATTGTTAGAGAGAGTATTATTTGCAATCAATCAAAGTTTTTTTACACCGACAAGATTACGTATTTATCTTACCAAAATCTGTATTGTCTATTTACAGAATATTTTTTATAGGTTTTAAGCTATTTCATTTTTAATTTAATGAAGCAAATAAGTTCATGCTTTTGATTAGTGATGTTTAAAGTCAAAATTTAAATCCTGAAACATGTAAGTGTAATGAAAATAAACATTGAAAATAATATCCTTGTGGGAGATTTGATGAATCATAAATTTCGTACTGGCGGGAATCAGCCCTGCACTTCGTCAGGTTTTATCTATTTGAAATAGACCCAAGTTAAGTTGGGTTAATAAGGTATGAGCGAGAAAAAATGTTTCGAATAAAAATTCCGGAACATACAACTTTACACAAAAAAGGGCTTTGTCTTTTTTTGAAGTCCTAAAGTTTTCACACAAACATACATACAAGGGCATTGAAAATGTGTATGCATGGTGATATGTAAAATTTTATGTATGAAAACTTCTAGACGATCCATTATTTTCGATTCTAGCCAAAAAAAGACAAAGACACTTTTTTATGTTAAATTTTATGCTCAATAATTTTTATTAAAATATTTATTTCTTGCTCTTACCCTTGTATCTCAACTCAACCCTCTCCGCTTACAAAAAGATAAAAGCTAGTGACTTGCTCATTCCTGAACGCGGTTTACCTCTTTCTCATGCTTTGATTCATTACTGACAAAAACACATAGTCATACAGAAAAATCTATATTTAAATCTTCCTCGATCTTAGTGAAGTGATATCATACTTTAGCTTAATACATTAGCTTAAAAAATAAAAATTTTGATTATAGGTGATCGTAAACTCTCCAAAAACCAGCAAAGGAAACGTAATTCATGTTAATGCATTAATAGCTAAGCGAGTTATTATCAAATTCTTGATTATTCCGATAATTCCAAATATAATAAGCAAATAATTTTATTTTAATAGTAGAAATAGTGGTAATGAACGGAAAGATGGTCATTATTTCCGATTCCAACAAATCAACTTTCAAGACGGCAAGATTCAAACCCGCAACTCAGGTAAACAGTACTCGATGAATTTAAAGCATTTTTTGGAATTATACTGGAAATTCTGGAAGTACATTTATTTTACTATCTTTTACTGTTCCTTACTAATATAAGAGATACCTACAGGTAAACGGAAGTATAAATTTATTATTACCTCATATATTAACCAGTGGAAGTCATATAACATTAACTCTAGTTTTAATTAAGCTATCGATTTATCGCCGATACTGAACTAATAGAATAGATAGCTACAAGAAAAGATATCATTATTGATATTGTTAAACCATTGGTTAACAATTATCATGTAATTGCCAACAATGGTCCACGATTTAAGAGTTCGTAATTTTGATAAGAGCAATTTTAATAGCCAAGAGAAGAATTATAATTAGCTAATTTAAACTTATGATGTGTACATTGTAATCTTAATACATATTATTTACAATTTAAAAATTGATACAGCAATTGGATAATTTGATATTTGATTTGACACTTTGAGTTCTCATTAACGATCTTTGATAATCTGACATGACTAAAACTCTTTTCATACAATAGGTACAAGAAAAAAGTTTAAAATTTCATTTGATAAAGTAATGATAGATGAAAAACTAAATGAATATTTTATAATACATAACATAAAGTTGTTATTGTCAAAACCCTAAATTGCTCAATGTGTTGATCGATCTTGAATTTTGATTAAAAAAACCATCAATATTAGAATTTCATTAAATATAAATGAATATTTGAAGTTTGATAATTTGAACACCATTATGATTTAATAAGGACAAAATATGAATTGTAAGCTAAGTATGTTTTAGTATTAAATCAACAAGCTAACTTGCATTTTGAAATCAATCAAAATTAGTTCCACCCATTAAATATTTCATAAAAATTACAAAGTTAAATATTTAAATAAGTTCATAAAACTTTTATAGTATTGAAAAATTGTTAAATAAAACGACTTTTTTAGAAAAACTTTCAACATACGGAAATAAAGTAACCAATCAAAACAACTTGTTTATTTACCTATACGGTACATTTATGTATGTGCAAAAAAAAATAGGGTAGATATTTTTATTTTGACAAAAACTTTTATAAAAGTTATTCATGCAAAAATTTGTTATATACAAAAATGATTTAATATCAATAATAATTTTCATGTCAACAATTTCAATTGTTATATGACGTATTGGGAAACGGGGGAAAGAGGTGCATCATAAGTGAACAAAAATGTTTTGACAAAGAGTCGACTAAAATTTTTTTTTTTTATGTTTGTATACAACAACAAAATTTGAATAACGATTGATCATCAATCTATTGTTTTGCAAAAAATATTGTTTGATCAACAACAAAAATGGTGGTGTTTACTGTATATGTAATAGCAGAAACCCATTGAAATTTGAACAAAAATACTTTTCTTCGTAAACTAATCATGTGTTATACGGATTGTTGTGTGTATCGACCTTATTATGTATGTATAATAAGCGCGAAGGCTTGAGAAATAATGATGAAAATTATAAATTTATTTATTATATGGTTATTTAAAATGTATATCCTATCATTATTTTCTACATTTCGTGGTTATCATGCGCATACAAGATTACTTACGAAAAAAAAAAATTACATCCAAACTATTTAATTGAGAAAGTTTTTAAATATTAAACAGAATATAGACAAATTTTAATAAAATAATAATTATTATGGGGTTTCATCTTCGTTCTTTTTAACACGTCGTTAAGAGAAGCTACGTACATTAGTATTTTTAACTCGATTTTTAGAATAAGACATAGCATATTGGTTTTCTTTCTAATTATTCTATTTCCGTTCTTCAGTTCGTCTGTTCATCATCAAAATAACTCAAAAACGATAGGCGATAACGTGCTGAAGACATATTTTGGACCTAAGAAGTAAGTTTAAATTCGATAGTGAGCAAAATCGGCCCATTGGATGCATGAATCAACATTGAAAGCATAAAATATATAAGAAAAATTTAAAAACAAAAAGTATTGTCATTTATAAACTGAACAACTTTTGTTTGGAACGTTTTTTCGTAAAATTGAGGATTCGCTATTTTAATTTTTTTGGCTACAAAACTACTACCATTCAAGTCAGTATCCTAATAAACATTACGCTCAAAATTGAATTTTGAGCATGGAAAAATTTTTCATGTTTGTGACATCGTACATCGTACTTTCATCGATATCCATAAATGGATTCCATTATTTGGATGCATCATATTTCATAGAATATTTTTTCGACAATAATTTACTAATAAAAAAAAAGTAGTTGATCAAAATAATTCATGGTTTCAATTGGAATACGAAAATGTCAAAAAAGCATTTTTATTTATTAACTATAATCGATAATATATCGATTATGCATTTAAAGAATAATTTGCAATAGCATAATAGAAACTCAAACATATGGATATAAATTTAGGGTTTTAAAAATTAGATAATATTTCAATTTAATATGCCCCTTGTATGTCGTTTTTAAATGAAATAAGGCATAAGCTAATTATAAAGTTTATTGACAGATTGACATAATCATTATGTGAAATAAATTAAAATAGAACGTATTTGATGGTCCACATTTTCACATTTTTATAATTTCAAAACCATGTGTGCACCCAAAATTTAAAATTAAAAAAATTTGTAAGAAACGCGTAACAAATTTTCTGGGCCAAAATCCAAAAACATTTAGTCCACAATACAATGATTATTTAAAAGTGGGTAAGGCGATTATTGTGAAAATAAGTAAGGTTTAAACATAAACCAGATGTAAATGTATTTTGCAACTGTTATATGTCACGTTCAAAAACTAGTAGCTATTATTTTCAATTAGATACTCCAAAAAAAACACAGTAGGAAGAGTGTTTTTTTGGAGTATTTTTCTGTAAACGTAACGGGGTGTAAAAATTTCGTGTCATGGGTTTTCCAAACTTACTACCGGGTGGCCCACTAGAAACACCGTGTCATACGCTAAGAGATAATTTTTCATACCGGCAATACGCTAAGAGAGGATTTTTCAAAATTTTACCCCTAAAGAAGTGAAAAGGGAACAGTTTCTATATTCCAATCAGCTTCAAATTTTGCCTACAAAAGATGTAATATCGTTTGATAAAATGGGAGAATTGTCAAAGTAACGCGTGGCTGTATCTGCTTAAAAATATAAATAAATAGAATTATTTATTCTGATTTGCCTCAGCTTCATTATTTAGAAATAGAGCGTTATTGAGAATATGTTACCATATTTAGAAGATGTTTGCCGAGTCAGCTAGTAGATAATATAAACATATATAAGTTGCATTTTTTCACTCATAGTGTCAAAATCTTCCTTGAAAAACTGCAAAAAGCTTCAAGTTTTTTAGATCGATAACTGTACATATTGGAAATAGACACTACAAAGAAATAGAGCTTGTTAACAAATGTAATCAAGCTATTCTTAATTGCAATTACATATTTTTTTATAAAATATCTATCTTTATCTAAATATCTATATCTATTTATAAAATTTGCTAAAGAAAATACTTTTTCCTATTTTTCTGAAAATATAATTTATTGAATATATTCATAAAGTTTTTTTTGAAAATTAAGAATGGCCCATAGGAGTCATATAAACAACATTTATAACTGGCATGCTTTGTTCATTAGTTTTTCGATTTTTAATCGATTATAAGCAATAATTCTTTATGTACCTATAAAAGCTATAAAATTACTGAATATATTATATTTTATTGAAATAGTAATTCGTTGACTGAACGCGATCTACGATTGTTGCAAACTCAGTCTAGAGAGTTGCTCTCTCTTTGTAAACATAATTATCGTATCTTGAATAATTCATCGGATTCAGTCAAACTTTTGCTGATACAAGAGTTTTACTACACGTATAAACTAGCTACAAAATATATTCCCAAAAAAAAAAAAAAAACAATCGTTTTAGAATTATTAATATTCATTTTAATTGTGTATTTAGAATATTATTTATACCTTAGAAGTTTCTGTTCTACGTTAGTTTTGTTTATGATGCAATATTATTGATACACGTTGTATTTTAAAATAAATATGCGTGATTCGATATCATTTCGATGTAAAAATGTATTACTGAAAGATGTCAAATGTGATAAGTTTATGACGACAATACAAAATAATATTTACTTTGAAATAAATATAAATATATGTAATTCAATGTTAGTCTTCTCTTCATTCGCTTCGTTTTTGTATTATAAATTTTTTGATATAATATAGACATTTAAAAATGATAAATGATGTTGTTTGATGTTACTTTTAAAAATATGGTTTACATGCAGTTTATTGTAGGTAAAAATCATAAACTATTACGTGTCATTTATGTTATTCTTTTATTGAAACAAATGAATGCATGGTTTTTTTATTTTTCAAAATGTTATGGATTAATAGAAAGTTTCCATTTTGATGTCAATTTTACTTCAAAAATATCTATGAAATGTCGAGCAGATAGCCTAAGGATTGCTATTAGTCATTAACTTGTATTTATGCGCGATTCATATAAATTTTTATCTTTTTAGCATCGAACATTAGTTACCAAGCCTTCTTTCAACAAAACTTGAAGAATTTTTGATGTGCATCATCAGAGTACCTAGAAAAAATCGAAGCACAAACTTCATTCAGCATTTTTAAAAGTTAACATGTCTCAGCGCAAAGTCAATAGCTGAGGAAAAATCGAAAGGCAATACGATCTATTTGTTGCAGAACAGAAGTTAGAGAGTTTAATTAAAAATTAATTTAAGTTTTAATAAATAGTCACATTTTTCGAATGCAGAAAATGTTTGTGGCTCAAAAATTTTTAATTGAATATAAGCCCGAAAATAATGAAAATTTCCAAGGACGATGTTACTTATTAACTTCTCTACTTCATTCTTTCCTTGCTTTATTCCGTATAAACCCAAATATTGTACAATGGGTTCATGTTTTAATGAGATTTGACTCGCGTTATTTAAAAGATATTTTTCAAAAATGTTATTGTCTAAAAACAAGATTAAGAATTATTTTTGTATATTATAGACTCCGTTCTAAGATTTGCATTCTATTATTCGTTATATTATATTATAACGAAAAAAATCCAACTTTGCGTTTATTGCAAAGTTTTTAACACTTACAAAAGATCGAAATAATTCTTATCAGAAATGTGCCATTATAATTTTATGAGACGTTTTAGAATGGATGTTGTTTTGGTCTTTAATTATTGTATTATAAGCAATCTTAAAGTTTTTAGCATCGAACATTAGTTACCAAGCCTTCTTTCAACAAAACTTGAAGAATTTTTGATGTGCATCATCAGAGTACCTAGAAAAAATCGAAGCACAAACTTCATTCAGCATTTTTAAAAGTTAACATGTCTCAGCGCAAAGTCAATAGCTGAGGAAAAATCGAAAGGCAATACGATCCATTTGTTGCAGAACAGAAGTTAGAGAGTTTAATTAAAAATTAATTTAAGTTTTAATAAATAGTCACATTTTTCGAATGCAGAAAATGTTTTTGGCTCAAAAATTTTTAATTGAATATAAGCCCGAAAATAATGAAAATTTCCAAGGACGATACTACTTATTAACTTCTCTACTTCTTTCTTTACTTGCTTTATTCCGTATAAATCCAAATATTGTACAATGGGTTCATGTTTTAATGAGATTTGACTCGCGTTATTTAAAAGATATTTTTCAAAAATGTTATTGTCTAAAAAGAAGATTAAGATTAATCTCATTGCAGTTTAAGAATTATTTTTGTATATTATAGACTCCGTTCTAAGGTTTGCATTCTACTATTCGATATATTATAAAGAAAACAAATCCAACTTTGCGATTATGGCAAAGTTTTTAACACTTACAAAAGATCGAAATAATTTTTGTCAGAAATGTGCCATTATAATTTTAAGAGACGTTTTAGAATGGATCTTGTTTTGGTCTTTAATTATTGTATTATAAGCAATCTTAAAGTGAGAAATATTTGTTAAAAGTACAATTTTCACGACCTTTCTTGTCTTTAAACTATATCTTTAACTATTAGCAACCTAGATATTTCGTTGGAATTATATTTATAAAAACAGTTAGAGATTGCACGTTCATCTTGCCTGCACTGCTTTGTAATATACGAATATTATATAACATATTAGTAAAACATATTTATAATAAGATTCTAAACTTCTCCATGTATAAATAAATAATTTAATCAAAAAGTTTTATATTACTCTTCTTATACGAACATACAAATACAGTTTTGTACGTATGGATGGATCTCTCATATACAACTAACTAACTATATACGACAAAAATGATTTATAATATTTTATAATCCCGGAAATATTTTAACAAAACTTTTTTTTATTAAACTATCATTTATACACATAAATCAAAATGTTAAAAAAAAAAAAAAAAAAAAAACTAAACTTTTATTTAACTACATTGGGAAAAAATGAAGAAAAAATTATTTTCTATGTGTTAGTCATAAAATGGAGTCGAATATAAAGTTAGTTTTGTGTGCAGATATTATTATATATAGCGTAAATCGTTATTTTTTTTTTTATTTCAAGCGAAAAAACTTCATAGATATATTACTTAACTACATACATATATAAAAATTTATTAATTATTTAGTTTTGTAATAGGTGTACACATATTAACTGAGTGTAAAAATTATTTAAAAGATGGTTGGAAATGGGCTACTTAGGAGTTTTTATAAACACCTATACTATAATTTTGTTTGTGCGGTCAATATTAGGTATCGTTACAAAGTTTAGATTACTAAAATTAATATATTTTGAAATATTATGTATTATCGAGTATAATATTGAATAAAAGTAATTTAGTGTTAAATAAACATTAAACTAAATTTAAAAAAAATAACAGAATATAAACGTTTTACAGAATAGCATGTGTCACATTCATGACACAATAATGATACTCAATATACATATTCGTCTTATTGATTCCACAATGATGTTCTTTCTATCACTACTATGAATGCAATCTGTTTAGCGATATCTGTAATAATTTGTATTTAAAAAATTTCTTCATTTTATAATTATTTCGTCATGGACATATCGTATTGAGTTCTGTAATGTGTTGGTTTATGTATAATTTTTTTTGTTAAATCTTTTTTCATCGTTAATTACTATTAATAGAATTTTCTATGTTGAATATATTCTTTATGAATATAAGTTGAAATCAAATATAATTGTTAACAATTATTTTTTATTCAACAACCTATTTAGAATATCTTGTATTTTAAGTATGTAGTTTGACGAATTAATAATCATGGCATCACAATATAAATAAAAACCATAGAAAATATGTTGTTCGTCGTTGTTTAACAATTGCAAACAGTCTGTGCTTTCTTAACGGTATTCTTACTCAATTTTTTACGATTACTTAATGACTTCTGTATACTGAAATGTGTACAAATGAAGAGCTGATTACAACTGATTACTGTTTTGAAAAAAATATTTTTTGCTTTATGCCTATCAAGGAAACAATACAAAATAATCCATATATAATTATTTATTTATTTTTATTTTTTTTAAATTTTTTCTCTTTTCAACTTTTTTCAACTACTAAAGTTATATAGTGACTACAGTAAGTATATATTCAATCTATACAACAAAGGTCCATAGCATTATTAGATGTTTAACCATCCATGTTCTGACTGTGTCTGTTGTTTTACTTTTGTGATCCATTGAAATCGGTAATCATGTTACGTCAGTTGTATGATTATTTATGTAGCATCATTCATTCTATATTATTCGCGGTGCTTCCATATAATCGGTTGCTTTAAGCATTAAAAAATGATTGATCAACATAATAAAAGTATTTCTGAAGCTATCCAAGTTGAACTCGGATATTTCTGTCATGTTTTCCAGTAAAAATCTCACGAATCAAATGTTGATCTAAATTTAGACCACCTGAAAGAGACATTATGTCTTACTTTAAGCCATTACATTTTTTTGGCGATAGTTTATGAAAGTCGACATGTAATCAAATGTAATCAAAATCTTTTAAAGTCAAATGTTAATTTTCGTTTCGAGGCTTCCCAAAAATATCCTAACAAAAATAGTAATTTTATGAGAAATGCTTATATATGTAATTGCAAACTTGCGACTATCATCAACTATATTCTTCGAATTGAAAATTCTGTCAACCTGAATTAGCTTCACTTCGATGTCTTTTGTATCAAAATCAGGCAGTTTAGGAGTTGTTGATGTCAAATTCATTACTATTAATTTGGCTTCTTTTTTTATAAAAAATATAAAATAAAAAAAATTAATTCCAAGTGATAAATTATTTAAAAGCCAAAATAAAAGTATTTGCAAAGTACCATGAATAATTGAGGAGTAATAATGAAATACTATTGAAAAATAAAACGGATTGAATTAAAAGATCGCAGAACCATTAAGTGTAGCTATACGTACATTTCTAATCAACTAATTCTAATCGAAATTTGAAATACGGTGTAAAATGATTTATTTTGTTACAAAGTGGTAGTATATATATAATTAGAATCTCGGAATCGGCTCCAACGATTTTCATGAAATTAAGTATATAGGTTTCGGGGGCGATAAATCGATGTGTTTTATCGATAATTTTTTATAATGTAATGATATATTTGTTTAATATTTACAGTCATATAGTCATTGGAGTGGCTAAGTGGTAGCGTGTGAGGCTCTTATACAGAGAATCCCGGCTCGACCGACGAGTAAAATTAATTTTTTTTAAATTTTATTAATTTTAAACCCAATCCAACAAAACAACACAATAAAGTGAATAATATTTTTCATATAAGATTTTGTTATTAAAATTGTATAATTTTTTATAATGTAATGATATGTTTGTTTAATATTTATAGTCAAATAGACATTGGAGTGGCTAAATGGTAGCGTGCGAGGTTCGTATACCGAGATCCCGCGTTCGAAACGCGGTTCGACCGATGAGTATAATAAATGTTTTTTAATTTTATTAATTTTAAACCCAACCCAACCCAACAAAACAACACAATAAAGTGAATAATATTTTTCAAATAAGATTTTGTTATTATAATTGTATAATTTTTTATAATGCAATGATATATTTGTTTAATATTTAAAGTCATTGGAGTGGCTAAGTGTTAAAGTGCGGAACTCGTCTTCCGCCTTGACGTAATATAATTTCCAAATAACAAAATTTATAAAAAAAATAAAAAATACCGAGCCAAGCTCGGTCATCCAGGTACTTATATTAATACGTGAAGCAAAATTTTTATATGTCTCTTTACAAAAACTGACACACTTATTTAGAGAAGGACTGGAGAATGCTAATATTTCTTTTCAAATTATGCATAAAAAAATACATTAAATCAATAAAAAAAACTTTGTATGTTATGTATATACACACTATGACACACACAAATTTTTAAGAGGTGGGGCATATATTACTCACACTACAATGCACACGTATATATACTGTTTAAAAGCAAGCATGTATACTGTTTTGTTTAAAAGCGAAATAAAAGGTGAGATTGACTTTTGAGTTTCGATCGTTCTAACGAGACTTTAGGAAAATTTAAATAAATTACTTTTTTTTATTTTTCAAAATGTGCCAAAAGGATTCAAAATTATCTGTATCCGCTTTTATTACTAATTATGTATTACGAGCGCGAACCTTGCATGTAATATTTAAATGTTCGCATACTTTTAGAATACAAACAAATTTGTAATGTAAATGCAAGTTTCTAATTAATATGATAAATGGTATGTGAATCATAAATTGAAGATAATAAAATGTATTATTTTCATTTTATTAAAATTTATATTTTAAAAATATTGTATTGTGTGGGGGTACCTGAATTTCTTGGCTAGGTAAATAACATTTTTCTTAACAATAGTACTATATGATTTGTTTTTGGGTAAAACTTTTTCTATCCAGATTGAAGTTTGAGAAATTGGACCTAAAATATGAAGACATACATAATATGTTTTAACTATATACAACAAGGGTATATGGTTTAAACTTATAAAAAACAAAAACAATATTAATGTAAGTTTGTTTTTAATTTTTTTCGTAAAATACTATTCGTTTACCAAAATATCTGATTTTAGTATAATTTCCGGGATAATCTGGCTCACTTCTTGTAAAAACAAACAAGTTTAGCCTAAAATAAGTTCATTGAAGTTTATTTTCAAACTGGTAATTGTGTAATTCTCCACCGAAAGCTGTACTTGAAGGTTAGAATATTTCGTGTATATTCCTTCCGGTGAAAACGCTTTAGAAATGATAACAAAATTCATATAATGTGCTAAGACAATTTATTGAAACTTCTCGAGCAAGTAGGCAAATAAAACCCACGCATGTTTACTGTGGGCATTATAAGGTGGAATTTAAAAAAAAATTAATTAATTCATATGAATCTAAGTGCTAATTTATTTATTGTATCCTACAGCTTCTTAGGTCCAATATAAACAGGAATTTGTATTTCACGATAAAAATTAAACTTTAAAAGTAAAGATTTTTTTCATCAAAAGTAATAAAACCACATCGTAATACTACACCACGGTGTAGTGATTGTCAGTTTATTGATAAATCGTTCGTTACTCATAAAATGAAGTCACTAACGGCTTCGAATTTTTTTAGTGATATTATATGGACTAAAAGCTTCTATCTATGCTTAAGAAAATTAAAAAAAAAATTATGTAAGCCTGAAATTTTAAATGTTGGTATTATTACCTTCTGAACCTTCTTTGCCTTAGTACCTTAGGAATGAGCATATATAGATTTAATTCATTTTGTGGAAATTTAATGATAAATTGACAAAACAATATTTAAAAATTAATTTACATTTTTAACGATTTCTTATTGTATTTATTGATTTTCATTATGATTTAAAGTGTTATACACTTCTATGTAATTGAGTAGTAGGTAATGTGTTTTTCACCAGTTCATTAAAATTAAATACTAAAAACAAAATTCATTTATATGACAATGACAATGACAAACAGCGACATACAAGAGCAAACTGTCTTATATTTCCATTCGGTTTTTAAAGGTTTTCATACCACTGTCTATGAATGAATTTATTTAAACATTTTTAGATTCAATCGAAAGAAATGCGCATAGTTTGGTTAGATAGTTTGGTGCAATATGGCTTGTTCTAGTTTTTCTAATTTTATGTTCAATATTTTTTATAATAGATTTATACTTCTTTCGTTTGAATAACAAGTACACTTGAATATTATAAAATGAATTTAATAAAAACATGCAAAAATTTGCAATTATCTTTGTAGTAACGGAATCCTAAAACAACTTTAAAATTTGAATATGTTAAATAAATGTTAATTTAAATTGTGAATGAATAAAAAATGTGAGAAATTACGTGTACTTATTTTTATTGGTTCTGCACTTAAAAAGCTATATGAAGTAACAATTTATTTAAAAAAATTCTTATTGGTCAATAATCAACTGCTAGCCAATTAAAATGTATTTTCTATTTTACCATTGTTCTTTATTTATTTTTATTTTTTACAAACATGGAATTATATAAATAAGGAGGTAATTATTCATTTGCATAAACTTGTGTACTGAGTATATATATTGAAAAACAAACATACGAATTTACAAGATGTTTACCGCTCTTTCATGTTTAAAATAAACAGCCGAGTATATAAAATATTGTAAACACAAAACGGGAAGCGATATTTACTAAAAATACGGGAAATTGATCGATACAGATATCAATTAAACGCTTTTTGTCCATGATGCTTGCTTGGTACCTAATCTGTTATTAAGACATACAAAAATTGTAAATTTGTGAAGACATAAGCGGGCAGATTAAACATCGAAAGACAATTAAAACACATCTTTTTCAAATGTTGTATTCTCTGCTCCAACTGCAGATTTTTACATATTATTTTTGAAAATACTCGTTTTATTAATATTAACATATATAAAATAATTTACGCCTTATCTAATGTATAATAAGATAAAGAGCTAAATATCGTAGATATGCTTTAAATAACAAGCTTTTATATGATTGATAAGTACAAAATAAATGCTTAACGGTGAACATAAATCAATGGAGCGCCTCAATCATTTTAAATAGAACCTTCTTGGACGTGGGTAACTCAGGCATTAGAATTGTTTTCTATTCTATAAATTCACGAAAGTCATATTTCACGAAAACGGATGCATTGAGTTACTGATGGAAACATTTTTTTATTTCTTCGTGGCAATTTGTTGAAAACATCCGGAAATGAAAGAAATGTAATGGTACTATTTCAGAAACATCTAACCTATCAAATACCGTTTAGATGATTCACCACTTATTTTTTCCACTTAAATACTGATATTTAAAGAGCTTTTTATCTGATTTTTAATGTAAATGAGTAGCATAGGTTAATTTGTTTTGTAAAAATTTAATAATCTGGAAAATCGTAAGTATCTAAAAAAAAAAAAAAAAAATATTTAACAAATAAAATGGGCAAAAAATTAAATCAACTTACTGTCACAGAGAATATTATGTGACAAAAATGTAGAAAATATATTTTTTACCTACATCCTTATTTTAACTTTATCCATGAAGCTGTTTTAGAGGTATTGGTATTGAAGTAAATATATCCAATGAGGGGAAATTTCAATTGGATGCGGGATACCAATCGTGAACCAATTTGGATGAAATTTTTATGTTCACGCATAATATAGTTTTACTACCGAACGTTTTTTTTTTCAATCGATTATTCTGAATAATATTATGATAGGAAGGACATTGTGACAGCAAGTTGAAGTTGACTTAGTTTGATTCTTGTTAGAGAAAATTTTATGCGAAAGAAATCGTTCATTGAGACATTTTATTCTATCTTTTTGGCAACTACCGGATCTAATGATGTTAGAATTTTTCTGAAGTTTTTCATTTACAATCACAAATCATCAAGATTTGTGAAAAAGAACACAGTTATTGGGGAAATAATTTTGAGAGGTTTTAACGATATAATTTTGAAAAGAAGAAAGTTATACAGTTTTTGATAGTAAAATCATAACTAATTTTTATTCCCATTTTTAACAAAATAGGAGCCAATTAAAATATGATGTTTTAACTTACTTTTACCAACGACTTTGCTCATGTTAATTACAAACATAAAACAAACAGTTAATAAAAATTTTGGTAGGAATGTATAGATCCAACTTGTAGGTACAAATATACAAACTCACATTCGCATTTATAATATTAGGATATACTGACACATACTTCCGCCATTTAATATAGTTACACCCGATAAATTCATTTAGGGTATTTTTAAATGGCAAAGTTTCGTACGCTCTTAGCATTTTATATTTTGGCAACTACTTTGTTTTACGTTGTTCTTCGTACAACTCTTTAGAGTTTGACTAGAAAACAGTAAGGCTTGTATAATATATCATAATATTATCATATAATCGGTGAATTAAACGTGTAATAAATTTCCAATAATTAAAATGCAAACACAGAACTTCTTGTAATAGATATAAATAAAGACAGTCGAATGGCGACGTTAATAAAAAAAAATAAACAAAACAATACTTAAATTATTTATTTAAATTTTATTTTATTCATATCAAGTGGTAATAAAATTATATATTTTATTTACTTGAATATATAATACAATAATTATTGAAAGACTTATATACACTTACTTATTAGAATTTGTGAGTATTTTCACATGACATTATACAAAAATACGGATTGTAATAGGAGCCATACACTGTAAATTTTAGCATACATCATTTCGTTAAAGAAATAAGTGATGGAATAAATTCCTTAATACAGGAGCTGCAAATGTAAACTATCTTCCGTAGAGTGTAGGTATTCTAATCAATAGTTATATTATACTTGCTATAACTTCGAAATATAAAAGAGGCATAGCTTTAATGATTCATGCAAATTTTGATCATCGGTTTGAAGATAAACTAAAAATAGAATCTGTTTACAGATATGCCACTTTACATATTATTCTATACTATTTTCAAATGATAAATCATTTTACATTCAATATAAATAATATTATTATCTATTGCATAAAAATTGTGTATGCTATTATAACTTTTAAAAATTTGCAAAAGCTATGTTGTTTTAGAATTCTATATACATTATATTTTTAATAACATCCATAAACAATACCCGCACAAAAATTTATCTGTATATACATGTATACATACAATCATATTCAAAAAAACAGTAAAATATAATTTCTTTTGTCGGTTAATTGTGTAAATCTTTTTCTAAGCAATATTTTGTTATATTTTTCGTCCACGTGTTGAAGAAAAATTGATAGTGTACGAATAACCTCAACGTTGACTAAAGTTGTATAATCATCAACACCTTGACAAAAACGTTGATAGTGTATGGATCCCATAACTCTATATTAATTTGAATGTGTTTGGTGTGGGCCTGAATACCACACACGTTGATAAGCAAATTTTTGATTCATTTTGATAATTTATATGCAAAGTAGTTTGTGGACTACATACTTATTTTTGAATACAAAAAAATAAAACGATTCACAAGAAAATTTAAATTGCGTAGGTATTGTTCACCGTTGCATAGATAAAATTCATTAATAATTGTATTTTAGAATTTTTAATTTACCAAAAATGTAAAAATATTTGAAGATATTATGAACGAGATATTTATATCTGAATTTTTAAGATATTAACTAACACACGCAAATTTATGCGCGCTAAGTTAATAACTAGTATATAGTAATTTTTATAACATAAGAGGCCAATCATACTGTAAAAAACCTAAATAATATTGTTTCCGCTTAAAATGTAAATTTCCAAATAATCATTTCCTAACTATTCCCAATTTACTGATGGAATATTAGAGAACATTTGTGAAAGCTTTCCATAACCTAGTGCACATTATAATGCAGTGAATCTTAACTACTGTGAAGCGACTCGTTTGTATGCCGTCAAATGCAGTCAAATTCTTGAATTATGCCGCCAAATTTAGACATTCACTAAATAAAAATTAGTTTATATGTACTTTTATATAGCAATTTATTGATAGTGTGCCTCCAAATTTTTAAAATTGTTAAAAGTTTGTTGCATTAAAAACAAAAAGGTCCGTCATGGGACTCTCGGGGGGCATAAGACATCCGTTAAAATCAATATATTAAATATTCAATTACATAATAATATTATAATTATATGTGCTTATTAGCTGAATTTGAACTTATGGAGATTAAATCAGTTTACAAAAAAATGTGTCAAACAAAGAGTTTTTTTTAAACACAGGAAAGGGGGTTTATGGATTCATGGGACCCAGCTAACCTAAGGACTCAGTGTTTTCGTTTTAATAATTGTTTCAATCGAAATTCGAAAATAAAAATTTTCGATTTATTACAGTAGGAAATGGAAGAAATGCTAAAATTCAAAAGTTTCCCACTTCATTCGAGATACATACTTTTTATAACGATTATTTAATGAATGTTAACATTGCATTTTAAGATTATATTATGTGTGAATGTGATAAGGCTTAAAGCTACATTGCCCAGGAGTTATTTGACAAAAATGATCTAAATCGTATTATAAATCAAGTCACTCTGCAGTTCTTGTAGTACTTTTTATAATCGATCCAATTTTCTTCGATAGATAATTTTTAATTTTAATCTATTTAAAATTTTACACCACAAAAAATAAATAAACAAACTAATTAAAAAACACTATACGAATAATTCGCATTGTTTCATAATATGCTATTATTTATTAATATTTGTTAGATTGGTATCATGAGTGTTAAATGAGAATTGTATTTAAAGGGTTAGTTACTATGTTTTGTATGTTTGGATTGGGGGATACATAAGTTGATACACATTAACACACCATAACGTAATTTTCAAAAATACTATCCTTCACAGTAAGATGAAAAAATAATGAATTTTAAAAGACAAATCAAGTAAAACATTTAAAAGAATTCAATTGTGAATCAATGGAGGTTCAAATGTAAATATTTGCTTAAAACTAAAATTAAATTTCAGAAAACAATACCTTTAATTATAATACTTATAGCTCCAAGAGCGGCAGACCTCTCTCACGATAGACTGCTTTCACACCAAGATTAAAATATTTCTTAGGATTTAGGAATGGAAAAATTGTTCAATCATTTACCATTAGAAAATCAAATGCTTTATCTATTAAATGTATGGATAAGCGATTCCTATTCAAAATTTTGTGAAAGCAAGTACTTACAATTAATACTACATTGGAATCATGTGCAATCGACGTCGTGTAGGATAAATGGTTTTTGTGTTCCAATATAGAGGGGCGATAAATAACTTCAAAGTTTCAATATCCGATAATAAAGAAAAATAAAATTCTTGAATATGATCATTTCAACAAAACAAAATCGGACATGGCATTTAGTTATAGGTATATAGTTTAGTTATCAATCAAAGATAACTAAATAGAAAGATAAATAGATAAAAGTGAAGAATTGTTTAGTTATATCGTAGACTTCACAAGTTTAGGAATAACTAGGTATAAAGGAAACAAAATAACAAAAGGTATAACATTATAAACGGTACACATCGATTTAAATTTTTCTATCCCAGTATTCACAATATCTACCTCTTTTCTAAATCTCATAAGAATATCGTTCAGACACTCAATTAGTTTGTCATCTTAGATGGTTCAGTTGGCTACTTCAGTCTATGACTACTACTGGAATGTAGGCTCATGCGATCTCTTCACTTACAATAATTTTAGAGATGATGATGGGCTGGTGTAATACAACTCTACTTCAAATGCAACCAATCCATTAAGGAGGTACACTTAACCTATAAAAATAAAGGAAATACTCAATTAACAGTTAGTGATCATAGAGGAACACAATACGCTGTGCTGTAAGCCTGCTGGGTGGCTCAGTTCTTCAAAATAACTAAACTTTCAACATGCTTATCTGTATAATCAAGATTTATTACAAAACGAAGGCGAATTATTTGTTTCTTTAACTGTATATTTATGGATACACATCCCTGTATATTATATATACATATAACAATGTGTTAGAGTTGGTATGACTGTTTTAGTGTGTATATGAATGTATAGTGTATTTATTTATGTAGTGTTTGTAGGAATGTTTGTTGTATGTTATGTTATATTTACATTTGTAACTACATTCATTCATAAACATTCTCCTACGTCCGTGTCGTCACTTTATGAAGATATATTAACAGTTCTATGTGATAGTCTAACCATATTATATTAGTGGTTTGAGTGTATGAGCGGCAAAACAAAGCTCCACGAAGTACCAACTATATAATATTATATTCCTCTTCGCATGTATATTGTTGATTGTAATGGTGGGAGCAAGCCAACACTTTTGCCGTTGGAAGATAAACCATAATTAGCGACATGTCGTTTACATTTGTTCTATTCTGAATTTTAAATGTTGCTATACTCTTTTTTTTTTCAGTGGTTCTTTGAGTGAAAGTAAAGTAACCTGAAAAAGTAATAGATCAAAATTGATAGTAAAAACTGCTACTTAAAAAAAAGCACAATTCTCTTTAATGATAAAAATTAGAAGCACGGTACTTTTTGTTTCTATGAAATAAATTTGTTCCAATATGACTACAATAATAAACAGATAGAAATACAAAAATATAACCCCAGAATTTGTTCATAACACGAATAATGAGAATACAATGATGGTAAACCGAAATTAGCTCTCATATTTCTTAGTGTGTCAAAAATTTATATCAATTAGTAACAAAAAAAAACTTTATTCTGTATTTGAAATGTTATCCATAATGACTATTCACCTCATTATAAAGGAAAAACTAAGATAAACCAGTTTATTTTTTACTAAAATTTCTATTAGAGGAAATTCTACCTCGATTATAAATTTTGTAGAATATTATTAGCCTTTGTAAGAAATTATGGTCGTAACAATTTAAGAACTAAGTTTTGTGTATCCGCAAGGGCCAAAATACATAATTATTCGTAAATTACCCTGTAGACCAACACTCAACATTAATAGATGAAGTTCACCTGGCGACAAGTAGCAAAGTAATGTACAATAGTATATTATGTTATATACAACGACATTGTTAATACCCAATTATTTTCAAGACGACACACATCTAATCGAAGCTGGTGGAGTACGTACACTAATCGCGAGCCCAGCCCAGTTATATTCGTCAAGGATACAAACAACTACAGTTTATTAATCAAACCACTCAGCTTAATGAAATCATATTTGGGGACATTCTGATGTATTTGGTTATAGTTGAGAGTGCATTTATCTCGTCAATTTTGTTCGGATTCGAGTTTTATTTCCACTTATTGCTGCTGATTGATGATATATCGGAAAACATCTTTGACACCTTAATTATATACAATGTGATCAGTAGTTTAAATTAAATGGAACTTTCACGTATTGCCTGCTCCTTGAGGTCCATTTCATCACCAAGATCATGATAAGTTCGTATCCAGAGGTGCGAGTCCACCGGTTGACGTATACATTACTAAAGTGACTATTCTTCCAATAACTCGATACATAACCTGTAATTAATTAACTTGATTAGAAGAACGCTTGACGAATTGTGTTTTTCAAAAACAAACTTTTATACATGGAAAATCTTTTTACATTGGTGTCTAAATTTTTGTTACTGTATGTAGTTTTTATTTCATAAATAAAAAATTATTTTTTGTTATCCTAATAAATAATATATCTATTTATCTCTGTCTATTATATACTTAACCAAAAGGGGAATTTTGTATACGAAAAAAACCCACCTAAATTATCATTATTAATATTATTCTTGTTCTTTATATTTATTTTTTTTTCGCACTCTTCGTAGTGTATTGTGTTTATACACAACCATTAAAATTGTTATGTGGGTTCGGAATGGGTATTGAGTATACGAGCATCGGAGAGTTTATTTATTTTAATTCATTGCATATATTTGGAACATTTTCATATTTGCTTTAATTAAAAAAAAAAAATAATAAGTGCAATGCATGTATTTGGAAACGGAGAAAAATTTTAGCATTGATCTATTAATCCAAAATTGATCTTCAATAACAGAACGCTTTGAAATAGAAAGAAAAATTTGAGTTTTAGAATAAATCCTAAAGAATAAAACATTTTATACCAGAAAATTACTTAAATGCTGGAGGATTCATCAGATTATTTTATTCTTAAATCTTTATATCTAATATGTTGCCTAAATGTTAACCATGGTAATTACCGATACTTATTTACCTTTTAAGGAATTTTTTTTGGTAGCCCAAATAATATTGATTCGATTTTAATTGTAAAGGTTGTTATTTTCTTACGTTTGCAGGCTTAAGCTTTCTGTACATTTCAACCTTTTCTTATTTTCATTAAAATGTGAGTGCACTTTTAAAATATGAAAAACTTGCACCGATGATTATACTGTTTAATCAAATAAGATTATACTGCTTAAAAAATTTGGAAAACGGTTGACCCTAAAGGCCATCCCAGTAACCTCCCGCTAATTCTATACCTAAGCATTTAAATTATACCATATTATAATGTTTTTGAGTCCTTCGAGATCAAAAACATACTTTTTTTATTTTTGAGCGCTCCGAGCTGAAAAGCTAGCTGTTCCTAAATGTTTCGTCAACGATATCTATGGAATCAATCAACCGATTTTCACGTTCTTGGTGGCGATCGAGGTGGTTTTTTGAGCTTTAATAATTATAATATTTCATCAAAAACGATCCAAAAACAAATGTCGAAGTAATTTAGAAAAAACCCTTTTTGGAAATTTTTCGTTTACGATATCTTTCGAATGAAGCGAGATTTACCGTCGATTGACGTGGTTTATCAAGGTTAAGAGCTGATCAGATATTGGAACCGCGTTGAAATCGGTCGAGCCGTTCAAAAGTTATAAGCGGTTCATCTACTTTCACATACACTCACACACACACACACACACACACACACACACACACACACACACACACACACACGCACACACAC
Source organism: Chrysopa pallens (assembly GCA_020423425.1). NCBI lineage: Eukaryota > Metazoa > Arthropoda > Insecta > Neuroptera > Chrysopidae > Chrysopa > Chrysopa pallens. Next base: position 20,642,994 of record CM035591.1, on the reverse strand, counting down.
ACGCACGCACACACACACACACACACACACACACACACACACACACACACACACACACACACACACACACACACACACACACACACACACACACACACACACACAGAAGCAGTGCTGATCACCAGCAGAAAGAAAATTGAAACACAAACATACAGACAAAGTGACAACCTCAGGAGTAGTCATAAGAACTTCCTGTAATCTCGTCAAGATCTGATGACTCCGTTATTTCACAACGGGGTAAAACCCATAACTTCCCGATTTTTTGAAATCTTCGATTCTCATAGCGGGAAGTTAAAAATATGCAATTTGCTAAAATGATTTGTATTTCATTTTTGTCAATTTTCTTTACAATATTGTGTCATAAATTGAAATCTAACGCTCAAAGTGTATTATTAAATACTTAATTATCTTCTTTAAGATATAATATATTTAATAAAAATTATTTTGTAAATCTAAACGGTCGTTCTCCAAAAATTTACGCTCAAACCAACAAATTCTTCAGCTTTGTTGTATTGGTATGATATAGACAGAGCCATGAGCATATTGTTTTAGGCAAGGTTTTGTCCATACTTTTCTTAACTTATACCATTTAATACAAAATAAATTCTTCATGTAAACAGATCGGTGAAAGAATTCTCGGAGACGTATCGTGTATGTGAATTGAATTCATAAAATAAGAAATTTGTTAAGGGGATTGAAAGTCTTTTAAAAATTATTTGAAAGCTAAACCAACGGTTGTGGAGGTATTATGTTTGTTTTTAGGTTTATTTTAAAACTGTTTGTCCGCAATTAATTATAATTATTGATCTAATTTTGTGTAGAAAACTGATACCTAAGTAGCTAAATTTGAAATCAAAATATTCAATAAGAATTAAATATAAGTCTAAAATGATATTAAAATTGATTCTGAATAAAGTTGACGGTGGATAATAAGGTCTCAAAGATTATTTTCCACTTCTTTATAAAAAATAAAGTTTTATAAATAACCATTATGGAAATGTGGCAATACCATGTTCGTGAAATAAAAATATTCGTGAAATGAAGTGAAGAAACTTCATCCTTCATCCAGATTACTATTTTGCATACTCTAGTACACTCATTGCCTGTTTTGTATAGTCAGTTTAATTTTTTTAATCTCCATCACTTGATGAAATAAAGTATTTTTTAATTTACTCACTGCCATTAATTTCTCCACCCACAAAATATCATATATATCACAAAGATAATAATAATACATTTTTTAAAAGTATAATATACACATTTGTTATCGGAAAATTAATAGAATTTTTTTTCACTTATCGTGTGATATACTTTCACTTAACACATTTAGTGGAGGGGAAGGAGCACCTTTTTTGTTTTCTTATTTTTATTTTTAATGTGAATTATGTACATTTGAAATATGATTTATTTGTTTAAGTTTTGCAGATCATGATAATATCGATTGCTTTGCTGTATATTATTACATTTCATTTAGTGTGTTATGGCAGGGGAGCTGGTTTTGAATTTTTTTTATTGAATGCCATATTTTTAATCAAAACTATTGCATACATTACGAGGAATCGTGGTTAATTGCATAAAGAACTTTTATTAAAGCCAAGCAAAATTATAAAAACTATGAACTATTTAAATTAGAACTGTTTAAATTGTTTAAATTTATTAATATGCTTAAAAAATATTCAATACGCCCTGAAAGAAATGTAGTATTTATTATATATCTTATATTTTTTGATATGAAAATGGACCGAATTTAAGTTTATGAGAAACTATAATGTTTATACACTTGAACATAATGCAAAAATGTGGTTACTTACATGCACAACAGCAAGAAAGAATTTATAAAAAATAGGTTTATTTTAATATTTTATCCCAATAGAAAGTGAACACGAGCAGTATATCAGATACTATAAGAGTTATAAGGAATTAAATTATCCTTTCGGCTTCATTTCCTTTTTGCATTTCGTACCAAAGTCATAGAATATGACGAGTTATAAGCGTATAAATTGCCTATCTAATATCTAAAAGTACAATATATTTTTACTTTTTACTTTCAGTTAGTCTTATCAATCTCAATTCCAATTGACCGTCTTATCACATTTGGCATTAATAGTGGCTGTTTATAAAGGTAAATGAACTGTATCCCTGGATGCTCAATATTGCTTGAGTGTGAAAAAGTTCTATAGTTTATGGTCGAATTGTTTTAAGTTTAAAGTTACATGTATTATTCCTATGCCTTCGCACCCATATACAATTCTCTTGCGTTTCCTTCTACACATTAGCTAAATTTTTTTTGAGGCTAATTGATTCTAAAATGATATATTGTCTAGATGTTAACAATGGTGATAACGGATAATATTAAAAATTTTTTTTTTATCTATGCATTTTGTTCAATTTTGGTTTAAATTTAAAATCACATAGTTTAGTATTAGGTCCAGCGCACACCAGCGGACAGTCATATAAGAAATTCTTATACGAAAATCTGATCATACATCAGACTATATCTTAAGAATGCGCATTTAATACGATATTATCGATAATACGATATATTACTTTATTTACTAACAGGTTACCTACTTCAGATCGTAAGATATTCTTATCATAAATTCTGATGCTATGGGCACATGATAAGATTTTCTGATCTTACGTATGCAGACTTCTTACTTATATAGAACATAGGTTTTCTGATCAGAAATTAAGATAAGAAAATCTGATGGTGTTCGTTGCGTCTGAAGCTAAACAATCCCGCTGTCTAATATTGAATTAATATTTGGGTTCTAGATTTGAAAACAGGTAGAGATATTTATCCTTTTACTCGAATGCTTAGGCATTTAAGTCAATAATTTTTACCGATTCAAATAATAATTCAAGGTCCATACATAGAATCATACCTCATCACCAATAAGACAAATGGTATTTATATATATCTCATATATATTATATATACATCTAAACTATATACATATATTATTATGTGCAGTATATAAAACTTGTGTTATGTTATGTATAATGTATGTAGTTGAAATATGTGTATATATGTGAAATAGGATGTACGGTGAAAAAGGAAGTCGAATTAGACTCAGTGCGTCCGTTCGATTCAACTGTACAAAACTACTGAGCCAGAATGGACGTGCTGTACTGGCGCCGTCCGTGATGGCACCACCAATGTACACACACTTAAATTCCAAACAAACTGTAATACAAACTTTCTATATACATATATATCCTACCTTGTGAATACATATGTGTTTTTTACAGGGTGTGAATGTTAAGACATTTAAAGACGGCGCTTAAATAACCGTTGCAAGTACCCTTCAGTGGAACTATTGAAATAACTTTCTAAAGGTTTTAAACGAATAGAGTGATATTTCGAATATTTTTAGATTTGAACATACATTGTTATCCAGCTAGATACATATTTAAAATAATGAAAATGGAGTAAATTTGACCACGATAGAGTGTATTATTGTATACTATCACCAAGGATATTATAAACAATAATATGCTTATAAGCAACGAAAAGGTGCAATATTCAAACGGCTTTAGTGACATAAACACTTATCTCCTTGTTGGGTGGTGAATAGCACTCAAATATATACTACAATAATGTCAACAAGGAATTATAAATAACAAACCGTATCTTACCAATCAAAAAAGACAGATTAAATTGATTCAAATTCAATTCAAAATAATGAAACTTTTTACTGCAACACATCAAGTCATTTATAAAGCCTATATTCATCTGAAAGGCTCGAAATCTTAAGCACGCAACTAATATAGTTTGACGAAAAATACTGTATTTAAATTTGTCACTTAACCTGCCAATCACTGCCTTCATAGTATCGAAAACACCATTAAAACACATATGTTTGAATACTAGTGAACCATTGACTGTCTATGAAATACAAACAACCCATAATAATAATACCAGAAACTCCACTCATTAAAATTTAATTGCTAGTCCTCTTACTGAAATCGCCCCGTCATACAAACCAGACCAACCCGACATGAAAAATGATTCTATATGTGTAAAATTAGGACGAAAAACACTTAACATCTTCCAGTATGATATCATCACTGATGGAAAATATGATTCCCGAAACACTAGTTGCTAACATCCAAGAACTCATACAAGAATATAATCACAAAAGTCATCAATTACGTTTAACCTTTTAGGGGAGCGTCCATAAAGCATGTGGTCATATTTTAACCCTTCTTAGGCCGCCTCTCTGCCCTCATGTAGACTAACGTAGCTATTCTGTGGAAACCAACTATTCCCCACCGTCCAGGTGCAATGTGGTTTTTTTTCGCGATATTTTCTACTTTCTACTTCACATTAATTTAACAAAAAGTTTATTTTTAAGGAATAATAATAACTTTTGCTTAATATATTTATATATAGTTTATATTTATTAACAGTCTGATTCAAATGGTGGCTTTAGCCATTCTTACAAGTTATCGTTTATTGGGATATCTTCTTTATATAATAATCTACAATAATTTTTTCCACATTACCAGGAAATGACTCTTTATCATGCTTGAAAGATTTCCATAATTCATTGACATTACTTTGTATTTTAACTTTTGTAAATTCACTGGTGAAAAAATTTCGATAAGAAGAAAACTTCTCTGATGAAAACTACGTAGCTTTGCTTTTACAATCCCCCCCCCGTTACGTAGCCAGCGTAGCATTCAAACTAATCCATCCCCAACTCGACCAGGTTACGTGGTTTATGGAGGCTCCCTAGTTAGTATAGTAAATGAAACCAAAATAAATAAGGATAACCCTATCCCAACTAGATAGCAAAACATCTACGCAGACAATATAGTCGCTTATTTACAGACAGGCAATATTAACTACGCATTGTCAACCATATAGCGCCTACTTCAACAACTAGATAACTGGACATATAGGAACCGACTAAAATTATTAACCCAAAAAACATAAAGTCTTATATTTTTAAGAACATGTAATCAACATTTTTACTCACAATTAACAATATAAGGCAGAATAATACAAGTGGTCACTAGCATTAAGTATCTTGGTATGACTTTAGATTCCAAATTATCATGAACATTACATATCAATGATATAAAAACAAAATATGTTTCAATAGACTAAACATTCTAAAAGCCACCAGCCGTCAATCTTGGGGAGCGGCTAAGAAAACCTTACATTAGTATATAAATCAACCATACCGCCTGTCATCGATTACAAAGCTATCATCTTTACTTTTGCAGCCTCTTAATGTTCTATCCGTTTCTGAAACAACCTCTGCATTTAAGCCAACAACTCTATGATTTACAAATCTACTGTGATAACCTTCAAATAACAAATTTAAATATTATACCACTCTGGACACCTTACAATTAAGGATATTATTACAGATTGTTTGAAATATGACCCACAACAACAAAAACTGAGAGTTCCGCCAATTTTTAGAGATGCACTTAACCCAAACTAATTATCCAAAGATTAATTTAATTTTTAAAATGTACCAAAATGTTAAGTTTGAAAAAATTAAGTGAAAATAACTATACAAAATATAACCGTTAATATACAAACTTACATTATGTATTCCATATAACGAATCATTTTTACTTAAGAAAGGGGCATGACGTTACTGTTACGCACCTTTATACTAATAATAATCATAATAATAAATAATAAAAGGCATTCATGGGTAAGGACCCATAATACTGTTACCTTTATTCCTTAAAGAAAAATGAAAATTGATTCAAATGCACAAATGACAGATAAATGGTTAATTTTAATTAAAGAAATGCGTAAGACATTCATACAAATTTTTACTCATTCGTTGAGAGGTACATAAATTGAAAACTTATTTAGTTTTAGTTTTTTCCATATAATAATTATTTTCTAGTTTTAACTTAAAGAGTAAGAGCATTATGCATAATTTTAAAGGCATTTTTGTTTTTATTTCAAAAGTCTCGATCAACAGAAATTTGCTGCTTAATATAAAAAATTTATCAATAACCGTTCCTTCATATTATTTGATTTTTTAGTAAAACTCATAATAGCCCCGATGTTAATTGATATTATTCCTGAAATATGCACGATAACTAATTTTTTGTTTCTACTTCATTATAACCTTGGTTGAAGCCTATTTACTTCAGCAACAGGAGATTGAAATTTTAAATCTAAAAAATAAGCAATATATCGACGTTTAAAAATCCTGATTAATGAAGGACAGTTAACTCAGAAATGACGTCATCTGTATAGATATTATATGTAAAACTCCATTTCAAAAAGGAGATAGAAAATACTCCTTGAATGGTTATGGTTTCTTCAACTTTTGAATAGATTTTTTATTCAGTTTCGAATTTTATTTAATTTTTTGGGAATTGAGTTTTACATTTCGATGTGAAATCAAGCAAATTGAGTATCAGGTATCTACCGTTTTTCGAGATCAAAATATGTCTGATTGAAACATTACTTTTGAAAATTTAAACATAACTTAAACATTAATAACCGGACTAACAATATCGTTCACATAAAACAATAAGCTATTAAATGTTAATACTAGTTACCGTTCGAACTAATATTTTATAACTAATTACCATCGAACGTAGGTAATATTTCTGCTAGATACATTTTACAGAATGTAATAAAAAATTTAACTTTTCAAACTATGTTACGGTTTCTACCTTGCACGAAACAAAAACTGACGTCAAAATTTTGATTTCTCCTTTTTTGTATCGGTTGGATACTTATAATTAGATAAATGTTATATGGCATTACATCATTAATGCAATTCTCAATTATCGTATTTACAACATAGTTTACAAAAGAAGCTTTTGGAACCTAAACCTCCATTTATAAAATACACATTAATTTCAAATACGTCCCCCAACAAACACAAAAATTGAAAAATAAATAAAAAATGCTATTAATTTTAACTGTCATTATAATTTGTCTTAAAATAAAAAAAAAAAAAAACAAAAATATCCATTAGTTTAATAAATTTCAGTATGTTATAGAAAAATGTACTTAATGACAAATAAATGATCAACATCGTTCGTTTCTTTCATTATTCTGAACAAAAAAAAAAAAAAAAAGACACATATTTATTTCAAAAAATGTATGAAAACTAGTGAAAAATAGGTAAAAACCGATTATTTTCTCATGTAGTTACACTATTTATGTATTATCAAAAAAAATCCAAGAAAAGATATTCTCTCTCAAAGAGGAAATAAAACTGCACTGAGAAATCATTCGTTTGCAATTTGTTCTTCTATGTATATATGTACGTTTATTTTACAAACAATAATAATTTTTACTTCTGTTCTTCCTCTAAAAAGTTGTTTTTAAGTAGTATATAAGTGTCCTTCTAACATGTAAAAGGTTATGTATTTACTTTAAGAGAAAATGCATTGGATTAGTCACAAATTTATCAAAAATATATATAAAGATATTTAATTTATTTTTTATGAATACTAATTAAAAATAGTTCATACGATGGTTGTCTATTATATGCAGGGTTTCTAAACAATTATTCAAGTAGTTATCTTCAATTGTTTAAATTACTCTGTGTATTAAATTTAACTTATTCACAACTTGCATCAGATTGTTTTCTTTCGTTGATATGGCTACGAAATACTATTTCATTAAACAAATAATGGGAATAAGTGTGTAATTGGTATATGAATTAATATTGAAAATTTGTCAGAAATTTTTAATAAATATAAATATATTTCATTGAAACAAATTATTGTATTTTCTAGAATGCGAATATTTTATTACAAATTAGAAATTCGTTTTCACATCACGATTATAGATTGGCTAGCAGCTAACAGCTTATTCACTTCTGTAAACGTGCAAATATTTTGCAATAACAACATCGATTTGAAAAGGGAAAAGAAGAAGAGTGGTTTGAACTGTTTAATCATGGTCAAACGTAGTCTATTGAATCTAGGCACATATAAATTTCTCAATAGAGCAATAAAGTTCTTTCATAACCTAATCATCAATTTAGGAAGAGGGTTTTATCCCTTTATGAAGGTTTTAACCCTACGGGAATAAAATAGACATAGGAAAGACTCCGCAAAATTCTTGTTTCTTATTACCACTAGGTTAGAAATTCTCACGAAAAACGATACTTCCAGAAACAATCTGTTTGTGGTGCCATATAGAGGATAACTTACTATCTGCAATTTCAATTAAATTGGTTGACATACTTCAAATAACTTAAATAGCCCACGTTAGAGTAACTACGGTTAGTAACTCAAGAAGATTTAGGACAATGAAGAATATCTATGATACCATGAATGCACCATAAAGCGTTTCTACCATGAATTGGAATTAATAGAATTATGTAATGTGTGCGACTTAACACAGTCGTGCCAACTTACAAACAGAAATAATTTCAATCACTCGGAATGATATTCAATGAACGGATAAATTAATAAATACCAACATACTCGTATAATATGTTCTAAATTTATTTCTATATTTTGCTAATATTTGAGGTGGAATTATAATGAGTATACCAGCCATGCAAAATTGTTTCAAATAAAATGTATGAACATTTCTGTTTTCTTTCATTTCGCATGGTTTACAAATTGAGCTATGGATCGATGCGAAATATTCGGGATATATCTAATATTCGGGATATACCTACTTATGGTCAATTCAGATTGATTGTATATTGCAATCTGATTGTCAATCAGTCAAAAAATCCATCTAATACAATTTATTTCAGTCCAAATACTAATCGGAGAAAAAATTATGAACAAAAAAACATATGAACTCACTTTCGTTAAATGTTATGAAAAATATTTTGATGATTTTGCATAAGAAAATTGTAGCTTATAAATAAAAAACTCAGTGAAAAGTTAGACACAAGAATGAGTCGAATAGATCATTCCGTATAAAATTTTAACTATTATAGTAATAAAATAAAATGATATCGTTTTCTCTTAATACTGACTATACATTATATATTTTGGTATATAGAAGTAAATAAGTCACTGTATGAAAGTATTTACTTCTTTAAACCTATACAAACACATACTGATTCAGAAAATTCATATATATCCACATACTAATATACTGAGTACATAATTTTATATACATAGATTTGTTTTATTTTAACAAATATTTATTTTGTCGCTAAAAATCTAAAAGACTAGCAAATATTTTATTTTATTCCTTTCTACTTTTTTTTTTCGTTACTTATAAAGAATATTTTATATCATATATGTATTGTGATACTTTGTTCTTATGTCATGAAACCAGATAAAACCGACTGATTGACGTAGAGAAAAAATTACTTTACCTAGAAGCTTGAAACTTTGCATGCGGGTGTCTCATATGAAGTTATTAGTACTTAGATGGAATTTTTGGTAATTCGCCCCATAAGAGGGGGTATATTGATCATTATAACTGCTTAGGGTGTAGCCCAATCTGATTAGGGAGAAAATTCGAAATTTTTAACAAAGTATCCTGTAATTACGCAGGTCAGGACTATGCAATTTTAGATCATGTTATAAGTAGAATAGGGAATTTGCTCTTTTGTTTCTATGTAGGAGGTAATCTTTGGAGCTACTGAATCCATTCTAAAAATTCGTTCTCCAATATTCTATACTTTGGATATAATAAATAGTACACTGAATTCCGAAATAAACCACCAAATATAAACGATCTAATGGTCTCAAAAATTTTGTAAATGATATAGTAAAGGCTGCAAATATATTTAATGGACAACTATATATAGTAAACTTTCAAAGAAAACATCAGAAAAGTCTACACAGTTAAAGTTGTCAGGATTAATACCTATTTAATTGTTTAAATTTGGCCTCTGACTTCAGTACCAAATTAATTTTTTTGACGGGGAACTGATTTGAGAGAAATGATTATTTATTGTTAATTGATTTATTTATTACTTTATCAATGCAATTGTATTTAAGTAATGCTGTTAGTAGTCAAGTTAATTAATAGTTAATTTTTATAGTTAACAGAAAAATCGTAAATTCGACCGAATAAATGTGAAAAACCATAGTAAACTGACTCTTATCAAAAATTTTATGTTATTGAAATGTAGAATTGTATGTTTGTGTTTCATATCCAAATTAAAAATCAAGCCGATCCAGAGATAGAGTTATTAAAATTAATTAATACGACAATATTTTAAAAAACACCGGTATGTCGAGATTCATTTATCCAGTTTTCAAGAAATATTGTATGCAGATAAATGCTGTAAATTTGAATTCGGTTGAAATTAATTTTTCTAAATATTGAAAGTCGAATGTTTTGTCAGAAAACCCGAAAAAATGAAGTTAGATTTGGTAGTTAATGGTACAAAAAATTTGATATTATTGAAATATAGAAATTGAATTTATTCATCTCATAATCAATTTGCAACTGATTCGTTCCAGAGATATAGTGCTTTAAGTGAACACCAGAAAGGTTTTGTAAGAAAAGTTTGTAGCCATTATTGGTCGTGTATTTTTTCATCGCATTTTTTAAATTATTAGAAAAAATATTACCATCAATGTTAATTTTCAAAAGTTATTATAAGTTAAAATATTTCATTATACTGACATAAACACCATAAAGTCTTGTTTGGGACAATAATGTATACTTATATTCGTATCCAAAGAAGAAGAGATGCTGATAACTATGACTATTTTCCATTTTTCTCTTTTCTTTGGCGAAGATACAAACGTACTTCCGTTTTGACGACATATCTGTACGCCATATTCATATATCAGACTGTGAATACGTACATGTTAACGTAAATAATATTGCTATAAATATATTTTTATGTATTATCACATTCTATTATACATAAATATTTATACACTTACATACATTATATTCAAACTAGAAATTTTTATTTCTACTCTTTTCATTCAGACAAATTCACACACAAAAAAAGAGCAAAAATACTCTCAAAAAAGGGATTAAAAAATGCATGATTTATATATTTTATGAGTAGAAAGTTTAAAATGATGACAAATTTTTCAACAATGGTAGACTTAACAGAAACATTTTAAAACTAACATACAAATTTCAGATTTATATATAAATACACGTTTATATAAATTTTATTAATGCTTTTTATAAATAAAATAAATTTTATTAAATACTGATTAGAGAGAGATGTTTATTTATTTATTTAGTTACTACTTCATCAATCCAATGGTATTTAAGCCTATAAATGGTGTGTGTAAGATTTTATATTGAAAAGTTATCACAATTTATTAACAAATTTAACGAAATACATTTATCCTAATTTCCTATACTCGTGCAATAAAGAATTTTACCCCTAACTTCTTATAAACAGTACCTATTTTTATTATTTCTTTTAAAAACTTTGTTCAGAGCAATTTTGGAGCACGAAACTCATAGAAAGGTGGGTTCCACCATGTCTCAACATTTGAAATTTCCATTTCAAAAATAAAACTATAAATTTAAAGTAAAAAATATTCTCCAACGTTTTATCGTAAAGTCAATACTTAAGTATTCAGTAATTTATCATTGAAAATATCCATTTTACATTAATATTTGAATATTTTTGACTGAAAAATAAAAATTGCTTATAAAACAAGGACAAAAAAGAATTCTATCTCATTTCTGTAAATGCAATATTAGAAGAATAATTCAAAGTCCTACTATTTTAATTATTCTTAACAATAAAATTCGAAGAAAGCTTACTTTACCTTTCTCTAAAGTACGCAAGTTTTTCAAAATAATTTTTTGATATCAATAGCTAAAAAGTGGTGGAGTTATAATGAATAAAAAACAATTTAAGTTTAAAAATCAATGGTTTAAAGAATATCATTTTAGGAAATGTATAAATTGAACGTAACGCATGAAGTATATTTGATCTGCGCTTTACGTTTAAATAATAAGTTAACACTTTTATTTTCTTTAAAACTATATTATTATTTTAGATATCGATTTCATAAAAAAATCACCTTTTGAAGTTATTCAATGCTGGTATCTATCAAACAGATTCTTATTATAATTATGGATAAATTATCTAAAAAGTGGGATCATTGGTACTTATATTTGTGGAATCATTATTATTTTTAGAAGTAGTCTTACAAGAGATTATATCATTAATGTTTTTGAATGTGAAAATCAAAATTTTACAAAATGTTGAACTATTTCCTTTTTCTTTCGTATATATAAAAATAACAGAATTTTTTTAAACATATTGAAATTTATTTATTAGTTATTAATTAATCGCGGTGTTTGGCAACATTTAAAACTGTTGATTGTCAAAATCAATGATTTTTATTTTCGATTTTTATAATTAACTTGGTGTGAATGTAGAAACAAAATTTTTTTTTGTTTTTACATAAAATGGTATTGAAATTGACGTCGGTTTATTTCTAAAAACGCATTTATTTCGATAGTTAAATAACATTTATACAAGTAAAAATTAATGTATTTTGTAAGTCGTTGGTTAAAATATATTTATGGTATAAAATATATTTTCTGACCGTTTTTCATGTACAATTGTGACAAATATAACAAAACAAATGACAAATGTTCGTGTCGTAAACATACATATACACACGCCTACTTAAATCAAAGAATCAGCCATTTTTATGTTATAAAACATAACAAATGTCTTATTCTAGTGTTTGTATAAAACATATACATTTTGTTATCTAAATATAAACGGGTCCGTCTCCATATCATCTATTTGTTTCTGTATGTCTATCGCATTTTTGTTATCGCATTGGCCGTCTCAAATATAAAAATTCAGGGTTTATGGTATTAATCAAAATTTTAAGGCTGATTATCAAAACTCAATTTGAATGAAGAAACAAAAACGGAGGAATATTTTATTGAACTATCTAATGAATGGTTATATTTATGTATTCCTATGAAATCTTCGATTAAAGATGCATAAAGTATGTTCGATTAAAGATGCATAAAGCACTCTCCATAAATTGAATTTTATTTTCGAGTTATTTGTAAGTAATAATGACTGGCAAATTTTTAATAATACATGAGCTACATATTGACGAATAGTTTTTTTCCAAAGTAATTATCTGAAAAGCAAAAACTAGATTTGTCGACTCTCGGCAAAAAGGTGTTTTAAGCTTGTAGTTTAACTAAAAATTTTGACTACCATAAATTATTTATGCCAAAATCGCTTTTCTGCCTTGAAAGGTCTTTTTTTTTTAAATTTGATTTAAAAAAGTCGTAAAATTCTACAGTTTAAATAGGGAAATTACAAATGCGAATCGAAAATTGAATTCATTATATGTATGAAAAAATTCTTATTATTTATTCATCGTTCGTTTAACGTTCATTGATACAAAAAATCAGCCTGACGCAATCTGAGATTGAGAAGGTCTTGAGAAGTATAGTTTTAACATCTGAACGTAGGATTAAGTTATGTTATTCTTCGTTGTATTTGAGATACAGCCTTTTTAGTATTATTTAATTTTTGGGAAAATTATATTTATTATTATACATATATTTGGTGGTATTGTTGATTATTTCTAGGTAGTCAAAGCCATTTAAGATAATTTTTCATTCTTTATAACACAAATGTAACTTGATATACATATAAAACAATATAAAGACATTTTGACTTATGGTTGTTCCGAATGTTTGTCATTGTTTAATAAATCTTCTTTTACGTCCAAAAACTCTTTTATTTTGTTTATTTCTCTGAAATTTAGGCAAGAATAGATTGTTAAATTTAATTGAAATGACTTAATATTATATATGGGTATATTTTGAAATAAATGTATGCACTATAAAAAAAACAGCTAGAGAAGTGAATTTTTAAGCTATCAATGTTCTTATATTGTTTGCTTTATTTTTTAAATTAATGCAATTCTGAAAGTATTGTTCTTGCGAAAACAAGGAAGAAATTGGCAAATGTAGTTTTGGATTCCGAAAAAGTGTAAGAGTTATCAACTGTAAATGAAGAAAATGGGATTCCAAATACTATAAAATTGCTGAGTTTCAAATTATCCACCTAAAATATGCAACTTTTATTCCTTCATACTACAGTTATCTAAAAGTGGAAATTCGAAGTCGATTTTTATAAATTAAAAGTAATTTTTTTCCCAAGCGGCGTCGTTAAAGATTAAGATAAACACTTGATGAGCCTTTATCTCTAATTTTTTATTTGAAATATATAGGATAAGTAAGTGTGTAAATTAACATATGTTTTGATAAAAAATGTTTGAAATAAATTTCATTGAAACTGAACCATATGTCAAGTATCTAAACAATTAATACTGTAATTTGTTATCTTGACTTGTTTTTCCCTTCGTTGATATACATCTATAATTCATACTATGATTTAAAGTATTTATTGTTAAGAATTAAATTATATCGAGAAGAAATATTAATTCCGGTGTGAAAACACTTTCATTTGACATTTAATTACTTAACGTGAAACTAAATGACTTTTCAGAAAAATCAGCTCAACTGTAATTTTTTGAAGATGAAAAAACTAAAAAAAAAAAAAAAAATATTAGATATAATAAATTATTATCTTTTTTTTTTATTCTCCATATTTGTCGTTTTCGTGCAGACCTTAATGTACCTAGACCACTGATTTGTATATCATGTATTTAAAGATGTATATAAGTGAATAAGACGAAACTTTTCAGTAATTTGCAACGCATATATTGCGATAAAAAAATCTGCTTGTAGTTAAGGAACAAAAATGATATATAAAAAATGTGCGTCAAAATTGACATAGGCATTGATGATTGTTGATTCAAATGAAAATAAACAATATTGTTCTTGTTTTATTGTTTAGAATGAAAATGGTAAATTATATACTTTATGTAGATATATACACATTATGAAATAAAAATAAAATAAAAAAACCTACACATATTAAAATGAAATAGATATATAAATATATCATAAAACTTGTATAATGTCATCTCTATATTGTATTTTCATATATTTTCTGACATATATAGTTTTATAAAAACTTTAAAGCTATAATATTGCCCCAAATCCTAGTGTAAACATTTATAGTGTACTGTTACCCAAAGGATTTCAACTATATCAAATTTTATAACAGATCAAATAACTTGACTTAAAAATATGAATTCCAAAAATTGAAGTATTCTACTTATCTATAAAATTGAATGCATAGTATGATAATATAATTAACTAGCTTATTAATAACTCGATAAGTTCACAGAACAATTTAAATTGTCTTCTAAAACGTTAATAAAGTTCATTCTTAAATTCTAAAGAAAATACTTTCCAAATTAATTTCTGTCTCTTTCAGAATTATAGTAGCCACGTGTTAATTAAATTAAAAAGTCAACTGCGTTTTTTGTATAAACACAAGAAACAACATTTAAAGTTTTTATTTCAGGTTTGTGGTATCACTTCAAATTCAAATCACTTCAATTCACACAATAAATACATTTCTGTCACTTGATAAATCGTTTCACATCTCCCTAGCAACGCCTGAGATGAACCTTAAGGAAATCAAGACACAAGTATATGGGTCTCTTGATTTTCTTTACTTTTATACCATTCTTTTTTTATTCAATAGAAAATATAAGCCCGTAAAGATTTTTGATTTATGCTTGCAATATTATTTATCTTAAACTGTGATCAATGAGTGTTGTCCTAGCCAGTCTGCCAATAATGAATGGTGTTTTTGAAAATCCAATGTTTAAAATTTTTTTACCAGAAGTACTAAAGAATGAAATTAATTGTTTTAGAAAACTATAACTACATTATTTACGTAGAATTTATATTAAAAATCTCTCACAGCTGATGTTCGACAACCGACTAAAGGAAACATTAGGTGTTTTATCCAAGAATCATTGATGCGAAATCCATGTAACAATTTGAAAATTGATATTATATACTTATGTATGATAAGTTACTGAATTTTTTAATGTGTCGTAATTACAGCATTCAATCCGCATATGGCTAGGATAAGCCATAGTTATTATTCTACAATATACATAGTTTTAATTGTAATACAAAATGTAGTGTCTTTATAAGCGTACATACACGATAATAACGGTAATAAGAAAACTAAAGAAAAACTTCTGATTTTTCAATAATTTTTCAATAAATATAATAATTAAAGTAATTTTGTACTCCATAGAGATCTGAAACTGTGATGATTCGAAAATAGTTTCTTTTGAAGCTAAATTTTTACTATTTACTAATCTTAATAACAAAGAATTGAGAGTTTACCAAATGATCCATTTAATTTGAATGAAAAGTCAAGAAAGCTGAAAAAACCCACAGTGCTATGGTCTGGTGAACAATCAAATCCTGATAAATCTGCAAAATATTTTGCGTATTACTCAACAGTACACCTTTATTACAAGTTTAAATATTTTTATTATAGTTACACAGTTAAAATATCTATATGACATGATACTTTTGAAATTTTACAAGTATGTAAAGTTAATGGTGCGACAAATATCATGGCATAACGTTTCACTTTATTCAATGTCTGTTATACACACACACACACACACGCTAAAACTGTATAAAGCCGTATAAAACCATTGGTCGGTCTATCTGTCCGTCAGACATCTTTTTAACGGTTTAGTTCTCGTTTTTATTTTTTTTCTTCATATTTTGCGACAACAAAACTTACAAGAAACATTTTTCGAAGTCTGTCTATATGTGTATATGTACTTTTACGCTTATCATATAAATTTTAAGTTAAGTTGAACGAAAGGCGTTACCTAAACATATAAATTTTCATATTTTTGTGTGTGTATTTTTATTAAAATGAATTACAAAGTTTATTTACAATATTCATAAATTATAAATATTTATTTATTTGTTGTAATAAATATTTTCGTTTCATATTTATCTTGTAGTTTTTATATAATTTTGTATAAATTTTTATTGTTTATGTTATACATGGTTTTCAATGTAAAAAGAATGTTTTCAATGTGTAAAAGAAATTGTTTTTTTTAAGCTTTCAATATGCTTGTGTTAGACAAAAGCTTTGCATTCCTTTGCCGATATTCAATACTTTTGATTTCAATAAATAAAGGTTACTGATTTTGCTTGTCTAAGTAAGCAAGAATTAATATAATAATATTAAAAATATAGTTTTACTTTTTATTCTCAGACGTTATAGCAGAGGCCAACCTCATCATTAATTTTGCCATTTTTAATGTGTGTGGAGCCGGCTAATTCGTTCTTATAGAAAAAAAACGATAGTTATACATTCATTCACGTTTTCGTCAATTAAATAAAGTTATCCAGACACTATCAAGTAATTTCTAAACAAAGAAATTTCAAAATACTTTTCAGAAAACGATTAATACACATATCCGATAAAAGAGATTATTTAATTACATTTTCTTTTGACTGTGAAGAAATGTATGTATACAATGAAAATATTGATAAAGCTACCACAGTAGTGTGGTATTCTATAAATAAGAGACCGTAGCGAAAATACGGTACCGGTAAAAGTAAATAATAAAATTTTTTTATAAGAAAATTAAGTTATTAAATTAAAAATTCTTTAATTAGAAAATTAAGCAATTCAATTAAATGAATACTTTAACTCCAAGTATTTTTAATCATTAGTTAGAAACGGTACCATGCACTAGTAAAGCCAATTTCAACTTCAAATCTCTTTTACTGTTTTTGATATGACTAATGCAATCATATGTTACTCTGAGGCCAACAATAACTTTGGTTCACTGATACGACTGAGAGCTAAAAATATTTTATTGGAAATAAATCAGCGCCAATAAAATATCAAAAACATGCTATACAACATGGCGGTGATAGCTTAATAGACATTGTGTTATTGGTCTGTTATTGTAAATGTGTGTTGGTATATTAAAATTATAATACATAGCGAATTCTGCAACATAACATATAGCTATTGACATTGTGAGATACAATAAAATATAATACAAAATTTAAATACTTACTCCAGAATACAAGACAAACATTTTTTGAGTATTTTTTGAATAATTCTCAATTATTTTTATTATAATAGCATATAATATAAATGTACAAAAATTGTATGCAATAAGTAATTAATATAATGTATAATGAATTTAAAATGATGGTTGATTTGAAAATACGTTGGTTATTATTATTGATTGTAAAATGGTAAACCTACAAATAGATTCGATTTTTATTTGATTTACAAACAGATTTTCTTGACAAAACTGATTGAAACGTGTTTTGTAAATTTTTTGTTAGTTTGTTTGTAATGATATACATGCAAATCAACACCCGTCCCTTCTTCGCCCTGATATAGCTAATTAATTTGCAACCAAAATACTTAAATAAATTGTAGTTATAGATGAATTTATCGAATTCGATTATATATTGATTAATATATTTTCCCTAAATAAGTATTATCAGTATACTTAATTACAAATGTATAATTTTAATCGGATTTTTACGTAAAATACTCTAAATTGGGTCGAATGTGGATGATTTGTGTATCTTGTCGCAGATATTTTATTAATTCTACAGCTTAAGCATTGCTTTTTATGCCAGCTTAGTTTCGGAATATTAAAATTTGAAAGTGGAAACGTTGAATTTTTAGAATCAATTTAACAATTTATCTTAGAAAATTATCCCCATGCAAACAGCTAAAAAATTTTATATAACAAACTTAAAGCGTAGTTTTTATTTCTTAAGGGTTGCATTTCGACTAGTTTGCGGTTTGGACAGCATCCTGATCAATAAATAATAATAAATTCGAAGTGCACCGTTAGTTTTCGATTTAATTGTAACAGGTTCATTTGTTTGAAATGTCAAATTTTCTGACTCAGCGGTTTTAAATTTACCGGGATAGAAAAAAGTTCAAAATTTGAATCCCCTTCTAACTCTTTTAGGAGATGAATTAAAAAATACTTTGAAAGTCCTCTTCTGTGTTAAAAGAGGCGTTTCTGTTCAAAATTTCAAAATATCACACTTAAAAATTAAAAAAATGGCAACTCCTATTCTTTTTTTCAGTTGAATTTCAAAAAAAAACCTTTCTTTTACCTTGTTATTATATCAGGATCTGGTCTTAATTTCAAGCTTTACAACTTAGGAATATCTTTACATAGATTGATATAACGGCGTCGAACAGGCAAATTAATTAATTAATAAAGCCGAATGCGTAGTCTCATACTTCAAATTACTTAGGTAACTTATATATATTTAGTCGGGTCACAGATTTAAGAAATAAATTAAAGATGAAGAAAAATCTAATATTAAGTTTTTTCTTCATCTTTATTATTCTTTTTTAACCTACACTTATACTCATTTTTAATTACTTCACTTTATTTAAGTTTTTCATAAAGGAAAAATTATTTTCACATTTTACTATTTTTTAGTTTTACATTAAAAGAAAAATTGGAAAAGGAATTTTTCTAATCGGAATCATCACAAGTTAGGCTTAATTCACCAAAAAAACTCAAAACAAACCACCCAAAATTGAGTATGCCATCCAAAAATACCTTTAAACCTATTTTAATTGAGAATAGGACTTCACGCCTCGATTTTTTATATTTAACGATATTCAGTCCTATAGATGGTCTTGTTTTTTTTACAAGACCAAGACTGTAAGACCATAGATAATGGACCATCTAACATAGATAATCGACGTATTGCATTTCTTAATTTGTCTGCATTTGAACAGATGGATATGCTGCAATTGTAATATTTGACATTCAGGTGGTAGTTAAGAGGTGATATTTTGTTCACCATGCAATGCAATGAGAGACTGAGATTAACTCAACAGTTTTTTTACGAATTAATTATTTTTCATAAATAAAAAGTGTCTACATAATATTTATTTAAAATTTACAAACATGTACCTCTGTGTACGTATGTATATGTTGTTGTGTAGTACATATCTGACCAATTTGATTTGTATATAATTTATGTATCACCAGGGGGCGGTATTTATTATAAGTTTAAATTCAATATTGACATATAAAATAAATACATCATGGGGTTTAAGCCTTACTTACTCAATCAATATATAGATTGGTTTTGGTATTACTATTCCTATGTATGTGATATTATTGTATGTATTCAGTATTGTATTCACATGTTAAGTTGCTGAGTTTAATCGTATAGTAATGCAATAAATACATAATAGTATTTTCTAGTGATAAATCCTGATATTGGTTTTATATGTACTTTGTCAAAGTTTATATGGGATGACTACACAACGAACGTTTCAAATACAACTACAATTACGAAACATGTCACTACTCCTTAAAAATTCATGAGAAATTAATTTTTTTTAGTAAACTTATGCTGGTCGATTTGGATAGCAGTTGAAAGGTTCGTTGATTGCAATTTAGCAAGCTTATGCATTAAATCTAAGCTATCGACACAAAAATTGTTGTGATGGGATGGTGTAGTAGTACAAAATGTTCTACCAGTCTGCCAATACAGGAGCTGTAATAATTGGTAGTTCATGAGCTATAGAAAAGCACACTTGTCAGTCGTATGCGTTCTTTTTCTTATCATAGTAGCAAACTTCTACTTACCTTCCTTGTACATACAGCCAAGGTGTAAAAAAAGTATTATGTTGCTCTAAACAAGAAACGTAAATCGTAGTTTGGATTATCAAAAATAGGTGAAATTCGTACAACAAATTTCTTATAAAATTTTTGAGAATTCTTACATATTCAAAAAATTAATACTATAACTTTTAAAATAAATTAACTACCATCAATATTAAAAAAATAGATATCCAAGCCATTTTATATTGACACTCATAACTTTTAATTTTCTTCAAGAACCCATGCAAATAATGTATGGCAAACAGTTATCAACGCAAAACTGATTTAAGAATTGTGTTTGAAGTTACCATGTGGCCACTACCATGCTCATAGTAGTTCGGACTGTAGGATAGTTGAGACTAGAAGTGAATTAAATCATTAACCATGATGATAACGATTAAACAGAATCAATGCGTAATATACATCCTTCCTTGCATCCTTATCTCTCCTTAATCCTGTAATCAATCTATTTTGAATTGGTTGTGATTTTTCGAATTGTTATGTTTTCCAGATCATAAAAACAATCTCATAGGAAACCCAAACTCTTATCTTTTTCAGTTATCAATTTTTTTTTCCAGAATCAACTAATTTGTTCGATTAAGAACATTAATAATCAGAATTTTAGTGCCAATGAATAGCATTTAATATTATTTTATGTTTATAACTAATATTGGTAACAATTAGTTTACAGAGCGCCGATTCTGTTGAAACATACCGGCATAAATCAGTTCGATATTGAAACATTGGTACATAAAAATTTATATTTTGGGATTTATTCTGCAATGAATTTTTGTTCATATTTGCTTTGCAGTTTCGTGTTATTGAAATTATTTATTAATTTTTTTTTTTTTTTTGCATACAAATGCATTTGTATATATATCATTTGATAAATTAGACACTTGACCAAATTATAAAATTATAAGTAAGAACGATTTTTGATCAAGCTTTAAGTGCTAAGTAACAAAACGTCTTACTATTTGACTTATTCACTAGATCAATACAAAATAGAGTAGATTGTTGGTTGGATATCGTTTCTTTTGTCAGGAAACTAAATAATCACTTGATACAGTATCGAATGACAACAACAATTTAATATGTATTTGGTGAAATGTACATTTTGCTATATATATATATATATGTGTACACGGTATGCATGTATGTATTTGCACACAGAAGAAGAGTTGTATGGATATTAACAATAAATCAATTTCGACAAATATTATTATTGCCAACGAAACTTTTCAAAACTTAATTCTACTCTCTTCCAATAACAAGCACAAGCAAACGAAGCCAGCCAGCCAGCAGCATAGCAACGCAAAAGAAAATAATATATTGATATACGAAGACCTCGCCAAACAAATCAACAAGATATATATATATATATATATATATATATATATATATATATATATATATATATATATATATATATATATATATATATATATATTTGTTTTGGAGGGGTTACTTGGAAAAAACCATACATCTAACAAAAATACTTGTCGAAAACTAATTCAAAAGAAAATTCTTTTCTAAAATATTTATTCTTTGTATAGTATTTATTTCAAAATTATACAAATGACATAAAAGAATATTTAAAATATAGCAAGTATGTTTTTTGGGGTTAAAAAATGCAATAAATTCACTATAATCTTTTTATTTTATTAAATAAATTCCAAATACAGTCTGAAGAAAATACACCTAATTTAGAAGAGATTTTTCACAAATTTAAAGACTAATCATTAAATATCTAGAAATATGAATAAATTGAATTGTATTTTATACTTAAATTGAAAACAGAAATAACATTTATAATAAAACCATGATTTTTCATACGCATTACAATATAAAAATAATACATTATATATAATATAAAAAAAAAAAAAATTATATAATTATATCATTTTCACAATTTTTTTAATGGTAATTATATTATTTAAAACTATGGAAGCGTTTTACTAATAATAAAGTTTCTCTTAATAATATAATTAACCGTTTGTCTATAATAATAATTAACCGTTTAAAGCCATAGATACATTAATGTTCAACTTTTCAAATCCTGAAGAGAATATAGTTTTAATATTCATAAATACATAATAAAAACATGTATTATAATTATATTATAAGTATGTGTGTGTTTATTAGCATAATTTCAACTGCAATTCTGGGGAATTAAAAAGTTTACGAAAAAAATTTTCAAAGATTTTTCAAAAAAAATATATTTGGCCTTAAATTTTTCATCTATATATTTTAGTTTAATAATTGGGTCACGGACCCAGTGGTCCGATTTTACTCCTTCATTCAGCCTAGATTACGTTACTAAGGTTTCACCGTGCTATCTCTTTTCGTTTTTGTATATATATATATATACTATCTGGCCCGGCAAAACGTCATTTGCCACATATTTAACTAATTAACTTCATCAACATTTTCTAAGTATAATAACATATTCTTAACAAATTTCCTCTATTTCTTAATACTGAAAGCTAAGGCAAATTAGAATAAATAATGATATTAATATTTATTTTAAAGCATACCCGGACACGTTGCGGTGACAATTGATATTACATCGATTGCATGCAAAATTTGAAGCAGATTGGACGAAGGAATTCCGTTGTCCCATACAAACTTTGGCTCTGCTTTTCATCCCATTAGGGGTAGAATTTCAGAAAATCTTTTCTTATGGGATGCCCGGTAATTGATGTGTAACCCACTATTTGGTGTGGGATACCCGTGACACGAAATATTTATATATACACTCGTGTTTGATGTGGGACACCCGGTACTCGTGCACCCACAATTCGTGTATATTGTGCTGTGGTTCTCATATACTTGATGAAAAATAGTAAAAGGAAGTCCAGAACCACTAATATAGAAAAGAAGAGAATAAATAAATTCTATTTTGAATAGCTGACTGACCCGGGTAAACATTGTTTTGTTATATAAATTATTTCTAATTAACATCAATATCTCCTAAATATAATAACATATTCTCAACTGTCTATAACTAAATGATGGAGCTGCGGCAAATCAGAATAAATAATGATATTAATTAATATTTTGAAGCATACCCACCCGGTTTACGCGTTGCTGTGTTATTTTTCACATTTTAATAAATGATATTATAATCGTTTACATGCGGATGCAAATCTACCCTTAGGGGAAGAATTTCAAATCCTTTCTTATCGGCTTCCCAGTATTTAGTGTGCACCCGGTACATTATATGCACCCGGTATTTACCTGGTTTTTGCTGGGGTACACCCGGGACCGCATTCACCCGATAATTTTTGCTGTGGTACACATACACTTGATGAAATGTATATGGACCTCCTGAACCAAGAATGATTCCGGTAATACTTAAACAATGCGATATGCACACTTTATATAGTTGACAGCTAGTCAAACTGCTAGTGAGAATAGATAAAGAAGTTTTATTTTGAATTTCAAAATTAGATTTTGGTTTCTATGGAAATGATGATTTGTAACATGTGAGAAAAAAAAAGACAAAATATGTTTCACAGCTAGGAACATTTTGTATTCGAAAATTTAATTGTCGTTTATAGTATTTTCCTTTACTTATTATTTATGTTTCTCACCGTTTAAACCTTCCCTAAACTTTCACGAATATTTCAAGACCAAAATTAGCCAAATCGGTCCAGCCATTCTCGAGTTATGCGCTTACCAACACATTTTGCGATTAATTTTTATATTATAAGATATATAAACATACACAGAAGACTAATAAATTTTCGTATAGATGTTTTGATGGATTCACCTAATTAATCTATTTCCAACAGCCCGGCTATCCGTCATCAAGATAACACAAAAACGTAAAGAGATATAAAAGTCAGACAAGAATAAAATTAACACACTTTTACAATAGAATTAATTACCCTTATGTAAATTACAACTATTTGAAAATTTAAAAGGTATAACTTTATAATTAAAATTTTGGTAAAATCAAAATTTAATAATTCATCAAAAAAACTATTGAAACTGATGTAGATTTTCCGTTCCTATTACAGAAGTTCCTGTACCAATATATTTCCAGTCAACAATAGAAACCACAGTATAACCACTCAACTATTACCAACAATATGATCAATGGCTTCTCATTAAGTGAAATGGCATTATATATGGGGTGATTGTAATTAAAATTATCACAATATAAAAATCGGACAATTAAAATGAATACAAAAAAATAATAATAAATAAATAAAATTATGCCTTTTGAAAATACGAAAATGATTAAAAATTATATACGTAAGTAAAAATATAAACAATTTTCATATAAGACAGATAATTTTTAAGTATACCTATGTAGTTAATAATGTGCCATAATTATTAATATTTGAAAACAAAAAGGAAACGGATATACGTAAAAACTAGTAGACTTGATAATGTTTTTTAACAAAAGCATTACGGCTATAAATGTAAATGATAAAGCTTTCTACTTTAGATAATAAGTGCTAAAAAATTTTAATATTTATAATTTATCTGATTGAGTTATCTCGTCCATATTCAATTAATATTTATTGAATCATATCGACAAATTATAGGATGTTAAATAAAATTTCTTATTATTTTTATTAAGTCATCATCAGGCATCTAGAAAAATACATGACAATAGTACAATACCAAATATATACCATTTAAAATTAAATATAGACCCTCCACTGACGTAACGTAATTACTGATCTCAGCCGATCACCAAAGCTCAGCAACAACAGACACAGTCAGACAAGGAAGGATGAACATCTAGGTTTTCTGAGTACTTTTGTTTTATAGATTGAATATATACTCACTGTAGTCACTATTTAACTTTAGTAGTTGAAAAAAGTTGGAAAGTGACTAAAAATAAAATAAAATGAATTATAACATTAAATAAAAACAGCCAAAAGCATACATGAGAGCACTACTACCTTTTTTACATCATTTTACTTTTTAGTAGATTCTCGTCAATTAAAAATTAAAATTGTTTATTTTTAAATAAAGTGATTTAAATAAGTATTGGTATGTTTTTGACTGTTTTTATTCAATGTGCTCATGAGTGTACCCTGTGATACATGTAAGAATAATATAGAATTTTAATTATCATTCTATAATTTGTTCACATCCTCATAAACGTCAATAAATAATATAAAATTTAGTTATATGAAAATATTTTGACGAGTTTGGATGTATATAACGCTTCAGAGTGCAGTCGTCTTATGCAAACATTAATATTTTTAGAGATATTTAATAATAAAATTAGTATGCATATATAAATTTGTCTTAAATCAAAAATACAAAATAGTTTTAACCAGGATTTTACACCTGAAGCTTCAAACCTTTCCATATATACATACATGAGTCCAAAGATTTATTATCCAAACTTGAATCTTACACGAGATAACAGCTGGATATTCATTTTTTCGAAAATTTACATTTACAAATTGTTTGTAAGTATATTGATTGTAAATTGATCCATCACCTCTTTTACTTTCTTTTAATCAGTGAGATTACATATAAATCGGGACACTCTATAAATACAGTTTTTCTATGCGATTGATTCTTAATAACAATTTCTACATATTGAGCAATTTTTTAAAAAGATTCTCAAAGATTCTAACGTTTTCATATGACGACTTGTATCTTTGTTTTAGCTTAGGTATAGTTTCGGATTTATTTTTTCCAAATAATAGATTCGTCAAAATATAAAATTATATTTACATATAATGAAACAAAGTGCAATGTACTGTAGACTATATGATTAATTAGAAAATATTCATTAGTATATGAAATTAATGAATTTTTGTAAATAAATGATAAAAATATTCCAATTCAGTGATGATAAATATTTTATTCCTCTTATATAAATCGTATATTAAGTTATAATACCTACATATATGTCGTGCTCAATTAATATACATCTTTATTTATTAGAGGATTCACATCACCATAAACTTGATTTTTTATCATCTGTTTTCGTTATCCAAAACTCAATATGTTGATGGAATTTCAGAGAAATGAAAGAAATGTTTGATACCGAACTGCGTTATTTATGAATTTGTTTGAAAAAGTATTTATTATTTAAAACCAACTTCGAAAAGAACATTGGACAAGTAGCGTCTGCAGATGTATTTTAAGGAAAAAACAACATTTTTGAAACAAAGAGGTACTAGGTACTGTGATATTCTTAATTAAAGAACAGTGTATTTTTAATTAGCAATTGGTAGCACATGTGATTAGTAAGGTTCCGGGTTCAACCCCAGGTAGATGCGTTATGCATTTCTCACTACTCGATATATAAATTAATACAACAAAGGTTGTTAAAAATTTCTAATATGTTTGGACACTTGCAGTCGCACTCAAAATGCAAACAATTAGCATGTATTAATTATAATAAACATTCAATTTATCATATTTTCAAATATCAATGTTCTCAATGATACACGATAGGCGCACGTATGATAACAAGAATTCACATTGGCATAACAAAAGCAATGAAAAAAAATAGTATGCAGATTTTAAAAACAGATGATATTAGATCCAATGGTTGAATTTCAAGATTGAGTACGACATTTGCATAGTTTCTAGTATTGATCTCTGATCTCGAGTAGAGCTCTTTATTTTGTTAATATATTATTATTATTATTATATTGTAAAACTATTTTTTGTTAATATTTTTAAATAATTTAAGTAAAACGTTGGTCTAAGTTATCAATAAATTAAAAAATTATATTTAAACATTATCATTTGTTTTTGAAATGTTCATTGAAATATTCAAATTATGGTAAATTATTG
This sequence comes from Chrysopa pallens, assembly GCA_020423425.1. NCBI lineage: Eukaryota > Metazoa > Arthropoda > Insecta > Neuroptera > Chrysopidae > Chrysopa > Chrysopa pallens. The sequence continues at coordinate 20,615,724 of CM035591.1, read as the reverse complement.
GTTTTGATGCGATTTCTACCAATACCTGACTTAATTAGATCAGCGTTCAAAATATCCTCTGTTGTAATGTAAAATGCTTAAAGATTGAATTGTGCAATAAAAGTTGAAATCAATTATTTATTTAGTGAGCATTTCATTTCAGTTTCATTTGCTTATTGAATCATAAACTTAAATGAATGTTCGATTGCTATCTCTTCTTATTAATTTAATTTTAGTTTTGACTCCAATAGTTTTTACTCTTATGAATCTATATTTAAATATTAACGACGAAATACAGCCGCCTCCCAAAAAACATTTATTTGTATTCCTTCAAAACTATTTTTAAATCACAGTTTGGTGTTTGCTTTAAAGCGCACTTACGAAAATTATTTTACAAACTTGGATTTCATTTCTCCTCCCCTAGTGTCTGTATGTAATCAAATTTGCAAGTAAAATTTGGCCAACAACCCGATTCTAATTGAGCTGAAATTGAGCATCCATATATGAGTTTGAGGACAATACACAATATATCAGTGTAGTAAAAGTTTGTAAATAGTTTCATCACTCTCGGCGTCTTTCTACAATCAAATATTTAAAGTAAAATTTTACACACTAAACGATTTTCGATTCAGGTTAAATTGAGCAAACATATATGATATAAAAATAGACTTGAAAAAGCTTTAATTTATTTTCAACTGTCTTGTTTTCATCTGCCTGTATACAAACCTTGAAACTTAAGTTTTTTATAATAAATTCAAGAAAAATGTTTATTAATTCCTCTTTTACCTTTAAACAACATAAAAGCTTGTATTTAAACAAATATTTTTTTACTTAAAAATTTATAATTATAATTTGAAAAACAAGACTATTTTGAAAATTCTTTAAGGATTCTGGGACTGAAAGAATTTATAATTTTAATTTATTTAAAACAAATTCCACCATAAGAATATTCTTTACCATCCTTCAATATTTTGAAAATATACATTTTTGGAAATTTAATTTTATTTCAAGAAATGTCAAATGACTGACAATTCTTTTAAATTCTTACAACATTCCATTTCTGTATGAAATGAATTGAAATTATTTATATTACTTCCAAAAATTTTTTTAAGTTCGCTTTTATTGTACTGAAATCTTTTATTATTTATATTTTGTAGTTAAAACTTTATATAAACCAGTATACTTAAAAAAATATGTAACTTATTTTACAAAGGATGATTTGGACTTACCCTAGACGCAAATAATTTTTATAAATATTTCTTTGCTGCTATCAAAAGCTGCTGTCCTTAAAAATGCTCATTAACCAATACAACCTCAATTTTTTTTATGCTCTCGGATTACTTATGAAAATGTGTAAGATTTTTATTGAATTCTTGGAGTGTTGGAAAAAATTTCTGTTACTCTTTAAAAAGCCAGTGATTTTAAAAGAAGTTCATTATAAGAAAATTTGCCAAGTATTTAGAATTAATTGCAAATTTTAGACAGCATTCCTACAAGTCACTCGAGTGCTGAAAACTATTAGAAATTAGATTAATGAGCTTTTATGATATATCAATAATTGTTAAGAAAATTGGCAATTTTTTTTTAAGCAAATATCCCAAATACTTTTGAACGGGCCAGAAAATTTTGGCTATTTTTATTTTTTAACCTCTAGAAATTGACCATAAAATTTGCATTGAAAAATTTTCTCAATTTTTGCATTTCCGGTATTTTCAAATCATCCTTCAAGAATAGCTTTGTTCATGGAACAGTAGTAGTATTGACTTAATTTTTCTTGTCAGTTAACTCTTAACTTGTTGCTAGCAAAAAAAAAATTTGTAAATAATTAATCTTCAGCAATAATTGTTATTAAAGTATATACTTTTACAAACTATAAACTCGGTTGAGTTCGCATACAATCTCAAGAGGTTTACATAACTACTTATTTGTTACGTTTTATTAATTTTGTCCAAAAATAAGTTATTATTAATCTACTACACTTTTATCTATTGTACTGTAATTTTCAGTAAAAACACAGCAAGCCACTGAAAAATAACCTCGAAAAATCATAACATTTTAAGGGCATCTTAATCATGTAAAGAATATTTTTAAGAAAAATCACAAACCACGTAAGTTTGTGTTTGCTTTTATTAGTATATAATTTAAAATGTCTTAAAACTACATTCATTTTCCGCAAGATAAGTTCTCTTGTTTATTTTATAGTACGATATAAGTAAAACAGTTATTGTAAAATTATATACAAAATATTAAATTGATTTCGATTTATGCAAATGTATGACTGTAATTTATTTTAATAAAAAGTTATGTTAAAAATTCAGTAAGAATAGTTTCTATCAAAAAAATTCCCTTTTTACCAAGGTTCTCAAAAATTGGTAATCAAAATTTATATAGATAGTAGGACAACGGACCAAAAAAGTATTCTGTGCTTGATAAAATAAAACATAAAATTAATAATAAGTTAATCATTTTGCTATCAACATGATTTATGAACATATGAACACGATTTAAATATACTGAAGGAATTTATTTGATTTATTCGTGGGATATGCTGAATCGACAAACTTTAAGATACATAATAAAAAGTTCAGCGAGAGATATTGAAATTATTGAACTGAATGTTGATTTTAAAAATAGATTTCGTTTGAAATCTATGTATGCATACTAAATACGACCGATGTTGCTTTTATTTTGGATAAGATTTTTTATTTGCGAAAATATTTAGCTATTTTATACATTTTATAAAACTTGTTTGAGATTTCTAAATTTTTCGGAGTAGTGTTTAATGCAGCCAATAAAATTATCTGAAAAATAAATCTTGTTTTTAAATTATAAACTTATTTTTAGCCCGAATAATTCTGGCTAAATGTGAGTGTCTAATTTGAACGTTTTTATTAATCAATCCGTCGTTCAGTGAAAATGTTGATCGAATATTGCTAATAAAATAGTTAATGTTAATTTAACGAAATATTTTTAATTTAAAGCTCATTTAGAATGCAATAAAACACTAAAATATTTACAAATATGAAAATACATTTTATACTTGATGTATATAGGATATGTGAGAGTATATTAATTTTAGTGTATAGTTTCTAATTCTAGAAAATATTGACGACAATTATTTCATTTCCACGCCCGTCTCCCCATCTGCATCATAAAAGTACCCAAAAATCGAAAAAAGAGCTTGCTGAAATTCTAGTGACAAACAAAAACCATTTTTTTATGTTTAAAATATAGGTACAGACATAAAAGTTGATTGATGTTTATGTTCGAGAAAAATTTGTCTATTAACTCCAATATGTATCTATGACACAACTGTAAAACAACAAAATATTCAAAGACAACAAGTTTTTATTTTTCACAATGTTTGTTTTAATCATATTTTTGTAAGCTTAGATTCGTCTAAATTCCAACTTAAGTTTAGCGAATAACTACATAAAATTTTAATACACATATTTATGTAAGTATTTATTACTGTTTGGACTGCATATTTATGAAGCTTAATGGTTAAAAATAGTTCACGCATTGGTACTCAGCCATATGCCGAGTATCTTAACAATTAACACTTTCGTTGATATCTTTATTTGTTTATACCTTTTCTATATTTCTCAAAACAAAATGTTTATGTTTCAACTTAATTAAATTACAGTTTATAAAACTTCAATTCCAGATGTCCTTAGAACATTTCATCAAAGAACATAATTTTTAGTTTATTGGAACGAAGTTCCTTACGGCAGGCTTGGAGGGGATAGGGATTTTGCTGCACGACCGAACTGAAAAAAATGTGATAGTAAAACCGTAAGAAAAAATGCGTGGAATAAAACCGTTAAATGAGACGTAACTATAGTAACCATATCAAATGAACCAACAAGTGACTTGAATGCAATTGACAGTGATAATAGTGGGAAATTATTCAGTGCAAAAGAATTAAATACGTATAAGTATTAGTTTATTCTTTATTAATAAATATATTAATAAATATATATTTATAAATATATAATATTTTACATTGGTTAAGTAAGGTTTTCTAGGTTATCTTTCTTCTAAATACTTTCTTGTACTTAAATAAAAATTAATCAGCAAAATTTAATAGAAAAATCAAGAAAACCTACATAAAATTGAGCACCATTTTTTTTGCAATTTGTGTCGATTCTACATTAGCCGAAGGAACTTCGTTCCTAACTGGTGTCCCACGACACCACATTATTTTTAACAACTATTTAATTATTATATGTTTTTTTTTTTTTTTTAATTTGTCTTTCTATGATTATATTCGAAATGGTAAGTAAGATTTAAACATAAAAATCACTTAAAAACTCTTCGGCTTAAATAAGAAAAACGATTTTTCTTTGTCTTCATCAGAAATTTCTATCGAGAATGATAAGGTTTTCTGCCATGTTTTAGAACGATTTTTTTTTTGTGAACTTCTGCATTTGAGTCATATTTTTTCTCTAAAAAAAACAGTCCTGCAAATGAAAGTTGTTTGAAAGCAATTCATAGCGTCATTAACTAATTTTGAACATCGTTTTTAATCAACTTGTGACACATTATTTATCATTTAACTGATAAAAAAACATTGCTTGATTCAACCCTTTGTAAGTTAATAAGTTGCAATTAATTGACATTTTGTAATATATCGTTTGAAGGAAAGTAATTTCTCTCCAATAATCATATGAATCTATGAACAGATTATATACTAATGATACTAATGATCTGTCAGAAGATGAAGATGCCAATAAATTATATTTCTTAAAATATCGATTATGACCTATTAATTAAAAGAAGAATTAATGATCTTTAAATGACTTAGATAGCAAGTAAATATTCAATGTCGAACAAAAAATAAATAATATTATAACATAAATAAAATGATGTAGTGTCGTGAGACACCAGGTAGGAACGAAGTTCCTTCGGCTAATGTAGAATCGAATCATCAAGAAAGATAACCTAGAAAACCTTACTTAACCAATGTAAAATATTTTATATTTATAAATATATATTTATTAATATATTTATTAATAAAGAATAAACTAATACTTACGTATTTAATTCTTTTGCACTGAATAATTTCCCACTATTATCACTGTCAATTGCATTCAAGTCACTTTTTGGTTCACTTGACATTGTTACTATATTTATTATATTTATTATATTTATTACTATATTTATTACATTGTTACTATAGTTACGTCTCATTTAAAGGTTTTATTCCACGCACTTTTTCTTACGGTTTTACTATCACATTTTTTTCAATTCGGTCAAGCAACAAAATCTCTATCCCCTCCAAGCCAGCCGTAAGGAACTTAGTTCCAATAAAAAAAAATTATTAATTGTAGTATGCATTAAAATTTGATTTTATTTTAGTTAAAATAAATTTCATAAAATTATTGGAAGAGCTGCCAATAATATTTTTTTCTATTATTTTATCTTTATTTAGTTCGAATGAATTTCTCATACTTTTTGTGTCTGTCACATATAACAACTTAAATAGACATTAATTTTTTTTATTCATAAAATGCTAACAACAGGCAAATGTTATCAAATGCACAGCAAAATGTTGATGATTTGTAATTACTATTAAATTTTTAATATTTTTCAATAATTGAAACAATTATTGTAATTGTTCCTAATGAGGGAGTTTCTTTAGTTGCCACAACTTCTACAAAATAAAATATTTCATGTTTCAGTATGTAATATTGAAGAGCATCATTATTCAATATTTTTTTTTTTAAGTAAATAATAATATTTATACATTAAAATAGTAAATATTCATAAATAAAATGTATGATAAATATTATTTATAATAAATTATCTTGTGTACTAAACGAACCAAATAAATAAATAAATATATATATTAATAATAATAATAAATAAAATATTATTTTCAAATTATTGTAAAATAAATTTTATTGTAATAAACAACTAAAATTTGTCAATTATTTCACTTGTCATCAATATAATAATATTTGTTCATTCTACTGTACATATCACAACACAACATGTACAAAATAAACATAAAATATATAATCGAACGTACTCCGACATTTATAAACAACAAAACGAATTATTCAAATAAATTCGTTTGGGAAGTTACACATATTACCCATTACTACCCAAAAAACAATACCAATCACCCTCGTGTGCTACTCCACACAAACCAAATGAATATTATATATATGTACGAGAATAATCGAAAAAACTGAATCAAATTATATTCGAAAGGATAATTTGGATGAAGTAATACCATACAATTTGCTACTTACTTAAATTGTAACTACAATTTCGCCATTTCAAATTTTATTAGAATTAGAAATGAATTTATTTTATTAGAGTTTCTTGTTTTAAAAAGAATTTAAGGATCACTGCACATTCTACCATCTGCATTTATAATTACTACTGATTGATTAAAGAAGATAAGTAGGTCGACAGAAATAATAAACGGTCTACACCTCACTGGGGCACTCCAATTTTTATCGACAAAAGTTTATCGACAACTTTAAAGTAAAATTACACTTTTTAGAGTACAAATTTTGAGGTTTATCATTTAGGTACGATTGTAAAAAGAAATTCGGAAAACATGCTATTCCGTTTAAATCTTATTCCGCCGGTCTAACTGTTATCAAATTATCGTAAAAACTAAAGCATGTTTATGACCCATCTTTTATAGATAGTAGAAAAGTTTGGTAACACAAAAAGATTATTTCTGAAAGCCAAACAACTATATTTAAAGTATATTTTAATATGATATTATTGGTCATAATTCTAACTCGAATTCTGCCATAATAATTGCAACTCGAAAAAATAAGTTATCACTTTTTAATATATTTCAAATTTATTTTCCCACATTTGAATGGTAATTTTGGAACACTGAATGTGTTTTACTTCAAGTTGGATCATTTTTTGTACAAGCTTGTGTAAAATTTATATATTAGTTCAATTTGAATTGTACATTACCTAGGCAGGCAGAAGCACCTAGTGCTACTACTAGTCAGTCTATTATTATTATTATTATTATTATTATTATTTGTTGTTTACGATGACTAATCAACCCTGAAAATGTTGTCCTAATCCCAAATAATAATTCATAAACGTGTCAAATATAAATCGTAATTTATTGTTTCACACAAACCACCAATCTCCATTAATAATTATTAAACAAGTGAATGAGCAGAGCTAGCTAACTTGCTAGCTCCAGCTACCACTACCATCAAATACATAGTCACATCAATACATAACTCAAATATGTATGCTGGTATAAGGTGTTCCTATACTTATTGAAACTATAAAAACTAATTCGGACGAATGAATTTGGTGAAATATTTACTGTAACGATATCTAGAACCAATCAATTTTCGTTCCGGGGATACAGAGTGCGAGTACCATCTTTTTTTCACTGAAATGTCGATATCCCATGCACCGTTTATTCCATTATAATGAAGCTTTGAATGTGTACAAGTGATTTACTGTCACAGAGAATTTAATAAGCATTTTACTCTGGAGTTCGGCAGTATTGTTTTTCGGATTAAAAGAAAGCTTAATTAGCTCGGATTTCAAAATTATATTTATGTCTTGACGCTTTAGAGCTTCCTGAGAAATTTCATTTTCGTGTCCGTCGGTTTGAAAAACTAATTCAGACGAACGCCCATAGCTCCATGAGTAACGAAATATTCCGGATGGTCCCATTTTAGAAATATATTCACTATAAAACACCGTTCAGAGTATATAAGCCCTTTAAACTGATTTCTTTTATTCACTGGCAATGCAGATACATTTATTCGATTTTGATGAAATTTTGTAAGTAGATGATGTAGTTTTACATCATTTTTTCTGGATATTAAAGGAGGAAATGTGAACCAAAAATCGCAAAAAAATTAGCTTCGTTAATTTAATGGAAAAGAAAACATTATAGGATTGAAATGTGGAAAATGCATTTTTTAACTCATATCCAAATTCAAACTTATTCCTTGAAGACATACCGGACATATTAGGCTGGATATATTAGAAATAAAATAAGTCAAAAGCCTTTCGAAATAAGATTTTATTTATATGTCCTAAAAAGTAAAACGTAAACTTTTACTATCAACTTATTACACAATTATTACACATTTTATGTGATATAATATCTTGTCGCGAGATTAAAGTACTCGTATTTACTTATTTTGAAAATTTTTATAGATAAAATCAATCACATCAAGTTACTTGTTTATCTATCAAATCTCGCAACAAACTTTAATATCTCGCTTGTCGCGACATTTAAGCAATTGTACTTAGTAATTTACTTAGATTGAAAATTTTAATAGTCAAAATCAAGTTATTTAATTTACTGATTTATCTACATAATTAAATCAGTTCACAAATTTTTATATCATATAAAGACTCAGTTTATCAAAACCTTTAAATGTAAACATTATTTTACTATTAACTTATTTTACATTTTAGTTGTCGCTGAACTAACAAATGTATGTTATACAACATTTTATAACATAATAATTTTATAATAATTGACGATATCTGTTTCGCAAATTTTAAGCTTTAGAAGTCCGCCATATTCGATTTTGAGTGACTTTTGAGTTGCTTTATGTTTATTTTTTTTCTTCTTAGTAAGCCTATTAGCATTTTAGACAGATATTGTAAGAGCGCATTAAAAATAACTTTTCCCCATTCTTGGGTGTGCCGCCATGTTGGATGTAGAATGATGTCACTCAAGTGAACCATAAATTATTATCCAAACTGAACGTGTATACAAAAATTTCAGCTCAATTGGTTAAACATATCTGATTCAGCAAAATTTAGTTAAAGATTCCAATCGAACAAAAATACATTGCAAGTTACATACACTCCACAAGTATTGGATTAAATGGAGGAAATTTCGACTATAGCTAAACGACCTAGTGGAATAAATAACTTCTGGGATTCTAAATCAAACTCACACTATTCGCAAAAGAAATAAATGTTGCTTTTGCAGATTATTTATTTTAATTTATGAAGAAAATGGTCCATTATTTTAATTTGGTCTTGGCAAACTTTTCGTAGAAAAAGATGTTCCGAATCGACTTGTGCAATTTCAATATTTTCCAATCAAGCCGCTAAAATGACTTTATTCTTTTGCATTTTTTATTTTAATCGCGCTCTAGCATCGAATTTCGAATGTATTTTTCAGCTTAAAGCAGTGCATTTATTAAGAAAATTCTTTGGTCTTTATCATTTTTTACCCAAAATGTATATTTCAGTCGTCAACACAAAAATTGACGAAGGATTTTCAAAGGTTTCTTACGTTTTATTAATTTTTGTGTGTAAAATATGTATTGTGGTTAAAAGTAATAAATAAAAAGTTCTAGAGTATAAAATTTTTAATAATACGTGCTACTTATATTTTTATATTTTTCGTTTTCATTATTTGGAGCACTTTCAGTCAAATTATGCGTTATTTCATTATTATTAATATGACTAAAAATATATAATGTTTATTTATCCTTTAAAAGTACTATCTCACAATAAGTATGTTAAGTCTAATATTAAATCTATATTTTATGAAAAATTGCGTGACAATCAATACTCACTACCCCTCTACGATAATCCTAACCCGTTCTACAATAATCCTCCATTGTTGCTGATGCTGATGCTGATGTCCTATATACTCTAATTCAGTCCTCCAATGATTATTGTATTAGATGAAGGGGGTTGATGTTGATGGACACTGAGGGTTGAGCATTGTAGAATGGCTGTGTTTGTAGGTGGTGATATTTGTGTAGAACATGATCTATTAACTTTGTTACAAAGATTTGATTGCGAAGATAAATTTACTTTGTTATTAAAAACTTATTACAAATTTACAGTGACTTAATGTTAATTTTTAGGATAGAATTATTTCAGTTAATGAAAAAAATAAAAAAGACAACCATTTTTATCGACCGATGCAGATACTTCATTCTAGAGTAATTATTGATTTATTAAACAAATCTTAGATATTAACTAAAATTAATAAGAAACTAAAATCGATCTGTTGTAAATTTTTATGTCTTTAATATTGAATAAGAGTTTATTCTTATTAGACGTTACTCTTAGTGCTTAGCTACTTTGATCAGAAGTCTATGGGCTTGTATCGCGTCAAAGGCAGTATGTTTTATAATTACCCGAACAGCTGGTTCATCGATAAAACAGTTCGTGTATGGATTAAAATGGAGAAGCCGGCTATGGTTGTAGAGGTTTCCTGCATTTACCCCTCACAACTGCAGAGCTATGTCAGCATAGTATCCATCAATAGACGCACCAAAACAGAGTTTTCACTCCATATCATTTCCTCCATACACACCATGAATTTAACTAATTCAATATTGAAACAAATTGAATCATTTATATACGCCATAATGTGCCTTATTTACAATTAATTCTTATGAGTTAACAAAGATCAATATTTTTCCGAACAACCAAATAAATTACTGTAAAATTTTTCCATCCAAGTTATAGAAATGCTGTAAACGGTATTAGGAAGCTTTCATAAAAATTGAAGAATGGCAAGTTGAGCAAACTTTTAAAATAGTTTCATGTTGAAAAGTTTCATTTTCTGATATTAATTTATTTCATTTTTCCTATATACAGTTGAATAAAATAATTAAATTTTAATTTTCAAGAATTTTTAACATTTCATTTTTTTCGGTAACGAAACAACTCAAGGAATAAAGTTTTTAAGAAAGCTTTCAAATACTAATTACTGCATTTCAATAACTAATGTCCATCAAAATCAGATATATGTCAACTCCCCTCATTTAATGATTTGGAATGAAATGACTCAGATGATAATAATTCAATTTTTAGAAAAAAAGAAGTTTAATTTAGATTTATATTTAATGTTAAATCTAACATTGCCAAATGTCATGTCGTTTTGAAATAACCGTTATACTATTATGACAGTAGCTTGAAATGTCTTATATCAATTTGTTCAATTGAAATAAGAATAGTTTATTTACAAAATTAAAATGACTGATTTTACACCACGTCTACATGGCATAAAATGTAAAATACATATACATGAATGGTTGTATTTATTCAATGTATGGACCAGTCATGTGTTTTGTTTGTTATTTACAATTCAGTTTATTTGATAAAACATTCATCAATGTGGATTTAAATTGTGAAATTTAAATATATTGCTTTGCTAATGTATTTCAAACTCAAATACTCTAATGCAAATATATTCTATATTCAAAACAAAACACCTCAATGAACACAACACAATACCTAGTATATTGAATTCAATATAACGAGATGAGTTTCTACATATATACACAGCTTCTGCTACACTGCCATTCTGTAAAAATAAACATTAGCTATATAGATTTTCATAAAAATTATATATTACTGAAATGTTGCAAAAAAACAAAATGATAATTATGAATGAATCAGCATCATTAAATTTTAAGTTTTATCAATAAAATTAGGGGAATATTATTATCAATAAAATTATTTTAAAAAAAAGATTACCTCTTACTATATTTAAACTAAAAATTCGGCATGGAAAATAGCATTCATTGGGTATTATTTTAATCGAAATTTGCATAATACAGATAATATATAATATAATGTATTAAATTTCAATCAATGAAAAATGATTGACCCATTCGGAAGTGAAATTGTTTGCCTCATCATGCCTTTATTTGAAAACAATAATTTTTTGAAGCTATACATAAATAAGTAAAGATAAAACAATTCTGTCCTCTATTATTATCTATTTGCTAAACAATTTTTTTCTTATGGTTTGGTTTGCCATTGCCGTTAGTATTATAAATAAAAATTTTTGAAAATAAGCGATTGAATATCTGGATGGAGCTTGTTTAAAAAATTTAGCTTCTATTTTAGATTATGAATAAAATTCATTTTTTTTTCACCGTTTAGATAAAACTTATTATATTGTTTAATTGATTTTTAATAATTATTTGTAGGTATAATTATTTGATACAGTTAATACAAGGCTCAATGTGGTATCATATTTTTTTGTTTTTAGTATTACGTATAACGCAATATGGTTCATAGCAGTAGTAATGGATAAAACCTATGAATTTTATTGAATTTGATGATATATGAATATAAACAATGTCATATGCATTTTACTATTAAATTGGTTTTTATTAACGAGATTCGATGTTATCTACAATGTAATATCGAAACACGATATTATCTAATTCATTAACCGAGCCATACAATCACTACTATTTAAATTAGATGAAAATTTTGGCAAGGTTTATTAGAATCATATTATAAATAAATATTTATAGATTTCTCTAAAATAAGGTTTGTTTTAACATAAAGGTTTTGAATAAATGAAACTTTTGATTTGTCATCAAAACCTTTATGGAGTTCCTCAAAGTAAAACTTTCTATAATTGATGATTTTAACATGTTTTGTGGGATGCTATTAGAATTTTTAATTAATTTATAGTGTAGGCATCATGTAATTAATGGGACACATGACAATTATCAGGTTTCACAGCAGACTTCCCTGACGCTTTACATAAATCAGGAATATTGACTTGAGGTATGCCGTTTGTGAAGTGTGTAATATTCAGAAGAAGTGAGAAATTACGTGCACAATGAGAAAAAAAACATGGATATGAACTTAAGTAAGAGTATTGTATTTATAATTACATAAAATAGACTCTTAGCTCTCTTTTTGAAACAAAAAAACCCAAAATTTGTGTAAAAATTCAAGATATTGCTTTGTGTTGAAAATCAACATTAGTTTTGTAACTATGTAACATGTTAAGGCATAGAACAAAAATTTTGAAATCTGAGGTGTACATATGGCCAGGTATTGTATGCGAGTATCTTACGGGGCAAGATTATAAGTTCCACACCAGCAATGCAGCTTGTGTGGAACGGCCATTACTTGCGTCGTAATTGTTAACAATAGCTGCTGCAGCCCTTTAAAAATTCGGTTTAATCTTTTTTTACAAAAATTAAAATTATGTTGAATTCTAACTAATGAAATACTTGAATTCAAAAAATTAATTATTTTGAAGATGAATATCATTTGTGCACATCATTTTACTCAAGGACATATAAATATAATTACTGTGCAAATACACAAATTTAAAGGCATATTATGTTTAATTACTTTTTGAAAGCAAAAACATACTTTGCGATAGTTTTATTAAGTTTTAATTTATTATATAAACACAAAAAAATTGTCTATCGTATTCGAATAACCTGAAGCCATATTTGGGAAGAGAATAACTTATGTAGTGTATGTTTAAACATGTTTTGAACAGAAATCGAAAATTCTCTACATTTGCGTTGTTTTATTTTTCCATTACAATTTCGAGACGGTCAACAAACTCAAACGATTAAATAAAAATAAATAAATTATATTTCCAAACTATAACATTTACACTATTACACTTTTTTTCTTTACTGCTTGGCACTGGTCTATTAGGGTTTTGAATAAATAAAATTTCTGATTTTTCTTCGTATAATATTTAGTTCCACAAAGGAAAATTCTCTATAATAAATTGCTTTAACATGTTTTGTGCCATAGAGAGTTAAATTTCGAAATTAAAAAGCTTGAGAATTAAAAAAAAAAAAATAATTTTACAGAATATAGAACAGTTCACTTACAAATGTACATAATTTTTATACAATTTTCAAAGAATAACTCTTGAATCTGTTAGTTTATTTTTATTTTATTTTTTGCTCTAAATAATGTATCACGTAGCTCTCTGCCTGATTTATAATCTGGACTTACTATACTGTACCACATAAAACACGACACAGAAAAAAATATTTCTTTTACACTGTATTTGATAATGGCAGTATATATGTTTACTATCACCTAGAACTGGCTATTTATCTTTCGAAAAAAGTATATACACAATCGAATAAGATACTATAAATTTTAAATTTATTGAAAAATTAAATAAAGAAATTGGTTTTCATTTTAACTAATATTAAAACTATGTTTCTCATGAAATCGCTATGATATTAATCATGTAATCATAATAATAGGTACTACCGTAATCAAGTGATTGAATAAAATATCAATATAATCCATTGTACTTAAGTTGTACTCAAAGAAATATATTATCTACAAAGTTTTGGACTGTATGCTTTAAATAGAATAATAAACATATACAATATTTTCTAAAGAAATTAAATCTAGAGAAAAAAATTAACTAATAATTATTGAAATACATTTTTTAAGATCAATTTCACTTCGATTTCAGAAGGTCTGAAGTAATGTGATTATGTAATTGGCTTCAAGAATCTATATAATATAATATTATACATGATATTATATGGATACTAATTTAAATTATTATTTACCTTTCCCTTTCAGATGAAGTTTTATTTATTTTTTTCTTCACTTTTTTATTAGTGTAAATTACAAATAGTACATCCAAACACATGTGCCCCATGATACAAACACTTATGAAATTTGGCACACATGTTTCGAAGCTTTAGAGTAGCGTACTCTTCTTTTGAGCTCCAAAAAAACAAATTAATCTGATAGATAAAGACAATTAAGTTTAATCAGGTTGTTATTTCTCTAATTCTGACCCAACAGTTTGAAGATTAATACACCTTTTTTGTTTTAATTTTTTTCACCGACTGCCTATTTGCATGGTAAATCCAACAATTAATGAATCGTTATATTCGTTCTAAAATCCTGTGTTTACTTTAATTGTGTTTGAAAAAAAAGAAAAGAAAAAAGCAATTTATCGAGTAGAATATCAAAATCAGGCCATAAAAAGGAGATTACTTAATTAAATTTAATATGTTTAAATTTAATAAAGAATAATACATTGATTTAAAAATTTTTAAACCAATGTACTTTGTTTTTAAGAGTATGACGGCACACTAAAAAATATAAAATAAAATAAATACCAAATTAATAAGAAAGCAAAAATCAACTGCAAAAATTTGAAATTTTAAAGTAATGCATTAAAACGACTAATAGAACATTGATTAAATTTTAATGAAAATTTAAAGCCTAAGTTAAATATCCTTATTTGGTTGAGTAGCAGGTGGCTGCCATTAATTATCTTTCGGTTAATAATTTGCAATTGTCCTCCTGCTACTCTACTTATTATTATTATTTATTTCAATTTAATCGATCTTGTTCGGTTAATTGAGTGCATTACCTTCAAATTTTCTTATTTGCAGTACGGTTTTTGATTTAATAATTATTTGTTTCAAGGTTCTTTTCAAAACACGAGTGAGAATAAAATGTTTGAATTTTTTCATTATTAATTTTATTTTCCGCAATTAATGTTTATATATATCATATTAATAAAAAGGTTTATTGGTTAATAATTTACCAATGTTAAGGTTCTTAAAAAAGGCACGTTAAATGTGAATTTGTTCGTATTTTAAATTTATTAACACAGACAACAATTAATCTTTATAAAAGTATATATATATATATATATATATATATATATATATATATATATATATATATATATATATATATATATATATATATATATATATATATATTTATGTATGGTTTTATGCAAGTCTAACAAAGAGAAGAAAATTTATAAACAGAAATTAGGAAGAGTGTGTTTCATGTTAGCCATATCAAATCTACTGCGATCACGAAACAGAATTATTTCCATATGAACTGTATCAATTTACAATAATACCATTTAATAAAAATGAAACAAATATGCACAATGACTATTGGTTGGACACTAAGCTTGAAAAATGGACTTTAAAAATCCTTTAATATAAACAAATATATTCAATAGAATTAAATCACAGATATATTCATCATATATATATATATTAAACTGCCCCTTGGTACTCACTCTTCCCGACTTGAAACCGTATACAAACTGAGAGTGAACAATAAAATCGTAATCAGAATATTAAGTAGCTGTTGGAAAAAGAGACACTGGGGACCATATATATGTACATACATATATATCCCACTTTCATCACCCATTCCAATAAATTGATTACATTACTTGGTGATAGTGGGAGTGTCACCATCTATAAATATTTTCTATATAAATAATTATTCTTACATATATATTTTATATTTTTAATAGTTTGAAAATATACATAACATTTTCATTAACCATAAAAATGAAAACTATATAGAATTGAATTTGAAATGTGTAGAATGCTTTAAGAATAATACTTACAGGATGATATACAAATTAAGTAATATGAATAAGACCTCTTTTGATAGAATTCATCTCTGTACACTTTCGATATCAAAAGTATTGTTTAATTATTCATACCGTGTCTGTTTATCGGTCTCTTTAGCAATCCATTAAAATCCTTCAGGCGGACTAACAAAATTGTACACCTACGCAGATACAGCTCACTTGATATACCAACTTCAAAGAAGTAGCGCTTGCAAGTAATATCCATTTTTTCACTTGAATTTCTATGTTTCGTGAAACAAACATCCGATATCTCATGAAATTTGCTATATACATGCCCGTTATAGTCATAAATTAGAAATTTTTTTTTATAAAAAACATTTATTTCAGAAAATCAATGAAAGAAAATAAAGTTTTCCTTTCTCGTTCTTGAAATTAGATATTTTCATTTCAACAATATATCAGCTTCAATATGAGATGAATTAAGCTAAGCGGATAGTTTAATGTGGATACGTCGCACACTGCTTATAATTAAAATTCATTCATCAACCTGATTTTTCAAAATACCGATGAAAATATCATTTAAAGCCAAATTTAACCCCGATAATCCTGAAACACAAAGTAACAAACCAGTTACGAATATTCGAAAATTTGAATAAAATATCATCGCATGATTTTAATTTTTTTTTCCTTTCAAAAACAACTTCGTTGACATCTTTTCATAATTATACTTTCATAGATTATCCAAACTAGAAAAATTAAATTTTTGAGTAAATATTATACAGTCACACTGACATAGAATATTTGAAGTATGATACATATTTGCATAATAAAATAAATTTGTCAACTTTATTTAGCATATATCATCACACTTTAAAAACATGCTACTTTCGTTTAGCATATCGTTCGTAGTAGTACGCACCACAACGATGCGTCAAATTATTTTTGAACGAACTTTATAATTTACAATTTTATCATATTCCCTCAGTATTTTGTATATTTAGTTAGGATCGGATATTTATCCAGTGTGAAAATGCAATCTGAAATATGTTTTTGTATATAGGAGTTAAAAGATTAAATAATTTGGAAAATATCAGTTTTGACGTGTTACGGAGGTTTGACTATTTAAACGAAAAGCAAAACTGTTCATAAAAAAAGTAATTAATAACAGAATTAAAAAATGTGAAGTAGTATGCATGTGGCTGATAATGATTAGTTGAATGCAGACTATAAAATACTTTGTAAATATACTTAGTTTGAAGGAAATCATTCTATGCCCTGTTTCGTTAAAACATGAGAAATCTAAAAATCACTGGAATATAGCGAAACACCTGGTAGTCTGATTCTAAGCAATATTTAATACAATATTTCCTTCACTAGCTATAAGAAAGCAAAAACTGTAGATATTTAATATTATTCGATATTTGTTGTATTTAAAAATTTCCTGAACAGAATATATGTTTATTTTGTTGATTGACCACTTTTGCTTTTAGTTCTAAGAAAGTTTGTCATTGATTTCAAAAATTTTGTAATTAGTATAAATTGGCTCAATGCACCTGTCATTCAATATAAAGACCGTCGATCTTTTAAATCATGCACATTTCGGTAACAATGCGTGCGATGTTAATCCGTAAAATACATTTGTATATAATTAGCAAGAAGATCGTATGGTTTATGCGTTGTGGTATGTTTTTATAATGATTAACAATAATAATGTAGTTTACAAGTCGTTTTTATATCAATGTCCTTCTAGAACATCAAGATTTTCAACACCGATGTGTTTTATGAACAAAATTGCATCCCAGTTTGCTATAAGACCCAGAGATCCTGCTTGCTATGAGACACATAGAATGGAGGTTTGATGCCTATTTGTTAATAAATTGAATTGGAGTATGGTATTTACATTGAATCGTAAAATATAATCAGATAACAAATTGAAAATATAGTAAGCAACTTTACTTTGTATGCAAGGAAAATTTTTCTTACAGTCATCGGCTGGAAGGTTCTTCCGAAATATTATTTCAAGTTAAACGGAATAATAATATTTACTTTTTGGGAATCCAAAATTTGGGTATTGAAAAATGATTAACTCTTGACAATAATAATAATTATATTATATTCTTCTATATAACAACCAAGTGCGAATTCAATTAGCCAACACTTATTATATAATGTTATTAAATCTATTAAGATAATTTGCTTTTCGAAGCTCATTTTTAACACTTGTTCTATAACAGTAGGTACCCACTTCGACCGAATTGCATAACTATAACCCATGTACATCACTCAAAAAGCCTGCAATCTAACAAATGATGTGCTTTTTACAGGAAGTATTATCTTCAAATGAGACGTGTGGAAATTTCAGTGATTCAAACGATTAGTTAATAAGTTACGGCGATTTTAGTAAAATAAGTTTTGTGATTAACGATTGGTGAAAATTGATAATTATCATCATCAATTTGTTTATGGTTAAAATAAACAAATTATGGTTTAAATAGCTTTTCTAATCATTGCACAGTATAGCTTTCAGCGGCTACAGATTTTTGACTGACCTCACAAAAATATTTCGAAACGGGCATCGTTGCATAAAGAGGATATAAAAAGGAAGAGGAGTCGAAATGAATAGTGATCATTCTTGCAGAACCGTATCTATGTTAATGAGTTCTAAAAAAAAGTTATTTTTCCAACTAAAACCAAAGATATACTTCTTATATATGCTTTTGAAAAAGAAAATCCGCCAATAACTCATTCAATGTCAACCATTGAGCAAAATTTGAGAGCAAATTGAATTGTTTTATCATTATTAGCTAGCCTTATGAAAAAATTATCTTCAAATGCGTCATTCTAAGACTTTGTCATATTGCGCCTCAATATTTCTCCAGACAGTTTATGGTTTACCAAGTTTCAGCCGAAATTATTGAAAAATGATATAGAAAAAGTTTTTTAATCTGTGAATTTCCACTCATTGGCATAAATATTTGTGGGCAAACATGAAATTATAATAAGCATGAAAGCATAGGCATACAGAACTTTTAACAAACACACCAATGTGAAAACACCAAACAAAACACAAGGAAACAAACAATATCCATAAATATATAACATATAGACGATGTACGACGTCTTGCTTGCTGCAATAAGAGATGTATGTTTTGTGTACCTTCCTTCATCGTATCTCAAAATATTAATAATGAATATATATGATTGTCTTAAGCATCCTATGACTCACATACTGTGAAGAGTTAAAAAATTATCCACAATCAAATACCAATAAAACTTGAAACCGCTTAAAAATATAAAATAAATCGCATTACTACTGATTCAAACTATCATAACGATCACAGCTAGATTACGGTTCGTTTTCGGTCGGCACTGGTTATGGCTAAGTATTATAAAGTATATAATAAATATGCGCATTCATACTCTCAAGGAACCGTCAAGTGTCGGTAATTCTACACCTTAGTATGAATCCATACAATGTTTCTTACTATAATATACGATGGATAATTTTCTCATTCTGTTAAAATTTCAAGACTGATAAATTGATGAAATTATAGTATACTAGCGGCCCGGCACGTGCTTCGCTACGTATAAATTGAAATAATAAAAAAAAGTTAATTGGAACATGAAATCCATTTATTCAAACAAAAAAATATTTTATTAATTGCTAGCTATTTTAAAACTTACTCCAAAACATTTGGATAAACAATATTTTTTGTTTTTCTAACGATTTAAGAGTTCGTAATTTTGATAAGAGCAATTTTAATAGCCAAGAGAAGAATTATAATTAGCTAATTTAAACTTATGATGTGTACATTGTAATCTTAATACATATTATTTACAATTTAAAAATTGATACAGCAATTGGATAATTTGATATTTGATTTGACACTTTGAGTTCTCATTAACGATCTTTGATAATCTGACATGACTAAAACTCTTTTCATACAATAGGTACAAGAAAAAAGTTTAAAATTTCATTTGATAAAGTAATGATAGATGAAAAACTAAATGAATATTTTATAATACATAACATAAAGTTGTTATTGTCAAAACCCTAAATTGCTCAATGTGTTGATCGATCTTGAATTTTGATTAAAAAAACCATCAATATTAGAATTTCATTAAATATAAATGAATATTTGAAGTTTGATAATTTGAACACCATTATGATTTAATAAGGACAAAATATGAATTGTAAGCTAAGTATGTTTTAGTATTAAATCAACAAGCTAACTTGCATTTTGAAATCAATCAAAATTAGTTCCACCCATTAAATATTTCATAAAAATTACAAAGTTAAATATTTAAATAAGTTCATAAAACTTTTATAGTATTGAAAAATTGTTAAATAAAACGACTTTTTTAGAAAAACTTTCAACATACGGAAATAAAGTAACCAATCAAAACAACTTGTTTATTTACCTATACGGTACATTTATGTATGTGCAAAAAAAAATAGGGTAGATATTTTTATTTTGACAAAAACTTTTATAAAAGTTATTCATGCAAAAATTTGTTATATACAAAAATGATTTAATATCAATAATAATTTTCATGTCAACAATTTCAATTGTTATATGACGTATTGGGAAACGGGGGAAAGAGGTGCATCATAAGTGAACAAAAATGTTTTGACAAAGAGTCGACTAAAATTTTTTTTTTTTATGTTTGTATACAACAACAAAATTTGAATAACGATTGATCATCAATCTATTGTTTTGCAAAAAATATTGTTTGATCAACAACAAAAATGGTGGTGTTTACTGTATATGTAATAGCAGAAACCCATTGAAATTTGAACAAAAATACTTTTCTTCGTAAACTAATCATGTGTTATACGGATTGTTGTGTGTATCGACCTTATTATGTATGTATAATAAGCGCGAAGGCTTGAGAAATAATGATGAAAATTATAAATTTATTTATTATATGGTTATTTAAAATGTATATCCTATCATTATTTTCTACATTTCGTGGTTATCATGCGCATACAAGATTACTTACGAAAAAAAAAAATTACATCCAAACTATTTAATTGAGAAAGTTTTTAAATATTAAACAGAATATAGACAAATTTTAATAAAATAATAATTATTATGGGGTTTCATCTTCGTTCTTTTTAACACGTCGTTAAGAGAAGCTACGTACATTAGTATTTTTAACTCGATTTTTAGAATAAGACATAGCATATTGGTTTTCTTTCTAATTATTCTATTTCCGTTCTTCAGTTCGTCTGTTCATCATCAAAATAACTCAAAAACGATAGGCGATAACGTGCTGAAGACATATTTTGGACCTAAGAAGTAAGTTTAAATTCGATAGTGAGCAAAATCGGCCCATTGGATGCATGAATCAACATTGAAAGCATAAAATATATAAGAAAAATTTAAAAACAAAAAGTATTGTCATTTATAAACTGAACAACTTTTGTTTGGAACGTTTTTTCGTAAAATTGAGGATTCGCTATTTTAATTTTTTTGGCTACAAAACTACTACCATTCAAGTCAGTATCCTAATAAACATTACGCTCAAAATTGAATTTTGAGCATGGAAAAATTTTTCATGTTTGTGACATCGTACATCGTACTTTCATCGATATCCATAAATGGATTCCATTATTTGGATGCATCATATTTCATAGAATATTTTTTCGACAATAATTTACTAATAAAAAAAAAGTAGTTGATCAAAATAATTCATGGTTTCAATTGGAATACGAAAATGTCAAAAAAGCATTTTTATTTATTAACTATAATCGATAATATATCGATTATGCATTTAAAGAATAATTTGCAATAGCATAATAGAAACTCAAACATATGGATATAAATTTAGGGTTTTAAAAATTAGATAATATTTCAATTTAATATGCCCCTTGTATGTCGTTTTTAAATGAAATAAGGCATAAGCTAATTATAAAGTTTATTGACAGATTGACATAATCATTATGTGAAATAAATTAAAATAGAACGTATTTGATGGTCCACATTTTCACAGTATTATAATTTCAAAACCATGTGTGCACCCAAAATTTTAAATTAAAAAAATTTATAAGAAACGCGTAACAAATTTTCTGTGCCAAAAACCAAAAACATTTAGTCCACAATACAATGATTATTGAAAAGTGGGTAAAGCGATTATTGTGAAAATAAGTACGGTTTAAACATAAACCAGATGTAGATGTGTTTTGCAACTGTTATATGTCACGTTCAAAAACTAGTAGCTATTATTTTCAATTAGGTACTCCAAAAAAAACACAGTAGGAAGAGTGTTTTTTTGGAGTATTTTTCTGTAAACGTAACGGGGTGTAAAAATTTCGTGTCATGGGTTTTCCAAACTTACTACCGGGTGGCCCACTAGAAACACCGTGTCATACGCTAAGAGATAATTTTTCATACCGGCAATACGCTAAGAGAGGATTTTTCAAAATTTTACCCCTAAAGAAGTGAAAAGGGAACAGTTTCTATATTCCAATCAGCTTCAAATTTTGCCTACAAAAGATGTAATATCGTTTGATAAAATGGGAGAATTGTCAAAGTAACGCGTGGCTGTATCTGCTTAAAAATATAAATAAATAGAATTATTTATTCTGATTTGCCTCAGCTTCATTATTTAGAAATAGAGCGTTATTGAGAATATGTTACCATATTTAGAAGATGTTTGCCGAGTCAGCTAGTAGATAATATAAACATATATAAGTTGCATTTTTTCACTCATAGTGTCAAAATCTTCCTTGAAAAACTGCAAAAAGCTTCAAGTTTTTTAGATCGATAACTGTACATATTGGAAATAGACACTACAAAGAAATAGAGCTTGTTAACAAATGTAATCAAGCTATTCTTAATTGCAATTACATATTTTTTTATAAAATATCTATCTTTATCTAAATATCTATATCTATTTATAAAATTTGCTAAAGAAAATACTTTTTCCTATTTTTTTTTCTGAAAATATAATTTATTTAATATATTAATAAAGTTATTTTTGAAAATTAAGAATGTCCCATAGGAGTCATATAAACAACATTTATAACTGGCATGCTTTGTTAGTTTTTCGATTTTTAATCGATTATAGAACAATGACGGAGCATTTCTCGAATCACAACAGTTCAAAGCAATAATTTTTTATGTACCTATAAAAGCTATAAAATTACTGCATATATTATATTTTCTTGAAATAGTAATTCGTTGACTGGACGCGATCTACGATTGTTGCAAACTCAGTTTAAAGAGTTTCACTCTCCTTGTAAACATAATTATCGTATCTTGAATAATTCATCGGATTCAGCAAAACTTTTGCTGATACAAGAGTTTTACTACACGTATAAACTAGCTACAAAATATATTCCCAATAAAAAACACAATCGTTTTAGAATGATTAATATTCATTTTAATTGTGTATCTAGAGTATTATACCTGAGAAGTTTCTGTTCTCCGTTAGTTTTGTTTATGCTGCGATATTATTGATACACGTTGTATTTTAAAATAAATATGCGTGATTCGATATCATTTCGATGTAAAAATGTATTACTGAAAGATGTCAAATGTGATAAGTTTATGACGACAATACAAAATAATATTTACTTTGAAATAAATATAAATATATGTAATTCAATGTTAGTCTTCTCTTCATTCGCTTCGTTTTTGTATTATAAATTTTTTGATATAATATAGACATTTAAAAATGATAAATGATGTTGTTTGATGTTACTTTTAAAAATATGGTTTACATGCAGTTTATTGTAGGTAAAAATCATAAACTATTACGTGTCATTTATGTTATTCTTTTATTGAAACAAATGAATGCATGGTTTTTTTATTTTTCAAAATGTTATGGATTAATAGAAAGTTTCCATTTTGATATCAATTTTACTTCAAAAATCGAAAGGCAATACGACCCATTTGTTGCAGAACAGAAGTTAGAGAGTTTAATTAAAAATTAATTTAAGTTTTAATAAATAGTCACATTTTTCGAATTCAGAAAATGTTTTGGCTCAAAAATTTTTAATTGAATATAAGCCCGAAAATAATGAAAATTTCCAAGGACGATACTACTTATTAACTTCTCTACTTCTTTCTTAACTTGCTTTATTCCGTATAAACCCAAATATTGTACAATGGGTTCATGTTTTAATGAGATTTGACTCGCGTTATTTAACAGATATTTTTCAAAAATGTTATTGTCTAAAAACAAGATTAAGAATTATCTCATTGCAGATTAAGAATTATTTTTGTATATTATAGACTCCGTTCTAAGGTTTGCATTCTACTATTCGTTATATTATAACGAAAAAAATCCAATTTTGCGTTTATTGCAAAGTTTTTAACACTTACAAAAGATCGAAATAATTTTTGTCAGAAATGTGCCATTATAATTTTACGAGACGTTTTAGAATGGATCTTGTTTTGGTCTTTAATTATTGTATTATAAGCAATCTTAAAGTGAGAAATATTTGTTAGAAGTTAGAAGAATTTTCACAACCTTTCTTGTCTTTAAACTGTATCTTTAACTATTAGCAACCTAGATATTTAGTTGGAATTATATTTATAAAAACAGTTAGAGAGTGCACTTTCATCTTGCCTGCACTGCATTGTAATATACGTATATTATATAACATATTAGTAAAACATATTTATAATAAGATTCTAAACTTCTCCATGTATAAATAAATAATTTAATCAAAAAGTTTTATATTACTCTTCTTTTACGAACATATAAATACAGTTTTGTACGTATGGATGGATCTCTCATATACAACTAACTAACTATATACGACAAAAATGATTTATAATATTTTATAATCCCGGAAATATTTTAACAAAACTTTTTTTTATTAAACTATCATTTATACACATAAATCAAAATGTTTAAAAAAAAAAAAAAAAAAAAACTAAACTTTTATTCATATACTACATTGGGAAAAAATGAAGAAAAAAATTATTTTCTATGTGTTAGTCATAAGATGGAGTGGAATATAAAGTTAGTTTTGTGTGCAGATATTATTATATAGCGTAAATCGTTTTTTTTTTTTTATTTCAAGCGAAAAAACTTCATAGATATATTACTTAACTACATACATATATAAAAATTTATTAATTATTAAGTTTTGTAATAGGTGTACACATATTAACTGAGCGTAAAAATTATTTAAAGATGGGATGAGTTGACAGTTGGAAATGGGCTAATTAGGAGTTTTTATAAACACCTATACTATAATTTTGTTTGTGCGGTCAATATTAGGTATCGTTACAAAGTTTAGATTACTAAAATTAATATATTCTGAAATATTATGTATTATCGAGTATAATATTGAATAAAAGTAATTTACTGTTAAATAAACATTAAACTAAATTTAAAAAAATTAACGGAATATAAACGTTTTACAGAAAAGCATGTGTCACATTCATGATACAATAATGATACTCAATATACATATTCGTCTTATTGATTCCACAATGATGTTCTTTCTATCACTACTATGAATGCAATCTGTTCAGCGATATCTGTAATAATTTGTATTTAAAAAATTTCTTAATTTTATAATTATTTCGTTATGGACATATCGTATTGAGTTCTGTAATGTGTTGGTTTATGTATAATTTTTTTCATTTAATTAAATCGTTAATTACTTCGAATAATCTTTATGAATATAAGTTGAAATCAAATATAATTGCTAATAATTATTTTTTATTCAACAACCTATTTATAATATCTTGTATTTTAAGAATGTAGTTTGACGAATTAATAATCATGGCATCACAATATAAATAAAAACCATAGAAAATATGTTTTTCGTCGTTGTTTAACAATTGCAAACAGTCTGTGCTTTCTTAACGGTATTCTTACTCAATTCTTTACGATTACTTAATGACTTCTGTATACAGAAAAGTGTACAAATGAAGAGCTGATTACAACTGATTACTGTTTTGAAAAAATTATTTTTTGCTTTATGCCTATCAAGGAAACAATACAAAAGAATCCATATATAATTATTTATTTTTTTTTTTTTTAATTTTTTTAAATTTTTTTCTCTTTTCAACTTTTTTCAACTACTAAAGTTATATAGTGACTACAGTAAGTATATATTCAATCTATACAACATAGGTCCATAGCATTCTTATATGTTTAACTATCCATCTTCTGACTGTGTCTGTTGTTTTACTTTTGTGATCCATTGAGATCGGTAATTATGTTACGTCAGTTTTATGATTATTTATGTAGCATCATTCATTCTATATTATTCGCGGTGCTTCCATATAATCGGTTGCTTAAGCATTAAAAAATGATTGATCAACATAATAAAAGTATTTCTGAAGCTATCCAAGTTGAACTTGGATATTTCTGTCATGTTTTCCAGTAAAAATCTCACGAATCAAATGTTGATCTTAATTTAGACCACCTGAAAGAGACATTATGTCTTACTTTAAGCCATTACATTTTTTTGGCGATAGTTTATGAAAGTCGACATGTAATCAAATGTAATCAAAATCTTTTAAAGTCAAATGTTAATTTTCGTTATGAGGCTTCCCAAAAATATCCTTACAAAAATAGTAAATTTATAAGAAATGCTTATATTTGTAATTGCACACTTGCGACAATCATCAACTATATTCTTCGAATTGAAAATTCTGTCAACCTGAATTAGCTACACTTCGATGTCTTTTGAATCAAAATCAGGCAGTTTAGGAGTTGTTGATGACAAATTCATGTTTCCATTACTATTAATTTGACTTCTTTTTTTATAAAAAATATATAATTAAAAAAATTAATTCCAAGTGTTAAATTATTTAAAAGCCAAAATAAAAGTATTTGCAAAGTATCATGAATAATTGAGGAGTAATAATGAAATATTATTGAAAAATAAACCGGATTGAATTATAAGATCGCAGAACCATTAAGTGTAACTATCGTACATTTCTAATCAACTAATTCTAATCGAAATTTGAAATACGGTGTAAAATGATGAACACTTGTCAATTGGAATTTAAAATATTTTTAATTATTTTGTTACAAAGTGGTAGCTAAAGTAATTTATGTGAAACCTAGCCATTGTCTCTTTACGAAAACTGACACACTTATCGTTTATTTTGAGAAAGACTGGAGAATGCTAATATTTTTTTTCAAATTATGCATAAAAAAATACATTAAATCAATAAAAAAAACTTTGAATGTTATGTATATACACACTATGACACACACACATTTTTAAGATGTGGGGCATATATTACTCACACTACAATGCACACGTATATATACTGTTTAAAAGCAAGCATGTATACTGTTTTGTTTAAAAGCGAAATAAAAGGTGAGATTGACTTTTGAATTTCGACCGTTCTAACGAGACTTTAGGAGAATTTAAATAAATTACGTTTTTTTATTTTTTCAAAATTTGCCAAAAGGATTCAAAATTATCTGTATCCGCTATTATTACTAATTATGTATTACGAGCGCGAACCTTGCATAAAATATTAAAACGTTCGCATACTTTTAGAATACAAACAAATTTGTAATATAAATGCAAGTTTCTAATTAATATGATAAATGGTATGTGAATCATAAATTGAGGATAATAAAATGTATTATTTTCATTTTATTAAAATTTATATTTGAAAAATATTGTATTGTGTGGGTGTACCTGAATTTCTGGGCTAGGTAAATTATATTTTTCTTAACAATAGTATTATGATTTGTTTTTGCGTAAATCTCTTTCAATCCAGATTCATGTCCGAGAAATTGAACCTAAAATATCATGCCATAATAGTTTTAACTATATACAACAGAGGCACATGGTTTAAACTTTTAAATTTTTTCGAAACATATTATTCGATTACCAAAATATCTGATTTTAGTATAATTTCCGGCATTATCTGGCACACTACTTGTGAAAGAAGCAAGTTTAGCCTAAAATAAGTTCACTGAAGCTTATTTTCAAACTGGTAATTCTCCACCGAAAGCTGTACTTCAAAATTAGAATATTTGGTTTATATTCTTCTCGATGAAAACATTATACAAATGATAACAAAATTCATATATTATGCTATGATAGATAATTTACTGAAACTTAAAAATTTACTGAAAAAAAAACTATTGCTAACAATGTTACATTTCAACTACTGTTTTATAATGCTAGCAAAATTATTGATTTCATTTATGACAAAAATCTAAAAAATACAGTTCAAAAGACTCTTTAGAACTGTATTTTATTACATTTCCTTTCATAATGGCCCTACGGGCAGGAAATAACTTCTCAAAAAGTTTATCTTTTCTAAGGGAAACTGGATAAATCAAACTACAAAAATGACAATTTCTCTTTCAATAACAACAAGAAAACGTATTATATTTATTTAACAACTTGTTTAATATGCTCATAAGAGAGATGTGGATTTACGAGAATGGCCCGGTTTAATGTACGATTTTCATCGATATTATAACAATCATTCTGCAGTATTTACAATAAAAAATACAATTTGTTTCAATTCTTGGAAATATTCTCGAAGACATTTATTGTATACAAATGAATGAGCGCCTCCAGATAACTTTTGGTAAAATAGGCATACCAATATCTGCGAATCATTTCGGCTACATAATCAATTTTTTAGACTTAATTTAATATGGAACCACGCACCAAACATTTCATTT
Source organism: Chrysopa pallens (assembly GCA_020423425.1). Lineage (NCBI taxonomy): Eukaryota > Metazoa > Arthropoda > Insecta > Neuroptera > Chrysopidae > Chrysopa > Chrysopa pallens. The sequence goes on along the minus strand of CM035591.1, from coordinate 20,586,998 downwards.
TTAAAAGATTTAAAAAGGTGGCAATGCTCTCCTTTTTCTACCTTTGCCAAGGATGCTATTAACTTTTTTTCAATCCATTTGTGGTTATTTTATCGAGATAAGGGCAAGTAGGCATATAAAACCCACGCATGTTTACTGTGAGCATTATAAGGTGGAATTTAAAAAAAAATTAATTAATTCATATGAATCTAAGTGCTAACTAATTTATTTATTGTATCCTACAGCTCCTTATGTCCAATATAAACAGGAATTTGTATTTCACGATAAAAATTAAACTTTAAAAGTAAAGATTTTTTTCATCAAAAGTAATAAAACCACATCGTAATACTACACCACGGTGTAATTATTGTCAGTTTATTGATAAATCGTTCGTTACTCATAAAATGAAGTCACTAACGGCTTCGAATTTTTTTAGTGATATTATATGGACTAAAGGCTTCTATCTATGCTTAAGAAAATTAAAAAAAAAATTATGTAAGCCTGAAATTTTAAATGTAGGTATTATTACCTTCTGGACCTTATTTGCTTTAAGTACCTTAGGAATGAGCATATATAGATTTAATTCATTTTGTGGAAATTTAATGATAAATTGACAAAACAATATTTTAATTTAAAAAATAATTTACATTTTTAACGATTTCTTATTGTATTTATTGATTTTCATTATGATTTAAAGTGTTACACTTCTATGCAATTGAGTAGTAGGTAATGCGTTTTTCACCAGTTCATTAAAATTAAATACTAAAAACAAAATTCATTTATATGACAATGACAATGACAAACAGCGACATACAAGAGCAAACTGTCTTATATTTCCATTCGGTTTTCAAAGGTTTTCATACCAGTCTATGAATGAATTTATTTAAACATTTTTAGATTCAATCGAAATGCGCATAGTTTGGTTAGATAGTTTGGTGCTATTTTTCTAGTTTTTCTAATTTTATGTTCAATATTTTTTATAAAAGATTTTATTTCGATTTATACTTCTTTCGTTTCAATAACAAGTACACTTGAATATTATAAAATGAATTTAATAAAAACATGCAAAAATTTGCAATTATCTTTGTAGTAACGGAATCCTAAAACAAGTTTAAAATTTGAATATGTTAAATAAATGTTAATTTAAATTGTGAATGAATAAAAAATGTGAGAAATTACGTGTACTTATTTTTATTGGTTCTGCACTTAAAAAGCTATATGAAGTAACAATTTATTTAAAAAAATTCTTATTGGTCAATAATCAACTGCTAGCCAATTAAAATGTATTTTCTATTTTACCATTGTTCTTTATTTATTTTTATTTTTTACAAACACGGAATTATATAAATAAGGAGGTAATTATTCATTTGCACAAACTTGTGTACTGAGTATATATATATTGAAAAACAAACGAATTTACAAGATGTTTACCGCTTTTTCATGTTTAAAATAAACAGCCGAGTATATAAAATATTGTAAACACAAAACGGGAAGCGATATTTACTAAAAATACGGGAAATTGATCGATACAGATATCAATTAAACGCTTTTTGTCCATTCTTGCTTGGTACCTAATCTGTTATTAAGACATACAAAACTTGTAAATTTGTGAAGACATAAGCGGGCAGATTAAACATCGAAAGACAATTAAAACACATCTTTTTCAAATGTTGTATTCTCTGCTCCAACTGCAGATTTTTACATATTATTTTTGAAAATACTCGTTTTATTAATATTAACATATATAAAATAATTTACGCCTTATCTAATGTATAAGATAAAGAGCTAAATATCGTAGATATGCTTTAAATATAACAAGCGTTTATATGATTGATAAGTACAAAATAAATGCTTGACGGTGAACATAAATCAATGGAGCGCCTCAATCATTTTAAATAGAACCTTCTTGGACGTGGGTAACCCAGGCATTAGAATTGTTTTCTATTCTATAAATTCACGAAAGTTATATTTCACGAAAACGGATGCATTGAGTTACTGATGGAATAATTTCTTCGTGGCAATTTCTTTCTTCGTGGCAATTTGTTGAAAACATCCGGAAATGAAAGAAATGTAATGGTACTATTTCAGAAACATCTAACCTATCAAATACCGTTTAGATGATTCACCACTCATTTTTTCCACTTAAATACCGATATTTAAAGAGCTTTTTATCTTTATTTTTAATGGAAATGAGTAGCATAGGTTTATTTGTTTTGTAAAAATTTAATAATCTGGAAAATCGTAACTAAAAAAAAAAAAAAATTTAACAAATAAAATGGGAAAAAAATTAAATCAACTTAGTGTCACAGAGAATATTATGTGACAAAAATGTAGAAAATATATTTTTTACCTATATCCTTATTTTAACTTTATCCATGAAGCTGTTTTAGAGGTATAGGTATTGAAGTAAATATATCCAATGATGGGAAATTTCAATTGGATGCGGGATACCAATCGTGAACCATACATCCAATTTGGATGAAATTTTTATGTTCACGCATAATATAGTTTTACTACCGAACATTTTTTTTTTTCAATCGATTATTATGAAAGGAAGGATATTGTGACAGCAAGTTGAAGTTGACTTAGTTAGATTCTTGTTAGATAATAACATTTTTTGCGAAAGAAATCGTTTATTGAGACATTTTATTCTATCTTTTTGGTAACTACCGGATCTATTGGTGTTAGAAGTTTTTCATTTACAGTCACAAATCATCAAGATTTGTGAAAAAGAACACAGTTATTGGAGAAAGATTTTTGAGAGGTTTTAACGATATAACTTTGAAAAGAAGAATGTTATAGAAATTTTGATAATAAAATCACATTGAATTTTTATTCCCATTTTTAACAAAACAGGAGCCAATTAATTATATGATGTTTTAACTTACTTTTACCAACGACTTTGCTCATGTTAATAAAAAACATAAAACAAACAGTTAATAAAAATTTTGGTAGGAATGTATAGATCCAACTTGTAGGTACAAATATACAAACTCACATTCGCATTTATAATATTAGGATATACTGACACATACTTCCGCCATTTAATATAGTTACACCCGATAAATTCATTTAGGGTATTTTTAAATGGCAAAGTTTCGTACGCTCTTAGCATTTTATATTTTGGCAACTACTTTGTTTTACGTTGTTCTTCGTACAACTCTTTAGAGTTTGACTAGAAAACAGTAAGGCTTGTATAATATATCATAATATTATCATATAATCGGTGAATTAAACGTGTAATAAATTTCCAATAATTAAAATGCAAACACAGAACTTCTTGTAATAGATATAAATAAAGACAGTCGAATGGCGACGTTAATAAAAAAAAATAAACAAAACAATACTTAAATTATTTATTTAAATTTTATTTTATTCATATCAAGTGGTAATAAAATTATATATTTTATTTACTTGAATATATAATACAATAATTATTGAAAGACTTATATACACTTACTTATTAGAATTTGTGAGTATTTTCACATGACATTATACAAAAATACGGATTGTAATAGGAGCCATACACTGTAAATTTTAGCATACATCATTTCGTTAAAGAAATAAGTGATGGAATAAATTCCTTAATACAGGAGCTGCAAATGTAAACTATCTTCCGTAGAGTGTAGGTATTCTAATCAATAGTTATATTATACTTGCTATAACTTCGAAATATAAAAGAGGCATAGCTTTAATGATTCATGCAAATTTTGATCATCGGTTTGAAGATAAACTAAAAATAGAATCTGTTTACAGATATGCCACTTTACATATTATTCTATACTATTTTCAAATGATAAATCATTTTACATTCAATATAAATAATATTATTATCTATTGCATAAAAATTGTGTATGCTATTATAACTTTTAAAAATTTGCAAAAGCTATGTTGTTTTAGAATTCTATATACATTATATTTTTAATAACATCCATAAACAATACCCGCACAAAAATTTATCTGTATATACATGTATACATACAATCATATTCAAAAAAACAGTAAAATATAATTTCTTTTGTCGGTTAATTGTGTAAATCTTTTTCTAAGCAATATTTTGTTATATTTTTCGTCCACGTGTTGAAGAAAAATTGATAGTGTACGAATAACCTCAACGTTGACTAAAGTTGTATAATCATCAACACCTTGACAAAAACGTTGATAGTGTATGGATCCCATAACTCTATATTAATTTGAATGTGTTTGGTGTGGGCCTGAATACCACACACGTTGATAAGCAAATTTTTGATTCATTTTGATAATTTATATGCAAAGTAGTTTGTGGACTACATACTTATTTTTGAATACAAAAAAATAAAACGATTCACAAGAAAATTTAAATTGCGTAGGTATTGTTCACCGTTGCATAGATAAAATTCATTAATAATTGTATTTTAGAATTTTTAATTTACCAAAAATGTATAAATATTTGAAGATATTATGAACGAGATATTTATATCTGAATTTTTAAGATATTAACACACGCAAATTTATGCGCGCTAAGTTAATAACTAGTATAGAGTAATTTTTATAACATAAGAGGCCAATCATACTGTAAAAAACCTAAATAATATTGTTTCCGCTTAAAATGTAAATTTCCAAATAATCATTTCCTAACTATTCCCAATTTACTGATGGAATATTAGAGAACATTTGTGAAAGCTTTCCATAACTTAGTACACATTATAATGCAGTGAATCTTAACTATTGTGAAGCGACTCGTTTTTATGCCGTCAAATGCAGTCAAATTCTTGAATTATGCCGCCAAATTTAGACATTCACTAAATAAAAATTAGTTTATATGTACTTTTATATAGCAATTTATTGATAGTGTGCCTCCAAATTTTTGTTTGTTGCATTAAAAACAAAAATGTCCGAAATGGGACTCTCGGGGGACATAAGAGATCCGTTAAAATGAATATATTAAATATTCAATTACATAATAATATGATAATTATATGTGCTTATTAGCTGAATTTGAATTTATGGAGATTTAATCAGTTTACAAAAAAATGTGTCAAACAAAGAGTTTGTTTTAAAGACACGAACATTTTGGTATTTTTATTTTTCTTCTAATTTTTATCGTTTAAAAGCGGGTTCATGGATTCATGGGACCCAGCTGACCAATGGACTCAGTGCTTTCGTTTTAATAACTGTTTCAATCGAAATTCGAAAATAAAAATTTTCCATTTAATACAGTAGGAAATAGAAGAAATGCTAAAATTCAAAAGTTTCCCACTTCATTCGAGATACATACTTTTTATAACGATTATTTAATGAATGCTAACATTGCATTTTAAGATTATATTATGTGTGAATGTGATAAGGCTTAAAGCTACATTGCCCAGGAGTTATTTGACAAAAATGATCTAAATCGTATTATAAATCAAGTCACTCTGCAGTTCTTGTAGTACTTTTTATAATCGATCCAATTTTCTTCGATAGATAATTTTTAATTTTAATCTATTTAAAATTTTACACCACAAAAAATAAATAAACAAACTAATTAAAAAACACTATACGAATAATTCGCATTGTTTCATAATATGCTATTATTTATTAATATTTGTTAGATTGGTATCATGAGTGTTAAATGAGAATTGTATTTAAAGGGTTAGTTACTATGTTTTGTATGTTTGGATTGGGGGATACATAAGTTGATACACATTAACACACCATAACGTAATTTTCAAAAATACTATCCTTCACAGTAAGATGAAAAAATAATGAATTTTAAAAGACAATTCAAGTAAAACATTTAAAAGAATTCAATTGTGAATCAATGGAGGTTCAAATGTTAATATTTGCTTAAAACTAAAATTAAATTTCAGTAAACAATACCTTTAATTATAATACTTATAGCTCCAAGAGCGGCAGACCTCTCTCACGATAGACTACTTTCACACCAAGATTAAAATATTTCTTAGCATTTAGGAATGGAAAAATTTTTCAATCAATCATTTACCATTAAAAAATAAAATGCTTTATCTATTAAATGTATGGATAAGCGATTCCTATTCAAAATTTTGTGAAAGCAAGTACTTACAATTAATACTACATTGGAATCATGTGCAATCGACGTCGTGTAGGATAAATGGTTTTTGTGTTCCAATATAGAGGGGCGATAAATAACTTCAAAGTTTCAATATCCGAAAATAAAGTAAATTAATTTCTTGAGTATGATCATTTCAACAAAACAAAATCGGACATGGCATTTAGTTATAGCGGACCAATCAATGATAACTAAATAGAAAGATAAATAGATAAAAGTGAAGAATTGTTTAGTTATCTCGTAGACTTCACAAATTTAGAAATAACTAGGTATAAAGGAAACAAAATAACAAAAGGTATAACATTATAAAACGTTAACGGTACACATCGATTTAAATTTTTCTATCCCAGTATTCACAATATCTACCTCTTTTCTAAATCTCATAAGAATATCGTTCAGACACTCAATTAGTTTGTCATCTTAGATGGTTCAGTTGGCTACTTCAGTCTATGACTACTACTGGAATGTAGGCTCATGCGATCTCTTCACTTACAATAATTTTAGAGATGATGATGGGCTGGTGTAATACAACTCTACTTCAAATGCAACCAATCCATTAAGGAGGTACACTTAACCTATAAAAATAAAGGAAATACTCAATTAACAGTTAGTGATCATAGAGGAACACAATACGCTGTGCTGTAAGCCTGCTGGGTGGCTCAGTTCTTCAAAATAACTAAACTTTCAACATGCTTATCTGTATAATCAAGATTTATTACAAAACGAAGGCGAATTATTTGTTTCTTTAACTGTATATTTATGGATACACATCCCTGTATATTATATATACATATAACAATGTGTTAGAGTTGGTATGACTGTTTTAGTGTGTATATGAATGTATAGTGTATTTATTTATGTAGTGTTTGTAGGAATGTTTGTTGTATGTTATGTTATATTTACATTTGTAACTACATTCATTCATAAACATTCTCCTACGTCCGTGTCGTCACTTTATGAAGATATATTAACAGTTCTATGTGATAGTCTAACCATATTATATTAGTGGTTTGAGTGTATGAGCGGCAAAACAAAGCTCCACGAAGTACCAACTATATAATATTATATTCCTCTTCGCATGTATATTGTTGATTGTAATGGTGGGAGCAAGCCAACACTTTTGCCGTTGGAAGATAAACCATAATTAGCGACATGTCGTTTACATTTGTTCTATTCTGAATTTTAAATGTTGCTATACTCTTTTTTTTTTCAGTGGTTCTTTGAGTGAAAGTAAAGTAACCTGAAAAAGTAATAGATCAAAATTGATAGTAAAAACTGCTACTTAAAAAAAAGCACAATTCTCTTTAATGATAAAAATTAGAAGCACGGTACTTTTTGTTTCTATGAAATAAATTTGTTCCAATATGACTACAATAATAAACAGATAGAAATACAAAAATATAACCCCAGAATTTGTTCATAACACGAATAATGAGAATACAATGATGGTAAACCGAAATTAGCTCTCATATTTCTTAGTGTGTCAAAAATTTATATCAATTAGTAACAAAAAAAAACTTTATTCTGTATTTGAAATGTTATCCATAATGACTATTCACCTCATTATAAAGGAAAAACTAAGATAAACCAGTTTATTTTTTACTAAAATTTCTATTAGAGGAAATTCTACCTCGATTATAAATTTTGTAGAATATTATTAGCCTTTGTAAGAAATTATGGTCGTAACAATTTAAGAACTAAGTTTTGTGTATCCGCAAGGGCCAAAATACATAATTATTCGTAAATTACCCTGTAGACCAACACTCAACATTAATAGATGAAGTTCACCTGGCGACAAGTAGCAAAGTAATGTACAATAGTATATTATGTTATATACAACGACATTGTTAATACCCAATTATTTTCAAGACGACACACATCTAATCGAAGCTGGTGGAGTACGTACACTAATCGCGAGCCCAGCCCAGTTATATTCGTCAAGGATACAAACAACTACAGTTTATTAATCAAACCACTCAGCTTAATGAAATCATATTTGGGGACATTCTGATGTATTTGGTTATAGTTGAGAGTGCATTTATCTCGTCAATTTTGTTCGGATTCGAGTTTTATTTCCACTTATTGCTGCTGATTGATGATATATCGGAAAACATCTTTGACACCTTAATTATATACAATGTGATCAGTAGTTTAAATTAAATGGAACTTTCACGTATTGCCTGCTCCTTGAGGTCCATTTCATCACCAAGATCATGATAAGTTCGTATCCAGAGGTGCGAGTCCACCGGTTGACGTATACATTACTAAAGTGACTATTCTTCCAATAACTCGATACATAACCTGTAATTAATTAACTTGATTAGAAGAACGCTTGACGAATTGTGTTTTTCAAAAACAAACTTTTATACATGGAAAATCTTTTTACATTGGTGTCTAAATTTTTGTTACTGTATGTAGTTTTTATTTCATAAATAAAAAATTATTTTTTGTTATCCTAATAAATAATATATCTATTTATCTCTGTCTATTATATACTTAACCAAAAGGGGAATTTTGTATACGAAAAAAACCCACCTAAATTATCATTATTAATATTATTCTTGTTCTTTATATTTATTTTTTTTTCGCACTCTTCGTAGTGTATTGTGTTTATACACAACCATTAAAATTGTTATGTGGGTTCGGAATGGGTATTGAGTATACGAGCATCGGAGAGTTTATTTATTTTAATTCATTGCATATATTTGGAACATTTTCATATTTGCTTTAATTAAAAAAAAAAAATAATAAGTGCAATGCATGTATTTGGAAACGGAGAAAAATTTTAGCATTGATCTATTAATCCAAAATTGATCTTCAATAACAGAACGCTTTGAAATAGAAAGAAAAATTTGAGTTTTAGAATAAATCCTAAAGAATAAAACATTTTATACCAGAAAATTACTTAAATGCTGGAGGATTCATCAGATTATTTTATTCTTAAATCTTTATATCTAATATGTTGCCTAAATGTTAACCATGGTAATTACCGATACTTATTTACCTTTTAAGGAATTTTTTTTGGTAGCCCAAATAATATTGATTCGATTTTAATTGTAAAGGTTGTTATTTTCTTACGTTTGCAGGCTTAAGCTTTCTGTACATTTCAACCTTTTCTTATTTTCATTAAAATGTGAGTGCACTTTTAAAATATGAAAAACTTGCACCGATGATTATACTGTTTAATCAAATAAGATTATACTGTTTAAAAAATTTGGAAAACGGTTGACCCTAAACGCCATCCCAGTAACTTCCCACTAATTCTATACCTAAGCATTTAAATTATACCATATTATAATGTTTTTCAGTCCTTTTTTTATTTTTGAGCGCTCCGAGCTGAAAAGCTAGCTGTTCCTAAATGTTTCGTCAACGATATTTATGAAATCAATCAACCGATTTTCACGTTCTTGGTGGCGATCGAAGTGGTTTTTTGAGCTTTAATAATTATAATATTTCATCAAAAACGATCCAAAAACAAATGTCGAAGTAATTTAGAAAAAACCCTTTTTGGAAATTTTTCGTTTACGATGTCTTTCGTATGAAGCGAGATTTACCGGCGATTGACGTGGTTTATCAAGGTTAAGAGCTGATCAGATATTGGAACCGCGTTGAAATCGGTCGAGCCGTTCAAAAGTTATAAGCGGTTCATCTACTTTCACATACACTCACACACACACACACACACACACACACACACACACACACACACACACACACACGCACACACACACGCACGCACACACACACACACACACACACACACACACACACACACACACACACACACACACACACACACACACACACACACACACACACACACACACACACCGAAGCAGTGCTGATCACCAGCAGAAAGAAAATTGAAACACAAACATACAGACAAAGTGACAACCTCAGGAGTAGTCATAAGAACTTCCTGTAATCTCGTCAAGATCTGATGACTCCGTTATTTCACAACGGGGTAAAACCCATAACTTCCCGATTTTTTGAAATCTTCGATTCTCATAGCGGGAAGTTAAAAATATGCAATTTGCTAAAATGATTTGTATTTCATTTTTGTCAATTTTCTTTACAATATTGTGTCATAAATTGAAATCTAACGCTCAAAGTGTATTATTAAATACTTAATTATCTTCTTTAAGATATAATATATTTAATAAAAATTATTTTGTAAATCTAAACGGTCGTTCTCCAAAAATTTACGCTCAAACCAACAAATTCTTCAGCTTTGTTGTATTGGTATGATATAGACAGAGCCATGAGCATATTGTTTTAGGCAAGGTTTTGTCCATACTTTTCTTAACTTATACCATTTAATACAAAATAAATTCTTCATGTAAACAGATCGGTGAAAGAATTCTCGGAGACGTATCGTGTATGTGAATTGAATTCATAAAATAAGAAATTTGTTAAGGGGATTGAAAGTCTTTTAAAAATTATTTGAAAGCTAAACCAACGGTTGTGGAGGTATTATGTTTGTTTTTAGGTTTATTTTAAAACTGTTTGTCCGCAATTAATTATAATTATTGATCTAATTTTGTGTAGAAAACTGATACCTAAGTAGCTAAATTTGAAATCAAAATATTCAATAAGAATTAAATATAAGTCTAAAATGATATTAAAATTGATTCTGAATAAAGTTGACGGTGGATAATAAGGTCTCAAAGATTATTTTCCACTTCTTTATAAAAAATAAAGTTTTATAAATAACCATTATGGAAATGTGGCAATACCATGTTCGTGAAATAAAAATATTCGTGAAATGAAGTGAAGAAACTTCATCCTTCATCCAGATTACTATTTTGCATACTCTAGTACACTCATTGCCTGTTTTGTATAGTCAGTTTAATTTTTTTAATCTCCATCACTTGATGAAATAAAGTATTTTTTAATTTACTCACTGCCATTAATTTCTCCACCCACAAAATATCATATATATCACAAAGATAATAATAATACATTTTTTAAAAGTATAATATACACATTTGTTATCGGAAAATTAATAGAATTTTTTTTCACTTATCGTGTGATATACTTTCACTTAACACATTTAGTGGAGGGGAAGGAGCACCTTTTTTGTTTTCTTATTTTTATTTTTAATGTGAATTATGTACATTTGAAATATGATTTATTTGTTTAAGTTTTGCAGATCATGATAATATCGATTGCTTTGCTGTATATTATTACATTTCATTTAGTGTGTTATGGCAGGGGAGCTGGTTTTGAATTTTTTTTATTGAATGCCATATTTTTAATCAAAACTATTGCATACATTACGAGGAATCGTGGTTAATTGCATAAAGAACTTTTATTAAAGCCAAGCAAAATTATAAAAACTATGAACTATTTAAATTAGAACTGTTTAAATTGTTTAAATTTATTAATATGCTTAAAAAATATTCAATACGCCCTGAAAGAAATGTAGTATTTATTATATATCTTATATTTTTTGATATGAAAATGGACCGAATTTAAGTTTATGAGAAACTATAATGTTTATACACTTGAACATAATGCAAAAATGTGGTTACTTACATGCACAACAGCAAGAAAGAATTTATAAAAAATAGGTTTATTTTAATATTTTATCCCAATAGAAAGTGAACACGAGCAGTATATCAGATACTATAAGAGTTATAAGGAATTAAATTATCCTTTCGGCTTCATTTCCTTTTTGCATTTCGTACCAAAGTCATAGAATATGACGAGTTATAAGCGTATAAATTGCCTATCTAATATCTAAAAGTACAATATATTTTTACTTTTTACTTTCAGTTAGTCTTATCAATCTCAATTCCAATTGACCGTCTTATCACATTTGGCATTAATAGTGGCTGTTTATAAAGGTAAATGAACTGTATCCCTGGATGCTCAATATTGCTTGAGTGTGAAAAAGTTCTATAGTTTATGGTCGAATTGTTTTAAGTTTAAAGTTACATGTATTATTCCTATGCCTTCGCACCCATATACAATTCTCTTGCGTTTCCTTCTACACATTAGCTAAATTTTTTTTGAAGCTAATTGATTCTAAAATGATATATTGTCTAGATGTTAACAATGGTGATAACGGATACTATTTTACATTTTTTTTTTATCTATGTATTTTGTTCAATTTTGGTTTAGATTTAAAATCACATAGTTTCGTATTAGGTCCAGCACACACCAGCGGACAGTCATATAAGAAATTCTTATAATAAATTCTGATGCTATGGGCACATGATAAAATTTTCTGATCTTACGTATGTAGACTTTTTACTTATATAGCACATAGGTTTTCTGATCAGAAATTAAGATCAGAAAATCTGATGGTGTGCGTTGCGTCTGAAGCTAAACAATCCCGCTGTCTAATATTGAATTAATATTTGGGTTCTAGATTTGAAACGGGTAGAGATATTTATCCTTTTACTCGAATGCTTAGGCATTTAAGTCAATAATTTTGACCGATTCAAATAATAATTCAAGGTCCATACATAGAATCATACCTCATCACCAATAAGACAAATGGTATTTATATATATCTCATATATATTATATATACATCTAAACTATATACATATATTATTATGTGCAGTATATAAAACTTGTGTTATGTTATGTATAATGTATGTAGTTGAAATATGTGTATATATGTGAAATAGGATGTACGGTGAAAAAGGAAGTCGAATTAGACTCAGTGCGTCCGTTCGATTCAACTGTACAAAACTACTGAGCCAGAATGGACGTGCTGTACTGGCGCCGTCCGTGATGGCACCACCAATGTACACACACTTAAATTCCAAACAAACTGTAATACAAACTTTCTATATACATATATATCCTACCTTGTGAATACATATGTGTTTTTTACAGGGTGTGAATGTTAAGACATTTAAAGACGGCGCTTAAATAACCGTTGCAAGTACCCTTCAGTGGAACTATTGAAATAACTTTCTAAAGGTTTTAAACGAATAGAGTGATATTTCGAATATTTTTAGATTTGAACATACATTGTTATCCAGCTAGATACATATTTAAAATAATGAAAATGGAGTAAATTTGACCACGATAGAGTGTATTATTGTATACTATCACCAAGGATATTATAAACAATAATATGCTTATAAGCAACGAAAAGGTGCAATATTCAAACGGCTTTAGTGACATAAACACTTATCTCCTTGTTGGGTGGTGAATAGCACTCAAATATATACTACAATAATGTCAACAAGGAATTATAAATAACAAACCGTATCTTACCAATCAAAAAAGACAGATTAAATTGATTCAAATTCAATTCAAAATAATGAAACTTTTTACTGCAACACATCAAGTCATTTATAAAGCCTATATTCATCTGAAAGGCTCGAAATCTTAAGCACGCAACTAATATAGTTTGACGAAAAATACTGTATTTAAATTTGTCACTTAACCTGCCAATCACTGCCTTCATAGTATCGAAAACACCATTAAAACACATATGTTTGAATACTAGTGAACCATTGACTGCCTATGAAATGCAAACAACCGATAATAATAATACCACAAACTCCACTCATTAAAATTTAATTGCTAGTCCTCTTACTGAAATCGCCCCGTCATACGAACCAGACCAACATCTTCCAGTATCATATAATCACTGATGAAAAATATGATTCCCGAAACACTATTTGCTAACATCTAAGAACTCATACAAGAATATAACCACAACAGTCATCAATTACGTTAAACCTTTTAGGGGAGCGTCCATAAAGCATGTGGTCATATTTTAACCCTTCTTAGGCCGCCTCTCTGCCCTCATGTAGACTAACGTAGCTATTCTGTGGAAACCAACTATTCCCCACCGTCCAGGTGCAATGTGGTTTTTTTTCGCGATATTTTCTACTTTCTACTTCACATTAATTTAACAAAAAGTTTATTTTTAAGGAATAATAATAACTTTTGCTTAATATATTTATATATAGTTTATATTTATTAACAGTCTGATTCAAATGGTGGCTTTAGCCATTCTTACAAGTTATCGTTTATTGGGATATCTTCTTTATATAATAATCTACAATAATTTTTTCCACATTACCAGGAAATGACTCTTTATCATGCTTGAAAGATTTCCATAATTCATTGACATTACTTTGTATTTTAACTTTTGTAAATTCACTGGTGAAAAAATTTCGATAAGAAGAAAACTTCTCTGATGAAAACTACGTAGCTTTGCTTTTACAATCCCCCCCCCCGTTACGTAGCCAGCGTAGCATTCAAACTAATCCATCCCCAACTCGACCAGGTTACGTGGTTTATGGAGGCTCCCTAGTTAGTATAGTAAATGAAACCAAAATAAATAAGGATAACCCTATCCCAACTAGATAGCAAAACATCTACGCAGACAATATAGTCGCTTATTTACAGACAGGCAATATTAACTACGCATTGTCAACCATATAGCGCCTACTTCAACAACTAGATAACTGGACATATAGGAACCGACTAAAATTATTAACCCAAAAAACATAAAGTCTTATATTTTTAAGAACATGTAATCAACATTTTTACTCACAATTAACAATATAAGGCAGAATAATACAAGTGGTCACTAGCATTAAGTATCTTGGTATGACTTTAGATTCCAAATTATCATGAACATTACATATCAATGATATAAAAACAAAATATGTTTCAATAGACTAAACATTCTAAAAGCCACCAGCCGTCAATCTTGGGGAGCGGCTAAGAAAACCTTACATTAGTATATAAATCAACCATACCGCCTGTCATCGATTACAAAGCTATCATCTTTACTTTTGCAGCCTCTTAATGTTCTATCCGTTTCTGAAACAACCTCTGCATTTAAGCCAACAACTCTATGATTTACAAATCTACTGTGATAACCTTCAAATAACAAATTTAAATATTATACCACTCTGGACACCTTACAATTAAGGATATTATTACAGATTGTTTGAAATATGACCCACAACAACAAAAACTGAGAGTTCCGCCAATTTTTAGAGATGCACTTAACCCAAACTAATTATCCAAAGATTAATTTAATTTTTAAAATGTACCAAAATGTTAAGTTTGAAAAAATTAAGTGAAAATAACTATACAAAATATAACCGTTAATATACAAACTTACATTATGTATTCCATATAACGAATCATTTTTACTTAAGAAAGGGGCATGACGTTACTGTTACGCACCTTTATACTAATAATAATCATAATAATAAATAATAAAAGGCATTCATGGGTAAGGACCCATAATACTGTTACCTTTATTCCTTAAAGAAAAATGAAAATTGATTCAAATGCACAAATGACAGATAAATGGTTAATTTTAATTAAAGAAATGCGTAAGACATTCATACAAATTTTTACTCATTCGTTGAGAGGTACATAAATTGAAAACTTATTTAGTTTTAGTTTTTTCCATATAATAATTATTTTCTAGTTTTAACTTAAAGAGTAAGAGCATTATGCATAATTTTAAAGGCATTTTTGTTTTTATTTCAAAAGTCTCGATCAACAGAAATTTGCTGCTTAATATAAAAAATTTATCAATAACCGTTCCTTCATATTATTTGATTTTTTAGTAAAACTCATAATAGCCCCGATGTTAATTGATATTATTCCTGAAATATGCACGATAACTAATTTTTTGTTTCTACTTCATTATAACCTTGGTTGAAGCCTATTTACTTCAGCAACAGGAGATTGAAATTTTAAATCTAAAAAATAAGCAATATATCGACGTTTAAAAATCCTGATTAATGAAGGACAGTTAACTCAGAAATGACGTCATCTGTATAGATATTATATGTAAAACTCCATTTCAAAAAGGAGATAGAAAATACTCCTTGAATGGTTATGGTTTCTTCAACTTTTGAATAGATTTTTTATTCAGTTTCGAATTTTATTTAATTTTTTGGGAATTGAGTTTTACATTTCGATGTGAAATCAAGCAAATTGAGTATCAGGTATCTACCGTTTTTCGAGATCAAAATATGTCTGATTGAAACATTACTTTTGAAAATTTAAACATAACTTAAACATTAATAACCGGACTAACAATATCGTTCACATAAAACAATAAGCTATTAAATGTTAATACTAGTTACCGTTCGAACTAATATTTTATAACTAATTACCATCGAACGTAGGTAATATTTCTGCTAGATACATTTTACAGAATGTAATAAAAAATTTAACTTTTCAAACTATGTTACGGTTTCTACCTTGCACGAAACAAAAACTGACGTCAAAATTTTGATTTCTCCTTTTTTGTATCGGTTGGATACTTATAATTAGATAAATGTTATATGGCATTACATCATTAATGCAATTCTCAATTATCGTATTTACAACATAGTTTACAAAAGAAGCTTTTGGAACCTAAACCTCCATTTATAAAATACACATTAATTTCAAATACGTCCCCCAACAAACACAAAAATTGAAAAATAAATAAAAAATGCTATTAATTTTAACTGTCATTATAATTTGTCTTAAAATAAAAAAAAAAAAAAACAAAAATATCCATTAGTTTAATAAATTTCAGTATGTTATAGAAAAATGTACTTAATGACAAATAAATGATCAACATCGTTCGTTTCTTTCATTATTCTGAACAAAAAAAAAAAAAAAAAGACACATATTTATTTCAAAAAATGTATGAAAACTAGTGAAAAATAGGTAAAAACCGATTATTTTCTCATGTAGTTACACTATTTATGTATTATCAAAAAAAATCCAAGAAAAGATATTCTCTCTCAAAGAGGAAATAAAACTGCACTGAGAAATCATTCGTTTGCAATTTGTTCTTCTATGTATATATGTACGTTTATTTTACAAACAATAATAATTTTTACTTCTGTTCTTCCTCTAAAAAGTTGTTTTTAAGTAGTATATAAGTGTCCTTCTAACATGTAAAAGGTTATGTATTTACTTTAAGAGAAAATGCATTGGATTAGTCACAAATTTATCAAAAATATATATAAAGATATTTAATTTATTTTTTATGAATACTAATTAAAAATAGTTCATACGATGGTTGTCTATTATATGCAGGGTTTCTAAACAATTATTCAAGTAGTTATCTTCAATTGTTTAAATTACTCTGTGTATTAAATTTAACTTATTCACAACTTGCATCAGATTGTTTTCTTTCGTTGATATGGCTACGAAATACTATTTCATTAAACAAATAATGGGAATAAGTGTGTAATTGGTATATGAATTAATATTGAAAATTTGTCAGAAATTTTTAATAAATATAAATATATTTCATTGAAACAAATTATTGTATTTTCTAGAATGCGAATATTTTATTACAAATTAGAAATTCGTTTTCACATCACGATTATAGATTGGCTAGCAGCTAACAGCTTATTCACTTCTGTAAACGTGCAAATATTTTGCAATAACAACATCGATTTGAAAAGGGAAAAGAAGAAGAGTGGTTTGAACTGTTTAATCATGGTCAAACGTAGTCTATTGAATCTAGGCACATATAAATTTCTCAATAGAGCAATAAAGTTCTTTCATAACCTAATCATCAATTTAGGAAGAGGGTTTTATCCCTTTATGAAGGTTTTAACCCTACGGGAATAAAATAGACATAGGAAAGACTCCGCAAAATTCTTGTTTCTTATTACCACTAGGTTAGAAATTCTCACGAAAAACGATACTTCCAGAAACAATCTGTTTGTGGTGCCATATAGAGGATAACTTACTATCTGCAATTTCAATTAAATTGGTTGACATACTTCAAATAACTTAAATAGCCCACGTTAGAGTAACTACGGTTAGTAACTCAAGAAGATTTAGGACAATGAAGAATATCTATGATACCATGAATGCACCATAAAGCGTTTCTACCATGAATTGGAATTAATAGAATTATGTAATGTGTGCGACTTAACACAGTCGTGCCAACTTACAAACAGAAATAATTTCAATCACTCGGAATGATATTCAATGAACGGATAAATTAATAAATACCAACATACTCGTATAATATGTTCTAAATTTATTTCTATATTTTGCTAATATTTGAGGTGGAATTATAATGAGTATACCAGCCATGCAAAATTGTTTCAAATAAAATGTATGAACATTTCTGTTTTCTTTCATTTCGCATGGTTTACAAATTGAGCTATGGATCGATGCGAAATATTCGGGATATATCTAATATTCGGGATATACCTACTTATGGTCAATTCAGATTGATTGTATATTGCAATCTGATTGTCAATCAGTCAAAAAATCCATCTAATACAATTTATTTCAGTCCAAATACTAATCGGAGAAAAAATTATGAACAAAAAAACATATGAACTCACTTTCGTTAAATGTTATGAAAAATATTTTGATGATTTTGCATAAGAAAATTGTAGCTTATAAATAAAAAACTCAGTGAAAAGTTAGACACAAGAATGAGTCGAATAGATCATTCCGTATAAAATTTTAACTATTATAGTAATAAAATAAAATGATATCGTTTTCTCTTAATACTGACTATACATTATATATTTTGGTATATAGAAGTAAATAAGTCACTGTATGAAAGTATTTACTTCTTTAAACCTATACAAACACATACTGATTCAGAAAATTCATATATATCCACATACTAATATACTGAGTACATAATTTTATATACATAGATTTGTTTTATTTTAACAAATATTTATTTTGTCGCTAAAAATCTAAAAGACTAGCAAATATTTTATTTTATTCCTTTCTACTTTTTTTTTTCGTTACTTATAAAGAATATTTTATATCATATATGTATTGTGATACTTTGTTCTTATGTCATGAAACCAGATAAAACCGACTGATTGACGTAGAGAAAAAATTACTTTACCTAGAAGCTTGAAACTTTGCATGCGGGTGTCTCATATGAAGTTATTAGTACTTAGATGGAATTTTTGGTAATTCGCCCCATAAGAGGGGGTATATTGATCATTATAACTGCTTAGGGTGTAGCCCAATCTGATTAGGGAGAAAATTCGAAATTTTTAACAAAGTATCCTGTAATTACGCAGGTCAGGACTATGCAATTTTAGATCATGTTATAAGTAGAATAGGGAATTTGCTCTTTTGTTTCTATGTAGGAGGTAATCTTTGGAGCTACTGAATCCATTCTAAAAATTCGTTCTCCAATATTCTATACTTTGGATATAATAAATAGTACACTGAATTCCGAAATAAACCACCAAATATAAACGATCTAATGGTCTCAAAAATTTTGTAAATGATATAGTAAAGGCTGCAAATATATTTAATGGACAACTATATATAGTAAACTTTCAAAGAAAACATCAGAAAAGTCTACACAGTTAAAGTTGTCAGGATTAATACCTATTTAATTGTTTAAATTTGGCCTCTGACTTCAGTACCAAATTAATTTTTTTGACGGGGAACTGATTTGAGAGAAATGATTATTTATTGTTAATTGATTTATTTATTACTTTATCAATGCAATTGTATTTAAGTAATGCTGTTAGTAGTCAAGTTAATTAATAGTTAATTTTTATAGTTAACAGAAAAATCGTAAATTCGACCGAATAAATGTGAAAAACCATAGTAAACTGACTCTTATCAAAAATTTTATGTTATTGAAATGTAGAATTGTATGTTTGTGTTTCATATCCAAATTAAAAATCAAGCCGATCCAGAGATAGAGTTATTAAAATTAATTAATACGACAATATTTTAAAAAACACCGGTATGTCGAGATTCATTTATCCAGTTTTCAAGAAATATTGTATGCAGATAAATGCTGTAAATTTGAATTCGGTTGAAATTAATTTTTCTAAATATTGAAAGTCGAATGTTTTGTCAGAAAACCCGAAAAAATGAAGTTAGATTTGGTAGTTAATGGTACAAAAAATTTGATATTATTGAAATATAGAAATTGAATTTATTCATCTCATAATCAATTTGCAACTGATTCGTTCCAGAGATATAGTGCTTTAAGTGAACACCAGAAAGGTTTTGTAAGAAAAGTTTGTAGCCATTATTGGTCGTGTATTTTTTCATCGCATTTTTTAAATTATTAGAAAAAATATTACCATCAATGTTAATTTTCAAAAGTTATTATAAGTTAAAATATTTCATTATACTGACATAAACACCATAAAGTCTTGTTTGGGACAATAATGTATACTTATATTCGTATCCAAAGAAGAAGAGATGCTGATAACTATGACTATTTTCCATTTTTCTCTTTTCTTTGGCGAAGATACAAACGTACTTCCGTTTTGACGACATATCTGTACGCCATATTCATATATCAGACTGTGAATACGTACATGTTAACGTAAATAATATTGCTATAAATATATTTTTATGTATTATCACATTCTATTATACATAAATATTTATACACTTACATACATTATATTCAAACTAGAAATTTTTATTTCTACTCTTTTCATTCAGACAAATTCACACACAAAAAAAGAGCAAAAATACTCTCAAAAAAGGGATTAAAAAATGCATGATTTATATATTTTATGAGTAGAAAGTTTAAAATGATGACAAATTTTTCAACAATGGTAGACTTAACAGAAACATTTTAAAACTAACATACAAATTTCAGATTTATATATAAATACACGTTTATATAAATTTTATTAATGCTTTTTATAAATAAAATAAATTTTATTAAATACTGATTAGAGAGAGATGTTTATTTATTTATTTAGTTACTACTTCATCAATCCAATGGTATTTAAGCCTATAAATGGTGTGTGTAAGATTTTATATTGAAAAGTTATCACAATTTATTAACAAATTTAACGAAATACATTTATCCTAATTTCCTATACTCGTGCAATAAAGAATTTTACCCCTAACTTCTTATAAACAGTACCTATTTTTATTATTTCTTTTAAAAACTTTGTTCAGAGCAATTTTGGAGCACGAAACTCATAGAAAGGTGGGTTCCACCATGTCTCAACATTTGAAATTTCCATTTCAAAAATAAAACTATAAATTTAAAGTAAAAAATATTCTCCAACGTTTTATCGTAAAGTCAATACTTAAGTATTCAGTAATTTATCATTGAAAATATCCATTTTACATTAATATTTGAATATTTTTGACTGAAAAATAAAAATTGCTTATAAAACAAGGACAAAAAAGAATTCTATCTCATTTCTGTAAATGCAATATTAGAAGAATAATTCAAAGTCCTACTATTTTAATTATTCTTAACAATAAAATTCGAAGAAAGCTTACTTTACCTTTCTCTAAAGTACGCAAGTTTTTCAAAATAATTTTTTGATATCAATAGCTAAAAAGTGGTGGAGTTATAATGAATAAAAAACAATTTAAGTTTAAAAATCAATGGTTTAAAGAATATCATTTTAGGAAATGTATAAATTGAACGTAACGCATGAAGTATATTTGATCTGCGCTTTACGTTTAAATAATAAGTTAACACTTTTATTTTCTTTAAAACTATATTATTATTTTAGATATCGATTTCATAAAAAAATCACCTTTTGAAGTTATTCAATGCTGGTATCTATCAAACAGATTCTTATTATAATTATGGATAAATTATCTAAAAAGTGGGATCATTGGTACTTATATTTGTGGAATCATTATTATTTTTAGAAGTAGTCTTACAAGAGATTATATCATTAATGTTTTTGAATGTGAAAATCAAAATTTTACAAAATGTTGAACTATTTCCTTTTTCTTTCGTATATATAAAAATAACAGAATTTTTTTAAACATATTGAAATTTATTTATTAGTTATTAATTAATCGCGGTGTTTGGCAACATTTAAAACTGTTGATTGTCAAAATCAATGATTTTTATTTTCGATTTTTATAATTAACTTGGTGTGAATGTAGAAACAAAATTTTTTTTTGTTTTTACATAAAATGGTATTGAAATTGACGTCGGTTTATTTCTAAAAACGCATTTATTTCGATAGTTAAATAACATTTATACAAGTAAAAATTAATGTATTTTGTAAGTCGTTGGTTAAAATATATTTATGGTATAAAATATATTTTCTGACCGTTTTTCATGTACAATTGTGACAAATATAACAAAACAAATGACAAATGTTCGTGTCGTAAACATACATATACACACGCCTACTTAAATCAAAGAATCAGCCATTTTTATGTTATAAAACATAACAAATGTCTTATTCTAGTGTTTGTATAAAACATATACATTTTGTTATCTAAATATAAACGGGTCCGTCTCCATATCATCTATTTGTTTCTGTATGTCTATCGCATTTTTGTTATCGCATTGGCCGTCTCAAATATAAAAATTCAGGGTTTATGGTATTAATCAAAATTTTAAGGCTGATTATCAAAACTCAATTTGAATGAAGAAACAAAAACGGAGGAATATTTTATTGAACTATCTAATGAATGGTTATATTTATGTATTCCTATGAAATCTTCGATTAAAGATGCATAAAGTATGTTCGATTAAAGATGCATAAAGCACTCTCCATAAATTGAATTTTATTTTCGAGTTATTTGTAAGTAATAATGACTGGCAAATTTTTAATAATACATGAGCTACATATTGACGAATAGTTTTTTTCCAAAGTAATTATCTGAAAAGCAAAAACTAGATTTGTCGACTCTCGGCAAAAAGGTGTTTTAAGCTTGTAGTTTAACTAAAAATTTTGACTACCATAAATTATTTATGCCAAAATCGCTTTTCTGCCTTGAAAGGTCTTTTTTTTTTAAATTTGATTTAAAAAAGTCGTAAAATTCTACAGTTTAAATAGGGAAATTACAAATGCGAATCGAAAATTGAATTCATTATATGTATGAAAAAATTCTTATTATTTATTCATCGTTCGTTTAACGTTCATTGATACAAAAAATCAGCCTGACGCAATCTGAGATTGAGAAGGTCTTGAGAAGTATAGTTTTAACATCTGAACGTAGGATTAAGTTATGTTATTCTTCGTTGTATTTGAGATACAGCCTTTTTAGTATTATTTAATTTTTGGGAAAATTATATTTATTATTATACATATATTTGGTGGTATTGTTGATTATTTCTAGGTAGTCAAAGCCATTTAAGATAATTTTTCATTCTTTATAACACAAATGTAACTTGATATACATATAAAACAATATAAAGACATTTTGACTTATGGTTGTTCCGAATGTTTGTCATTGTTTAATAAATCTTCTTTTACGTCCAAAAACTCTTTTATTTTGTTTATTTCTCTGAAATTTAGGCAAGAATAGATTGTTAAATTTAATTGAAATGACTTAATATTATATATGGGTATATTTTGAAATAAATGTATGCACTATAAAAAAAACAGCTAGAGAAGTGAATTTTTAAGCTATCAATGTTCTTATATTGTTTGCTTTATTTTTTAAATTAATGCAATTCTGAAAGTATTGTTCTTGCGAAAACAAGGAAGAAATTGGCAAATGTAGTTTTGGATTCCGAAAAAGTGTAAGAGTTATCAACTGTAAATGAAGAAAATGGGATTCCAAATACTATAAAATTGCTGAGTTTCAAATTATCCACCTAAAATATGCAACTTTTATTCCTTCATACTACAGTTATCTAAAAGTGGAAATTCGAAGTCGATTTTTATAAATTAAAAGTAATTTTTTTCCCAAGCGGCGTCGTTAAAGATTAAGATAAACACTTGATGAGCCTTTATCTCTAATTTTTTATTTGAAATATATAGGATAAGTAAGTGTGTAAATTAACA
The DNA here is from genome assembly GCA_020423425.1 of Chrysopa pallens. Lineage (NCBI taxonomy): Eukaryota > Metazoa > Arthropoda > Insecta > Neuroptera > Chrysopidae > Chrysopa > Chrysopa pallens. The sequence continues at coordinate 20,563,262 of CM035591.1, read as the reverse complement.
TATGTTTTGATAAAAAATGTTTGAAATAAATTTCATTGAAACTGAACCATATGTCAAGTATCTAAACAATTAATACTGTAATTTGTTATCTTGACTTGTTTTTCCCTTCGTTGATATACATCTATAATTCATACTATGATTTAAAGTATTTATTGTTAAGAATTAAATTATATCGAGAAGAAATATTAATTCCGGTGTGAAAACACTTTCATTTGACATTTAATTACTTAACGTGAAACTAAATGACTTTTCAGAAAAATCAGCTCAACTGTAATTTTTTGAAGATGAAAAAACTAAAAAAAAAAAAAAAAATATTAGATATAATAAATTATTATCTTTTTTTTTTATTCTCCATATTTGTCGTTTTCGTGCAGACCTTAATGTACCTAGACCACTGATTTGTATATCATGTATTTAAAGATGTATATAAGTGAATAAGACGAAACTTTTCAGTAATTTGCAACGCATATATTGCGATAAAAAAATCTGCTTGTAGTTAAGGAACAAAAATGATATATAAAAAATGTGCGTCAAAATTGACATAGGCATTGATGATTGTTGATTCAAATGAAAATAAACAATATTGTTCTTGTTTTATTGTTTAGAATGAAAATGGTAAATTATATACTTTATGTAGATATATACACATTATGAAATAAAAATAAAATAAAAAAACCTACACATATTAAAATGAAATAGATATATAAATATATCATAAAACTTGTATAATGTCATCTCTATATTGTATTTTCATATATTTTCTGACATATATAGTTTTATAAAAACTTTAAAGCTATAATATTGCCCCAAATCCTAGTGTAAACATTTATAGTGTACTGTTACCCAAAGGATTTCAACTATATCAAATTTTATAACAGATCAAATAACTTGACTTAAAAATATGAATTCCAAAAATTGAAGTATTCTACTTATCTATAAAATTGAATGCATAGTATGATAATATAATTAACTAGCTTATTAATAACTCGATAAGTTCACAGAACAATTTAAATTGTCTTCTAAAACGTTAATAAAGTTCATTCTTAAATTCTAAAGAAAATACTTTCCAAATTAATTTCTGTCTCTTTCAGAATTATAGTAGCCACGTGTTAATTAAATTAAAAAGTCAACTGCGTTTTTTGTATAAACACAAGAAACAACATTTAAAGTTTTTATTTCAGGTTTGTGGTATCACTTCAAATTCAAATCACTTCAATTCACACAATAAATACATTTCTGTCACTTGATAAATCGTTTCACATCTCCCTAGCAACGCCTGAGATGAACCTTAAGGAAATCAAGACACAAGTATATGGGTCTCTTGATTTTCTTTACTTTTATACCATTCTTTTTTTATTCAATAGAAAATATAAGCCCGTAAAGATTTTTGATTTATGCTTGCAATATTATTTATCTTAAACTGTGATCAATGAGTGTTGTCCTAGCCAGTCTGCCAATAATGAATGGTGTTTTTGAAAATCCAATGTTTAAAATTTTTTTACCAGAAGTACTAAAGAATGAAATTAATTGTTTTAGAAAACTATAACTACATTATTTACGTAGAATTTATATTAAAAATCTCTCACAGCTGATGTTCGACAACCGACTAAAGGAAACATTAGGTGTTTTATCCAAGAATCATTGATGCGAAATCCATGTAACAATTTGAAAATTGATATTATATACTTATGTATGATAAGTTACTGAATTTTTTAATGTGTCGTAATTACAGCATTCAATCCGCATATGGCTAGGATAAGCCATAGTTATTATTCTACAATATACATAGTTTTAATTGTAATACAAAATGTAGTGTCTTTATAAGCGTACATACACGATAATAACGGTAATAAGAAAACTAAAGAAAAACTTCTGATTTTTCAATAATTTTTCAATAAATATAATAATTAAAGTAATTTTGTACTCCATAGAGATCTGAAACTGTGATGATTCGAAAATAGTTTCTTTTGAAGCTAAATTTTTACTATTTACTAATCTTAATAACAAAGAATTGAGAGTTTACCAAATGATCCATTTAATTTGAATGAAAAGTCAAGAAAGCTGAAAAAACCCACAGTGCTATGGTCTGGTGAACAATCAAATCCTGATAAATCTGCAAAATATTTTGCGTATTACTCAACAGTACACCTTTATTACAAGTTTAAATATTTTTATTATAGTTACACAGTTAAAATATCTATATGACATGATACTTTTGAAATTTTACAAGTATGTAAAGTTAATGGTGCGACAAATATCATGGCATAACGTTTCACTTTATTCAATGTCTGTTATACACACACACACACACACGCTAAAACTGTATAAAGCCGTATAAAACCATTGGTCGGTCTATCTGTCCGTCAGACATCTTTTTAACGGTTTAGTTCTCGTTTTTATTTTTTTTCTTCATATTTTGCGACAACAAAACTTACAAGAAACATTTTTCGAAGTCTGTCTATATGTGTATATGTACTTTTACGCTTATCATATAAATTTTAAGTTAAGTTGAACGAAAGGCGTTACCTAAACATATAAATTTTCATATTTTTGTGTGTGTATTTTTATTAAAATGAATTACAAAGTTTATTTACAATATTCATAAATTATAAATATTTATTTATTTGTTGTAATAAATATTTTCGTTTCATATTTATCTTGTAGTTTTTATATAATTTTGTATAAATTTTTATTGTTTATGTTATACATGGTTTTCAATGTAAAAAGAATGTTTTCAATGTGTAAAAGAAATTGTTTTTTTTAAGCTTTCAATATGCTTGTGTTAGACAAAAGCTTTGCATTCCTTTGCCGATATTCAATACTTTTGATTTCAATAAATAAAGGTTACTGATTTTGCTTGTCTAAGTAAGCAAGAATTAATATAATAATATTAAAAATATAGTTTTACTTTTTATTCTCAGACGTTATAGCAGAGGCCAACCTCATCATTAATTTTGCCATTTTTAATGTGTGTGGAGCCGGCTAATTCGTTCTTATAGAAAAAAACGATAATTATACATTCATTCACGTTTTCGTCAATTAAATAAAGTTATCCAGACACTATCAAGTAATTTCTAAACAAAGAAATTTCAAAATACTTTTCAGAAAACGATTAATACACATATCCGATAAAAGAGATTATTTAATTACATTTTCTTTTGACTGTGAAGAAATGTATGTATACAATGAAAATATTGATAAAGCTACC